>OZ038475.1:150968270-151165770 GCA_964036315.1 Acanthosepion esculentum
TTAATCGCTGTACCTTGTCTGTTATCTTCAATGAAACATGCATATATATATATATATATATATATATATATATATATATATATATATATATATATATATATATATACACACACAGGGTATGCATAAAGTTCGTGTGCACTTTAAAATATTTATAACTTTATTTGTATTTGCGATAGAAATAATTTGGAAAAAGGATTAGAAAGAAGTAATTCTATATTTTTTAAGGTTTTATTGAAATTTTATTTAAGTTTCCACATGTCCTCCATCATTAGCAATACAAAGGGTAATACGATTTTGCAGTTCCTGGAAAACATTTGCCAACTGATTTACAGTAATGCCTGAAATCACATTAGTTATTTTAGCTATACTTAAAACTAGGTACATAAAATTTTATAAAATCTTTTACAGATTATTTCTATCACAAATACACACAAAGTTATACATTTTTTAAGTGCACACGAACTTTATGGACACCCTATATATATATATATATATATATATATATATATATATATATATATATATATATATATATACGAGAGTAATACATAGATATTAATTTAAATTTTAAGGGTATAATATTCTATTGAGGGGGTCTCCCCTTTTTACACAAATGGACTCACCCAAGGTATACATATACTAATACCAGTGAATACCCGGCAGAACGTTTGGACAGTCAAGTCGGACAGTAGTAGTGGTAGAACGTAGCGTCGGTCGGTAGAATAACGTAGCGGCAAGAGTCATAGTGACAAGCACGTAGACTCAGTAAGAAGTCATACAGCGATACGTCGATATCAAAGACTATATATATATTTGTCTATTAACCACGCATTCCTGGAACTACTAACCTGTATTACCAGTTTTGTATTATTACGTTAATACATTTATTTCGTATATTCAATCTTGGCGTTTCTTATTATTTGATACCGGATTTCATCTCGGAATCCACAACATATTCAATCAAAATCAAATGATGCTGTAGGTTATAAAAATTAGGAAGGTCATATTAACATGTAAATTAGTCAAATTTGTTTATGTACATGGAGAGAGTATTATCAAATATGTGATACAATGGCTTAGTTTTTTTTTTGGGGGGGGGGGTGATGCCATGACCCTTCAAGACGTAGGCGATCATAATTCTCTAGAAATTCCGTTTCTTTATTTTCTGTGAACTGCAGGACTTCATGCGAAAATAGTGGAATGGTTTTCCATTGCGTTCTCCAGGTTTTAAATTCAGTGTACTACTTTTCTTAGGGTAGCTGCCATCCAAGACTAGACAACACTGACTACTCTGCTATTTATCCCATAGCTGGGAGTTGAGAAAGAAGGGCATGGATCCACAGGTTTACCAAAGTTAGTGCAAAACTGAATGCAACTGACTAGACCGGAATTTGAACCGGACTCAGCATCTCCACTATATTCCACGATAACCGCCCGCACTGACCGCAAATCTATTCTTTGTTAATAAAAGTTTGATTAAAGACTGTAGACAAGGAAGTTCGCTTTCCTTGACTTTTAGTAAACTTTTGTCTTTGTACAAGAAAACCACATCTACCTTAAGTTCATCAAGTCTAAACATGCAGTCTGTTGCATGAAAACAAGAAAGGCTCCTGTTCTACTCTTACTCTGACATGGATGGACTAAGAATACTTATCTCCAATTTCCTTCAACACAGAGAGAGAGAGAGAGAGAGAGAGAGAGAGAGAGAGAGAGAGAGAGAGAGAGAGAGGGAGAGAGAGAGAGAGAGAAAACAACAAAACAAACATACACATAATACCTTTATTCGGTGTATTTGGGGAGCAGTTCATTTATGATACGTTGGTTGAATTACAACGAAAGTAATTTGGAGAATATCTCTCTAATAGTTATAATTCAAGCTACACATAAATTGGTCGCACAAACACTATATTATCGCACCAGGCTAAGTTGCCATTTTACCGATAATTGTTCAAGTCATCAGATAAATGCTGATCAATGATTCAAAAATACTATTCCACATAAACTGTAAAAAATGTATACAAATACTCGAAAGCATAATGAGAAAACAGACATCCGAAATAAATAAAAAAATCAATTTCGAGACAAGCACACTAAATATATGAAATAAGTAAACGAATTAAAATTGAATGATATGGCACTGCAAAACGACGCGTGAAACCGCCATACTTGAAAAATCTTAGACGACACGACGCAGGGACACAATACCCCAAGACACAAGATTATCACCCTCCCATATATATATATATATATATATATATATATGGGAGGGTGATAATATATATATATATATATATATATATATATATATATATATATATATATATATATATATATATATGTATATATGTATATATATATATATATATATATGGGAGGGTGGTAATATATATAATATAATATATATATATATATATATATATATATATATATATATATATATGTATATATATATATGTATATATATATATATATATATATATATATATATATATATATATATATATATATATATATATATATGGGAGGGTGATAATATATATATATATTATGCATAGGGGCTGCAAAAATGCACTAAGTATTATAACAGTATTATCATTATTATAATAGTGGTTCTGGGATTCATTTAATTCGTTTTGTAAGCACGTTTTGTTTTCATTACTGTTGACCTATTTTTGCACCCCCCCACACACATATATATATATATATATAATGGTAATAATAGCAAATCTGTTACACAGTTTATGCAATGGCAATCATCAGGCGTAGTTTTAATTTTACTATTTGTGTGTGTATGCATATGTATATGTATATATTTATGTGTATGTATATATATCTTCTTACTATATATATATATATATATATATATATATATATATATATACGTACATATATACATACATAAATATGAGAGAGAGAGAGAGAAGGGTAAAATACACTGGAGAAAGAAAGGCGCTGAAAAAACGCAAGAAGCGATATTCATTAAACATTTCTTAGTCTGGCGCAAAGCCATAAATATGCTGTATTTAGTTAGGGTTAGGGTTAGGGTTAGGTAACCCTAACCAAGTTTTCTGTGAGATGATTTTGTTAACCAATTTAAAAAAAAATACCACCAATTATGTCTTTATCGCTGATTCCCTTACTATATTGACATGGCTTCTTGGCAAAAATAGTGGTTTCTTTTACCTTCTTCATGGTTTTGAGTTCCGCCTTTAACTTCACTTAGGTTAGGTTGAAGAGACGAATTCATGCCTTTCCCAAGAGAATAATGCCCTGGAAACCAGTGCGCTCCGCGTACATCCCTACAGTACGAATTGAAGAAGGAATTGATAGACAGAAGTAAAAATACAGTTGATAAATCCAGAAAGAGAAAGCGGAATCTATCTATCTATCTATCTATCTATCTATCTATCTATCTATCTATCTATCTATCTATCTATATGGGAAGAGAGAGAGAGAGAGAGAGAGAGAGAGAAAGAGAGAGAGAGAGAGAGAGAGTCAACGAAAGGAAAATAAATAAAGAAAAGAAAATAGAGAAGAGCTATAGAAAGAACGTGGGAGAGAAATGGAAAGAGAGTGAGAAGGAAGGAGAGAGATGAATAGAAGCAAAAGAGAGAGATAGCAAAGAAAGACGACTGCTTAGAATAAAAAAACCCAAATCAAAACGGATTTACAACTGATAAAAGAGAGGGGAGTTTAAACACGAGAGGGAGAGAGAGAAGAAAAAGAAAAAAGAAGTCCCCTGAAATATGAGACTGAAGTGAAAGGGTTCGAAGTTAGTAGGGAACAAGGCAGGAAGTGGGGGGGGGGGGCTGGGACTATTGACATTAAATGCGAATTAGATGAGCGAGAACGCAATGAGAAGAGTGAGTAATGAGATCGTATTTCAGTTCCATATTCAGAGCAGACAAGACAGTGTTGGTGAAAGGTCATATTGTCAGCCAAATGTGAACTACTGGCCTTGGAAGCCTTCTCTCGTCGACCACCAATCAATGTTCGACTCTATCCCCAGGTCATCAATTTTTTTTCACTGATTATACGTATTTTTTTTATATCACGTTATTAATTCATATAAAAAATGGTTTTATTTCCCCTGTACGATTTTGTATTATTTTTAATTGAGATAAGTAAGAAAAACATAACTGGGGGTGTGTGAAAAAGCGCTACAACCGGGCAAGAAGCGCTTCCCTAAACAAAAACATAGGGACATAAATATCCACACACACACACACACACACACACACACACACACACACAACACACACAATATTATAATAATATTTTTATTATAATAAATTGAAATAAAAACATTTTACATCGCTACACAAAAAATTTCATGTTTCAGTACTAAGATGGTATTTCTTCAGGCGATGGTAGATAACTTGTGATAAAAATCATTTATTATGAAAATTTGAAAAACAAATCTTTATCTCTCATTTGAATATATATATATATATATATACATATATATATATATATATATATATATATATATATATATATATATATATATATATATGTAGGAGGTATCAAAATACTTTTACAAAATTTGGGGGCGGCTTCCTCACCTCAAAACAGGGACAAAATTCTATATAAACAGATGTCCATAAATCCCTCGTTTTGAGTTAGTAAGTTTAAAGAAAGTTTACGGTAGATGGCGCTAGGTGGCCTTGTAGATTAGGTTATATTTGTCATTCGTGTATATTTGTGGCTAGTCTGTCTTCAACGTTTAACGTGTGTAGTAGTGAGTTAATTGAGAAGTGTTCCGTTGAACAATGGCAAGATATTCATGTCATGAGTAGGCAGATATGATTTTTACATACGTCCGCGCGAATGGTAATGGACGTGTGGCTGCATGACTGTATCAGATTACGTTTCCAGAACGAAAGAAGCCGAATCGCCCAACCTTTGCTGCTGTTTATCGTCGCGTTGCTGCGACAGGATCTGTGGCACCATGGATCGGGGAAGACCGAGATCTGCTTGTACGCCTGACCGCGAAGAACACATTCTGCATAACATTTTGGACATAGAGGAATAGAAAATACTTCTTATGTAAAACTAGATAGTTTAGTTAATAAAACAATGACAAACGAAATGCTACCAATATAATCAGTACGAAAGGAATTTATTAAATATTAATTATTAACCATATGACAGAAATGAAGCACGGAAACACGGTTTTAAGTCCGGAATTTTCGGACACGCCTGTGTCCTTCATCAACGGAGCGAGAATATATATATATATATATATATATATATATATATATATATATATATATATATATATATATAAAAGAAGAAATATAGTTTTAAGGTGTGCTTTAAGGTGTGGGATAAAGTACTCAATATCAGAGATACAGCGTATGTAAATCTAAATCTAAAATCGATTGCGCCTAGCATGAAACAGCCTGTCGCCTCTGAGTGTTGGCTTCATTGTTCACTTTTGTATATATATATATATATATATATATATATATATATATATATATATATATATATATATATATATATATAGATATATAAGCTAATCAGTAGTGATGGATGACTATTTAAAATAAAAATAAAATAGTCATTCTTCTTATGAACTCTCCCTCCAGGGCGTGTAGTTGCAGTTTTTTTATGGTTGTATTTATTGAGGTGGTTGCTTTAAAGTGGGATCAGTATTTTTTTTTGTTTTTTTGTTCAACGCGTAATTTTTTATTTTTTTGTTTCTTGCTGTCCTTGTTTTGGTGTCACTGGGATTTGATATTTCAGTAACGACTGTGAGTTTTTTTTTTTTTTACTTTTTTAAGAATTTTCTGTTGTAAGGTATTTGCATGTTTGGTGTAGTGTCCAGAGTACGGAGGATTTCTTAGCTGAGTGTAACGGTCCTTCATAAAGGAGTGATATGTTCATCTTAGTCATCCTTCAGAAAATTGGTTAATATTTTTTTTATTTTTGGTAGCGGTAGCGGTTTTATTCGTGGTTTTGTGGAGCTGTAGTTGGATTCCAGTGACAGCGAGAGTTACATTTTTCAATCCAATTTGTAGGCGTTAATCCAGTTCGTATTTTGTTGTTTTTTAGCCATTATAGTTACTTTTTATACAGGCGCTCTGTTTGTTTGGTGGGTTGTATAAGGTTATACAGATTGGCAAAGACTTCACATTTTGCGAACCCGCTATTTGAAGGT
The DNA here is from genome assembly GCA_964036315.1 of Acanthosepion esculentum. NCBI lineage: Eukaryota > Metazoa > Mollusca > Cephalopoda > Sepiida > Sepiidae > Acanthosepion > Acanthosepion esculentum. The sequence goes on from OZ038475.1 coordinate 150,974,437, forward strand.
AATTTCATAAGGTCTGGAATTTTAACGGCAACTACGCTGTCTCATTCCATGCTGAGTGTATGCAAATAAAAAATTATGTGGATAAAAGGAGAAATGATTATTTGTTTTTGCTCCTTCGCTTGGTTTAATTTTATTGGCAGACGCATTGGTTATCAGCGCTGTGTGGACGAGAATTTTTTTTTTGATGTTGCCACGTCGTATGGTTTCTTTTCACGCCATTTTCTTGTTTTAGGGCGTGGTGAATGTTTTCTTCTTTTTTTGTACGTCGTTGGATACCAAATAAATAGTGTTTTTTTTGGTTTTTTTCAAAGTTGGTAACCAAAATGAATGATGTAGTTAGTTTTTAATAGTCGTCGGGAGTCAACAAATGATGTGGGTGAATAGGTTGTTTTTGTTATGGACGTCGGTGGTCGCCAAAATGTTGTGGAGGTTCACTCGCATCAATGCAGCAGAAATTAGCCTTGTGTTCATGGAGATAAAAGCATACTTGACAGGAAATAAAGCGTACAGAAATAACAGAAAAAGTATGGTAAATTGTATCTTAATTTAATACAATTTTTTATATTTTTCGTGTGTGTTGGCGCGTGTATTTTTTAAGTTACAATTGTTTTATGGTACATGTAATAAAAGGGAGAATTACAGTATTACAAGCCATATCACAGAGAGAAGTTGGAAACGTGTTGCCTGTATCAAGGTTCGTGGTGAAGAGGTTGAATTTAACGTTTTTTGGTGACATGTCCGTATTTTATATTAATAAAAATACTCGCAGTATGCAACAATAACTGTTCCTGTCGGAAATACGGACATCCCACCAAAAGACGTTAAATTCAACCTCTCCACCTTGAACCTTGATACGGGCAACACGTGCCCAACCAAAACATTAACCTAAAAACACAAGTTATGTTTTTAAATAACCTCATCAGATCAAGACTTTCATATAGATGTCATGCATGGCACAAAACCTGTTCAGAAATATCTAAACTGTCAGCTCTATATAACCGCTTTCTAAGATCAATGGTTAAAAAACGGCTTTGAGCAAATAAAGTGCTTCCTAGTTCCCAGTTGACGCCAAACCAGTTCGGAAATATCTAAATTGTTTACTGTATACAAATACTTGAAAACGGCTTTGGGCGAGTGAACCTATAGGTCTTCGAAACTTGTGGAATGGTGCTACAGAACCTCAAAGAACTGTTACCAAATAACAGAAACTACATCACTTGAGAACTTTCAACAACAAAAATAAATATCACATGTAACTCAAAGAGAAAATAATGACATAATCAAGATGTTGACATTCCACACTATTTCAAATAAAAAGTTAGGAAGGAAACCTCCATCAATACTGGAAAGAGTGATAACAGCTACTGGGCGTGAGAAGAGAAAATAATGACATAATGAAGATGTTGACATTCCACACTACTTCAAATAAAAGGTTAGGAAGGAAATTTCATCAATACTGGAAACAGTGATAACAGCTACTGGGCTTGAGAAGAGAAAATAATGACATAATGAAGATGTTGACATTCCACACTACTTCAAATAAAAGGTTAGGAAGGAAATTTCATCAATACTGGAAACAGTGATAACAGCTACTGGGCTTGAGAAGAGAAAATAATGACATAATGAAGATGTTGACATTCCACACTACTTCAAATAAAAGGTTAGGAAGGAAACCTCCATCAATACTGGAAAGAGTGATAACAGCTACTGGGCGTGAGAAGAGAAAATAATGACATAATGAAGATGTTGACATTCCACACTACTTCAAATAAAAGGTTAGGAAGGAAATTTCATCAATACTGGAAACAGTGATAACAGCTACTGGGCTTGAGAATAGAAAATAATGACATAATGAAGATGTTGACATTCCACACTACTTCAAATAAAAGGTTAGGAAGGAAATTTCATCAATACTGGAAACAGTGATAACAGCTACTGGGCGTGAGAAGAGAAAATAATGACATAATGAAGATGTTGACATTCCACACTACTTCAAATAAAAGGTTAGGAAGGAAACCTCCACCAATACTGGAAAGGGTGATAACAGCTACTGGGCTTGAGAATAGAAAATAATGACATAATCAAGATGTTGACATTCCACACTACTTCAAATAAAAGGTTAGGAAAGAAACCCCACCAATACTGGAAAGAGCAATAACAGCTTTTGGAGTTGAGAAAACTATTTTTCTGAAAAAATGATTTAAGAGAAAGATTTTAAATTTCAACCGACAGTAGTACAAGCTTCTCGGTCAAGGGATGTTGAATCTTTCCTTATAAGGAGACGGATAATATTACCATTACTGTTAGAGATGAGGAGAACAAATACTACATCCAGTATTTACTTACAACACTACCTATTTTAAAAACAATTTAGTGATTAAAATAACAAATACTTATTTAATAAAAATGCAATACTGTTTTTTGCACCTATTTTGCTTAAGTTTATATATATATATATATATATATATATATATATATATATATATATATATATATATATTCCATTCTGGTAAAATATAATGCACAATAATAGCACTGTATATATAAACAGAGCAGGGAGAGTTTTAAATGGGCAGAGGATTTCAGTACTGATTTTGTACATATTTTCTTTAAGTTTATATATATATATATATATATATATATATATATATATATATATATATATATATATATATATATATATATATATATACCCAAGTATAGGATTGGTGTATACGGAATAAATAACCAACAAATACTATTCTTAAAAGAGTGCCCAATATATAGTAGAGCAAATATAATTATTTTTTCGAAAATTATTCTACATTCAACAGCATCACTTGATAAGATAGCAGAAGTGGCTATTTTTGTAGTGATTTTATAAAATGTTTATGTTATAATTTTGGAATAAATAATTTTATATATATATATATATATATATATATATATATATATATATATATATATATATATATATATATATATATATATTATAAATTAACTGATTTAAAATATGTTTTTTTCGCTACACAGTAATAACCATGTTTCAGAAATGGAAGCTAAAAGCTTCGAATTTAATTTTGTTATTAAATTAAAGACATTAGTTCCATTTCCTCGTCAAGCGAATTTTGGAGTAACTTACTTTTTAAAATTACAGTTTTAAAGGCATTCCTAATTGAGTGTTTCCAAGGATACAAAGAAATCCACTCATCCAAACAACTGTTCTTTCTTCATATATATATATATATATATATATGAATTCCATTCTGGTAAAATATAATGCACAACAATAGCACTGTATATATAAACAGAGCAGGGAGAGTTTTAAATTGTCGGAGGATTTCAAGAGTAGTAGAAAAGTTTCAAATTTTCCTTTTTCGGAAAATCTTAGCGATAACCTCAGCAATACTAAATACTGCGAGGATTTCAACACTTGTCAGCGTGTTGCGAAAACATTTTAGTATTATAAAAGAAGAGCAACTCCTCTGTTTGTCTCACATTGTCTACGTGTGATTTTGTGTAGATGTGCCTAATATATATGCATATGTTTGTGCTGCGGCTTGAGTGTTTTACATGTGCACACACGTACACCAGCACATACAGGTTTATTTAGTTTGAAATAAGACATTTGAATTATATTTACCTGGCATTTATAGCGAGGAAGTTGAAAATAATATCAGCTCAAGCCTCAGGGGGTCCATCCCCCAGGTAGTACCTCTTCTTTGGTAGATGGCTGGGGTCATTATCCGGCGCCTGAGGCGTCCTGTAAAGTGGAAGTGCCGAGGGGGCTTCAGCAATTATTGTACGACTTTCCGGAAATTCCACATTAAACGTCGACTTTGTGTCACATTCTGTGGTCGGGCCGGATAAATATTCATTGCAATAATACATTCTCCTCACACCCAGTCTGGATAAGACCTGACTCTGAAGTGATCAATAAAGTCATAAAGTCGGAGACATGGGAAAGAAAGAAAGAAAGAAAGAAAGAAAGAGAGAAAGAAAGAAAGGAAAGAAAAAAGAAAGAAAGAAAGGAAAGAGAGAAAGAAAGAAAGGAAAGAAAGAAATAAATAAAGAAAGGAAAGAGAGAAAGAAAGAAAGAAGAGAGAGAGAAAAGAAAGAAGAGAGAGTAGGAAAGATAAAGTAAGAAAAAAGAAAGAAAAGAATGAAAATAAGAAAGAAAGAAGAGAGAGAAAGAATGGAAAGAAAGAAAGAAAAAATATTAATAGCTTCATAATCGTTTAACTGTCTCTTTGTTTTTTTTTATACCTCCAGTGAGAGATTGATTTGTATTTTACGGCTTATCAACCTCTTGCCGTTATTTGAAGCCGGAACATATTTTGGATTGTAAGAACAATTCTTTTTTTGCGAGTGAATATTGCATTAACAATATTTTGGAGATAAGGATTTTTTCCAGATACAAATCCCACTATTTAACCCATAACTGAGGGGGGAGGAAGCGATAACTTCTTACCTTTCCTAAAGATATTATCACGTAAGTGAATGTACAGTGAGAGGGCTTATCGATCATTATTTCACCCTGGTAATGTTGATATCAGTCTATTCTCGGTACTGCCAAAATGGATGGGTTTTTTCCAAAATAAAAGCAGAAAAAATCTATTCGCAAACATGTACTCAGCAATGAATTGTATACAGAATAGGCCATTTATTAGAAAACTATGTAGGAATATTTGGTTAGTTAGTTCCCACTCTAATTTCGTTACATCGTAAATACCTTTTAAAATATGGGGTGATGACAAATATTTAAAAATATTTATCATCACCCTGTCATAATCTTAGAAAGAAAATACTTGAAGATATTTCAGTGAAATATTTTAGCAATATCAAATCCGAAAACATTAAAAATTTGTCCTGAAACTTTACAAAAATAATTTAATGGAATAATTTTTGTTGAGAATTCCTGCTTCCGTAATTTACTAAGACACTTTATTTTCTTTCAAATTTAACAGAGAAAAGAAAAAACTACAATGCGTATTTATTTTTGAAAAACTTTACTCGTAACATTTCTAAAATTCGTTCCGTTGCTGATGACAAAAAAACGTTTTTATTAAATAAAATATTAGAAAAATGGAAAATATGTAAAGATTAATGCAATTTTTGGACCAGAAATATTTTAATAAGTATTTTCTTTTTACAATTATTATATTATTTTTTACACGTAAGATAAATTAAGAAATAATACAACAATTTTGAATTACCTCCTATTCATTATATAAGGTTATTCATAATTATGTCTAGAATATTTTATGACATTGGTTGATGAAAGAAACAAAAGGGAAGCAAACTGAATATATCAGTATTAGATCAATAATTATTAATCAGTTTTCTCCAAATTACATTTTTTTTTTATAGCAGCCATTTTTGTTCAATGACTTTAATGAAAATAAAAAGACTGATGTAGTTAAATATTTCATTACACAAAACCGTTCAAAAATGAAACATTATAATTTTGTATGTAGGTCTTGAAAATTGAGAGCACCTTTTTTAGAGATCTCATGAAATAAAAATTATTACCTATGGGATATTAAGTGTTTGATAATCTATAATTAATATATATATATATATATATATATATATATATATATATATATATATATATATATATATATATTATTCAGTGCTACATTAGAACATGCACATACCCACTACATAACCATGTATCTTGTTTCTGCATAATAAATAAATAAATATTTATTTCTCTATTTTTGTATTGAGCCTTGTTTTAAATTAATGTTTTGAAGGCTGAAATCTTACTCTTCGTTCTTTTACATTTGTATATATATATATATATATATATATATATATATATATATATGAGTGGTCTGATCAAAACGTATCCGTACTGGTACTATTAAAAGAAAGCTACAACACATATCAATTCGGCATTTAATCTCCTTGAAATTAATCCACTTCTGAAGCCACACACTTTATCCAGCGTTGTTTAGTGATGGAACCATTGCAGGAACTCATTTTTTGTATTAGCGAGCAGCTGTCACGTTGCATTCTCTTGAACTTTCACGACATTTTGAAATATTTTTCTTTTCAAGTGGGATTTAATTTTTGTAAAGAGGATGTCTCAAGGGGCAAGCTCTGTGGAATATGGTGTTTGTTGGACCTGGGGAGTGTTGTTATTGGGCAAAAACTGGTGCAAAAGCCATGTTCATTGATAAAACCACTATGGTGTGTTGAGAAGACCACACTCTAAACACTTTCCTTACACGCACTTCTATAAACCACGAAAGTGAGCGATAATGTTATAATGTAGAATGCGTTATAACGTTATAATGTAGCATGCGCTACATAGTTCATGGTCAATCTATACCAAGTTAGTTCACACTTCATACTTAGAGCTTCGTTACCATAGCAACAGTCCGGATACTTTTTGATCAAACCTCGTATATATATATATATATATATATATATATATATATATATATATATACAAGCAGTATGGACAGAGATGTCAACACCAAATGGTGACAGTCTGTTTCATGATGCACGCAATCTTAAGATGGTCAGGCTCTATTCCGGATATTGAGCACTTTTAATCCATATTTCATTATCTTTCTGTCTCTCCCACTCTCTGCATCTCTGTCTGCCTGTTTCAGTCTATCTATCTATCTATCTATCTATCTATCTATCTATCTATCTATCTATCTATCTATCTATCTATTTAAGTGTGTGTAAATTCTACGATTTTTTATTATTATTTTGTCAATACTGAGTCCATTGCAACAATTCCATTGTATCATACTACGCGTCAAGATGACTGACACAATATTTCTATTATTGATTTCAATTATTTTGAAGCCATCCCCAAAGTCTGCGTATTTGTTCTCTCGTTGGATTACAAACCAACTTATTCAATGAAAAATAAAAGCGCCTGATCGACCTTTCACATCAGAAAATGCTTCCGTACTTTTCATAAATTCTAAAGCTAAGGTCACTTATTGTTAGTTCTATTCTTGGCAAGCCACTTCACAAGCACCACTAATTTAGTCTGATAACGGATGATAAAATAAATACATGGTTTAATATATCTCAACTGAATAATAAAAACAGACACCCTGGGCCGTACCGCCAAGTTAAACGTCATACCTTCTGAAGAATTTTCACCTGCTGAACAGGTATGTGGAAGAATTGGTCTGGGTGCTAAATCGGTGTGTGAATAAGATTTTTGCTTGTAATTTTTTAGATACATTCTATAGAGCTTTTTCTGTAATAATAGCCTTATCGTCTAGCAGAATGTTATTATTGCACTAGGGCATGGGCGATCATGGGTCTCTATAACTTCCTATCCTTTGTAGCTCTTAGTAAAGTTTGTTTGTTTCGCTATCTCTCCTAATCCCTATTCTGCCAACCATTGACACGAGCTCGTTTAGTAGGTTACTCGCTGATTTCCTCTGCCACTTTTGCTTTCAATATGTCCTGTGAGTGTCAGATTCTTCAAGCTCTCTTTTCTCATTATGTATCAGAGAAATTTAAACCCTGCATTGAATATGGTTGCCACATCTGCTCTGGTCCTCCTGCTCTATATTTAGAGATTCTTGATAAAATCCAAAGAAGAATATACCACGTTATTGGTCCTGACCTGGCATCTCGGCTTCAGTCACTTTCCCCCCACCGTAACGTAGCTATGGGACCTAGAAATTATGGATTTAAGCATAGTACTAGATCGGCGGCAAGGTCTCGTCATTTTACAGTTTAAATTTCTAGATGTAACCGTAAGTTCTATGCTAATAGTTTCTTCTCTCCGCGTCTCGCTTGTGGAACTCTCTTCCGGCTTCTTGCTTCTTCGTTCCCAGTTGGCACCAAACCAGTTCGGAAATATGTAAATTGTCTGCTGTATACAAATGCTTAAAAAACGGCTTTGGGCGAGTGAATCTTATGTCTCTTCGTGAAGATCACATTTCTTCGAATCTCGTGGAATCTACGGAATCACAATCAAAGAACTGTACCAAGTAACAAAAACCACATAACTTGAGGACAGTCAACAGCTAAAATAGATATCACATGCAACTTGAAGAGAAAATAATGACATAATCAAGATGTTTACATTCTACACTACCTCAAATAAAAGGCTAGTAAGGAAACCTTTATCGGTACTGGAAAAACCGATAACAACTACTGTATTTGAGAAAAGTATTTTTCTGAAAAATTGTTTTAAGAGCAAGATTTTATAAATTTCAACCGACGTAGTGCTGGCTGCTCGGTCAGTGAATACTAATTTTTTTTAAGCACATCGCCCCAAGCAAGGTGGGAGTGTTACTAGCGCGCAAGGGGTTACAGAGAGTGAGAGTAAGAGCAAAGAGGAGTGTTTGGGAAAAGGATAAAGAGAAGAACAGGAATCAAGTTCAAGGCATCAGAAGATGTCGATTGACATTACATTTGAATATTTGAATATTATAGCTATCAGGGAATCAAGTAAGAGGAAGGGAGTTTCATTGGTGGGAAGTGCGAGACAAAAAGCTGTTGGATTAGAAGAGATAGCTACATTTAGTCTTTTCAACAGTGAAAGGATGAGACCGAGATGCCAACCAAGTAGTTTCTTTATAATAAGTAACTGGTTAATATTACCATTACTTTAACCATTAAGTGCCGTGTGTAAAAACTGTAGATGGTACGAAGACAGTGAAAACAATTATTGAACTGGGGTTGTTGAATATTTCGGTGAAATGACGTCATCATAAAACATCTTGGACTCAAGTGGTTAAAAAACTTTATGTTTATTTCAAAAGAACACTTTTACAGATATGTGAATACATTCTTGAGATCTATGCGTCCAGTAAAGGGCAGATAAACATGATTAGTTACGTTGAATCGGATTATAACAAAGGTTTGTTGAAATAGTGAAGATCGCTGACTAAACAAAGTATTAGTATCAAAGCTTACATGATACTATTACTTTGTGAGAAGGCAAAAAAAGAAAAAAGAAAAGAAATAGAAAACACGTTTGATGTGAAATATTTCTCTCCATTTTAGAAGATGCAGAAAATTACAAGACAGGAAAGGAGAAATTCGTATAGATCTGTTTTTATGCAGATGTTCTGTCACATCAACTTTTGTATATATTCTTAAAATCAGTATATGCTTCTTTTTCCAGTGTTCCGAAACAAAGATCATATGTTTTTTTCTGTTTTAATTTCTGAGATGAAGTGTTATCATTATTTACACTATCTACCATCTAACTATTGTTCTCATCTATGTTGTTATCACAACGTCCTGTCCGTTGTGCCCTCCGGCCTTCATCAAATTTTTACTTCATTCCGCAGGGGTTGATGGCTACTCTTTTCCTTCCATACATGATCAGCTATACCCAATTTCATTGTCTCACCGCTCACTACTGCTTAGGACTTTCTAAGTAGGTCTAGTATAGAGTTAAATACGATATTGGAGTCACTAATAAAGAAAGCAAGATAAATGATAAAATATCTTCTGTAGCTGTAACAAAAGAGAAAACCTTTGGGGAGTGCAGTCAAGCATGACAAGCAGCAGCAGCATTCATCAGCAGACAGGTTAGGTTTAGAGCGCTGAGTTCTCCATAGTGAATTGTCATAGTGGATTAAAGCTTTTGTTCTTTACTTCGGTGACATAGTAATTGTAAGTTCAACCCCTGGACTGGGAATTGAGTACTTGGCCGAGCAGTACCTGAGTATTAATGAAAATAAGAACTAGACGAGATATGTCTACACATGGCAAGTGGAGCGAGAACCGTCATCTCGTTGATTAAATAAAGGGTTCAGTTCTGAAATCCCTTCAGATTATTCGGATTGATATATGTCTGAAGAAACCCAGTGTGTATAAGGGCCGAAACGCTGTGATAGCAATAACAATAATCCGAATGTAAATAGTGTAAATAAAGAAAAAACTGTTTAACGAAATATATGGCAGGGATATTGAGAAATTTCCCCATAGGAGACTTGAGGTAACTGCGATGATGTTCTGCAAGAGAATGCTGAGAATACCATGTAAAGAGCGAAGGAGTCATAAGAATAATGAGAAAAAAAAAGAACTTAAAATCAGAAAGAGATAGTTGAATTTTCTAGGGCACATAATGAGGAAAGAGGGTTTGGAGGATTTAACGCACACAAGGCATTTGAGGCACGGAGGGAAACACTGAGTAACTTACCTAACGGGTTTGTGTCAGTGGATGGTTGAACAGAGACTGGTGGGTGAGGGGAGCATAGTAAGGGGACAGACATTGCTTAGAGCTACAAAGATTACGATGTTCTGAAGAGCTCGATCACTGATGGTCTTGAATACATTACATTGTCAGTGGATGGTTGAACAGAGACTGGTGGGTGAGGGGAGCATAGTAAGGGGACAGACATTGCTTAGAGCTACAAAGATTACGATGTTCTGAAGAGCTCGATCACTGATGGTCTTGAATACATTACCTTCTCTCTCTCTCTCTCTCTCTCTATCACACACACACACACACACACACACACACACACACACATATATATATATATATATATATATATACATATATATGCAGGTGCGATGTCGTCATTTTATATTTTTAATTTTGCGCATGTGTTGTTTGTTTTTGATTTTGTAGACCGCCCATTATAGTAGAGTCAGTTGGGCACCGTCTGTGAGAAAAAGAACATCATGCCGCAATTCATTCCATCAGAAATTTGGAAACAGCATGCTGTACTGCTTGGCATTCGCACCGGAAGCTTCAATAGAAATATTTCAGTGTGTTTGGCGGTCAATCTGAAGACAGTGCAGAGGACCCGGAAATAGTTGGATGAGTTTTATATCGAAACGTAAACAAAGAAAATTTATTAAAATGGATTTTCATTAATCCGACAGATTTTGATCACTTTAAATGTTATATACTTTAAAAGTTATAAAAATTTTGTCTTCCTGAAATCTGTTCTTTTATTGTCTTTTATTCACACTAAAGTCTTCCCATTATCTCCCAGTCTCAGTAAGTGGCATTATCGCCCTGCCTGGAGTGAAAGAGTGGCAAAGCATTTTTCACAAAGATGTATGGAAAAAAAAAAATGACGCGCACATGCACTGACAAACGGGACAAGAGAATTATTGTAACAGAAAACCGGCAAAAATCAATGAAGTTTTGTAAGAATTTCTTTAAACATTCCATCCTCAAACAAGGCAACAAAGCCACTAAAACACATGAGAGTATACGAGAAAAAAATTACACAATAAAAGAACAGGAATTAAGAAGACAGAAGATTGAAATTGACATTGCATTTAACTTTGAAAATCAAATGTGACTGGAAAGCTAGAAGCCGGAGGAGAAAGAAAAAGTGCGTGAGAAGGTACTGTTAGTAGCGAACATAACCATCCACTTGTAATGTATAAAATGATGAGACCTTTCCGCCAATCTAGTACCGCGCTTAAATTCGATTAAATTGGATATTAAGCTAAAATTGATTTTGTGAAAAGCGTCTAATGACGTTTTGGGAAATCCGAACACGGACGGCTCAATTTTAGTATTAATTTTTGGAAAGTTTGAATAAATTAAACGAATGAGGCGAATTTCTATTGTTTCCTTTTTAATTTAAAATATATTCAAAATTTGAAATATGATTTCCAAAATGGGTACCTGAAAGCAAACAAGGAGGTGACGTTATTCTCAATGTCACTTATATTAGATATTTAGAAGTTTGCTGTTATTTTTTTTATTAAAAAGACAGATATATTACCTATTATGGTGTGGACGTTTATTCAACGATAAATTCTTGAAAGAGGCGGGCAATTATTCGAAGAAATACGTTATCTTTATTTATATAATATTCAGTTCGTACCATCTTCAACTGACTTAATTTACAATATATTTCAGATTTGTTTACGATTATTTGCATTATTTACATTATTCGGACTGTTATCCTCATCTTCATTGCCATATTTACAACGCTGCGGCCGTTGTACGCTCCAGCCTTCTTCAGGTGATTGAAATTTCGAACCAAAGCCTTTATTTCGTCCACCGGAGTAGATTGTTCTAGTTCCACGAGCCATACCTCTAACAGTTCGAATAATGTAAATAATGCAGGTAATCTTAATACCTCATCTCGGAGATATAAACAGATTTGTTTACCTTTAATTTTATTTTTGTAGCTTCTATATCACGACGTTCAGGTCGTTTTTATATTTTACGACCCTTAAGTAATAATGATAAAAAAGGATGAAATTGCCTCTAGCAATAGCTGAATTAATACCCATTATCATTGGATTTGTTATGGCCAGCACTTTACCGATTTGGCTACGGAGAACTATCTGCAGCTAGATTTGATATTTAGTCCTATAACACATTCTTTCTGATCCTATTTATTTCATTCTATATTGTTTGTTTATGGACTGTCGTAGAAAGCATAATTGCCTTAGGTGTCAGAACGTTTTATATTCTCCCTAATATGAATTTTATTTTTCAAGGGAGAGATAAAATAGTCTGGAATGAATCATAGCGAAATTGTTTTATCTGAAAAATTCGGACAACTTGAGATTATGGGTTGTTGAAAAACATTAAGAAACGTTACCATTTTCTGTAATTCTAAACCAAAGTGTTTGAAAACGAGGAAACATAATTGAACGCTTGTACGACTTGTACCCAGACTTGTACTTTTAACTTTTATAAAATCAGATTAAAAAATAATTAGCATTGCACTCGTAAGGATTATTTACATATGGATGGACTGGGAATTACAGGATCTGTGCACTCAAAGTATACGTCCACTGTAATATGTGCACTCTGTGGAGAATGTTATTCACACCCACACAATATATAACTTGTTAAAACCCACATGACAACGGAATAAGAAAAAGCAAAGGAGAAGAGCAAGGAGAAAACGTAGAGAGTAAGAAAGAAGCTAGAGAAAAACGAAAAGAAAGGCCGTTTCAAAGTATTGAGAAATGGAAGCGAAAGAAAGACATCGACAGATTTACTGCATTGAATTGTATTACACCCTTGTGCAAATTAATTAAAAACAAAACGAATAATTTTGACTTCCTTCTTTATGTAACTTTTCTGTTTCTTTTCCATGTTTTTTCTGCCTTTTTAAAACTATTGCTTTATTTTCCAGCTATTTTTATTTACTTCTTATTTTAGTAAAAAACAAATGTGTTCTCCTTTTATTTCCCTTAGCTTCTCTGTTTCTTTTATAACCAAGAAAAAAATAAGATTCCCTACAAAAACATTTCTATTGGATTCAATAACAAAGATTTAAATTTGCAATCTGTATGTTTTTCAACCTTTTTTTTTCACTTCAAGGGCCCCTAAGTAAACACTTGAACGCACTTTGAATTTTAATAGGGAAAATTACTCAGGAAATTTGAAAATAGAAAAAAAATCCTCTGAAATAACCATTTATTTTTAAGACATTACACCCTTGTGTAAATTAATTGAAACAAAACGAATAATTCCGTTATTATTTACTCTTTTTTCGTATTTTTTCCAATGAAACATGACCCAGTGCACATGTTAATACTTCGTATGTCCATTCCACGAAGTCTTTCCTTGCAGATTGACAACAGATTCTTGATTGGATTTAAATCAGGAGAGTTTCCGTGCCAGTCTATAGTATTTTGATTTGCTCACTGGTAAGGCTTCCCAGTATGTTTGTGCAGCGTTACAATTTTCGTAAGCTTCTTTGGAGTAACGTCCATCGCACACAATGGCCGCAGGACAACTAATCGACGGTCGAGACATTAGTGTCTGTGCGTGATAAAAATATGATGCAATCACGGTTGACGCATTATTTTTCAAAACTAAACAAACTTAATCATACACCCTGAAAAGAGATTCATATTCCTGCACACAACAGAAAATTATCTAATCTGAGAATAAATAGAAATCGTTAACACCCTGTTAGTCCAGTGGATATGAAACTGGCCTTATGGTGAAAGAAAGGAAACTAAAGAGGTTATTTCAATTAATTTGCACGAGGGTGTACTTTTTCGATATTTTTAAGTGGCTGAAGACTTTATATATTTTTCATTTGGACCATGACAGACACCTTACAAAGGAAGGTAGGTATGTATATATAACAACAAATAATTTTATTCAGGTTTCATTTTTCTCCTTTTATTATCGGTGTGAGACACATAGAGGCCATCGGTTCTTAGAGAAAGCGAGAAGAAGATGGAGAAAGAAAGAGCAGATATCAACAGATCAGTTAGCTATCCATCCTCTCCACGTGGTAGCTTATCTCGCTGCCGAAAGTACAGCACACGAAGGAATTTGGGACAGGACGATATTAGAGCTCTTGATTTCTCTACTGCCGCAACCGAACTACTCATTGTCGCGCGTTTCTCAGTCTTATTTAAAACTGGCACTAAATCAATCTATCACTGCCAGAATTCCACAAACCGCATCCACACAATTCGGCTCATCAAATTTCTAACCAGTATGGTAGGGTCTGGAATGCCACCACTATAATTAGCATTCTACGGTGGAGTAATGGATAGCGGCTCGGATTGAGGAATCGGAGAGCGGAGTTCGTATTCCAGTCGAATCCATTACATTCACTTATATTCTAATACCGTTGGGAAAGGTATGAATCTTCTTTTTCTCCCCCAAGCTATTGGTAAATAGCAGGATAGACCGGGTTCTATAACCTTGCATGGCAACTAGTCTACCACAGAAAGAAATGGCAACCTACTGCGGAGAAAATCTGCCTCGTCAGTCATGTATCACAAAACTGAATGACTAATTCTATAACAATTGTCTGTTTCAGCTTTCATGTTTTCTGGTTTTGGAACAAACATTTAACTCCTGTTTCTGGCAAGACTATGTATAATGTTGTAATGCAATGATGGCCATACTGTTTTTTTTTATATAAACGAATACAGTCCTTAAAGTAATGCTTCATATTTTATAATGTTGATGCACGACGTCAGAATCTGACGTTGGTTGTATATCGATAGAGGATGAACCATCCTGCCAGTAACCCGTAATTGCTTTGCAACACGATACGCGAAAGATACCATGCCAGCTTGAAAACCGTAGATCATATTACAACCTTTGGGATGAACTCTCTTACTACGCCCAGCGTATAATCCCTGTTTGGTGCCTACCGATTTTCATATGCTCGGGCTGATGAAAGATGGGTAACGCGGACATTTTCCTGACAACGACAAACAGTGCTTTGAAGCTTGTAACATTAGGTTACTAAGAGACTTTCTTCGATCATTTGATCTCCTTGTGAGGACGTTAGTAACTCTTCTTCCTCCACGTGCATTAGGCGTTTATATAGATTCCTGTCACCAGCTTGTCTTGTGTGTGTATATTCTCCTCCTATGTTCAGCTGCGTTGACTTCTTGTGGGTGTCGGTGAAACCACTGAAATCCTTTAAGGCCAGATTATGCACTTGGTGGCTATGAGATTACTTTCTAGGTCAACCCTCAGAGTAATCAAACTTTAAACATTGCGATGTGACATCGAGTGCAAAGCTTATTGTGCTATCTCTTATGGTGAACCTAATATATACTGAGCACATGACAGATCAGCTCCTCTTCGGTCAAAAGGTTCCCGATGGAAATTCAATTCAATTCAGTCTTTTGTTATTTCCTGACCTGAATCACATACTGCAATAGTCACTTAGATGATCCTGGCTCATCCGTGAATGAACAAGAAAAGTAAACTAAACGGAGATTTATTTGTTTACACGCAAGACTGCAAAAGTCACAATCACAGTGGTGTTCCATAAGATGCAATACCTGTCCGTATCCAGACAATTTCAAAACATATCCTGAACCAGTTACTCGGCCTTTATATAATTTGATAACTAATCAGAATAAACCTTAATGTGTATAGGTGAGCAATACACCGTGAAGTTACTCAGTCGATGTTAGCGAAGGAACCTTTTTATTATGTGGCCTTAGCATTCATTTTGAACAGATTCTTCACATCACGGGAATGTTTTTTTTTTTAAATTTATTCATTTTTCCCCAAGCAAAGCCATAAGACCACTAAGACTCAAGGGGGTTACTTAGTGTTAGGGACTATGCGAAAATATACTATTAAAGAGAGAAAAAAAGAACTAGAATTAAGACAATTAAGAACAAGATAGAAGATAGTGACACTGAATTTAAATCTTTGAAGATTAAAGTTGACTGCGAAGAAGAAGAAGAATACAGAAGTGAGTTCCACAAGCGAGAAGTGCGAGTGGAGAAGCTGTTTATTCCTACATTTTTAAATATATTACAGCGATGCGGTATCTATAATAATAATTCTTAGCGTGATTATACAGAATGGTGAAAAAAAGTATGGCGACGATGATGACAGACAACAACGCTACTACTATTACTAATAATACTAATACTAATCAATGTGATGGATTATGGAACTAAACTAGTGTAATTTACAGGCTCATTCTCATATTTTCACAGAACTTTACACATTTTGGAATTAAAGTTGACTGGGAAGCGAGGAACCGGAAGAGTGTTCCAAAAGCGAGAAGTACAAAAGAAGAAAATGTTAGCATAGAACTTACAGTTATATCTAGCCATTTCAGATATAAAAGGATGAAGCCTTGTCGCCAATCTAGAAATGCGCCTATATTCTTCAAGTGTAGCTACCATATAGGAAAGTTCATCAAAACAATTAGCATGAAAGGATTTATAGAAAAGAGATTTAAAAAAATATGACATGAAGATCTGTCAGTATTGCAGTTCAGATGTAGTTCGTTTCCATTCTGTGCATTTTTCAAAACATGACATGTAGATCTGTCAGTATTACAGTTCAGATGTAGTTCTTTGGAATTCTTTACATTTTTCAATGATAAAATTATCATTGAAATGCCGTGCATAAGATTAAAGAGGACGAGATGAAAGGACTGATGACAAACATAAGAAAAAACGTTTTTAGATCCCAGGAGGATCACCTTAGATTAGATTATAGCGTTATAGTCCTGACTGACGACGAGCTTTCCAACAATCGTCGTATCGTGGCAGCATATATATTACCCAGTGTCACAAACAATTTTTCCCCAAATCATGTCATTACTTTATCTACAAGCAAATTTAGTCCACGTACAAGTTTTGTAAAGTTAAATACCCTGGAGCATGCGATTACATAATCCTGGTAATCTATCCATTTTGCATGCTTGTAAAACCTGCAGCATAAATTTTCTCTGCTTATTTCTAATTTATTCTTTTCTTTCTTCTTTTCTTTGTTTGTTTCCTTCGTTTCTCTATTGTTTCTAATATTTATGAAGGGTTCAGTATTTTCTCTGTTTCCCCCACCCCCTCATTCTCCTCATTCCTCGTTCTCACCGTATCACATGCCACTAGTTTATTTCTTGTTATCAGAAATACAGAGACGCTGATTTTAATTAACAAACTGCTGGGTGGGTCGTTCGTATGCACCCGGGTTACTATTCTTCTAATGCAAGGATTTTCAGGATATTTATACCAAAGGTTATTTTGAAAACATTTCACGGGTCCTTTTTAGCCGGTGTCGAATTTTTTTGTTTTCTGTTTAATCAGATTTGACAGATATATATGATAAATAAAAATACAAAATCTAGTAACCTTGAGAAAAATGTGCACCTTTTCGTGTGCAATTAGACGAAAATGATTAATGGTTTTTCCTACATCAGCATTTCTACTTACAGGGATTCATATGAACTTTTCTCCCTTTCATTTTCCACCATTTTGCCCCAAACTTTTTAATTTCTTTTTTTCACTATAATTTTTCTTTCACTTCATCTTGTTATTTAAAGATTAGTTTAGTCTAGTGTAAGGCCAAATACAAAATAAAAGATAAAGCTTGTTGCACAAATCCTCAAAATGGGGAAGGCTCGCTTGTTTGCCATGAAAGATTAGTGTGCAAATTGCTGACTTTTCGCTTTCGCTTGAGCATCGAATAATGCCGTTGGGTTGTTTGGTTGATTTTGTTTAGCGGCATATTAACACCTCCCTAGGTTTTTTAATATCGAAATCTAAATATTTTTAATGTAATTGTATCCCTTTAATTACAGATAAAATGTATTGTTAGTCATTTTGTTTTAAATATGTATTGTTAGTCATTTAATATAAATATCTATTGTTGGTAATTTTACTAAAGTATCTATTATTGGCCATTTTTATATAAAAATATGTTGCTGGTGTTTTTACTATAATCTTTTTTATAATTTCATAGTGATTTGTTTTTGTTTGGGGGTTCATTATTTACCCATAGCTGGGACCCTAACTGATACTACCACCTCGAGTCAGGGTGGACCTGGGAACAACAACAATTAAGAGATGGTTCCACGCTCCTCAAAACCTCCAATCTCTCAATCAGAGGTCTTGTTACCGGATGTAGTTTATCGTCATACCCAGGACTAGCTGCTTTTGGGAAAAATGCCACTAGCTCAGCGAATTACGAAAGTTACAGTATTTAATAAATTCTAAATCGTGGCTCGAATACACAGAAAGTGATTTATGTGGAAATCCAAACTAGTTTAGCCAAGGCAGGTATCCTTTTGATTTCTGCTGTCTCTGTTTTAGGGCGTCTAGTTGAATTGTAATGGTTAACAAGCTAGATTATTAATACTTTAAGGAATTTGATTCCCATTGCTTGTTCTAACCGTGTGATCTTAGATAGGCTTAGATCATTCATCCTGATTTCACCCGAAATGCCCCAGTTTGATGGGTCTGTCCTGGTAGGATTAGCTTTCAGTACACGCTTTAAAAAATTGAAGCATAATTGATGTTGAGTCATCAAAATACATCATTATACAAAAATAAAAAACAAAAAAAACAAAGAAAAACACACAGACGCACGCTCAAATACATACCCAAAAAACGTTTTATATTTTCCATGGCGGAGAATTCTGTCCTGGTAACAGAAGTTGCAAGTAGCCATTTCTATCTGCCATTCCCAAAACGTAAAGGGTCATGAAACATTTTATTATACAAGAAAATTAACTGTATAATAAAAATTGAAACAATTCAAGTTTTAGGCTGGAAATTAAGATATCTATTCTTACATCAAACTCAACTGAACTTTATAAATATCTCGTGATATCCATCCTCTTATATGGCAGTAAAGGTTAGACAATTTACCCACGGGCGCGGAAAAACTAGAGACAGCATTTATGTGGTTCAACAGAAGGATACTGAACATTTCATGCGCGAAGCGAGTAAGCAACAAAAAATTGCAACAGAAAGATCTTCTTTATGTGTCGTGTACCTTCAAGACGTAGGCAATTATGGCTCTCCACAATTTCCTGTCCTTCGTAGCTCTTAATTAATGTGTTTCTGTTATTTCACTTATAACCTGTTCCGTCATGCATTTGCTGAAGCTCACTAAGTACTTTAGTCGTTGTTTCCTCAGTCCCTCTTGCCTTCAAACTGCCCCGTGGGTATCAGATTTTCCAAGCCCTCTTTCTTCATTATGCGAATTTTAAATTCTCTCTTCCTGATGTTAAGTAGAAGTTTCCTTTTTGCGTATATTTTCTCTAAATCTTACTTGTTATTCACATGTTCGATTCATTTTATTCTCAGACTCCTTCTGTAGAACCACATCTCTGTTTAATGTTTCATCATCTTTGAAGAGAATTGTCTAGCATTCATTGCAATATAAGAGGTTAAATATCACGTAACAGTTCAGTACTCTTTTCTTTGTTTCTAACGAATAATTAGGAAAAGACAGCTGAAAATCCTTGGAAATAAGGAGGAAGGAGGGCTTGGAAAATTTAACCCTCGCGGGTAAGATTTAAGGGCAAAAGGGATAGAGGAAGTGAGCCATTCAATTGAAGTGTTTGTGTGATTGTATGGAATGTCTTTGGAGTGGTGGACGCGTTAGACAAAGGATAAAAACTGCTAAAATGTACACGGAATGGAAAGTTGTGGAGATCCATGATCTCGTATATCCTGAAGGGGCACGGCGCATAGAAGAAGATAATGCTCTCATTATGTTTTATTTACTCTTGATGTATTGTCTGTTCTCATCTCCATTTGGTTATTCCTTTTCCATTTCTCCTTTCCTTATTTCTTTAATTTTTAGTTTCGTTTCTTACCATTTATTTTTTTTTACTTTTCATACCGTCAATACCAAAACCAGCCTCTCTTGTCTGGCAACTCGATACGAAAACAAAGATAGAATGGTAAAGTCGAATCCTTGCTTAAGAGAATGACGTTTTCATCACTGTTATTGTGTCTATATCAGTTCAGCAGTCGAGTCCTGTTACCTACACTGCACATGTGATACCTCTTTGATTTGGTTAATCAGTCTTTACTTTCCATCATAAAAGAACGAAATAGATTTCAGTAGAAAGAAAACACCAACAGTCTCTTTCTTTTCTTCTTTCTTTCCTTATTATATTTCTTTTTCCTTTCTTTCTTTCTTTCTTTCTTTCTTTCATTTTGTTTCTTTCATTCTTTTCGTTTGTATGAGTCAAGACTTCAGAGATTGTTTTGGGTTTTGTCATTCCGTCATATAAGTCGACTAACCTTTCAAACATCGTAATATATGACCCTCCAGCTGTAAATGTTCGACCACCCATGATAGTAACATAGAAAACATACGTTTAGTATATTCTGCTGAGTATACGTTCAAGGTGGTGTTGAAAAGTCCTCGACCCGAACAAGAAGCACTGAAGAATAAAAATTCTGATCTTTAGATGTTTTCGACAGAATTTAGAAATTAGTAAAACTGAGAACATTTAATCACCGCCCCACGCCGTTAAATATTTAGGTCTTACCCGTAACTCAAATTTATGGCCTTTTATGACGCGCAAAAAGATAAAAATCTTTTTCTATGCACTGTGTCCACTGAGGCTTTCCATAATTAATGTCTTGTCGTTTTGTTGTCTCTCCTAACCCCTGTTTTACCACACATTTACAGAAGCTCGTTAAATATGTTATACACTGTTTTCCTCTTGCCTCAAGTATGTCCAGTGAGTGTTAAATTTTCCAAAACGTCTTCCCTCATTATGTCCCCTAGAAATTTCAACTGCCACTTTCTGATCTCTATCTATAAAAGGCAGGGTGTGTATATGTGTGTGTGTGTGTGTAACGAATGCACGGCCGCAATTTTCGACGGATTTGCACCAAAATTTACATGTACATGCTCCAAGTTAGCGGAAAAGTCCAACTCCAATCGATAGTGGAAATAATCGATTTTTCCATGCTTCTACGACAGTTTTCATGTAGTTTGCGGCCATTTTCTACTGGCCAAAGTGAGAGCCTATAGCTGGCTGCTACGAATAGGCTGGAAGATTCTATTGGCCAGCGTGAGAGCCAACAGCTGACTGACACGAATGTTAACTAGCATGCTAGCATGCAAAAAAAATCAATAGCTGCATTCGTCACAAGTGGGAAAAATTTAAATCTGAATGGCACTTTACTCCAATTGGCTCATTCGCTTGCTTAAACTCAACGTTCATTCTGATTCCGCAGAACTGGGTTGGATTTAAAAAAGTATTTGTTGTTAATATTCTTTTTTCATTCGGTCTTTCCAGTTACGAGTCCTTTTTTAAAGCTGATCGTTCTGTATTTATTTTGTTTAGTTCTTTTTTCGTAACAGATTTAATGTTTAGTATAGAGCTTAGAAAAAATTCGCAGTGTGAGATAGGCAAGAAGTAAGGCATGTAGCAACATCAGCATGGCAAAGGGCACTCCTTTAAAGGCAAGGAATGGCAAAAATATTTTAAGTCAAGTGATAGCGATTGTTGTATGAGTCGTACGATTTTTGAATCAAGCACGGGCAACGTCGAGCCATGCTGCTAGTCCTACATATATGTGTCCATTTCCTTTCCATTTTCTTTAAATCTTACTCGTTATTCACATGTTCAATCCATGTTATTCTCAGCATCCTTCTGTAGAACCACATTTCTGTTGCTTCAAGCCTCTTCTTAATATGTGAGGAGATTTTCCAGTATTCACTGCCATATATGTGGACTGATATTACGTAACAGTTTATTACACTTTTCATTGTTTCTAACGAAAATTTCTTCAGTATCTGTCTATATTTCTGAGATGAGATATTATGTATACTATTTACACTATTCGGACTATTGTCCTCATCTTTGTCGTCATATCCATTACAACGTTTCGGCCTTTCAGTATCTGTCTATATTTCTGAGATGAGATATTATGTATACTATTTACACTATTCGGACTATTGTCTTCACTTTTGTCGTCATATTTATTACAACGTTTCGTCCGTTGTACGCTCCGGCCTTCTTCAGGTGGTTGGAATGTCGAACGGAACCCTTTTCGCAGTGAGCGAAATAAAGGGTTCAGTTCGACATTCGACAAAGATGAGGACAATAGTCCGAATAATGTAAATAGTGCGAACATTTCTTGTTTCTTAATACTTTGCTTAGCTATTGTAAGGCACATTTCGCTATCCCAATTCGCCTTCGGGTGTTGCATTTTCCGTACTCTGTTAAAGCACTTCTTAGATATTTAAATTATTATACTTTTGTTTTGATCTCTTTAAATTGTAATTTGTATGTTGGGCTGTTCCTTTGCTAATAGCCTCATATTCTGTATTCTTGCAATTGATGTTTAGTTCTTTCTTTTCGATTTTCATCTCTATCTTCTGTTGGAGATTTTGTAGTTTTCTTTCTGTGTTTGCTATCAACGCTGTGTCATCTGCATATCTTATGCTGTTAAGATTGTGGCCGCCAATAATGAATCCTAGTAGGTCTTTTCATTCTCTTAGAATCACATCACTGTATGTTGAATAAGTCCGGTGAGAAGACACATCATTGTCTCACGCCTCTTTCTATTTTTGTATATTTACTGAATTTATTTTCTGTACTGAACAATAATTCTGTTTCATGCTTATTAATGATGACAGTGTTTTGCTAATTTTTTTCTTTCTGATAACGCAATTAATTCTTTCACGAGAACCCACTTAAAATCAGTGGACACCTTTACATAGTTCGATTGCGTTATTGCAACCTTTGATTTCAATGTCAAAATAAACTAAAAAAAGTTGTGTCGGGAGAGACAATTTTTATCTCCAGAATCTATCGTACATATCTATAAGTCTATCATTCGTCCATGCTTAGAATGTTGCTGCCACATATATCCGGTGCTCCTACAGCAATATTTTTGGTCCTAATCTGGCGTCTCGGGTTCAGTCACATTCCCACCGCCGTAAGGTTGCCTCTCTGTGTCTTTTCTATTAATACTTTCATGGTAATTTTTCGGATGAACTCTTCTGTGTGGTACCTAAACTTTTGAATTTAAGAGCAGTACTAGATTGGCATCGAGATCTCATCAATTTGCATTTGAATTTGGCTAGATGTGACCGTAAATTCTATGCTAACAGTTTCTTTTCTCGCACTTCTTGCTTGCGAAACCCCCTTCCGGCTCCATGCTTTTCAGCCAACATTGATCTTCAAAAATTTAAATGCAATGCCAATCTTTATCTACTGTCCTCCTGGTTACACTTTCTTTTTTGCTCTCGTCCCTTAACAAAGTTTTAGTTTCTAATTCTTCTACAAACAGTAACCCCTTTGCGTCTTAGTGGCTTTATTGTCTTACTTGGGGTGAAATCGATTAAATAAAATAATAATAATAATAATAATAATAATAATAATAATAATAATAATAATAATAATAATAATAATAATAATAATAAAAACGTATAGGTAAAGCATGGACAGCTCTAAAGAAACTCTAATCTGAAAATCATATCAGTTTGACACTGTCAAAATATAAATAGATAACTAAAATAAATAGTGCTTTCTTTCATGTTTTTGTTGAGCCAGTTATACTTGGCGATTTCTCTACACGGAGAGCCTCTCCAAAAGACTAGAAAATATAAAAGGTAACAAGCATACACGAATGCTATGTGCCATTCTCAGCATATCGTTGAGGGATTATCTGACAACAGAATGACTATAAGGTAAACTATGTTCCTAATCGCAGAAAATGAAAAATAAGATTACGTTTCTTTGAGTGATATCATTCTGCTGCCTTTACTAAAACATACCGTGTATGGTTTGTTTTATTGCTTTTGATTTTCTTGCATGAAACATGGTTAAACCAGGGTTTGAACTCG
Source organism: Acanthosepion esculentum (assembly GCA_964036315.1). Classification (NCBI taxonomy): domain Eukaryota; kingdom Metazoa; phylum Mollusca; class Cephalopoda; order Sepiida; family Sepiidae; genus Acanthosepion; species Acanthosepion esculentum. The sequence goes on from OZ038475.1 coordinate 150,998,414, forward strand.
CAATCACGAGGCAACTGTATATACTTAATCAACTCTTTTATCTATACAGGTATTGTTTCATAAAATGCTTCTGTAAATGGCAAATTTTATGTGACAATAAAGCGAATTACCCCGGTATCACTATTTGGCATGAATCCACCTCATCGCTAGCTATAGTTTAAATCGGACTTGTATTTTTTTTAAGAGTTTCACCCCAAGCAAGGCGGGAAGCTACTAGCACGCAAGGGGTTACAGAGAGTTGGAGCGAGAGCAAATAAGAGTGATAGAGGAAAGGATGAAGAGAAGGATAGAGGATAGATCAAGGCATCTGGAGACGTCGATTGACATCACATTTGAATAGTTGGAGATTATAGCTATCAGGGAAACAGGAAAAGGGGAGGGATTTCCACAAGCGAGAGGTGCGAGACATCAAGGTATTGGAGTAGAAGAGACGGCTACATTTAACAGTTTCGACAGTGAAAGGGTGTGAGCGAGATGCCAGCCTAGTAGAACGCTTAAATTCATGAAGTCTGGGAACCAGCGAAAGCAGCTCATCGGAGCAGTTACCATGAAAGTATTTGTAAAAAAGACAGAGGGAGGCGACGGTACGTCTGTGAGAGAGCGACTGCAGACGAGAACAATCATTTTTAATCTAATAATCGCTCGCAAAAATTCTTGCAATCTATTTTTACAATACAAAATTCTCACAATATATTTCGGCACTAAAGCAACAGAGGGTTGATAAGCTGTAAAAAACAAAATCAAATACCTATATTTCGGTCATTAAATGCTGAATAAAAATGTCGACGACCCAGGAGAAATAAAAGAGGATAAAATAGTAATATAACAATTTTTTAATTTTGCCTTGAAAGATTAACGCAGGACCAAAATGCTGGGAATGTCGCCTATCAAAATAAGGAAGCACAGACAAATATCGTTTTAACCTTTGATTAGATTTGAAACGGACGAGTCAGTTTAAACCATCGGCAATAGCCAGACAGGTAATGGAGTTATATGCTAAAATTGTACAGCCAAAATCATACGACATATCTCGTTTGCTGACAAAGATAATACTGATACAATATGTGATAATTAAAAACAATGGGCATAAAGATAAACAGGTAGAAATCTGAATGGGGTTGGTTAGTTCATGAGTATGGATACGCCAGACCTCAAAATAAAAAAGACTTTTAACTTTAAACCTAAGTGTTCTATACCCCCCATATATATAATATATATATATATATATATATATATATATATATATATATATATATATATATATATATATATATAAAAGATAATCCTAAAGAGCCAGGAAAACCTACCTATGTTTCACCTAAACGGATCGTTAGGGTAATGCTAGCTTTACCGTGACGATTCGTTTAGGAGAAACCTAGGTAGGTTAGCCTGGCTCCATAGGATTATCTTAGGTTTTGCTCTACTTTGTATATTGAGCACTTTATGTAGTTGTCTTTTTACTCGTTTGGGGGGTTTTCTCTTTGGACTTGGAGCTTGAACACTGGACGATTGTTTTCGCCTTGGTTTAATGTTATTGGTTCTTTCTATTTTTATTTCACATTTTTCATCGGGTACCGATTTGTTCTACTACAAGTTGAGCTATCCGAGGTTTTTCCAAGCGAGTAATACCATATCTATCTATCTATCTATCTATCTATCTATCTATCTATCTATCTATCTATCTATCTATCTATCTATCTATCTCTCTCTCTCTCACTATATATATATATATATATATATATATATATATATATATATATATGTAAGACTGACTCTATTTATAAAGCCATTATTATTCAGAAGAAATTCCTTCTGTGGACCAAATGTAGTACACCATTGATGCCAGGAGTAATTTTCAAACACAGCACGCAGGTACCGAGGAAGCATCTCCTAATACAAACTACAATAATTTTGTTACTTCTCATGAAAAGACTGCATACCTTTAAAACCTAAACATCAGCAGCACATTCCTTGTGAATCAGATAGCATTGAATCACAAAGAGCTAATTTGAAAGAAAGCGTCTATAAAAAAATTCAATCTATCTCATAAATCTATTTAAGACCTCGGAGAAGCGCTTGCTCAACTCAAGAACTCTTATGAAGATCAACAAGCTAAATACTTCAAGGACAAATTTCGGCTCATCAACTCTGCTGCCACCAACAAACAATCTTCTCTTGCTTGGGAAACTCTCAACGAGATCAGTGGCAGAAAATTAACTGATAATTCCAAGTTAAAGGCTAATAGGCAAGTTAAATAAATGGCAAGACCATTTTAAAAATCCAGGAAAATGTACTTGACATTTTAGATAATGAGGTCAAGCAAATAATTGACGTCGTTGTAGCATTAAACGTGGAAACTTTACAGATGAAGTACTTGAAACATCTTTAAAAACACCAAAAATAAGAAAGTGTTTTCAGGGAGTTAAGTTTTTACACATCAAAGAATGTAGAGTTGTTATTTTCATATCTGGAAACTGCTCCCTAGTGGGATGGGATAGAAACTCTACTCGCTAGTTAGAAGATGTACACATCAATGTGTTTTATAAAGTAGTAAGTCAAAATTCCTTTTGTTGAAGTTCTCATTTTACCCTGAACAAACCAACTAGTGATCACCCAGCTGAGAAAGAAAAGAGAGAAAAGATACAATGTTATGAAATCGACCTCGTCAACCAAGAGACCGCCAGAACGAGAGGGCTATGCAATATTTTGCTTATTTAGTGCAGTGGCTAAGACCTCCCCAGAAGAGAGGGAGTATACAACAAACAAGCAGAATGCATCTTGCACAAAAATTTCAGCTCATCAACTCTGCTGCTGCTAACAAACAATCTTCTCTTGCTTGGGAAACTCTCAACAAGTGGCAGAAAATCAACAAATAAATCCAAGTTAAAGGCCAATAGTCACGTTGAATAAATGGCAAGACCATTTTAAAAATCTTTAGGAAAATGTACTTGACATTTTAGATAATGAGTTCAAGCAAATAATCGAACAGTCTCTTGACATTAAACGTGGAAACTTTACAGATAAAGAACTTGAAACGGATTAAAAAACACCAAAATCAGGAAAGCAGCAGGACTCGGGAATTTTAGAAGATCCAGGATTTCAACGATATTCTACTCCAACTGTAATGGCACATATAATGGAGAAGTCATAGAAAGATGGACACAAGGCTGCAGACTTCCTTTCCTAAAGAAAGGAGATCTTGGATTGGTAAAAAATTACAGAGGAATCACACTCACCTCCATTGCAACAAAAAATGTATAACTCAGTGCTTCTGAACAGAGTACATCTGGAAGTAGATAATTTGCTCCGAAAAAATCAAAATGGCTTTCGAAAAAATAGATCAACCGTTGGACAAATCCTGACTGTACGGCGGATTATTGAGGGCGCGAGGCCAAAGAATCTACAGGCCGCATTACGTTTTGTAGATTTCTCTAAAGCTTTCGATTCTATACACAGGGTGGGGATAGAGATCTTTCTAGCATATGGTATCTCCTCTGAGACAGTAGCAGTCATAATGATGCGATATAAAAATCCTAAATGTTTGGTTACATCTCCAGACGGAGACACTGGCGTCTTCTACATCAAAGCAGGATTCCTTGCACCTTTTCTATTTGTATCTCCCTTGACTACGAAATGTAAACTTCCTTCGGTAAGCATTATGACCTAGGATTTACTTTAACACCAAGACACTCAAGTCGATATCCTGAAAAAAATTGACCGATATTGACAATGCAGATGGCTTAGGCATCATTCCAGGGACAATTATCAATTCCACAGTAATCCTACATCATCTAGAAAATGCTGGCAACGATGTAGGACTCTATGCCTCTAAAACTGAATTCATAGGCTTTCTTAAGGTGTTAAAGTATGGTGCCACTGCTTGGTGGACATTAAGAGTTAAGAGTTAGAGTTTAAGATTGATGGAACCTACACTCAGATGCTGAGAGCTATACTTAACATTTCTTGGAGACAACATCAAACTAAATCACCCATGCCTGATATTTCTACAATTCTATGCAAACAGAGAATGTGCTTTGCAAGATACTGCTGGCGAGCAAAACAAGAACTTGCAATTGATCTACTGCTTTGGACACCTAGCCATAGAGCAAAACAGGTTGGTCATCCAGCAAGCGCCTACATTGACCAGCTATGTTATGACACGTAAGGCCACCCTAATGACCTTCCGACTAATATATATATATATATATATATATATATATATATATATATATATATATATATATATATATATATATAGCTATTTTTTACAGTTCACTACAGATACATCACCTGTCTATTTGTTCATTTCAGCATATCATAATTGAGAAAACAATAGAAAAGGGGAATGTCTGACTGGTGGATTATTGAGGGTGTCAGGGTAAAGAATCTACAGGTCGCTTTACTTTTCTCTATAGCCTTTGATTCTGTATGTAAGGGAAAAATGGAGAAGATCCTTCTGGCATTTGAAATCCCCCACCTGAGATAGTAGCTGCCATAATGATGCTATATAAAAATACCAAATATTTTGTTAGATCTCCAGACAGAGACACTAGCTTCTTTGACATCAAAGCAGGAATCCTTCAAGTTAACACCCTTGCACCTTTTGTCTTTATCACTCTTGACTATATATTGAGAAATTCCCTCAACAAATATCATCATCTAGGTTTTACTTTATCACTAAGACTCTCAAAACAAGTTGACAGATATTGACTATGAAGATGAACTAGGTGTTACTGCAGGTATCATTATCAATGCCACAGTTCTCTTACATCATCTAGAAGATTCTGGCAACAATGTTGGACTCTATGTCAATGCCTCTAAAACTGAATTCATAGGCCTTCTTATTAAGTAACAGATATATAATCACCTGTACTCAAATTTCACTAAAAAAGTGTTATGGTGAAAGACACCTAGTCTATAGATAATAGACTCTGCCATCTATTATAAGTAGGAGTCAGTAGGAGTCGAATACGAAAAAGTAGTGAGCGACCACAACTCGATTACTCTGCGTAATACTGATTATTACAAGTTCCTAACGTTTTTGTACGTTGAACCTATTTAGGACGAATTTAGTCCAAATATAGTTTCCACTGAGGAAATAACTCTACAACAACTTTTGGCAGCGAGGATTTGCACTCATACGGAGGAAGAAACATTTTGTTCGCCACAAATAACGTGGGCGACAAAGTCTCGGATTTACACTTAAAAAAAAAAAAAAAATTTGGAAAAGTTTTTCACAAGCCAAGTTCGTCAATTTAGTGACGAAAAAATCTGTCTTATTCTCAACTGAGAAAAAGAAATATTTTTCTTGATAAGACAGTTTGATAAAATAGGGCACGAATTGCCAATTCGTTGAACCTCCTCTACAGTATTTAGGCATTGTGTAAACTTTTTGAAAAAAAGAAAAGAAATGAAGGAATGTAAAAGTCTATTCCAGGATTTTTAAAAATTCCAGTTGGAACAACAAACGAAAATATTAGAACAACAAAAAACAGATGCAGTTACAGGAGGAAACTTTCAATAAACAAATGCAATTCCAACAAGAAATGGAACAGATGCATGGGGAGTTTCAAAGCAAAATTCTGAAAATAACTGAGAACAGAAAGAGAAAAGTCTACAAAATGATTCTTTACGAGAGAATACAATATGGAATTCAATTGAAATATTCACGTACAGTCCAGATGAAGAGATAACTTTTGAAGAAGATTATAAAAAATATACGGACGTGTATAACGAGGACTGCCTCTTGTGGTCTGAAGGAAAGAAGGTTAGGCTTCTTTTAAGCAAATTAGGAACTGCTGAGCATAACAAATTGGTAAACTACGTTTTACCGAAAAAAACTAACGAGTTGACATTTACCGAGGCGGTAAATATATTAAGTGAATTATTTAGTAAAAAGACATCTTTGTTCCACAAGAGGTGGAAATGTTTGAATTTGATGAAAGATAACGAACAAGACTATATAACGTACGCAGCCAGTGTGAATAAGCATTGTGAAGAATTCAAGCTGGCAGAGTTAAGCGCAGACAATTTTAAGTGCTTGGTGTTTGTTCAGGGGCTAGTAGCGGAAAAAGACGCAGAGTTGAGAAAATTAGTACTGGCAAAATTGGAAAGCGATCCAAGTATTACGGCACGGAAAAGATAAGGGAAGTGATAACCTCGGAATTATTTTTAACCCATTACAATCCGGATTTAGAAATCATAGTAGCTTGCGACGCAAGTGCGTATGGAATAGGAGCATGTATTTTACACAAAATTACAGATGGTCAAGGAAAACCAATTGCTCATGCTTCTAGAGCACTACTTCCAGCTGAGAAGAATTACTCTCAGACAGAGAAGGAGGCGCTAGGAATAATACTTGCAGTAGCGAAATTTCACCGTTTTCTCCACGGTCGACATTTTAAGCTACAAACCGATCATAAGCCTCTAATATCGATTTTTGGATCGAAAAAGGGTTTGCCGAAGCATACAGCAAACCGACTACAAAGATGGGCTACAATATTGCTAAATTATAACTTCAGCATGGAGTACATACCATCCAATAAATTTGGCTATGTTGATGGGCTGTCCAGGTTAATTCCTAAAAGGAGCGAACCATTAGAAGACACGGTAATTGCCTCACTGAAGTCAGAAGAAGAGCTGAAATTTACTGTGTGTAATGCAGTTCGGGAACTTCCAGTAACGCTAGAAAAAATAAAAGGAGCCACCAGGGACGAGTATATCTTGAAAGTAAAAGAAAAAATATCCAAGAGGAACCAGTACACAACAAATGTGTTTTCGCTTTGCGATACAGTATTGTTATATAGAGAACGTGTGATGATTCCATGCACACTACAAAAACAAATATTAAAGGATTTTCATACTGGTCATCCAGGCAGCACTAGGATGAAGAGCCTAATGCGAAGTTTTGTTTATTGGCCGAATATTGACAGGGACATTTAGAACGCAGTGGCAAAATGTAAAGGCTGTGCTTTGGCTGCAAAGGCACCCCCAGTAAAATTTAATCCCTGGCCAAAAACAGACCTACCATGGTCTAGGTTGTATGTGGATTTTGCAGGTCCACTGAATGGATACCATTACATCATAGTAGTGGATAGTTTCTCAAAATGGCCTGCGATACAAAGGATAAGAAAACCGACGACGCAAAGTACGAAAAGCTTCCTGCTGGAATTGTTCGCAAGGTTTGGTGTAGTAGACACAATTGTGACGGACAACGGAAGACAATTTACGTCGAAACAATTCAAAGATTTCTGCAAGGAATACAATGTTGAACATGTTACCACACCTCCATATCACCCAAGATCAAACGGGTTAGCTGAAAAATTTGTGGACGCCCTTAAAAGAGCTTTAAAGAAAGCTAGGGAAATACCTGCAGATGATGCCCTACAGAAGTTTCTACAGGTATACAGACTTACTCCAAATAACGCAACAGCATCCTCACAATCGCCAGCCGAGGTGATGTTTGCACGTCGGGTAAGATCGGTCTTTGAAAAATTATTACCAAAAAAGACAAAGCCAGGTACAGAAAAAAATATTCAACCTTGACGAGGAGCAATTTCGCTAATAAGTGTTTAATGACTTAGATTTTGAGATATTCACTGAAGATCGAACTCATGATACTGTTGTAAGTACCGGCTAAACTAGCTCGTTGATCCTTCAAGTTGAAGTTCTTTTTTGGTAATACGTCATCATAACAGTTGTCTAAGAGTGGTTAGTGGTTTAGTATCATCAATCATTGGGTTGAAAATAAGGATTCAATATTCTTTTATAGAATGGTTTCACACTAAAGAAAAACAATTATATCAAATACCCAATATATCAAATATATATTTTAATTTTCTAAGATTATAACCGAAATTATTTTTGGGAGTTCAAGGAATTTTAGAAATTCGCAGATATATAATATATATAATAGAATCATATATATATATATATATATATATATATATATATATATATATATATATATATATATATATATATATTATATATATATATATATATATATATATATATATATATATATATATATTTATATATTTATATATATATATATATATATATAATAGAATCATCGCTTTTAAGAACATTTATTCATTATTTCGACTCAGTAGTGATTTATCAGCACGTCCAGTCGAGTGGGATGTGACACAAGATTAAAGTAGAACGGGATCACTACCGTACAGGGATGAGGGTAAAAAACTACTATAGCCTCCTTGGCACTTCCTCTTTTGGTGACACCTCAGATGCCAAGTAATGACCCTAGCTTCCTATCGAAGAAGAAGTATCGCCTGCGGAGTTCGCCCCTTTTAGTTTGAGCAAAATCAGCAGGGGATGTTTTGAATTTCATGATACCATGCCAATAAAATGGCGTCGGGGAATTTTCTGTTGCATAAGTATGGCGTGAGATGTTTTCATTGGCTGAACTTTTTAGATCATTTTTTTCAGTATTTTAGCGACTGCTTATGGTAAGCACATCAATCATTTATGTTCATTCTGTCCTGTGAATCTACTTTCCTTCAGTCTGTAATAATAATAATAATAATAATAAAGAAAAAAACAATAAATACATGTTGCTTCAAAAATCTTTTAACTTTATCACATTTATAATTTTATTTGGGGTGATTAAAAAATGTTAACAGCTATATGGGACTATCTTTATTTGAAAAGTCGAACTGCTAATTCGTTTTCAAACAATCACCACTTGTCTACAATCCCTGTCCAAAAATCGTCCGGAAATTCCTTTGGCTATATTTCTCTGTATATTGTCTCAATTCTCTCTAGCATATTAAACATATTATAGGTTTAGTTTTCTTGTATAATGACACTTTTTTTTGCCATCCCGCACAGCAAAAAATCACATGTGATGTTTGGAGAACTTGCTGGGCATGTCAACGATCAACTTTTCCAACACACCTCTTACCAAATTCATTGCCAATAAAATTACGGATCGCAACAGTGGGGGTAGGTACCATGCAAATGGAAATATCCAGTATTTGGGATACTAATCTTGTCTTTTAGATTGTTCTTCATCATGAAGAAAACATTAAGACCAATGAATGTGGAAATTTTTAAAAAAAGAGCAAAACGAAATGATCACAGTCCTATTACCCTCGTCGACTATACTATTTTTCCCCGAATACAGGGCCCAAGAGCCATTTAAGGTAGAGGGTTATTGAATGAGGTTGTCGTAAGAGCGTAAGGGGTGGAAATAAGAAGTGTCTATCATGAGGATATATAGATAGATAACGGTTGATCGTAGAGTTGAAGAAGGAAACATTCTTCCGGGAGTCTGTACCTTAATAGTAGTTCTGAGTAAACTTCCTCATTACTAATGGAATACAAAGGAAATGTGCATGAGATTATCCTACCCATGAAGATCTGACCTGGTGGAATTAAGCAATGTAGCCCGTCTGAATATTTACCATGGAAATAGCGATAGAGTAGCGAGAAGCTAACAACTAAAATGAGGTTATCATCACCTGTAATCGCTTTTGTATTCTGCCTAGGCTGGAAAGAGAGTACTGGGCATCTTCAGCACAGATATGACCACAATATTTAATTTTTTTCTGACCTGACGTTTGTAACTATAGAAAATAGCAGTAGTATTCAGGTAATTTCTGGAAAGGTATAACGAACCGACCATTTTTTCAATTTCTTTAGGAAGGGTAGGAATATACGGGTTTCACTTGAGGTCTAGAGTGAGCTTTACTCCCAACAGAGTTCGAAGCAAACAGACTCATTTAGAGTACAACCACTCATCAGGACTAACGGACTAACATTTTTTCGTTCATTTTCAAAATGAATGTGAGCATTCTCAATACTCCAGAAAATATACAAGTCTACCATTCGTCCAGGCATTATATATTGCTGGACTTGTGCTTTTGCTGCGTTTTTAGATTTGATTAGTTGATTGATTCGTTTTCTACTGTTTATCAACCCTTTCCAATTTATTTAAAGCGAGTATATATTTATAGATTTTAAGAATTTTTTGAGTTAATGATTTAGTGATAGAAGCATTACTAATTAAAGAAATTCTTCTAACGATAGCGTTATAAAAAGCAGCGTCAGCCCACTTATATGATAGTGAATCATGGAAATCTCTTCACACATGACGAAGAGACAACAAAGATTTGCTTCTACAAAAGTGCTGAGATTGCCATTGACTGAATATACGAGGAAGTTTTAAGGAAAACGAAAACAAAATGGACATATCTACTTACAATCAGAGAGTTGTTTAAAATTTCTTGAACCCATAATGAGGAAATTTGACACTCGCAAGAAATATGGAAGTCACGAGGAACAGAGAAAAACGACGAGTAACCTAACTAAAGATCTTGTGGAAATGAATGACAGAACTAGGATTGAGAAAAACAACAAAACGACAATCCTTACTAAGAATTAGAAAGGATAGGAAGTTAAGGAGAGCCATGAACTCCAACTTCCTAAAGGGATATGGAACATCGAAGAAAAATAATATTAAAAATAGTCCAAAAATCTCATTTTTCTCTTTTAGCCACAAAGTGCCGAAGCGACAGGACATATTATCCTTCCGAACCTAATGTCGCATTGAACACAATACAAAATAGTACAGAAATGTCCTATTTTTGACTACATAGAGCAGAACGAATTATACATTGGTTGTATTCCCACATCACACAGGCACAGACATACACACACACGCACGCATGCAAGCACACACAAACACGCACACACACACACACACACACGCATATATATATATATATATATATATATATATATATATATGTATATATATATGTATATATATATATACACCGGATGTAACAACAAAATTGTTTAAATCGTGTAACAGCAAAATTGTCCAAATGTTAGATTAAGATTTGAACCATTGTATCATAGAAATGATTAAAGATATATTACTCGAATTCTCCGAGGTTTTTATAAAACTATTAAATATGTATTTAGATGAAATGACGATCACTCTTGCTGTTATGATCTCCTGATCCAGTTTTCCTCTCTACTGTTCCCCACCTTTTTTAAAACCTATTCACGGTTTCCTTGATGGTTCATAAATACCTGAAGGCCTGAATGATCCTTTTACTCTCACCATTTCTCACTTGGGAAGACATAGTGGGATTGACACCAAATGATTTTAATCTGTTCTCTTTTTAGCTGAATTAGGGTTTTTCACTGATTCTTACGTCAAACGCTGTCTGTCAAGAGGCCTATTGGTCTTATCTGAAAACATGGAAAAAAGAAACTCAGTTAGTTTAGTGTTTTTTGAGACATTAAACATTTAGACAACTTAACTGTTACGCCCGTATATATATATATATATATATATATATATATATATATATATATATATATATATATTTCACCTAAACGGATCTTCAGGGTAAAACCTGCTGGACAGGAAAAGTTTTTTTTTGTTAGTTGTTCAATAAAGTACGTACCCACCACGTTCTTTGTCTTTTTTATTAATTTTTTTTTGTCACGTGGTCATAGTTACTTTTGGTTTTAGCAATAAATACTGTTCAATAATTTTCCTTTCCAGCAGCCTTAACCCCGAAGACTCGTTTAGGTAAAACCTAGGTAGGTTTGCCTGACTCTTTAGGATTATCTTAGGTTTGCTCTACTTAGTGTATTGAGCAATTTACGTAGTTGTCTTTTTACTCGTTTTTTTTTTTTCGTTGGACTTGGAGCTTGAACACTGGACGATTGTTTTCGCCTTGGTTTAATGTTCTTGGTTCTTTCTTTTTTTATTCCCCATTTTTCCTCGAGTACTGATTTGTTCTACTGCAAGTCGAGCTATCCGAGGATTTTCCAAACGACTACCACCATATATATATATATATATATATATATATATATATATATTTTTTTTTTCTTTTTTAAGCGTATCACCCCAAGCAAGGCCGGTGGCCACTATCACGCAAGGGGTTACAGAAGGGTTGGAGGAAGAGCAGATAGGAGTGGTAAAGGAAGGGATGTGGAGAAAGAGAAGGACGGAGGGTCGATCGAGGTAGGGGGGTTACGGGAGATATAGAGCGAGAGCAGATAGGAATGAAAGATGTCAGGAAGTGGATAGATCAAGGCAACTGGAGATGACGATTGATGCTACACTTAAACCGTTGGAGATTGTATTTGTCAGGGAAACAGTAATAGGGAAGGGAGTTCCATAGGCGAGATGTGCGAGACATGAAGCTATTGGAGTAGAAAAGACGTCTACACCTAACAGTTTCAACGGTGAAGGGGTGGGAACGGGATGCCAGCCTCGTAGGACGCTTAAATTCACGAGGCTTAGGGACAAGCTAAAGCAACTCCTCAGAGCAATTATCGTGGAAGTACTTGTAGAAAAGGCAGAGTGATGCAACATTGCGTCTGTGAGAGAGCGACTGCAGACGAGATGACAGATCAGGGCCAATCACATTGCATATCCGTCTCTGGATCTTATCAAGAACCCCGAGGCAACACGCAGGGGCCCCAGACCATAAATGGCAGCAATACTCCATGCAAGGTCGAATGGTAGACTTATAGACTTGGAGGATCGATTCAGGGGAGAAGAATTTCCTGGCTCGGCACAGGGAACCAACTTTTCTTGCGATGGATGATGCAATTGACTCGATGTATTTGTTCCATCTCAGATCAGCGGACAGCGTGAGACCGAGCAGCCGCAGAGAGGAACTCTCGAGAAGTTGGTCCTCAGACATTCTGATGGGATGCAGGGATGGGTCCTTGTGGTGGTTAATGGAGAGCAGTTTTGTTTTAGAGGCATTAAAGTTGACCATCCATATATATATATATATATATATGTATATAATTATTTATTTAAATATTTATAACATAAATATGTTTTAAAATCACTACAAAAATAGCCATTTTGTTTCGACACCTTTTATTTGCGTGTATTTGTGTACATAACTAGAAGACTGAATTAGTCGATAAAAAATATAATTAATCTGAAGAAATTGCTTCGAGTGATGAAACGTGTTACATAATATTTATTTCATTTTTTACCCTGCTTAATTACGTAAATTAAAGTCAATCAGCTGATCTATCTTATTTATTTATCCCGTTGTTTTAAGATTAATGAAATGTCGACAATATTGAATTGTATGAACTGATCATGGTTCACCAGATCTTTCTATCCTTCGTAACTCTAAGCTGTACTTGTTATTCCATATATTTGAATAAACTTTTTAGGTGAGTTACCGCTGTTTCTTTGGCTTTCATTGTGTCCTGTGAGTGCCCAATTCTCAAAGACGTCTTTTTTCATTACTTTTTTTTTCTCAGAAATATCAACTCTCTATTTCTGATTCAAAATACCCGTGTTTTGTTTTTTTATGACAGAGAAATTAAGTAAGTAGAAAGAAAATCATTTCTAGACTAAAGGAATGAGCATCTATTAAGGAAAAGAAAACTTAAATCGAGATTTTGGGCGTGGCGGACAAGCGGGGAGTCATCATACTCATAAATCGAGACCTCGCAAGTCTGGGTAACTAGTGAGGTGGCGAAAACATATGTTAGCACTTTGTCTGTAATGGTTATCGGGCGGCTCAAGTGTCGGCCGAATTGAGATGACAGAGTAATGGGATCAGATTTAGGTGAGATTTACACGTTTTGATCTGAATTGTAAGAAGCGAAAATCAAAAAAGGATTTGTTTCGTTTCTCGAATCATTTATTTGGTGATTTATCTTTTATTTTTCTGAACTTTTCATCAGGGTTATCTGAATTGTTTTGTAATTGATCAGAAAAGTAATTGCAACTGATAGGGGCATGCGAATTTCAAATTATAACAGGCGTTGCCCTCCCCTTGCTTTTACAGACACACAGAGAAAAGCACGTCGACATGCATACGCAAGCGCAAACGCACACACACGTGACTCTCTTCCGATGTCTATAGGCGCTTCCCGCTATTAAACATTCGTTTTCAGAGAGAAGAAGAAGAAGAAGAAGAAGAAGAAGAAGGAGAAGAAGAAGAAGAAGAAGAAGAAGAAGAAGAAGAAGAAGAAGAAGAAGAAGAAGAAGAAGAAGAAGAAGAGGAGGAGGAGGTGGTAAAGGAGGTGGATGTGGAGGAGGAGGAGGAGGAGAAGAAGAAGAAGGAGGAGGTTGAAAAGGAGGTGGAGGAGGAGGAGAAAAAGAAGAAGAAGAAGAAGAAGTAGAAGAAAAAGAAGAAATATGTTTAAGTAATTTTAGTTCCGAGAAAATCAGTTCCATAGCGGCGTTTGTCTCAAAAACAAGATAGCTTGACCGAGTGTATCCCTTTTGAAGCTAATCTAGTATTTAATCCATAACTGGAAAGTAAACACGACAGACGAGAGAAGAATTTGAACTTTCCGTAATAACGAATACTAATAGTACTAATGAGTAATAATATTATTGTTATTGTGGAATAAACTGACATGCTGCTTTGCATATATATATATATATATATATATATATATATATATATATATATATATATATATATATATATATGTATGTATGTATGTATGTATGTATATATATATATATATATATATATATATATATATATGTATATATATATATATATGTATATATATATATATATATATATATATATATATATATATATATATATATATATATATATATATATATATATATATATATATATACAATTTGTAAGGAATCAAGGCACTCACGTTTCATTACTCGCGTTCACGTAGACAGGAATGTATTCACGAGTTCACCAATACAGTTCCAAAAGCTTAAAGAAATGTCCATGCAATAGAATGTGTTTCAATCAATTGCTTTGGGACACAAAATTGTATTTTTGCCCTTGTATGCAAAAAATATTATTCCTCCTGCTAATTTTATATTTGTTTACTGTTTTATAGTTTCGACGTTAAATACGCATGCGCGCAATATTAAAACTTTTACAAGAAGTATTGCATACCAACTGCTTTTTGTATTTATTGCCTAACTTTTGACTTTCAGGCCATCCTTCGTATGTAAACCATGCGCATTGTTTATCGGATTTCTTGGGAAAAAATAATGTGCCCTATCTTATCATGCAGACGAATAAACTATTTATTTAACGAATAGTTTGCACACTTTAAGATGAATAAACATGCACTGTAGTAATTGGGTTCGAGGAAAAGGTTTTGGTTCGAAAAAAGAATCCCTTCAAAATTTTTTGATGTTGGATTTGGGAAGTGGTTCGGGCCGAGAAAATTTCACTTCTCCATCGGGCATGATAACCTAAAACTGTCTAATCGGAGTCAACTGCATTACGTATGAGTCTGTTTGTTCGGCTACGATTTTCTTTTCTTTTTTTCTACCGAGTTTTTTTTATCAACTCCCCATTACGCACGCACCCCCCCACACACGCACACGCACACACACACACACACACACACACACATATATATATATATATATAAGCATTTTCGTTCATTTGGGTGGACCTTTTCATCAGTTGTACTTTTATTCAAACGCGTCAAAAAGGTGCTGATGGGTCAGTGTGGACAAGTGTTTGCTGACAGAATAGGCTGATGTGACTTTTGATTCTTGTTCCGTAAATGAGCGTAGAAGCGACGTGCATGAAACTGATGACGGCAACAGCAGCTATCGAATTTATCAGAAGGCCGGACCACCTGTCAAGAAAGACGGATAAAAGCCGCTCGTTTTTTTGGGTTTTTTTTTCGAGCGGGGAAGCGAAACAAACGACTTGCTCTCGGCAGACAGATATTGTGTGTGTGTGTGTGTGTGTGTGTGTGTGTGTGTGCGTGTGTGTGTTTGTTTCATTAGGGAAACGAAAAAAAATACTATATGAAAATACAGAACTGTACAGGTCTGAAAAGATATGCCCCTCTCTCTATCTTTCTCTCACGCATACACGCATGTGCGCTCACATAATGGCACACAGCACTAGTACACACTTTCTCTCTCGCCCCCACTCACACATATATATTATATCATTATCCTTTGTAATTAATTTATGCATTTATCTTCTTCATGTGCCGTGTCCTTTCAGGACGTTGGCGATCATGGCTCTCCACGATTTCCTGTCTTTTGTAGGTCTTAATAAATTTTGTCTTTTTGTTATTTCTCCCAAACCCTGTTCCACCATCCATTTACACAAGTTCACCGAGTATGTTATGCGTTGTTTTCCTCTGTCCCTCTTGCCTTCAATTTTCCCAGTGAGTATCAGATTTTCCAAGCACCCTGTCCTCATTATGTGTCCTAGTAATTTCAGCTGTCTCTTCCTGGTGTTAAGTATAAGTGCACTTTTTGTTTCCATTTTCTCTAGAACTTCGTTGTTGCGCACATGTTTGATCCATGATATCCTCAACATCCTTCTGTAGAACCACATTTCTGATGTTTCAAGTCTCTTCTTCATTTCTGAGGAGGTTGTCCAGCATTCACTGCCATATAGGAGGACTGATATCACATAACAGATCAGTACTACTTTCTTTGTTTCTAACAAAATTTTTTTTTCTGTTTCTTTAATGCATTGCTTAGCTTTTGGAAGGCATCTTTCGTTATCGCAATGCGCCTTCGGATTTCAGTACGTCACTTTCCGTCGTCTGTAAAAAAATCTTCCCAGATATTTAATTCTTTTTACTTGTTTGATTTTAGTATCTTCGATTTGTAATTTACAATATATATTTTTAAATAAGTGGTTTTTGAATTTAACCGTTTCCTTTTAATGAAAAAAAAACTGTAGTATGTATGTTACCTTGAGAAATTAGGAATTTCTTTTAGGAAAGTAGATATTTGAAAATATTTGCTCCGCAGATTTAAATTTGGGTAAGTTTCGATAAATAATGATTACATAATAAAAAAACAAAAACAAAAACGCAACAACAAAATTAACTCACTTTCGTTTATTAGATATTATACAGGGTGTCCATAAAGTCCGTGTGCACTTTAAAAATTTATAACTTTATTTGTATTTGCGATAGAAATAATCTGTAAAAAATGTTATAAAGGTTAATGTACCTAGTTTTATGTATAGCTAAAATAACTAATGTGATTTCAGCCATTATTGTAAATCAGTTGGCAAATGTTTTCCGTGAACTGCAAAATCATATTACCCTTTGTATTGCTAATGATGGAGGACATGTGGAAACTTAAATAAAATTTTAATAAAATCTTAAAAAATATAGATTTACTTCTTTCTAATCCTTTTTACGAATTATTTCTATCGCAAATACAAATAAAGTTATAAATTTTTAAAAGTGCACACGAACTTTATGGACACCCTGTATATATATATATATATATATATATATATATATATATATATATATATATATATATATATATATATATATATATATATATATATATATATATATATATATATATATGTACTTTATGGACACCCTGTATTACAAAAAATTCTCCCGCGGCCTATAATGATTAGCAGGGTTCTATAACTTTTACTGGCAACCGATTTAAGAGAAGGAAAATCAAAACCAGTCTGGAGATGGTTGGGCTCCGTCAGGATATCTTGCTCAAGAAACACCACTGCTATTTCTGCGGCTGTACGTCTGCTGCCCGAACGACCCTAGGGGGTTACAGGTAAAAAAAAAAAATACACTTGCATTTTAATGAATTGATAAAGAAAAAAGAAAATATTATATACCAATTCAGCAATCTCCGTTTCTAAATTTTGCTTCCTTAAACATCTTCTTCTATTCCCATTCGAGCCTTCCCGTCATACCTTTCATCGTCTGTTACTGCAATACTAAGTCGAATTTCTGCACTTCGTTGGTTCATGATGTCCCCGATGTGTAACTTACATTTTGAGCTGTCAATATTGCTGACAACCATGAATTCTGTCTTCTTACAACTCATGTTTAGAGCTTTCTTTTTGGTTCCTCGATTATTTTGTCTGATAGTTATTTCAGTCTTCCTTCTATTTCTGGTATCCGCACAGTATCATCTGCGTAGCATCTGTTGTTAAAGTTACATCTGCTGGTAATATATCCTGGAAGCTTCCTTAATTCTTTTTGAATTATCTCGCTGTGCAGGTAAAATAAATCCCGCGAGTAAACATGTCCTTATTTCACTCCTCTTTTTTTATTTGCTTTCGTGTACTCTCTTCACTCGTTCTTTGTTGGCATAGAGATCGTTTGTTCCTTATATAGATTGTGGTTTATTTGTATATCCTTTCCTGAGAAGGAGTGTATTTATGGGCAACCGTTAACGTTATATGTTAAATTAAGCTCAGGGCATTTCGACGTGGCGTAATGGTCAACAAGCTTGTCTCGCTAAGTCAATTACGTCCGCAATGTGAGTTCAATCCTCACTGAGTACACTTACTTTCAGCCTTGTACCACATTTAAGTAATGCTTAGAAAATCAGCGTATTTCGAGGTGGTGTAATGCTTAGTAAGCATGTTTGGCTAGATCGTTTATGGCTTTGTAGTGAGTTCGATCCTCACTGAGTTCTTCATACTTTTGGCCTTGTGCCATATCTAAGCTACGCTTAAAAACCACTATGTTAAAATAAGTTGATAACATGAAATCCAGAAGACACTGGTAATGATAAAGAAGAAAGGCATAAATTTATTTTTTTCACACAGCTTCTTTTCATCGGAGGCGTTAAAGGAGCGGTTTTCGACCAGTGAGTCCCGGGCCTACCGATGCACCATGGACGATAACCAGGTGCGCCCCACCTACAGTTAACAGAAGAGTTGTTTATTAATTATTTTTATATTAAAAAATGTGTATTTTTTAAAAATCTACATACATCAAGCTCATGGCTTCCATATCTTAGTCAATTGACGTTTCGACTGATGACGTTGGCTTATCGTTAACAGAAGAGGAGGAGCCAGTCATCTTCAGGTTGTTGTTTACGAATCAAGCTTAAAGACGTGACCATAGATCAATTTGGAATTTCCATCCATGAAGAATATCCTCCAAGAGCCAGTAAAGCATCGAATATTTTATTGCAATTTTCCACTTCATACCGTCTGAGAAATAAGACTTTCTGCACTTATCAACATTAAATGGAAAAAAAAATTAAATATTAAATGCATTGATTAGGAAATGAGAGTATGTTTATCACATAAGGCCAAAGCATCAATCACAGGTTTCGCACAAAGCATACTTAAATATACAATATACACCTGTCTATATTTCGGAGATGTGGTATTATGTACATTATTTACACAAACGTTGTAATAAATATGGCGACAAAGATGAGGACAATAATCCGAATAATGTAAATAGTGTACATAATACCTCATCTCAGAAATATAGACAGATACTGAAAGGCCGAAACGTTGTAATATATATGGCGACAAAGATGAGGACAATAGTCCGAATAATGTAAATAGTGTACATAATACCTCATCTCAGAAATATAGACAGATACTGAAAGGCCGAAACGTTGTAATAAATATGGGAACAAAGATGAGGACAATAGTCCGAATAATGTAAATAGTGTACATAATACCTCATCTCAGAAATATAGACAGATACTGAAAGGCCGAAACGTTGTAATAAATATGGGGACAAAGATGAGGACAATAGTCCGAATAATGTAAATAGTGTACATAATACCTCATCTCAGAAATATAGTCAGATACTGAAAGGCCGAAACGTTGTAATAAATATGTCGACAAAGATGAGGACAATAGTCCGAATAATGTAAATAGTGTCCATAATACCTCATCTCAGAAATATAGACAGATACTGAAAGGCCGAAACGTTGTAATAAATATGTGGACAAAGATGAGGACAATAGTCCGAATAATGTAAATAGTGTACATAATACCTCATCTCAGAAATATAGACAGATACTGAAAGGCCGAAACGTTGTAATAAATATGTCGACAAAGATGAGGACAATAGTCCGAATAATGTAAATAGTGTACATAATACCTCATCTCAGAAATATAGACAGATACTGAAAGGCCGAAACGTTGTAATAAATATGGGGACAAAGATGAGGACAATAGTCCGAATAATGTAAATAGTGTACATAATACCTCATCTCAGAAATATAGACAGATACTGAAAGGCCGAAACGTTGTAATAAATATGTGGACAAAGATGAGGACAATAGTCCGAATAATGTAAATAGTGTACATAATACCTCATCTCAGAAATATAGACAGATACTGAAAGGCCGAAACGTTGTAATAAATATGGGAACAAAGATGAGGACAATAGTCCGAATAATGTAAATAGTGTACATAATACCTCATCTCAGAAATATAGACAGATACTGAAAGGCCGAAACGTTGTAATAAATATGTCGACAAAGATGAGGACAATAGTCCGAATAATGTAAATAGTGTACATAATACCTCATCTCAGAAATATAGACAGATACTGAAAGGCCGAAACGTTGTAATAAATATGGGGACAAAGATGAGGACAATAGTCCGAATAATGTAAATAGTGTACATAATACCTCATCTCAGAAATATAGACAGATACTGAAAGGCCCAAACGTTGTAATAAATATGGGGACAAAGATGAGGACAATAGTCCGAATAATGTAAATAGTGTACATCATACCTCATCTCAGAAATATAGACAGATACTGAAAGGCCGAAACGTTGTAATAAATATGGGGACAAAGATGAGGACAATAGTCTGAATAATGTAAATAGTGTACATAATACCTCATCTCAGAAATATAGACAGATACTGAAAGGCCGAAACGTTGTAATAAATATGGAGACAAAGATGAGGACAATAGTCCGAATAATGTAACTAGTGTACATAATACCTCATCTCAGAAATATGGACAGATACTGAAAGGCCGAAACGTTGTAATAAATATGTCGACAAAGATGAGGACAATAGTCCGAATAATGTAAATAGTGTACATAATACCTCATCTCAGAAATATAGACAGATACTGAAAGGCCGAAACGTTGTAATAAATATGGGGACAAAGATGAGGACAATAGTCCGAATAATGTAAATAGTGTACATAATACCTCATCTCAGAAATATAGACAGATACTGAAAGGCCGAAACGTTGTAATAAATATGGGGACAAAGATGAGGACAATAGTCCGAATAATGTAAATAGTGTACATAATACCTCATCTCAGGAATATAGACAGATACTGAAAGGCCGAAACGTTGTAATAAATATGGGGACAAAGATGAGGACAATAGTCCGAATAATGTAACTAGTGTACATAATACCTCATCTCAGAAATATAGACAGATACTGAAAGGCCGAAACGTTGTAATAAATATGGGGACAAAGATGAGGACAATAGTCCGAATAATGTAACTAGTGTACATAATACCTCATCTCAGAAATATAGACAGATACTGAAAGGCCGAAACGTTGTAATAAATATGGGGACAAAGATGAGGACAATAGTCCGAATAATGTAAATAGTGTACATAATACCTCATCTCAGAAATATAGACAGATACTGAAAGGCCGAAACGTTGTAATAAATATGTCGACAAAGATGAGGACAATAGTCCGAATAATGTAAATAGTGTACATAATACCTCATCTCAGAAATATAGACAGATACTGAAAGGCCGAAACGTTGTAATAAATATGGGGACAAAGATGAGGACAATAGTCCGAATAATGTAAATAGTGTACATAATACCTCATCTCAGAAATATAGACAGATACTGAAAGGCCCAAACGTTGTAATAAATATGGGGACAAAGATGAGGACAATAGTCCGAATAATGTAAATAGTGTACATCATACCTCATCTCAGAAATATAGACAGATACTGAAAGGCCGAAACGTTGTAATAAATATGGGGACAAAGATGAGGACAATAGTCTGAATAATGTAAATAGTGTACATAATACCTCATCTCAGAAATATAGACAGATACTGAAAGGCCGAAACGTTGTAATAAATATGGAGACAAAGATGAGGACAATAGTCCGAATAATGTAACTAGTGTACATAATACCTCATCTCAGAAATATGGACAGATACTGAAAGGCCGAAACGTTGTAATAAATATGTCGACAAAGATGAGGACAATAGTCCGAATAATGTAAATAGTGTACATAATACCTCATCTCAGAAATATAGACAGATACTGAAAGGCCGAAACGTTGTAATAAATATGGGGACAAAGATGAGGACAATAGTCCGAATAATGTAAATAGTGTACATAATACCTCATCTCAGAAATATAGACAGATACTGAAAGGCCGAAACGTTGTAATAAATATGGGGACAAAGATGAGGACAATAGTCCGAATAATGTAAATAGTGTACATAATACCTCATCTCAGGAATATAGACAGATACTGAAAGGCCGAAACGTTGTAATAAATATGGGGACAAAGATGAGGACAATAGTCCGAATAATGTAACTAGTGTACATAATACCTCATCTCAGAAATATAGACAGATACTGAAAGGCCGAAACGTTGTAATAAATATGGGGACAAAGATGAGGACAATAGTCCGAATAATGTAACTAGTGTACATAATACCTCATCTCAGAAATATAGACAGATACTGAAAGGCCGAAACGTTGTAATAAATATGGGGACAAAGATGAGGACAATAGTCCGAATAATGTAACTAGTGTACATAATACCTCATCTCAGAAATATAGACAGATACTGAAAGGCCGAAACGTTGTAATAAATATGGGGACAAAGATGAGGACAATAGTCCGAATAATGTAACTAGTGTACAATATATACCATCGTGCAAAGTAATTGAAACAACGGCTTTAGTTTCCTTTCTTTCACCATACGGTCATTTTTAAACCCACTGGAGTGACAGGGTGTAATCGATTTCTATTTTTTCCTCAGATTAGGTCATTTGCAGTGGTGTACAGTAATACAAATCTATTTGCGGGCGTACGATGAAATTTGGTTGGCCTTGAAAAATATTGTGTCATTCGTGATTGCATCAGATTTTGCATCACGCCTAGACACTATTGTCTCGACTGTCGATTAGTTGTCCAACGATCAATGTCTGCAATGGACATTACTCCAAGGAAGCGTACAAAAATTGTAACGCTGCACGACCACACTGGAAAGCCTTACCACTGAGCAAATCAAAGTACTATAGACTGGCACGGAAACACTTCTAATTTAAATCCAATCAAGAATCTGTGGTCAATAAGTAATGGATGACATACGAAGTACTAACAAAGTCACTGGGTCATGTTTCATTAGAAGAATACGAAAAAAAAAGTAAATAATAATTATTCGTTTTGTTTCAATTAATTTACACAATTTAAAAATAAATGGTTATTTCAGGAGATTTTTTTTCTATTTTCAAATTTCTTGACTAATTTTTCCCTGTTAAAATCCAAAGTGCGCCCCAGAGTTTAATTGTTCGATAAGGGCGCCATGAAGTAAAAAAAAGATTGAGAAACACTGCGTTAGAGAATGCAAATTTAAATCTTTATTATTGTAGTTTTTGTAGGTAATCTTATTTTATCATGCTTATAAAAGAAAAGGAAATAAAAGGAGAACACATTTGTTTTTTATTAAAATAAGAAGTAAATAAAAATAGCCGGAGAATAAAGCAATAGTTTTAAAAAGGCAGAAAAAACAGGAACGGCAGATAAAGAAAGAAAGCAGAATTGGATATAAATAGAGAGAAACAGATTAAAAGAGGAAGAAAAAAGAGAGCGTGTGAAATAAATGAAAATATCAAGAAGGGATAGAGAGAGAGAGAAAAAAGAAACCTTGAGAGAGAGAGAGAGAGAGTGAGTGAGAGAGAGAGAGAGAGAGAGAGAGAGAGAGCATATTAATGCCGATAGCCAAACAATAAAAATCGCGTGAAAAGATGTTTGTATTTGTGTTCTCATTATTTTTGCGCTTTTTTATGTAACATTTCAGTCGATCCATTCTTCAGGCTTCCTCAGGTGCACAGGTCATAATCATGAGAGAGGTTTTTCCCAGTTATTGTCCACCAATAAAAATGGTGGACAGAGACGCACGAATCCATACACACACAAGCACACACGTGCGCGCATATATACGCCTACACACACATTCGCACACATACATACACGAACACACGCAGATATACGCGTACACACGCATACAGACATGCGCTCGCACACACACACACACACATGCACAGAGTCATCCACACACGCGCATTCATCCAGATACGCAAACATATATGCACGCACTTATACACACACAAACGCGCAGACATACACACATGAACATATACACATAAACGCATGCACGTACACACATATTCACAAATGCATGCACATACACCCATCCACAATCTACACACAAAAGTAGAATAATTGCAGAAGGTCTTTAAAATTATACAATATAAATGCTTTTGACAAAATATTGGAAATATGGCCACTTTAATGACAAGAGAATTATAAAGACAACTTTAACATTAAATTTATGCCTCATGTTCTGAAACTACTGTCCGTTTGAAGTTATTAAGCAAATCACATAAATCTCAATAACGCGAATTTGTTTTCAAAATTTATTTCGAAAAACTATACTTTTAGGGAGATTCAACATTTTTACTAAAGATATTGGATTTATTAGAAAAACCGAAATCTAAAGTCGTTATACAAAACCAGAAAATCTCATTTTACTTCCATAACAAATTAATAGTGATTTTCCAAACTACGCTTGGATGTGGCATAAGGCCGAAAGTAAGGGACACCCAGTGAGGATCGAACTCACTACTCAGGCGTAATTGTTCTAGCGAAACACGCTTGTTAACCATTACGCTACCTCGAGGTGTGCCCTTCAATAACAAATTAATAAAATCATCAACATTTGATCAACACCTATAATAAAATAACAAACATATATGTTAAATCTTTGAAGCATTTACATGTGCATATAGTGAACCTTCTTCTCAATTGAAGCCAGCAATTTAATATCCATTGGGTTTGTTAAATGTTTTACTTCAGCAAAAGTTCAGTTAGAGTTACTTTCCGCAGTGGAAACTGTATTTGGACTAAATTCGGCCCTAAATAGGTTCAACGTACAAAAACGTTAGGAACTTGTTATAATAAGTATTACGCAGAGTAATCTAGTTGAGGTAGCTGACTACTTTCGTATTCGACTCCCACTCGACCCTCACTGACTCCTACTTATATTACGTGGGAGAATCTAGGTGTGTTTCACCTTAACAGTTTCTGACATAGTGACTTTAATTCTTCCCCAGAAAACGGCTTTGCTGTCATATTGTTTGCCAGCTTCATATAATTTCATCTTCATGAGTGACCATAGATTTCCGATCAAGTTCAAATAGGGACTTAATGGTGGACATTCCATTATCTAGCCCCTCCCCAATCCGCAAACCTTTTACTCTTAAAAAAACCTTCGATAGATGAGAAGGAGCACTGTCGTACATAAACAAACATTTCCCTATGGAACTGCGAGACTCTGCGACTTGTACCATTCAAAGTAAGTCTTGTCCACTGTACTACACCCCGAGTAGGATTCCATGGAAATAGAGATAGAGCAGCGAGAGGTTTGCGACGTTTCCTCTGTGGGAAAAGGATTGTTGGGTGAAAAATAATTCATCACCCACAAGGACGCGGATACGCTTTTGGACTCGAGACTTGAAAGTGATACTGGGTAGCTTCTGCCGATATATAGCAGCATTATTCTATTCTCGACCTGATCTGTCTATTGCAAAGGCAGAGGAGATCATGACGAGACCGGGCGTTACTGAAGAGGTAGAGGAACTGACCAATTTGCCAATATCTTTAGCGATGGAATAAGTAATAACAGGAATAGGCTAAAACTGACAAAGATATGAGTATATCTGAACAGATACGATCATAGATACATAGATAGATATATAAATATTGATAGATAAATTCATGAATTCTCAGCGGATCTCACAATTTTACTGTTGAAATTTGTAAATGCAACCGTAAATTCTATTCTAATAGTTCCTTCTCTGGCACTTCGCAGCTATGGAACTAGTATCCATCTTCTTGTGTTCTTGCTAACTTCGATCTACAAAAATTTAAATGCAACATCAATCCTCAACTTCTGTCTATTTGAATTCTGTTCTTTTAAATGTATATTCTCCCCAGTTTCTCCAGTTTCCTTCGCTCTCAGTAACAGCAGTGGCTATATGAGTAAAACAGATGAATGAATGTCTTCATACATATGAGTATCCATAAATAGAAATGAATAGACTCAAATAGATGGATACATATAGACCGACTGGTATAGACCAGTACATATACTGTACATATATATATATATATATATATATATATATATATATATATATATATATATATATATATATATATATATATATATATATATATTCATATTTGCCACTTCATACATATGAGTCTGCTCATATATATGAACATATCAAACTTTATCAAATCCCTTAGAGGAAGAAACGCATCGGCTAAGAGTTTTTCTTTTTCTTTATATATGAACAGACTCATATATATGAACATGTATGAAGATACATGAAGAGATATGAATAAAACTAATTGATTGTCTCTTTAACGGCATATCAACGCCTCTATGGGTCATTTGATGCCGAAATTTAATTTTCTTTGTGAGCTTGGAAGAAATAAAAATATCATATATGTTATTCTGCTTTCACAACTGAATACATGGTAGATGATACTCAGCTTTTGTGCATATACATGTATGCGTGGATATGAATACTAGAGTCGATTATAAGCGTGTTTTATGTTGTAGTTTTGTTGAAGTTATGTTTTGGAATAGAGTTTGATTTGTTTAAAAAATGTAGGATATTATATTGATTAATGTCCTGAAAAAGTTCTTTCATGTTGGTTGTTTGATCGCTTGATTTTGTTTCGTAGCGTATCAATCGCCAAGGGTTATTTAATGCCGAAATTAAAATATTTTGTACGTAATTTTATGATTTTAACTACAGATTTTGTACATAATTTTATACTTTCAGAGTAAAGGTATGTTTTATTAGATACATTTTTTATAGATCATAAAATACATTGCTGGTAATTTTACTATAAAAATGTATTTTTATATTTTCTTAGTGTTGCATTGCTTGTCATTTTGTTATAATATATTGCTGTTCCTTTTCTTATAAAAATGTACTCTTGATCTTTGTTTAGAGGTTCACTATTTGCCCATAGCTGGGACCCTAACAGGTGCTACCACCCTGGGTCAGAGTGGAACTGGAAACAACAGCAATTAAGAGGTGGTTCGACGCTCATGAAAACCTCCAATCTCCCGATCAGACGTTTTTCTGCTGGATATAATTTATCGTCATACCCAAGACGATGAATAGACTGAGTTAGCTAGATTGATAGGAACAAACATAGATAGATATTAAGACGAGTGACAGAACTAATTTCAACTCGGAACTAATTTAAACTCGTAACTAATTTCAACTCGGAATTAATTTCAACTCGGAATTAATTTCAACTCGGAATTAATTTTAACTCGGAACTAATTTCAATTCTACTTAGAAACCCTAACACTTAGTTCCGAGTTGAAATTAGTTCCGAGTTGAAATTAGTTCCGAGTTGAAATTAATTCCGAGTTGAAATTAATTCCAAGTTTAAATTAATTCTGCACCCCATAAAGACAGAGAAATATGCGGGAAGAATGACAGAGTGAAAAAAGTAGAAAAAAACAGGCAGATAAATAGTGTGAGAAAGGAAAACAAGAGATATATAGATAGATAGAGAGAGAGAGAAAGAGAGAGAGAAAGAGAGAGAGAGAGAAAGAGTAAGGGAGTGAGAGAGAAGAGAGAGAGAGACAGAGTTACATAATTTACGAAATGAACAGAAATCATTGATGGCTAAGCTCTTTGTCTGTACCCCTCCCTTAAGCACTTCTTTGAGTGTTTGAATAAATGAAAGAAAACGAAAAAAGAAAAAGGACAATGTTATTTAGTGATTCATTCCTTCTCACAATGTCACTTGACTTCTTTTTTTTTTGTTTTCTGTTTATCCTTCCAAAGCTGATTAATAAGTACGTTCTAGAAAACTGGGTGGTCGTTCAACATTTGAATTCCGGATCACCGAGACACACCAAGGAATATGAGAGGGAGATTATGTGGCCCCGCCGTCCCAAGGGATTATCACTCCTTTCCAGTCTTGAAAACATAGAACATCATCATTGACTGTGTTTCAGTTTTACATGAGTAATCGAGTTTACTTACATCGATGTAGATATTATATTGCAACAGACATTCATATATATACATCTTCCTGTATATATATATATATATATATATATATATATATATATATATATATATATATACACAAATGTAAAAGAACGAAGGGTAAGATTTCAGCGTTCAAAACATTAATTTAAAACAGAGCTCAATACAAAAATAGAGCAATAAATATTTATTTATTATGCAGTGTTACATTAGAACATGCACCTACCCACTACAAAACTGTACATCTTATTTCAATGTTAAAATTTTTTTCTAACGTTTCATCAGGTGGGAATCACGATCGTGATTTCCCACCTAATGTAACGTTAGAATTTTTTTTAACGTTGAAACAGGATGTACAGTTTTGAAGTTGGTAGGTGCATGTTGTAATGTAACATTGCATAATATATATATATATATATATATATATATATATATATATATATATATATATATTTATATCTATATATCTATCGAGAGATAGATAGATAGATAGATAGAGAGAAAGAGAGAGAGAGAGCGAGAGAATTAATGCAAGTAAAAGGTTTGTCACTTAACTGATTAGTATTACCTTCAACATTCAGAGTTTCGTCGAAGGACCCTCCAGTTATCAATCCGTCCAATCTTCAGAAGATATCACTTAATGACTTCTTACATGAACTTTTCATTGGTATAATTTTTTTTTTCATCGTGTGTGTGTATGTGTGTGTGCGTGCGTTCACGTGTGTGTCCCCGTCTGCACGAATGTGCGTACGTGTAGAATGTCGCGGTTATTTGTCCTTTTCGTCGTTTTTTCATTTTACCCTCACTCCTTAACCATTCCTCTCTTTCTCTCTTTTTCCTCTTTTCTTTCAATTGTAGCCATTTTGACTTTTGGTTTTCCAGACATATGCTGTTGTTAATTCTTGAGCGTTCTCGTGCTTTCTTGAATTAGATTATTGAATAAAAACAAAAGGAAAACTTATATTAACCGACGCGTTTCGTTCTCTGAGGGACTTAATCAAGACAATTATAAGGATTTTATTTTTGTAGCAATTATGTATATAAATACTTGTTACAAAATAATATCTTTTCATGTGCCTTGATAAAGTTTCTGAGCGGACGAAACACATCGGCTAAGATAAGTTTTTCTTTTGTCTTTATTCTTATTGTCATTTTACAGATATACTCTAACCGAACATTTTAAACATAACTATAATTCCATCCTCAAATATCAATACGTACATACACAACCATGAAGTAAATTTGTACACACATGAAAGTGCATGTCATGTTACACATATATAGAAATATGAGTTGTTACAGCAATCATTCTGGAGGCCTTAGTAAAAACAGCCTTATAATCCTTGAAGCAATACACATACAACAAAAACATCAATAAATAAAAAGACTCAAAACTTAAGTATCCTAAAGATACTAAAGATCCCCAAAAGGATATAAAAAAAATAAAAAAAGCACTTCTCTCTCTTCTTCCGCTTTCTCTCTCCCATCTCTCTCTCTTTCTCTCTTCCATCTCTCTCTCTCTCTCTCTCTCTCTCTCTCTATATATATATATATATATATATATGAAGAAATATAGTCTTAAAGTGTTCTATATTCATGGGATAAATATGCTCAATATCAGAGATAGAGCGTGTGTAAATATAAATGTGAACATAGAAGTCAACACTTAGAGGCGACAGTCTGTTTGATGCTAGATGCAATCATCTAATCAATCGGGCCCGATGATTGCATCTAGCATGAAACAGACTGTCGTCTCTAAGTGTTGACTATATATATATATATATATATATATATATATATATATATATATATATATATATATATAAGTCAACACACACACACACACATATATGTATGTATGTATGTATGTATGAGAGGCACGGTGGAGTAATGAATAACGGCTTGGATTGAGGAATCGGAGGAGTCGAATCCATTACATTCACTTACGTGCTAATACCCTTCTCTTCTCCCTCCAACTATGGGTAAATAGGACAGCCTGGGTTCTTTAGCCTTGGATGGAAACTGGTCTAGGAGGAGGACAACTCTGAATTCAAAACCTGCGGAGGGTCGTTTGGGGGACCTTGTGGCATTCGTTGCACCAGGTCCCTGTATTCGTCCCTCCAAAAAGTGTGGATGGCCCTGCACAAAGCCTTCACCACTATAATCAAATCTCATGTGTCGGTGTCGGGCTTTCAGTTTCTAGGAACTGATCTGCCTGACCCTCATACGTCGAATTCGACGGGAGAGTCGATCATATATATATATATATGAAGATTGTGTTCAAGCAATGACACTCGGTGTTGGCTTTAGTGTCCACTTTTATATTTACAGACGCTCTATCCCTAATACTTAAAACTAGTTTTTATATATATATATATATATATATATATATATATATATATATATATATAATCAAGTGATGATGTTGAATGTAGAATAAATGATTATATCCGCTCTACTCTGTATTGAGCACTCTTTAAAGAATAATAATTGTTGGTTATTGGAATTTACTCCGTATACTTGTATATATATATATATATATATATATATATATATATATATATATATATATATATATATATATATATATACACACTTGTATATATATATATATATATATATATATATATATGTGTGTGTGTGTGTGTGTGTGTGTGTGTGTGTATGTGTGTACATTTTTAAATCAGCAATATTTATGAGAGAGGATAGCTTGAGGCAAAAAATTGATAGTCCTCATGCAATATTGATTTCCATGTCTACACTATTTATATCTAAATATGGTCTTCTTCAAATATTGAACCCTCTTTTCACATAAATATAGAAAATTGTAAATAATATATATATATATATATATATATATATATATATATATATATATATATATATATTCAGCAGTTTAGATAAGGATTAGTCAAACAGCTGACAATTTGTAACACTAAGGAATTACTGTATGATCATTGTCACTAGCTGCGATCAAACTTTTATCGTTTTAGTCTTTTACATGATACAGACGTTGACTTGAGTTAGTCTTAAGATGAGATAGATATAATTGAATACAACCATTCCCCGCTTCCAGAGATAACCTTCATCATCGCCAGATACCAAGATCACGTTATTTTGGAAACGAAAAAATTATTGACTGAAACGATCATTTTGCATTGGCAAGCAAACAAGACTGACCGCTGATAACTTACCAAGAAAGAAGTGTCACCCACGCACTCTAGTTACGATCGGCGTGGGCAATTGTAATGTTGTGTCGTGTATATAATACAACCCCAGAAGAAATGCATCGAATATAACAACCGAGGTGTTAAAAGAAAATCTGCAAAATGACGTCAATGTCTTGGAATTTCAAATCTCGGTGTCGCAAGAAATATTGGAGAGCATAACGAAAACTGCACAGCACGGAACTGTTGATTGAAAGGTGATAAAGCATTTGCAGAATGCTAATCTCCTTCATTATACAGGGTGTCCATAAAGTTCGTGTGCACTTTTAAAAAATTATAACTTTATTTGTATTTGCGATAGAAATAATCTGTAAAAAATGTTATAAAGTTTAATGTCCCTAGTTTTAAGTATAGCTAAAATAACTAATGTGATTTCAGGCATTACTGTAAATCAGTTGGCAAATGTTTTCCGGGAACTGCAAAATCGTATTACCCTTTGTATTGCTAATGATGGAGGACATGTGGAAACTTAAATAAAATTTCAATAAAACGTTTAAAAATATAGATTTACTTTTTTCTAATCCTTTTTACAAATAATTTCTATCGCGAATACAAATAAAGTTATGAATTTTTTAAATTTGCACACGAACTTTATAGACACCCTGTATATATATATATATATATATATGAAATGCAAAGGAATCTCTCTCTCTCTCTCTCTCTCTCTCTCTATATATATATATATATATATATATATATATATATATATATATACATATATAAGAGTGTCCATAATAACAAAGTTGACTGGCAAGCAAGAATAGAAAGAGAGTTTTCGCCCGCGAAATGATGTTAATGATGGAGGACATGTGGAAACTTAAATAAAATTTCAATAAAACCTTAAAAAAATATAGATTTATTTATTTCTAATCCTTTTTACAGATTATTTCT
Organism: Acanthosepion esculentum; assembly: GCA_964036315.1. Taxonomy (NCBI): domain Eukaryota; kingdom Metazoa; phylum Mollusca; class Cephalopoda; order Sepiida; family Sepiidae; genus Acanthosepion; species Acanthosepion esculentum. The sequence goes on from OZ038475.1 coordinate 151,030,610, forward strand.
ATCGCAAATACAAATAAAGTTATAATTTTTTTAAAGTGCACACGAACTTTATGGACACCCTGTATATACTTATCTGATATGTTTCCCAGATGTGTAGATAATGTAACGGATATCGGCGTAGAAATTGGAATAGTCGGACCGAGATCAGATTCCATTGGGAAATGCATGAATCCATCTCTTCCCTATGTGTTTAATAACAAGGGTAAAACTAAATCTCTAGCAACCAATCTAAGCAATGGATAATTCTGAATTTCAAGCATTAGAGAAAGTTAGGAGATAAAAAGAAACTGTGACAGTATTTGTGGTGCCACACTCTATAGATCGAGGAATAGCCACAACAAAGAACACATACTACAGGCTGTCGGGGACGAGCCAGCTATCAGCATATTTCAAGTGGCCCTAGCATGTCGTACATCTCATAGTTGCGCATGTATCTGTATCATTTGCAACGTGTGCAAGGTCTCCCGCCACGGGAGAACTTTTATCGATGGTTGATTGCACAAACTGCCAATCCGTTGTTTGTCTCTTCAGTCTTGTTTACGGATAAAGCAACATTTGGAAAAGATGGAATAACAAATTTACACATCCAACGTTTGAAGGTGGATCGGAATCCCCATGTTACAATACAGGCTAGACACCATCATCAATTTACGATTTATGCCTGGATTGAAATTGTAGGTAACTGTCCATATGTCCTCACAGCACGTCTTACAGAAGCTGCCTACAGGGACTTTATTTCGAACACGTTTCCAGACCTGCTAGGGGATATACCCTTGCTAATAGGAAAATGCATGTGGTTCATGCATGATGGGGCTACTGCACATTTTAGTCACATTTTTCGCGCTGCACTGGCTGACATCTACCATGAAAGGTGTATATGTAGGGGAGGGATGGTACCATGGACTGCACGTTCCCTAGACCTCAATACCTTGGATTTTTTATTTGTGGGGCCACTTAAAAAAATTTGTTTACACAGAAGACATTAATAAAGCAGAGACGGTTCATCAACTTCATCAACGTGTCATAGGGGCCTGTGAAACTATTCGACACCATGTGGGAGTATTTGAAAGGGTCCGCCAGTCAATGATCCGACGGATGCATGTGTGTGTAGAAGCAAGCGGAAAACATTTTGAACATTTGTTAAGGGTTGGTTTGAGGAGGAACAACGATTGCCTTTTGGACACATTCTTATATGGACATTTTACCTTGTTTTGGATTCAGAATTGTTCCTGGAATGTAATTTGGATTGTACATTTACCAGCGCCTACCGTAAACTTTAAACTTATTAACTCGAAAAGGAAGGATTTGTGGACATATGTTTATGTGGACTTTTGTTCTTGTTTTAGTGTGAGAAATCCACCCCAACATTTGTAAAATTATTTTTGATACACCTTATATATATATATATATATATATATATATATATATATATATATATATATATATATATATATATATATATGTCTATTTAGGCAGCAATTTTTCTTTCATGCACATTTCATTGAAAACGACAGAATAGTTGCTTTTATTTAGTCTTTTGTACAATTTCTCATGCGATCTAATAATTTTTTTCTTTTCGGATGATAAATTATATATATATATATATATATATATATATATATATATATAAATGATGAATAAATTGTCGTATAAATGACGCAAAAATGAAAATAACACTGACATCTCACTTTAACAGATATATCTACCAAAATTATACAAAAATATACTAAAGATTTAAAATAATAAAGATTAAATTAATTTTTTAAAATGGTCATTGGCTTCAAGCACGGCCTTCAGACGACTTCGAAATCTCCTGCAACTCTTCTAGACGGTCTCTTTCTTTAATATAAAAAGATCCAAATGTTGAAATGTTGGACAATTTTTGTCTTTATTTTCACCCGAAGCAACCATACGAAGTTTAGAACGGCTGATAATTAAACATAATAGACATTCATTGTCTGTTATATTTAACAATATATACTTAAATAATGATCTGTTGCCACAATACACTATATATATATATATATATATATATATATATATATATATATATATATATATATATATATATATATATTTAAGAATAGTTTTCTTTATGTCATTATATATATATATCTATCTATCTCTCTCTCTCTCTCTCTCTCTCTCTCTATATATATATATATATATATATATATATATATATATATATAGCCACATTCTATGTACGTACATGTAAATATATGCGGAGCGTAAAGACAACATATTAGAGACGTAGACTCAACGCGTTTTCCCTTAGCTTTAAATCTGTTTCTTTTTTGCGTACTATTTGATTTTGATTTTACTTTTTGTCAGTTTTCACGGCATTTATTTCTTTAATCTCCTGTCTTCCTTTTTCTTGCCGTTCGCCACATGCTTTCGCGGTACAATTCGCCGTATCAAATTGTCAAAACTACCTTTCCTTGCGTCAATATAAACAAGCGAAGTTTTGTCTGTTTCCTAACATCGACGCCTCTGACGAGATTCATTTTGTTTTGCTTAGTGACTGCTGTTGAGCAAGATTTTCGACCTTAGTGCAATTGATGAACGTCTGTCACGCCATACGGAATAGAGCCGCTTTTAGAAAATTCGCCTTAGAGGAAATTATTTATCTGAGAAACCTAAATAAATGGAGTATTTATTCACTTTGAGTTGAAGTGCAAAAAGATAAGTCACAGAAATATATAGTTGGAGGTGTACAATAGGCACTGGTCAATGGATGCCAAGAAACAAAACACGTTTTTTTTAGCTAATTTGAGAATGCTGATTACAAAAATGACCTTAGTTTTTCAAGGTTAACTACATTTTTGCTGTACTGAATTGCTCAGTTTTGGAAAAAATATCAATTTACGATCTTGGCTGATCGCAAAATTTAGTTAATAAAGGTCATAGAAACCTATCAATTTTTTTTTCTACTTTTGTTGTTCATATTACTATATTTAAACTCTCCAAATCATGGACAAAGAAAAATTCTTGAATTTCATAAAAGTTAATACGGGGCCCATGTAAATTAATTTTAAGTTGACCCCCGATACGGAACCAGAAAATAAATATACTGATACCACCTGTTTTCTTAAACTGTAAAACATTAAGAAAAAAAAATTGAAATTTGGAGTTCCTTTTCCATATACGAAGGTGGGCTGAAGAATAACTATAGGCTGAATGTGAAGGTGAAATGATATAGCTGTGAAATCAGTTTACCTGGAAAGAAACAATGCATATATTAATAAGAATGGTTGGTTGGTTTTGTATTGGTATATCAACACCTCTATGGGTTATCTAATGCAGAAATCTAATTATTTTGTACGCAATTTTATGCTTTTAACTAAAGTGATGTTCGATAAAAGTGACTCACCTTATTTTTTTTACTAAAAATATTTTTTGTCGATTGTTTTTGGGGTTAAAATAATTTTTAATCTTACTAATATAAAGACCCCTTCCCGACCACCTACGAAAAAAAGTTTATTCACCCTAAGGTATTCTATTGATAATTATAAATTTGGATATAAATGAGATTAAGGAAAAAATTCTGTGCAAAAAATGTGACTCAGATATCGCATTCTAATGATTAAACTGGTAAATTTAAAGAGCTTTTGACAAAATATTGAAAACTATTTTACAATACACTCAAAACAATATTCTAGAGAATTCTAGAACAGATTAAATTAAATCTAGAGTATTGCAGAATATTCCAGAAAGCCTCATACAGTATAAAAACAGCTTGAAATAGCCACTCAAGTCACTAAACAGATGAAAGGGTACAAACACGCATCAGAACCACTTAAGGCATCTATTATTGCCCTCTCAAAAGCAGGCAAGTCTACGAGAGAAAATTGCAGAAATTGCTATAACCTCGCAATCAACTGTCTCTCGAGTGCTTAGGGCACATAATGGTGCCACTCCTGCTCCAAGGAAGTGTTAGTCATGCCTCTTCAACAGTCTGTCGGTGGCTATTAGAACAATCTTGTACACGAAGGTTTAAGCCGCTAATAAGCAAAGCCAACAAAGCCAAAAGACTTGAATGGTCTCACTATTACAAAAATTTCACCGTAGAAGACTGGAAGAATGTTCTCTTCGCCGATGAAACAAAAGTTAAGCTAAATTCAAAGGATAAGGTGATTCACTTTTATCGAACAGCACTGTATTTTGAACGAAATTTTATACCTTCAACTACAGTTAAAACGTATTGTTGATCATTTTGCTATATTGTATTTCCGGTAATTTTACTATAATATATTGTTGGTATTTGTTTATATAAAAATGTATTGCCGGCATATTTAATATAAAAATATAATTTTATATTTTCAGTTTTTTGTTTTGGTTTGAGTGTTCACTATTTGCTCGTAGCTGGGACCCTAACAGGTGCTACCACCCCGTGTCACGGTGGACCTGGGAACAAGAGCAATTGAGAGGCGTCTCCACGCACCTCAAATCCTCCAATCTCCGACCAAAGTCTTTGCTGCCGGATGTAGTTTATTAATAAGAAGATTTGAATTGAAAGCATGCAAGATTTCACAGCTCCAGCATCACTCCTTCATAGTCAGCCTATGAAGGAGTGACATTTTCAGCTCACTCTAGTATTACTATCGATTAAGCACTACAGATTACGAAGTAAAAGAAAATGCATTTTAAGAAACGCGTCCTGTAAGCATATTTGTTTCGGGTTTCGTTGGTGGCGGATCAATTTACAATGACTTTACATAGAAAATTGAACCCTCTATTAATTCTTATAAAATTATTTTTTATATATATTCGTGAATTGGATTGCTTATTCAATAGTGATACGAAAAGAAATAAAAAAAATGATAGATTATTTCTGATTGTAGAGCCGATTGTACAACTCCACCTGAATATGTATGTGATCTTGGTGAATTTTGTTTTAACTTAAGTATTACAGTATCTTTCAAAACATATTCAGTAATGGTTCACTTGTAGTCTATGCATTATCGAGGTCACCAATTTGTAGTATATGTAGTTGCCTAATTTCGTTTATAATAATGAATTTTTACTAGTGTATAAGTTCTGAGTTTGCCAATGTTGAAATGAAAAAAGAATAGTAAATTGTTTTTGAGGAATCAGGATGAATGAATAAATGCATTTATTATTCTTTTAAGGTGTCGCCATGAAGCGAACTTTTCATAATTCGTAATACATTTACAACGTTAGTGAGAGTTCACTTGCAGGTCAGTCGAGTGGGCGCCGGCGGATCGATGAGAGTTCTACCGAAGGTCAGCATGACACAGTGCTTTGTGAATTAGTGAAGGCCAATGAAACAAATCGTAGTAACGTAGACATCGTAATGCAAGTTTGTGAATTGTTTGAGGAATTATAAATTTTAGCTTATATTAAATCAAGGCGAACTAAACCCAGAAAAAGCTAGCAATAGATTGACTAGGATATTTTTCTGTGCCGAACTGTAACTAGAACGGTAATACTTTCAATTAATAACAACATTTTATTGCCTTAGCAAACTAAATAGAAAGAATACAAAAGGCTCAATGAATATTTGTATGCAGATATGTCTTTGTAGTACGTATGCATGTGTGAAGAAAAATTATGAGATATATTTGAGAATAGTCCTTTATTGGATTGACATAATTATTAGATATGCCTATATGTGTACTTACGTCACTTGTATGTAGTGTACCGTGTTGTGTTTTATTCGATATAGACCAGAAGCATTACAGATTGTCAGGGAAAAATATAGAAAGTTAATTTTTTCAGAATGATCTACTGATTAAAAATCCATGAAGTCCCTAATAAGGTCCTAAATGTTCGGGAGCCCAAAATCCAAGATGACCACCTCTGCCAAGTCGACACTTACAACTTTTTAATCATTCAGCTCACGAGCCTGTGTAATTCCTTTTTCCCAACTAATTTGATGACGAGAAATCTAATTATGACCTTATTTTCAACACATGAGTATATATGTACAACCTGACCTAAAAAAATGTAGGTTAAAATTCAAAAATTGATTCCTAATATTTGCGACTCCCTATTGTCTGAGTGGCATAAACCTTGATGAAGCCAGAATGGTTGATGGGATTCTCTTGAATCACTCATCCTCACCTGAGAGTCTTCTTACAGGTGCACCAGATAATCGAGGATATATAAAAGGAAATATCTCTGTCTAGTAGAACCGGGAAACTCTGGATCCAGTACATGAAGATGGTCAAAATTTTATTACTCTTCTTTTGGGAAGTACTTACAGGAAACTGAGAGCTTCACTTACTTGTTTCAAGAATGATCTCGATTCTTCGTGCCAGAGGGCAAACAGACTATGCACAGTGATTAACACTCTACCTAGATCAAATGAAGCAACTACCACTGGTTATGAGTGAAGCCCAGTTTGCCAAGTATATTTCGGGAGGATATTGGACAATTAGGCGATTCCATAGATTCTGGTCTGGTGATTTCACAGACCAAACAAATGAAGAAAAACTAATGAAGAATGCTTAAGACCAGAGGGGGCTTACTCAAGGTCGAGGAATAACTTCACGTTCCCAGTCAAAAATTGTCTGCATTCTGCCGCAAACTGCCCCTGTGTGTGCCTCCCTCGAAAGTATCTGTAGTACACACATTTCCAATACTGATCAAGACACAGACCTCAGGCCTGTTGCTACTGCAAGAGATGGTGAATATTCCAAGGTCAACTACTTATCTATGCATTCACGATTTTCTTACAGCAGATTACGAGACTAGTAAGCGTTGCCACAGGAGTAGCCCCTTCATCTGCCAATGCGGACAGTACGTTTCACCTTGGTGAGGAAGCTGCAGCAAGGCTGACCGGTACGACATATGCTGACACCAAACTCAGAAAAAATGACATGGTGGTGTTATTTGGTTCAGCAAATAACAGTGCAGAGATTCATGGTCAGCAAGTGGAAATAAAACCTCTCAATCTTTTCATACCTTTAACATGCATCATATGGAATCGTGCAGAAATGCAAGCTCACCTAAAATATGAGTTCAGTAAACAGCCCGCTGCGCTTTTTGGGAATAGTGCAATGAGGAAGAATACCAAAAGTGATTTTACAAAAGAGTTAAAAGTTAGTGTGGAAAAGTTATCAGCAGAAGCTTTACCAAATGCCACGCATGGACAGACGGAGAGCATCTTCTTCACAGTGAGCTGCACTTACATGGATGTTTGTGACAACTATGCCATTTATATCATCAACAACTATGGACATAATTCTGTCGTATGCCTTTATGGTTACCCTGATTTTCAGCGTATCAACAAAGGTGGACGAACAATCCGCCGTGCCCAACGCCAGGATGTATCCCAAGACATTCTCTGAGCTCTGGAACTGAGCTTGCAGGTAACCGGTAACCAACACTCAATTTTAGCAAATTGTCGAAATAAGGCAAGGCTCATTGCTAAATCGATTATAGTACTTACCGCTGCGGACATAGCCTCTCATCAGAGTACAGCATATGCAGACATGTAGCACTATAATTGAAGTTGCTGGTAGCACTGAAAAACAAGTTATAGTAGTCGGGGGAGACACCGACTTACTCGTCATGATGGTTGATAAAGCTCTCCTGAGACTATATATGTAATATCCCAGATATGCTATCTATAGCACAGACAGTATTAAACAAATACGGCATCCAGAGGCAAGGGATGACCTGCTTGTTGCTCACGCAATACCTGGGTGTGACTCGGTATCCGCACTCTACAATATCAGGAAAAAAAGATTATAAAAGTGCTTGTCGGAGAGGAATGGCAGATCTCTGACATCTTCAAAAGGCCAGATGTAACATATGATGACATTGCAAGTGCTGGCTAGATGTTTCTTCTCAAGATGTACTGCGCAAATGCTCGCTCAATAACTGTAGACAAGCTGAGGTTTATTTTGTATTTGAAGAAGATGAAGACGTCACTTTGAAAGATTGACCTTGTCAGACTTCCCTCAACAGCCGAATTCCATGCATGTCTTGTTTACTTCGCAGTTCAGGAGTAGCTAGGCAACCCAGGATTAAAAAAATCAGCTTTCTATATTTTTCCATGTTGCTGCGTTAATAGTGCTAATGCTCCTGGTCTAACATATTTTTCGCTGGAACTGAAACGTTCCATAGGGGAGAAAAACACACCCTATCACTCACACTAAAAGCATATCACTGGCTAAAAGAAAAAAAAAACGACGAGTCTTTTGCTCCGTTTGCTTATGTATGGCTTTTGGTAACGCCATTCAGCGGTCGTTAGCAGAGATTCTTTGGTGGACAAGTAGGGTAATCAAACAGAAGGAATAGTTGAACGAAAAAAAAGTGGATGATGTAAGTCAGGGTAAGGTGATATGTACTTATAAACAAAGAAACATAAATCAATAGACATACTAGTATTTTGTTCAGATTTGATATTTAATAAATATGCAATCTTTTCAAGGTATTTGTTATACGATAGACACGAAAAAGAAAAAAAATCTGCACAATGCCCTGTATTTCCGGATCATAGTTTTATCGTGAGGACAAAACAAAGAAAAAAAATTTCTTCTTTTCCTTCCTCAAACCATAATCTCTAAATAACTCTGACAAAGAAGATAAACAAACAAAAACTGTGAAAAGTCATTCAACAAATTTGATGTTGAAGCACATCCGAAAAGAAAGGAACCCGAAAAGTGGATGACGACAAAAATCAACCTACGAAGAAACAACATTAAGTGATAGTAACAGCATGTCCTCAATAAGAAGCTAGTTGCTGCATGCACAAAAATGCTTACAGCAAATGTGGTTGAATATGAAGAAAAGAACAACAATACGCTTGCATCGCCTTATTTACTTTCACATTCTTAAAAATTCACTTTCTTAAAGAAAGCAGATATTGGATAATCACTTATGATTTTCGTGAACTATCTTTTCTGATTAGTCTTTGACTGCTTAGAGCTTGAGATTGACTCTGATTGACCACTTGCAGCTTCTAATCAAAAACCTTAGGTTTTCAGTTATCAGCTGATTTGGTTTGGTTTGTTGGTTTGTTTTGTTTTACGGTATATCAACCTTAATGTGTTATTTAATTCCAAAAAGTTTTTTATTGTTAGTAAATTTTTTTCAAAAATGTTTTGCGTGTAATATTTTTTTACAAAAATGTATTGCTGGTATAAAAACCTATTTTTACACTTTCATTGTATTTTGACCCAAATTTAGGTGGAGTGAACTATTTGCCCATAGCTAGGACCCAAATAGGTTTTACCACCCCGGATCAGAGTGAACCTGGGAATACCAGCAATTAAGAGGTGGTTCCACTCTCCTCAAAGCCTCCTGTTTAGAGGCCTTGCTGTTGGATATAGTTCATCGTCTTACCCAGGACGCGGATGTTGTTTATCGTCATACCCAAGACGGCAGTTATCAACTGAAAACCAATTTGGAACTCTCGCCGTTGAAAGTAGGGAATATCAATTCAGAAAGATACGGAACTGTTTCAGAGAAGACATTTCTAATATTGACTTAAGATTTCTCTATTTGATGTCATGTAGTAACGGTAATGGCGGGATTGGTTGTTTCCTCATAAAGAAACATTCGACATTCATTGACTGAAAAGTTAGCATTACTCTCGACTGAAATTTATAAAATATTTATCAAAAAACGTTTTTTTTCATGAAAATATGTTTCTCAAGTCCACTAACTGTTATTGCTCTTTCTGGTATTCCTAACATTTTGCTTACGGTAGTGTAGGAATCTTGATTATGTCATGATATTCATTTCGAGTTACATTTTCTATGTTGCTGCCGTTGGAATTCTTCAAGTGACGTAATATCTATCGTTTTGGTAAAGTTCTTTGTGATTCTGTGACGCCAGTCTACGAGAGCCGGCGGAGGACTGTCTTTTTCATGATTCACAGAGATTTTTCGTTTGATTTGAACTTTAATCATTGATTAAAAAAAAACGGTTGTATATAGTTAATAGTATAGAGATTTCTGGACGAGTTGAGAGTTTAGATCTGACGTGGCTATATAAGAATATGACTTTAACACTTTCTGCATATAACCATTTGGTCATATTCTGGGAATAGAAAAACTACATCAAATGTGTGTGTGTGTGTGTGTGTGTAAAACAGTTGAGAGGCATTTGGTGAGGCTCAAATTCACTCTACTAGTGACACAGGTTTGTTACCCATCACAGTACAATAGTAATAGTGAGTTGAGCTGTTTTCATACAGTAAACATTCAGCATTCATCGACCAAACAGTGTTATTGTTGGTTGAAATTTACAAAATATTTTTATTAAAATTTTTTTTCAGGAATTAGACTTCTCATTTCCACTAACTTGTATAGCTCTTTCTAGTATTAATGTTAGTTTCCTTCCTAACCTTTTGTTTATGGTAATGTGGAAGGTTAACATCTTGATTTTATCATTATTTTTCTTTCTAGTTTTAGTTATATGTGCTACTCATTTTATTTGTTAGTGCTTTCTGAAGTGCCCAAATGATGTGGTATTGTTATTTGGTAAAATTCTTTGTTTCTGATTCGGTCGTGCCAATTTATAAGTGCGTATTCCTTAAGGATTCATTCTCTTGAAACTAATTTTAATTTTTTTTTATCTGAGAAAATCGTTATATAAATAAGTTTAGACATTACTGAGCAAGTTGGATGCAATGCATGACATCCATATGAGAGTCTGGATCTGACGAGGCTATTTAAGAACATGACTTGATTTATCAGATTAATGTTTTGGTTTTGTAGCATCTGGCGGTGTTCGGCGAAACTATCCCTTGCGCAGCATAGTCTATGTTCAATTTACTCATTTCCTGAGATTCTAATGCATATAAATTCCCCCATTTCAGCAGCGAATATCAAGCGCATTCGTGCATATCTCTTGATGTGCGGGTAGTGTAACAGTTATCGGCGAGGAAAATGGATTAACCGAGCGGAATTTGAATTCCGAGCCTTGGAATAATGAATCCATTTACTCCTTTAGTTATGAATTAAATAGTAGTGTATATTAGGTTCTCTAACCTTATGTGTCAACCAGCCAAGGAGAAGGAAAAATATGGTAACAGGAAACCACTCGACTAAGTCATTGCAGTACATATTTAATAAAAAATAAGTGGAGAGCTACAGTGGTCGCCTAAATTCTGAACGGACATGCCTGAGAGAGAGAGAGAGAGAGAGAGAGAGAGAGAGAGAGAGAGAGAGAGAGAGAGAGAGAGAGAGAGTACCTTCGCTTTTTAACATCATTTCACCCTTATAATGCTACTGGGGCATAAGGGGTTACTGGGAATGGACGAAGATGAGAAGTCTTTAGTGAGTAGAAAGGACAATAAAAGAACAGTTTTCTGGAAGACAGAAGCTGCCGATTGGCGTTGCATTTAAATTGTTGAAGATTGTAAGAATCCATACTGGCACCAAACCCCCTGCATACGGATAGAAAATTAGTTCAGCACATAAACAAAAATAGAAAGGAGTGCAAGACAAGGATGTGTCTTCTCGCCGGATTTTTCAACCGAGGCGATTCTAAGAAAATTAGAAGTCCTACCATGATTCGTTACTGGCGACTAGAATCTTAACAATATAAAATATGTAGATGACACAGTGCTGATAGCAAACAAGGAAATGAAACTACAAAGCTCCTACAGAAGATAGCGAAGGAAAGAGAGAAGAAAGGACTAATTATAAACTGCAAGAAGACAAAATGCATGGTTATCAGCAAAAGGGGTGAGCCCAAAATGCAAATTACAAATCGGGGATACTAAAATTAAACAAGTACAGAAATTTAAATATCTGAGAAGTGTTCTAACAGAGGACGGAAAGTGCGACACTGAGATCCGAAGATGTATTCGGATAGCCAAACATGCATTCCAAAAGCTAAGCAGAGTATTAAGAGACAAGAAACAAAGAGATGAGTACTGAACTGTTGCGTGATGTCTGTCTTCCTGAATGGCAGCGAATTATGGACAATCTCCTTAAAGTTGAAGAAGAGACTTGAAGCAACAGAAATATGGTTCTACAGAAAGATGCTGAGGATACCATGGGCCGAACATGTAAGTAACCACGATGTTTTGGAAAGAATGGAAACAAAAAGGAAACTTATACTTAGCAACAGGGAAAGGCAGTTGAGGTTTCTGGGGCATGTCATAAGGAAAGAGTGCTTGGAAAATTTAATACTCATGGGACAGATTGAGGGAAAGTGAGACAGAATACTTAATGATCATGAGCAAATGTAGAGCAGACAGTGTTTGGGAGAAACAACAAAAAACAAAACTTATTAACAGATGCAAGGAACAGGAATATATGGAGGCCCATGATCGCCTACGCGCTGAAGGGACACGGCACATAAGGGAAGAAAATAGCAGGGAATCAAGATACCTGAAAGGAATTCTATAGACGAAAAATGCGAGAAAAGAAACTATTTGAGTAGAAAATACGGTTACATCTAGCTATTTCAACAGTAAAACGATGAGACCTAGTTGCCAAACTAGTACTACGTTTAAATTCTTACGGAGGAGGGTAGCTCTTTAGAACAATTTCCATAGAAATATTTATAGAAAAGACAACAGGAAGTCACGTTAAGGCAGCGGGGAAGTGACTGAAAACGAGATGCCAGGTTAGGACCGACAACATTACAGACCCTTGTTTGGATTTCGTCGAAAATCTCTAGATATATAGAAGGGGCACCAGATCAGATATGGCAGCAATATTCTACGCACTTGACGAATGGGAAATTTATAATTGTTAAGATGATAAAAATTGTCTGGCACGATACGGTGCATTAGTTTTCCTGGCAGCAGGCCTAGTAATTCATTTACTATAATCACTCCACTTCATGTCAGTATTAAACGTGAGCCCAGGGAAAGGCTAAGTGTTGATCTTCTGGCGATTAGCATCAGCTATGCTTATGTAAGGAAAAAAAAGAAGAAAACAAACAACTTCGGGGGATATTTCTGGGCGCATTTTTGGTTGATTATATGATGGCAAATGGTTGATTTTCCATACCATCAAGTACGATATTTAGGCAAAATTAGGGTATGGCGTTCCATGCTTTACAACAGAAAGATTTAAGAATGTAAGTAACACATGATACAAAAGGATTCTTTTGCTCAATTTACACATATTGATGCTATTGCAGATTACTGAGTTACGAGTGAAGTGAATTTGACCCTCCCCGAGTGCTTGAATTTTTTGCATATAGCTATTGAACATATCAGGATGTTTTTTGATTGCAGGATAAAATACCTAGAAAACTTTCTCGAATATCCAAGAAGAGAAGAAAGCAGATTTGATAAATTTGCTGCTTTAAAAATGGGCTAAAAGCAAGGCTCACTAAATTTTGCTTTGAATAAAATGTTCTTGAACAGTTTAGATTTTTGAATAATGGTTCTTCGTTGTTATGTGACTTTTGTTATGTGTCTGTATGTGAATATCCTGTCTTTCTGACCATCTGTTTATCTGAATGTCCGTCAGTCTGACGTTCTCCGTATCATGTTGAAGAATTTTCAGACATATCACCTGGCAATTTTCCAGAAGATTTTGCCTTTGGCGAACATACCATATTTTCTGCCATTTTATTTGAGAAGGCGTAGAAGAGTAAAAGTACGTGAAACCTGCAGGTAGACAAGATTCATAGCATACCGCTAGCAGTATTCATAGTGGGAAGCCTCTCTTTCCCCTTCCATCTGTCTTTATATATATATATATATATATATATATATATATATATATATATGATAGAAATTGTTAGGAGGATTTGATAATTATAATTAAGTAATTCATTGAGTTTGAAAGAAACCTTAACAGAATGCAGAAAGCACTGGACGGCCGTTTCGTCCTATATTTGGGACTCATCAGCAGTGCGCATCCACTACCGAGAATTGGAACCCTGACACTTGAGTTATCAAGCAAACGGCATACCAACTGCTCCAACGGGCCTCAGTGACAAAGAGGTAGCAAATCACGATAATGCTGATCGACGTGCGCAATGGAGAAATCCCAAAGAAAATTGATTCTCCGGCAAGGATCAAACCTGCGAGCCCGATGTAGGGGGAAATCACCAGTTCATCTAGTGTGCGTTGCCGCTCGGTCACGAAGAACGTCACAGGAAGAATGGTTCTATTTTCCCACTTCAAGGAAAACACAATCTATTCTCTCAGATTATTTTTTCGAAAGCTTATTTCAGTTCAGTTTCGTATCCGAAATATGGTTTTCCCAGACAATAACGCTATAATTATTATAGTTCTTCATAAACTGTCACTAAATGACAAAATACAAGAATGAAATAAAGAAAGTTATTTCAGAATTGTTTTGTAATCAGTGTTTATTGTACAGGCTTTGCGTCACAGTTCTTTCATTGCAACGAATCCGGCTAAATTCAATGAGTATGAGTTGGTCTTATTAATTTTTGTTTATGTAACATTCTTATGTAGTAAAAAATATATTTAAGTCAATTTTTTAAAGTTATGAATTTAGCAAAAGGTGTTTTGATGTTATGAATTTACCACAGAATGTGAAAAGTAGTAAATTAAAACCATTAGAATATATTCATGTTGAGGGATCTCCACTTTTTACACAAATGGACTCACCCAAGGTATACATATACTTCTACCAGTGAATACCCGGCAGAACGTTTGGACAGTCAGTACGTTAAGTCAAGTCGGACAGTAGTAGCGGTGGAACGTTTGATTCGGTCGGTAGAATAACGTAGCGGCAAGAGTCACAGTAACGAACACTTAGACTCAATAAGAAGTCATACAGCGATACGTCGATACCAAAGACTACATATGTATTTTCCTACTAACCCGCATTCCTGGAACTACTAACCTGTATTACCAGTTTGTATTATTACGTTAATACATTTATTTCCTATATTCATTCTTGGCGTTCGTTATTATTTGATACCGGATTTCATCCCGGAATCCAAAACAATTTGGATATATTTTGAATAGTTTTGGCAGAATTTTGTTAGCCCGACTCATATCTTGTTCATCAGTTTTACTGAATTAATGTTTCCCTGATATATATATATATATATATATATATATATATATATATATATATATATATATATATATATATATATGTATATTTATCTATCTATCTATCTATCTATCTATCTATCTATCTATCTATATATATATATATATATATATATATATATATATATATATATAGAGAGAGAGAGAGAGAGAGAGAGAGAGAGAAAGAGAGAGAGAGAGAGAAAGAGATAAATAAAAATATAGATAGATAGATAGTAGAAACTGAAATAAAACCCTATCCTAACCTAAATATGATTGCCAATCTCCGCAGAGTCATCATGCGAAATAAAAAAAAACCCTCTCAAATGCAGAAATAAATCAGATAAAACTAAATATAAGACAAATGAGGCAAGAATGAAGACATACAATATGACAGAGGGTAAGGCAGAAGCTACTATAAATGAGATAAAAAACAATAATCTCTCAGGAAGTGAAACCGAAGATTCTGGTCCCGACATAAACATTTCACAGATTTAGACGATGGTCATTTTCAGTGACTTAAGTAGAACCACATTTCCGTTGTCTTTTCTTCATCTGTGAGAAAATTGTCCAAAATTCACTGTCATATGTGCGGATCGATATTACATAACACTTCAGTAATCTTTTCTGTGTTTTCTAACGAAAACAGTTAATTTTAAGTACCTGTTTGATTTTGGGTTGTCTGTTTTGCAGACTATAATGCATTCTGTTCACACTTAAAGCATACGCTAAATCAGCAAAGTAACAATTAAATATATAATGTATTTATTAAACGCAATCAATCAGCTACAAGATTTATTTTATAGATCAATGTTACGAAAAGGGGTATGAAAAATTATCCTACTCATTATCAACCTACAGATGCCCAAGAACAAAAAATATATACGAGTGGAGTTTAAAAAGAAAATTCTAAAATGGCGCAGTTGTATGAAAGAGACAGACAACAAATGACATATGCCATTCTTTCTAGAATAATCGTGTGTTTAGACTAACCGGAAGTAGAAATCTGATATGACGACGAGTCATACCAGATTTAAGATAACTTAAGACCATTTGAGTGATATTCATATGCACATCCTGAGTTTTTAACCTTAGCAAAAATAATAGCAAAGTTTAATTTAAGGAAACGTTATATTTATCGGCAAAGGATAATAACACTTATTTGTACACCATACACATATTCGCAGGCACGTACGCACGCACGCACACACGGAAACACGGACACACACACACACACACACACACGGACACACACACACACACGGACACACACACGGATACACACGCCCATAAACTGCATTAGTTCACATAAGCACTCACACACACACGCATACACAAAAAACACAAACACATACGGGCATACGAAAACACACACACACACACACACACACACACACACACACACACACACACACACACGAGTCAAAAGAAGCGTTAAACTAATTTGTTGATTGCTAAGAGAAGGCGAGGCTTGAAGATACCTTTGCTATTTTATGAAAGCTTGCGGTGGGGTTATTCAAAATAGAGTCGGTGGTGGTGATTATTTCATGAAAGGTGGTGGTGGAGTCTTGTAAAATAGAGATATGTGACGGTGGCTATGTCATAAAAGGTGTTAGTTTGTTTTTGCCAAACATTCCGGTGGGTGCTGGCTATTTCATGAAAGGTGGAGAAAGTTGAAATGAATAATGCGGAAACCCACATCGTCCAAATAAATTGCAAATTAACTAAAACACAAATATCAGAAAGAGATCGGCTTCTACCCACGCCCCGCGACCAAGTCCAATAAACATACTGTGCATCAAATATTGCATTGCAAATATTGTTAACAGTCATACCATTAGAATACTTTACAGAAATAGTTTTAGAAGCCGATCCCTTTCTAATATAGAAAAGAACATAACTAACCAGACACACCAAATATATATATATATATATATATATATATATATATATATATATATATATATATATATATATATATATATATATGGTAGGAACCGAAATAAAACGATATCCTAACCTCAATATGATTGTCAATCTCCGCAGAGACATCATGCGAAATAAAAAAAAACAACTCTTAAATGCAGAAATAGATCAGATAAAACTAAATATAAGTCAAAGTGCAAAAAGCCGTAACCCAAAGATAAATGAGGCAAGAATGAAAACATGTAATATAAGAGAGGATGGAGTAGAAGCTAATATAAATTAGACAAGAAGTAATAATCTCTTAGGAATTGAAACCGAAGATTCTGGCTCTGGCATAAACAATTTCAGTGATTTAGACTCCGTCACTGATGAAGATGAATTAAACGAAATAAGAACATAATTCATTGAAAGTTACAGAGTTGAAATCATTAATGCGAAAAACCGCAACATACAAATAAACAATAAATTAACTAACACACTAATATCAGAAAGAGACCGGCTTCTAAAATCCCCCTAAGTCTAATACACATACTGTGAATCTAAAGTTGCATTGCAAACAATGTTAACATACCATTGGAATACTTTACAGAAATAAATAAATTATAATCAAATATAATAAAATATAATTAAAATATAATAAATTATCTGCAACGTCCTTAGAAGCTACTGAAAAAAAACCGTGTCAAGACAAAGAAAAGATCAAAACACGAGCAAAAAGAACCTTATTGGGAGGCAAATTTAAAGTGAGAACTTGAGTAAATCAGACGTGAATTACCGATACTGGAAGATATTTCAAGAAATCCATATGTTTCAACACGGAAAAGCAGGAAGCTCAAGCAGAAATATCAAATTTAAAAAATAAATGAAATTGAAACAGTGAAGTAGATTCTGAAACAGAAACTGCAATTAAAGGCACAGAGAACAAGAAAGTATGAAAAACATTGCAGGGTCTTCCGATAAAAATAAGATATTTCAAACGGACTTCAAGAAATTCTACAGGAAAATTGGAAAAGAATTTATGGAAGTCAGAAGTTTGCCATCTAATTAAAAAGTTAAAAAATGTTGGCAGAATATTTTGAGCAGAATATATAATATTATTCCAATTCAGGACGGAGCAAAAAAAAAAAAAAATGAAGTATAAACCTGTACAAGAATGAAAAATATAACCAAGAATAATGTATGGCAAACTCTAATAAAATGCCTAAAATGAAGATCACCATACAATGACAAAGTACCTAAAATTTGATGCTATCATCTGTCATTAATCCATAAACACTAACTTTCTCAATGCGAATTAATAATCTCAATGAAACTCCCGAAAAGAACACTGATGGCATTACACATCTACCAAAAATGGGTGAAACAGATGATCCCAAAAGTTTATAGGATAATAACATATCTGTCGACAACATATAAATTAATCACATCTGTACCGATTGACTGTACTTACTCTTTTCTCGATAAATAAAACATTCTCCGCCTATAACAAAAAGAATTCCGAAGAGTTTCATATGTTTGCAAAGATCAAATATTGACAAATAAAATGTACTTGGAAAATTGCAGGAAAAATGTAGAACTCCGGGCACAGCTTGGATAAATTATCGTAAAGTCTTTGATAGTATGCCAAAATCTTTGGAATCTTCAGGTGTCGGAAATGTTCAAAGTCTCGTCGGTGATAATAAATTTTCTTAAATACGTCATGTGATTTTGAAAAATTACATTATACTTAATCACGCCAAAAGCACTGCCACTTCCAATCAGTTGAATATCCGACGAGGAATTTTTCAAAGAGACTCTCTGTCGCACCTCCTGTTTTGTATGTACCCAAAACCCATTTTGTGTGAACTAAAAAGTGATAAACCTGGATATGAAATAATCAAAAAAGTCTCTAATCACTTATTCTATATTGATATTATTATTTTGCCAAAGACGACACTAAGTTGGACAATCTGTAAAATATTTCAGTGATGATATTGTTATGAACTTCAGATTGGATGAATGTACAAAAATAACATTCAAGAAAGTGAGAATTACCGAAACACGATCAATAAATCTCACAAAGATCGGGACTTCTCAAGAAGAAGCGTATAAATACTTAGGAGGCAGCGAAGAAGATGGAATACAGCATACCCAAATGGAAGAGAAAGTAAGAAAGGAATACTCCAGGTATGTACTTCTTGTGTTGAATACCTATTTGAATTCATAAAAGTGAATATTAGCCTTAAACAACTTGGTTGTCTCTGGGGTGCAATATAGTTTCATCATCCTTAACTAGACCATAGATGATAGTAAGCGAATGGATATGTGAACGAAAATGTTTCTTACTTGCCATCACTTGAATAAGGCCGATATTGATCGTCTGTATGTACCCAGATCCGAAGGAGGTAGAGAACTAGTTCAACTAGAAGTGTCTTGCAACACAATAACAATCGGTCTTCAAAGGCAGCTGGTAACTATAGAATAGCGGACGATGATCGGAATCAAAGAACATGAAAGAAATAAGATACTTTATTCCCCAGATAGGTGTCTTAGGAGGTAAAGCAACATACAATATTAAAAATTTCTTCGAATAGCCGGTACTTTGAAACTTTATAGAAACTAGAACAATAAATATATGTGTATAAAACATAAAAAAATAATATTGATTAGAAATAATAAAAAAATACTTTTCAAAATAGTCATTATTTTTCTACTCGTGAAATGTAAAATTACGACAGAAAGTGTCTTCTATGATTAGTTACGGCTAATAATTAAAGCTTTGAAGGCTAAGTATTGTAAAATATACCTCTCCAAATGCAATATAGGTAAGCAATTCAATGTAAATACATGGATTAACATGTAGTGAGTTTAATTTTAACAGATCCCCAAATGGGGCTCATGGCAGGTAATGGGTTAAATGCTAATACTAAAGTTTTTATTTTTATTCTTAGTATCAATGCTTGCTAACTATAAATTACCAAGAAAACATACTGAAAATTTATGTTAGCCCAAAATGCAGATTCTGCTGAATATTCAGAAACAGTTGATTATTTTGTATCAGGTTGCGCGGTATTAGCGTTCACCGTATATAAAACTCGACATGACAGGGTTGGTTAATATCTGTACTGGAAAATCTGCAACTCTTATGGAAAGGAAGCAGCTAAAAAATGGTATGAACACCACCCATACCCGGTTACAGACCTGTAAGAGTTTTATGAGGATTTACAATGCACAGAACAATGAAAGCTAATCGCCCAGACATAGTGATCAAAGTAGAATGTGCTTTCTTATTGATATGGCAGTTCCAGCAGAACTGAAATCTAGCATTGAATTCTCAAAAATGTGGCGCATGAAGATATCAAAAATTCTAGTTGTGGATGGGGTCTTGGGTTTGATTGGAAACGGTTCAGATAAACTCATTGGAAGGGTCCCTCGCAGTCTATGTCTTAAAGAAATACAAAACGTTATTATCACAAACACAACACACACAATAAGAAGGGCTTTATCTATGTGTATGATTTTAAGTTGTTTAATTTTGAATTTCTTTCTTTTTTACAGAATTGCACAGTGGAAAATATCATATCTGTTAATATATATATGAGATGAGGTAGTATGATTACTTGCACTTTTCACTGTGCCTCAAGGACACGTGGCTCAGTGGATAAAGACGTTGTTTTGATCCAGTGATAAAACCCAAAGAGTTGTGAGTTCAATACCAGGCTACAGCAGTAGTAAAACAAAACTTGAAGAGTGCAGAGAAAGAGAAACAACTGAGACATCCATGTCACGTGGAACTCGAACAATCTACTCTAAAGGGTTCGGTTGGAAATTCCAATCATCTGAAGAAGGCCGGACCGTACAACAGCCGAAACGTTGTGAATATGGCAATGAAAATGTGGATAACAGTTCGAATAATGTAAATAATGAAAGGAAAATTTCATGATGCAATTCTTGACCTTAGGTTACTGGTTGGGACTCGGAAGAAAAGTTGCATGACAAAGAAATCAAAGGCATTGTTAATAATTAATAATAAGTTTGGAAAATACGACCAGTGGTCACTGGAACATGAGGGTGTTGTATAAAAATACATGAGGGTGTTGTATAAAAATACATTTTCAGATATTGTATTGCAATGTTGAAATAGAGTAATTACAAAAAACTCTTGACTGCTCGTCACAGCAGGGCAACTTCGAAAAGTATTGGATACAGTCTGTCAATTAAAAGACCAAATGCCCGATTTATTTTCTGAAGATACTAATTTTGAGGTGAAAATAAACTTCTTAACAGCAACCACATACATATATACATACATACATACATACATACATACATACATACACACACACATATATATATACATATATATACATACACACATATATATATATACATACCTACATATATATGTATGCATACATATATATACATATATATACATATATATTCATACATACATACATACATACATATATATATATATATATATATATATATATATATATATATATATATATATATACATATATATATATATATATATATATATATATATATATATATATATATATATATATATATATTGAGATGGATGGTGTAACGGTTATCGGTGCGTAAATTGAAATTGTCGAGTTCAAATTTTGATCGATTTTCCTTCGTTCATATCACGTTAATGCCCTTGAAAAAGCAAGAATCCTTCTTTCTCCAGGTATGGGTTAAATAACAAGGCAGACCCTACTGTCTTGGATGGCAGCCAGACTAAGAGAAAACTCTGAATTCAAACTTGTGTTGGGGCTGTTTTCTACTAGCGGTTATTCAGAAAACTGAGACAAGTTCTGCACAAGCTTTCACGACTATAATTAAATAATCTGTGTAAGTAGACGAGCGTTTCAGATCCAAATTGGACGGCTATGCAGATATAGGTCGAGATCTGTCTTTAGATATATATATTTATATATCTCTGTGCACATAACGAGTGTAACAGCAAAATTGTCCAAATCGTGTAACAGCATGCGATAATTGTCCATCCCACAAAATGTTTAATATCTAATAAAAAAACTAAACTAATTGAGTTTTTTTCATATGTTATCAGATAAGATGTTTAGCCATCTCGTTACGGTTTGTTTTAAGAATCACTGAAAAACCCTTTGAGTTTTTCAGCTAGAAAGAGAACAGGTTAAAATCGTTTTGTGTCAGCCCCAACTGATCTTTCCAATTGAGCAATGTTGAGAGGAAAAATATCATTAAGCCTTCAGTAATGGTAACAACATTCATACACTGGCTTCCCTCTTCAAAGTCCATTCAAGAACCATTAAGATAACGGTAAATAAGTTTAAAAAGAGGGTAAGGTAGAGGGGAAAACTGGACCAGGAGGTCACAACAGCAGCAGGGATCATCATGTCAACTTACAGCTAAATACATTATTATTGTTTAAAGTAGCGTCTAATAGTGTTATAAAAACCTCGGAGAATTCCAGTAAAATATCTTTAATCACTTTTAAGATGCAACGGTTCAAACTTAATCTAACAATTGGACGATTTTGCAGTTACACGATTTGGACAATTTTGCTGTTACACACGATATATTGTTACATATATAGACGATATAAATATACATATTTACTTCTATACTTGTATGTACATATATTAATGTATATGTTTTCTGTGTGTGAGTGCGTATGAGTGTGTGTGTGTGTGTGTGATGTTTCAGTGTGTACAACGTAAATTGCTTCTTATCCGAATGACATTCCCTTCAGCCTCCGCTAGGCTTAAGGCTTTTTTTTTTAATTTAATTTATTTTTTTATATCAGCTATGTTCTAAGGTATCAAAGTTTTAAAGGAAGATTTTGGGCCACCTGGATAGTAAGCTGTCTTCTTTCTCTCCGTCTTTGCTAAGAAGAAAAAAAAGGAAAACTCACTGTAAACTTCAATCGCAGTACGCCTCACTAGAGACGAAAAGAACATCACACGGGAGCTTTTACAGTTATCTGAACACAGAAAAGTTTCTATCTTAAAACCTAAGAGAATTTTAGTAGTTACAGAGATAAGAAAAACTATTAATTGTTTCCAAGAATTGTTGAAAGCACTACACACTTATTTTTAGCTTGGCTCGAGACAAGTTTGGTTTGGTTTCTTTTGTTTATACAGCATATCAACCTCAATGGGTTATTTAATACCGACAACATTTTTAGGATAGATTCATATGAATAGAATATGTATTCTTTGGTTTAGATTGGTTTGGTTTATTTTGTTTTACGGCATATCGACCTCAATGGATTATATAATGCCGACAAGATTTTTATTGCTGCTAATATTTTCCATCAAAATTCATTACTGGTAATAATTTTCCAAAAATGTATTACCGGTAATACATTTTTTCCCAAAAATGTATTGCTGGTAATATTTTTCTTTTTCAAAAATGTACTCTTTGTAATAAATTTTCCAAAAAGTATTGCAGGTATTAAAACCTATTTTTATACTTTTGTAGTGTTTTAAACCCTTTTGGGGGGTTAATTATTTGCCCATAGCTGGGACCCTGACAGGTGCTACCACCCTGGGTCAGGATAGACCTGGGAACACCAGCGATTAAGAGGTGGTTCCATGCTCCTCAAAATTTCCTGACAAAGGCTTTGCTGTCGGATTTAGTTTACCGTCATACCCAGGATGGGTCACGAGACTAAATTTTATTATACATTTATAATGATCAATGAATGCTAGTAGTATCAAATTGACACAATGTTAATAAAATAATTCTTACAGCCATATCCCGTTAGAACGCAAAATTCCCGTACATTAATGGAAAACTGCTTGGGAATACAACATGCTGTACGCTTGGATGTGCCTGTGCTGCAGTGGATAATGTCTCGGAATTTTAATCAGAGAGCCGAGTTCCGATTCTAGTTGGGTTCTTTATATTTCCTTTTGCGCAAATACCCTTCTTCCCCGGCTATTGGTTACTTAGTAAGATTGTTTCAGTAAATCTTTATTATCTCTAAAAATAAAATCTAAAAATATTTTCTGACTTTAAATAACTTGCACAATCATTCAATCAGATTAATAAAATATGAGTGTCTCGTCAATTTATTGTCTGTACATTCAATTTTACTAACGTTTTATTGGCCGAGTAGGTAATGGCTGCTCCAGTTACTGCTACGCAGTAACTACTTATTTAAGATGTTGCGTACTGAGAAAGACAATATTCGCATTATTTTGCGGATAGATCCGGAATACCCAGATAACTAAACCATGGAGCTTTACTTTGAAAAGACTGACTTCAAAAAAGTTCAGAGGCCATTCAAGAAACGTCATAGTTACAACGCTGAACCGAGACATTCAAAGAACAAGGCAGAAAGATTCCACTTTTCCTTTGGAGAAGTTTACAATCAAAGAAAATCTCCAACAAATCTAAAAACTCGCCGAGGACAGAGAAAGCTGTCAAAATATTGTCGAATCAGTAGAAAATGTCACTGAAGATGAGAGAACATCTTGATTCATGACCTATAATCGAAACAGTTTTGATGACGACGACGACGACGACGACGATGATGATGATGATGATGATACATTCAATCAAGACTTAAATGATTTCGGAAATCAGAAAAATGGGTTCGACTTGAATTCAATTAATATTTGTCATTTTCGTTTTGACACCGAAAAAAGTGGTCTTTAGGTAACGGTCACTTGCAATAAAAAATGGACATCGTTTGAGAATCCGAAATATTTTCTTTCAATCTAGGACTGATAATATGCTGGGTGGCGCAGGTGAGGGAGGGTTGGTTTCCGGGACACATGACTGATCTGGAAGACCTTTTAAAAATGCTAGTGTCAAAAGTGTTTTTGATAGAAATATTACATGAATTTAGAATCTAGACAAAGAAAATATCAGGGAATTGAAAAGTTGAGTAACATTTTAAGGTTTAAAATCTTTTCAAAGATCATGTATTGTTTGAAAGAAAGAAATATAATAAAAATCTACCTAAAAAACAAATTAGATGCAAGAGGAGCTCGACGGGCAGATATTAAAGGTTGGGTGTTTTAGCGAACGTTGGACGGTCTCCTCAAAGATGAAGATACTCGAGGCGATGGAGGTATGGTTCTAGAGAAGGATATCATGGACTGAGCGTGTGAGCAACTATTAGGTTTTGGAGAGGATGCAAACAAGGAGGAAGCTTACACGTAACATCAGGAAGAGGCAGAGGACATTTCTGGTACACGTAATGAGAATGTGGATACTCACAAGTCCAATAGACAAGGGAAATCAACGCGTTACATTATACCGAAAAATTCAACTTATTTATTGAATGACCCTCGTGTATATATATATATATATATATATATATATATATATATATATATATATATATGCGGTGCTTAGTGGTCTGAGGAATCATGTATTTACTGGAATGGTACAGCGAGTCGATCTTTGGGATGGATCGCATATAGAAATTTCACTTGAAGCCGGGTGTAGGTTTGAGGCCCAATATCCTCTCTAGGAACGGGGCCTCCTCGAGAGGACTTCGATTCATCGAGATTTGCGGTAGTTTGTGGTCTGATCGGCGATGATGGAATGTAACCAGTTTGGTTTTAGCGGCATTAAATATAACCAGCCAGTGTTTCCCCACTGAGAAGATAGTGTTAGATCGGAAAAGAGGTCAGCTGCCAATCTCTCATCGCCAAGACTTTTAGATGTGCGCCTGTATACCGTCGTATCATCGGTATAGACGTTTACAAATAGTCGGAGTATATTCTTAGATAGATCATTTATGTAAATCAAAAAGAGGGTTGGTCCGAAAAGTTACCCCTGGGAGACGCCTTCGTTGACCGTCAGGCTCTTGGAATATTGGTCGTTAATAACTACCTTCAGGTAGCTACCTGTTATAATAGAGAAAACCCTTCCAGTAATTCTATAGCTAGACAGCTTGTGTAGCAAACCTTTGTGCCACACCCTGTCGAAGGCCTTCGAGATATCTGATGCTATGATCCTTGTAGTGTATGTCTCGTCAAGGGCATCACTAAGTTTTTGTGTAATGATAGGGCGTCGCATAAATTGTTGCTATCTAGCTGCTAGAAGACCTTGTTGATTAAGGCCTTAGAAGCCTTACATATGAGACTAAGGAGAGTAATGGGTTTATACTGGGAAGGAGATCAGTCGCCCGCGTTCTTGAAGACTAGGCATACGCTTGCCACCTTCTACAGGCTTTGGGAAGATTTCACCTTAAAGCAGCGCTTAAATAACTTTGCTGGGATCGGGGATAATTCTGGGTTGATATTCTTAAGGACGATCACTGGTATTTTCTGACCTAATGACTTTTTTTTGATAAGTCTAGAGACTTCTCTTACTGAAATGAGATGTGAAAACAAGCAACTTGTTTTATTTTCCTAAAAATGTGATACCGATTTTACATGGAATTTATTAAACGGACAGTTTTCTTTTCCTTAAATTCATTGTCTTATCAAGTTTTTTTTAAGTCACAAGATTTCGATATCATGCGTCGAATTAGTTGTTGCAAGTAAGGAAAATTACCAAAATATTACATTCGTATTTTTTACTAAACGTTCACAGAATACAAGACACAAGAGCCACTCAAGGTATAGGATTACTGAATGCGGTTAAATGAACTTAAGAAGAGGAAGTAAGTGCAGATTATGAGGATATGTAGGATAGATAACGGCTGAAGAGATTAAGATTGCAGTGATCGGGAAAGTATCCACTCAAAAGTCTCTTACACAAAGTAGCAGTTCCTGTGAAGAAGCTGCCTGTGTGAAACTTCTTTCTTACTAATGGAATACAAAGGGAATAAGGATTATGTAACTGTGTGCGTGGTATGACGGGTCCTACCTGTAAAAGTTTGAACTGGTATAGATTGTAAATTGTACATTTTGGTCTTTGCATTCTAATTGAGCAATCTTTTTTATCTGTCAAGTTATTTAGCGTTTCCCGTGTCTCAACGGTTATTTTACAGATCTCTCAAAATATTTCCCTTTGGTAATATCGAAACCTTATTTTCATTATTTTGCAAAACTATTTCGCGTTCTTAAGTTCCCTTTTTTTTTTTTGCAGTATGATGTTGGGTATGCTAGAGGCTTGACTTGGGGGTCATTCCCGGTCGCCGAATGTTGAAGTATGTGACCTCACACCTGCATCTCACACACATTACAGGTAAAATATAAGGACAACGTTTAAGTTCACTGATTCTACGGGGCCACATACAATAGACTAGCCGAGAGCAACTGACGAATTTTCTGCAACTGATCAACACGTTGACGTTTATATAAAGCCAGAAAATATTTTTCGATTGTAAATCTTATTTTTTGAGACGATAATGATTTAGCGATTTACTAATTAACCCATAACTGGGGGAGGAGATTCCGAGTAATTATCTGTTACACTATCTGCATATCCAAAATCACAACACTTGGTATTCCCAAGCGGTCACTCGTTCAGGTATTGACCAGGCACAAGGTGGCTTAACTTGATGTAAGCCTAACTGACGAAGTCAGGAGTTGAATAAAAATGCAGTGTTAAGTAGTAAAGATTCAAGTCCTGTGTTTTCATTTTGCATGTACAGCTCCATTACATTTTTTGTGTCACGCTTCCTACATGTAAAAATATGATCAAAATATGGTAAAGAGACAAAAACACTGATTTTCAGTGAAGAAAGCAGGAATTGTGTCTTTATTTCTGAGATGAGGTATTATGTACACTATTTACATTATTCGGACTATTGTCTTCATCTTTGTCGCCATATTTATTACAACGTTTCTGCTGTTGTACGCTCCGGCCTTCTTCAGGTGATTGGAATGTCGAACTGAACCCTTTATTTCGCTCACTGGGGTAGACGGTTCTAGTTCCACGTACCATGTTTAATGAATGTCAGTTATCAGTTATCTCCAGTTAATTCATCTCTCCGAGTTCTCCACTGCCTTAACCGGGTATTGAACTCACACTCTTTGGGCCCTGTCACTGGATCTAACCAACGCATTTATCCACTGTGCCATGTGTCCTTGAGGACATACAAATTTGTATCAATTTAACGGACACGGCTCTCCGATTTCCAACCCCGAGCCCTTATTCTTTACACCATCCTCACATCCAAGCTTACAGCATATGTTATTTCCAAGTGGTCGCCCATCCAGGTACTGACCAGGCTTGACGTTGCTTAACTTCGGTGAACGGATTTACATTTCGTTTCCTAAATTTAAAAACAAATCAGTATTCTACAGAAACACATAATTTTCATTACTATCGATTACACATCTTGTATATATATATATATATATATATATATATATATATATATATATATATATATATATATATATATATATATATATATATATATATATGAAATGGACAAAGTCTGACAATTATTTCAAGGCATATTTATGTTTAACATTCTTTTTATAGATACAAGTATTTAAGCAAATGCTCTGTTTATAATAAACAGTATTAAAGAACATTTACCAGCCTGAATGTCCGAGAAATTTTCATAGACGGAGGACGAATATTTTCTATGAAAATTTCTCGGACATTCAGGCCGGTAAATGTTGTTTAATATTGTTTATTATAAACAGAGCATTTGCTTAAATACTTGTATCTATAAAAAGAATGTTAAACATAAATATATCTTTAAATATATATAGGGTGACCCAAAAAAACGGGAATTTTTGAAGTGCGTATTGCCAGACATGAGCAAGTGGCAACACTGTGAGACAGTGACCTTGAGCAAGTAAACATTTCGCCATTTTAGGAACAAGAATGAAATTCACAGTATCCCAGATGAGATGTTGCAGCAGTCAATGAGGAATCTCAACAGCAGATTTCAAGAATGCATTCGTACAGGAGGACGCCATCTACAGGACGTAATTTTTATAAAATGGAAATTCCATCATTGTTTCTTAAATGGCATGTTTTAAGGTTTCAATTACTATGAATTAAATATTTTTCTTCCATCACTCTTGGTTTTATTGGATTCTTAAAAAGTTCCCGTTTTTTTTGGTCACCCTGTATATATGTATATATATATATGTATATATATATAATATTAGTGGTCAATATATATATATATATATATATATATATATATATATATATATATATATATATATATATATATATATATATATATAAATATATATATATAATATTAGTGGTCAATATACATATATATATATATATATATATATACATATGAGGAAACGATATATATTTTTATATATCAAGAAGAGTATTGGGAAATCGTACGACAAAATGGAAAAAGTTTATTTGTGTCGCGTGTCATCCTTCAGGACTTCATCGGACTAAATTTATTATGTCGGTAGGAATACACATGCGCGGGACAAAGGGGTGCAGGAAATTTTAGACTTTTTTTTTATCTAACCGAATTCATTTAGGGTCTTTTTCTTTTTCTTTCCAACACTTTTGTAAGTCGCTCTGTCACAGTGTGATATTAGAAGATCTGCCAGTAATGGTGAAATATTGTAAGAACCAGGGCGCAAATTTATTATAGATAACTTTGCGATTAAGGCACACTCTAGACATTTACGTCGTAGTGAATTATTTTTTCCTTTGATCAGAGTAACATTTCTTACATATAAAAAATTCTAAATTTTAATAGGGGTTCAGTTTTCTATGTAAATTCATTGTAAACTGATCCCCCGTTTAATTAATAAACAGAAAAGTTAACTAAGAAAATGCTTTAAATTCCTATTTCGTGGTTGTATTAAAATTATTTGAAATTTTTTAAGGTTAGCAAGAATATTCTTTATTACGTGATATTAGTATTTTTGGTGGGTGGGGGGCTTTCGTGGGGGATCAATTTACAATAATTTTTATGGCAAACTGAACATCCCTTGAAAATTTGGAAAATTGAAATAAAATTATATTTCTGATCAATTTTTTTTCATATTACCATCGATTAAGCTCCCCAAGCTAAATCGAAGGTAATATGATAAAATAATATATCTTGATAAGGTGACTTTCTGTAGAATGCTAAAGATTTGTGTGCCGACGGGCAAGAGTTTCAGTAAAATTACTTCTGTAAACTTAGGACCCTTCATGATTTCGCTAAAATCAGAGCATAGCATGATGAAAAAGACGCCAAACTTGACGAAAACAGAAATCGAGCGTCTAAATGTTTATGTTGTTATTAAGAGGAAAGATTAAAGTATTTGGGGAGTATTTTTTTACATTTTTAATCGTTCCTAGCACGTCCAAAATTTTCGCTAAAAATCTTGTTTTTTTTTAGTCAGTAAAACTGACAGATAATCCATCATGTCAACCATTTTTTTCCATTTTATAAAAAAAAATGAAAATCTCAGTTTGAAATTCTTTTAAAAATCAAAAACTTATTTTAAGAAAATCAGAAATTATAATGTTTATTTAAAATATTTTGAAACAAGCTTAACTTAGTTATGCTATATTATCAGTTCTGAGAAATGCCAATAAACATGGATTGTTTTAATGTTGAACAGACATTGTACAAATAGGTACGTGTGTCGGTTTTTCTTTGAATTCCTAAAGCGTAATGCTACTTGTGGGTCACAGAAAAAACAAACTGACCTAATGTATTACATATTGTTTTTATTGTGATGATCAAGCGTATGAAAGGGAAGAGGACAGTCTTTGAAAACGAAGACGCAGGGCCGACTGACATAATGTCTGCAGATGGTCCACAAAAGCGAAGGCGGCCAACAAAAGAGAAAAGTCTTTTGTTCGTTGTCTGAGATGAAAAGAACTTTCCCCTCAGGGATGTCTTCACTTTGTGTACCCCCTGCACTAAAGATGCTTTTGTAAATAGAGAAAGAGAGTATGTTTATGTGTACTGTTACCTTCGTTTAGGCGTGGCTGTCTTTTCATCTATTTATAGATTACATTCATACGTGGATTTAAGTATTAGTCTTTGAGCGTGTGTACATTCCTATATTTGTACACACATTGAAATCTTTTTCAATATATTTATATACAGATCTGTTTAGTGAGTAGAAAATGTTTTGACGGGTCGAAGAGTGAGGTAGATGCAGAAGTTTTAACAGTCTTTTGTTCAGCGTTAAGATAAGCTGAGAAGTGTCATTCAAGATATTTAGAACTTTGTTGCTTGTGTGCACTTTTAAACAAGCCTTATGGACAAAAGCGGATCAATAAGTTCATGCTCTGGTACTTATTAGATACATTTTCGTGTGAAAATTTGATTATGCACTTTTCTATGTGACATGATTAACATTTAGTAATGAATTAAGTTTTATGTTGAAAAGCATATAATGATTGTTTACATTAATGTATTCACATTAATAAACACTGTATACTTACTGATTCATCTGCATATATATATATATATATATATATATATATATATATATATATATATATAAACTGTTTCAGATAGAGTAAATTAAAAAATGTATAAAAATACAAGGGACTTTATCAATGTATTACCTTGATGAAGTCCCTCAGAGGATTATAGTTTTTATTCACACACACAAGCCCCCATATATATATATATATATATATATATATATATATATATATATATATATATGCTCCTGAAAATTTATTTCGGTTGAGCTCTCTAGGGAGGATGTGTGGGTTTGTAAACAGTGACTATTACGGCTAATAATGCAAGACTCTTCAGTAAATCGAATCGAGTTCTCTCAGTCACTGTGTGTTTATCTAAATATAAATACGTTTAAATTCACCTTCTCTGCCTTGCGCCAACGGCTTCAGGGTAAAATTTCCGACTGACGCGAATTCAGCCGGTTTTCGATTCTAGCCAGAGGCAACCGGACGTCTAGCCACACTGATGAGCTGTGATACAGCGAAACAGTCTGTCTGTGGATGACAATATATATATATATATATATATATATATATATATATATATATATATATATATATATATATAGCCTTGATAAATTCCCTCGAAGGACGATACTTTTTATTCATATATATATATATATATATATATATATATATATATATATATATATATATATATATATATAGCCTTGATAAATTCCCTCGAAGGACGATACTTTTTATTCATATATATATATATATATATATATATATATATATATATATATATATATACATATATATGTACATGCATATATATATATATATATATATATATGTATATAGGCAGCATGTGTTCATTCAAACGTTTCATTGAATAATATACACATATATCTATTTGTTTTTATACTGATCCTTTCCAGTTGTCTGATCAGTTTGTTGATATTAAGATTTGAGCCGTAGTTTTTTCCTACCCAAGTACTTTTGATCTCTTCTAACTTCTCTCTGATAAAATCTGCATTTTGTTGTGATGGTCATTTTTAAATAACGTGCATGATCGCGTTCTGTTATAATTATTTTAAAATATTAAATTTATCCATTGTAGCAATGGAATTTTTTTTGTAAAACAAAAGTCCCAATATAAGGGAGCTGACCCGAAATTGGTAACTTGGAAAATGGCTTTAAATGCTTGTTGAAGTTCATATGGCAAATGTGTGTTTTAAGAAAATCACCATCACAACAAAATTAACGAATCTAATTACAAATATGAATAATTATAATATTGTTTTTTATTAATTATATTATTCATTTTGAACAAATATCACACTAAAGTTATAAAACCAAAAGCTTATTTATTATTAATTAAATTTATTATTTTTTAATTACTATATTTAGTAATATAGTATAATGAATATATGAATATACAATTTACTAATTAATATAATTTATTATTTTTAAGATTACTTTAAATTATCGGAAAGTTACTATTTTATTTATACATACTGTCATCTATCTCGTCAATTTATTTTTTATTTATTTTGATGAGTAAGGAATCACGAAATGCCGAGCCGACCTCCGATAAGGAATGTGAAAAATGATTTCTGATGCAATATATATATATATATATATATATATATATATAAAGAGAGAGATAGAGGGAGAGAGTGATATATATATTATATGGAGAGAGAGAGAGAGAGAGAGAGAGAGAGAGAGAGAGAGAGAGAGAGGCGCCACCAAGAAAAAGTAAGGTTTTCTTGAAGCTTTTAGTTTAGTTTTAATTCCAAGCTGGTAGATCAAATTTGATATTTCCAATAGACAATTTGTCTTTACTGTATTTCAAACCGAATTTAAATTGATTCGATTGATATTTTTTAAATCGTAAATATTTCTGAAATCGGCCCTATTGAAATATCTATCAACCCAACAAAATTATCTTTTTAAAAAAATCTTACAAAAGTAAAATATACTTTTCTGAAACTTTATTTGATGTAAAGTTTAATTAATCTAAACTAAAACAAATGTTAATTACTTTTAATTTAAAATACTGCAGAAAAGCATTTTTTAAAACGAATGTAAGTGTTTTATGAGGTGTTGACAGATTTATCGATAGCTTAATGTGTGTTAATGGGTACATAACTGTAAAAATTACTTTGACGAATACAGCGTAAGCGCTTTTTAAAAATATATTTGAACTACCGAGAAATCTTTAAAAAAGAAAATATTCTAAGTAATCCAATATTTATTCAATTTTTGGTACTTTGACATTATAGTCTTACTTACGAAGATGCTTCTTGAGGAAATGTTAAAAAAATACCTATAAATTTTTAATTTTACTATGGTTACCGCTTGGACGTCCGTATTTACAAAAAATCGGCACGTTTATACACATAAACGAAAAAATCAAAATACTTTTTAAAAATCTGGGGGTCGCTGAATTGTGGTAAGATTTTCTATTTATAATTAATAAATATAATTTTTACTTAATAACAATATCAGTTAACCGCTACAAATTAATACAGAATTTTTAAAAGATTTAAAGCATTATAAATTATTCTAATTAAATTTTTTAAAAACGTGAAAACAATTCTTGTAAAAATTCAAAATTCATCAAAAAATATTTTACTAAGATATTTTTAAGTAAAAAGTTTCTAAAATAATTTCATTCATTTGCGAATTAGTTCGGAAAGTTTCATTAAAATTTGACAATTATCTTATTTTTACAAGAATTTTCAAATCAATGTGTTTTTCAAAGCAAAATTCCCACAGATTTTCCATTCTAATGTATGGTTCTCGGTTAACGCAAGAAAAACAAAATTTTAACCAAAATTCCAACGAAATTTCTAAAGAGGACTAAAAAATATAATTTGATAATCAAAAAATTCTTTGGTTTTTCTTCTTAATAATATAACCTAAAATTTTGTCTTTATTAAGTTACGGACATTTTTTCATCATGTTTGCTCATTTTTCAGCGAATCTTTGGCGGTATACACACACACACACACACACACACACACACACACACACATATATATATATATGTAATAAGACATTTTTATGTTTATACATTTTTTATAGATAAAAATATTTAAGTAAATTTATTTATTTAAGTAAATAAGAAAGAATGTATAAACATAAAAATATCTTAAAATAATTGTCTCCATTTCATAATATATATATATATATATATATATATATATATTATAATTTAAAAAAAAAATATGATTCCTTCGCTACATAAGAGTTCTCATGTTTCAAAAGCTAGAGCCGAGACCCTTAATATAATTTTGGAAATTAAGTTGAATTAAGGTGTCTGGTCTCACTTCCTCGTCAAGCGAGAATTTGGGAATAAGCTATCTTGACCATACTTATCAACACGCGCAAACCACAAGATAGCTTATTCCCAAATTCTCGCTTGACGAGGAAGCGAAACCAGACACCTTAATTCAACTTAATTTCAAAAATTATATTAAGGGTTTCGGCTCTCGCTTTTGAAACATGAGAACTCATATGTAGCGAAGGAATCATATTTTTTAAAAAATATTATAATATAATCTCTACTTCTGTATGGAGCACTGTCTTTTTAAAAATAAAAGCAAAAATACTAAGGAACTAAGGATTATTTACCTAACGTGTTCTTTCCTATTTTTCTGCATACCTGCACACACACACACACATATATATATAAATATGTATGTATGTATATATATATATATATATATATATATGTGAAATTTTCTATTTTTTTCAAATTAACAAAGAAAATGCCACAATTTATTTAGTTTAATTATTTGAAATCACGCTTTAGTCTGGCACAAGGATAAACCTAGATCACTGCTGTAATAATAATTCTGTGAGACAAGCTTGATAACTAGTATTTCGTACAGATATTCATAAATCTTATATTAGTTTCACAAAATGTCATAAGCGAGGATCGAACTCAATACAATAATTTTAATCTGTGAAACAAACATGTTAACCCCTATTCCACGCCGATTTGCCCAAGTAAGTTTAAATTAGATTGGTACAATAAAAGGACATTGAGGATCTTCTCCCTACAAAAGGAATCTGGTCTTCGAGACGAGCGTCCTAAATGCTATTCCACACTGAAGTGCGCAAGTAAATGTAACTTATCGAGGCTAATTAGTGAGATACCCAATGAGGATCGACTGCACTAGCGAACTGGTTTGCCAGACTAGCATGCTAACTCCTATTCCATACCAAAATAAATTTGGCACAGAGCCAAAGTAGTGGAACACACAATAAGGATTGAAAGTGCTATATGAGAGAATTGGTCGCGAGATGAATTCATCAAACTGTTTGCAAACCGAGGAGCTCAAGGCCATAATAATGGGCCAACCAGTGAAGTTTAGAAACGCACTTCACCAGGAAACTCTTTTCCGAGGCGAGTATGTTAATAATCGGATTCGATGCCCTTCACTGAGTATGTATGTCAAGAGTTTCACAATATTTAAGTCCCGTGATAAATCATTTTCTTTCAGTGAAAAAAATATATGTTGTCATAATGTCAACTTTGGTATTTCATTTCATTTGTGGATTGTGAAATATGTGAATTGAACACTTTTGAAATAAATACAGGCTGTCCATAAAGTTCGTGTGCACTTTAAAAAATTATAACTTTATTTGTATTTGCGATAGAAATAATCTGTAAAAATGTTATAAAGTTTAATGTACCTAGTTTTAAGTATAGCTAAAATAACTAATGTGATTTCAGACATTATTGTAAATCAGTTGGCAAATGTTTTCCGTGAACTGCAAAATCGTATTACCCTTTGTATTGCTAATGATGGAGGACATGTGAAAACTTAAATATAAATTTCAATAAAACCTTAAAAAATATAGATTTACTTCTTTCTAATCCTTTTTACAAATTATTTCTATCGCAAATACAAATAAAGTTATACATTTTTTAAAGTTCACACGAACTTTATGAACATCCTGTATATAATGACACTGATAAACATGTGAAGAAGTACCATTTCTTGTATATTTTCTTCACTATTAGGCATGGTGTACACAAATCTTGGGGTCTATCAAAGGTATTTCCGTTTTTTCAGTTGCATCGATGTTTTTTTGAAGTTGTATAATTCTTAACATATTGTATCTTACGAAAGTCCATGCATTTTTGAAAATCTTCAAGTGGTGGCAGTCCTCTCCTCCATTGCCTTGTCAAATACCATAAGCAAAAAATAAGAACTGTGTCCAACTGGGTTTTATTTCAAGAGACAAATCACGTGCCTTTAGACGTTTAAACTGTCGGAGTTAGCTCCTCCTCAGTTCTTTAATCCTTCAACAGGGGTCTCTCTCCTGAGTATAAATACTGGCCGACCCTTCTCTCTCTCTCTCTCTCTTTTCCGACTTAGGCCTTGGGCCGCTACCTCGCGCGCAGGCGAGGTAAAATCTCTCTTTTTCCACTTAGGCCAATATTTGACCTCTCACAGATACAGCGTTTCCCAAATTCTGGGAACGCGCTAAGAACAATACACGTACGTACGAACACTTACAACACACACACATAATTTCTCCATACAAACTCTATGTAACAGTCCATGTCTTTGTTTAACTTGTTTTGTTATTAATATATATTTGTTTACCAATGTATATCCGTCTTGCTTGTTTTCTTTGTCTTCTTTGGACTTAATTAAAGTCCAACATTCTTATGTAGCTGGACCGGCCAGCAGGAAAGTTTAACCTTCTGATATCTCTTCACATCTTCACCCCCACGGTCCGCTAAAAAACCAGTTTTGGGCAGTTCGGCCCGGTTTTCTTTCATTTTCTTCCAGTTCCTTATTCCTGGGTGCTGTTACAACAGCATCAAGGTCTGGATATGAATCATATGACATATATACACATTCTGAAAGATGAGATGGCGAAAGTTTGTGGATAAAAATGGCAAATATGCGACTGCATAAATTTATGTAAAAGTATCTAAGTATTTGTCTATATCTCTGAGATGAGTTATTATGATTACTTACATTATTCGGACTGTTATCATTATTGCCATATTCACAAAGTTTCGGCCGTGGTACGCTGCGGCCTTCTTCAGGTGACTGGAATTTCGAACCCGTCCACCGGGGTAAGATTTTTCTAGTTCCACGTGCCGTTCCGTACTCTTCAGTATGTCTCAGTTGTTTCCTGCTGTTGCCTGGTATTGAACTCACAACACTTTGAGTCTAGTCACTAACCAACGTTTTTATTCACTGGGTCATTTTTCATTGATGATATCTATGAAAGAATTTCTGCAACCGTTTTTTACCATTGCTCATATTGCAATTTTTTGTGTTATTATTGCATATTTTTCGCTAGAGTTTATATTACAATTTTTGGTTGTTATTATTGCTTTTCTCTGGCACTCCTTATTACTGGTTCCCATATTGTATTCATTTTTATGCTTGGTCGGCTCAGGAGATTTTTGTGGCCTAGCATATGTGCTGATTCCTTAAGTTGTCGTAATTTTCAGTGATGTTCTCTGTCTATTATTTCAACCTCATCCCACAGGGGGCGGTGGTCTCCCTTTTCCCTCCATATGTGTTGTTAGCTACTCCTGATTTTTTTAAGAATAGAAATGAATACAAAGAGTTGTGAGTTCAATACCAGGGTACAGCAGTGGTGAACCAAAAGCTTGGAGAGTTGAGTTAAAAGGGAAATAACTGAGACATCCGGAAGAGACACGGAACGTGGAACTAGAACAATCTACCCCGTTGGACGGAATAAAGGGTTCGGTTCAAAATTCTAATCACCTGAAGAAGGACGGGGCGTACAACGGTCGAAACGTCGTGAATATGGCAATGAAGATGAGTACAAAAGTAATGTAAATAATGTAAGCTATCTAAATATTGGTTCTGAAATCCACTTAAAAACACTGCAAACTTTTATTCCAACCAAATATTCAATAATAATAATAATAATAATAATAATAATAATAACTAAAACTGCTCATTTCGTAGTTGGAGCTTTGGGTCTGACAAAGAAGAGATCTCAAGAACAAATCAATAATATTCCCGGTGCAACATTTCTCTGGGAAATCCCCCAAATAGTTCTAGGTACAACTCATGATCTTCAGCCATCGAAGTTTTTTTTTTTTTTAAATTAATAGCTCTCTTTTGTTCTGTTAAGTGGAAACAACAAAAACAATTCATTTGCTTGCCCTAGGGCAAAGGTTATAACCTGGCATGAGATTATAAAACAAATTCAGGCCAAGAAGAATTTTAAAAATAATCATAATGTGGAGGTACAGATCATATTTCAGTGAAATAAACTTTGAAATAAAGTTATCAGTTAGGACACGGAGGTTTGTTGTGATATTGTTAGTATTATAAATAAAAATAAATAAATAATAAAATAAAATAAAATAAAACAATAACATAAAAACGTTGTTTAAAATAAATAAAAATAATAAAAATTTGGAGCGTCCCAAGGTTATTGGCGAAAAAGTTGAATTCAACGTCTTTTGTCGGGATGTCCGTATTTCCGATAGGAACAGTTTTGATGCATGCTGGGAGAATTTTTATTATTTTTATTTAATTTATTTTAAACAACGTTTTTATGTTATTGTTTTATTTTATTTTATTATTATTTATATTTTGTTTTTGTTTATTTATAATGCTAACAAGGTCCTCCAACCCTCCATGCCCTGTCTTAACTCATAAAAGTGCTGCAGGTCTCTTTTAAGTGTCTATCGGAGTGATGGGATATTATTGACAGTTCTTTTAGTATCGTTGTTCAGGGTGTATACTATTGTTTCGGATAGATGGGGCTCGACAGACCAGGAAGGCAATTCATCTAGCGGAAGGAAAACCTTGATTTTAAACCTCTTCTGTCTCGCGGTCATATTCAAATACGAAAAAGGCTGCGAAAATAAATCCAGGCACAAAAACCGTAGTGTAGCCCTGAAGGCGATCGTCTGTCAACACTTACAAATTTCCAGCAACTCCTGCAGCCTAACCGGCCCCAAATGTAATGACCTGTATTCCTTGTCAGTAGGATCGAGAGCGGGAGCATTTAGTCTAAGCAGCGCACGGACTCCGTATACCATTTCCCATCCATGGCCTTGACTGGTGACTCCAGTTTCACCACCAAAGGATTGAATTTTGACCAAATAGAACGCTACTCTTATCTCACGAGATGCCTATTTATACTTTGGTTGTTTGACCAATGCCTAAAGATATTAATCGTCAATTTAGTATTGATGCCAAAACCATTTTGATATTTACTGTTTCCAAAGCTACCTAACTGCGATATTAATAGCAAAGTCCTTCATTGATTTTGCTTTCTTGGAGACATCATATATCGATCCTATAGCTATCAACGTCATGAACTAATAATTCCTGCTTCTCTTTTTTACAAATCCTATAATATTAAATATATCGGTAGTAAAATCTTTATATGGAACTGAAGGTATTTGTAAAGTTTTAAATAAGAAATTGGCAACTTTGAACATTTGACAACCGGAGAAGTCATTGCCTTCTCCATAAAAAAGACGTAAATAATTTGTCTGGCAACGCTTTCCTTATTTTCTCGAATTACAATATATTTTATGTTTAATTTAAAATAAAATATTGTTATATCTGATATTACAATTAGTTGCCCAGTTACACATTGAGATTAAGCATTCAGATTAAAAAGTAAGATTTTCAACAAAATTTAAAAAATAAAGAATGCTTCAATATATTTGAATAATTACAATGAAATAATTCATGTATGTTTAAAATCTGTGTCGAAATATTTAATACTGGATCGCAAGTCAGACAAGCTTGTGTTTACTTCTGTAGACAATTCTATCCTAACAGGATGCTTTTGTTTGCGCCAATTATGTTGACTAAATATCTTTACAAAAATAAAGAACGCTCAACGTGTTTGAAAAAAAGTGAAATAATTCATCGCTCGGTTCGTACTTCTTCCTGGTCTTTTGGACAGGAGTAGAGGTTTATCCCTTGTTTCTTGTTTAGCACCCCAAGCAAGGCAATAAAGAGTAAGAGGTTATTGAGTGCTATATAATATGAAAAACAAAACAACTATTAAGAGGAGAGGGCAATAAAAGAACAGGAATTAAGAAGACAGAAGATAACGATTGACATTGCATTTAAATTTTTGAAGATCAATGTTGACTGGAAAGCAAAAGGCCGGAAGTGATTTCTACAAGCGGTAAGTGCAATAGAAGAAACTGTTAGCATAGAACTTGCGGTTACATCTCGCCATTTTAACTGTAAAATGATGAAACCTTTCCACCAATTTAGTAGTACGCTTTTTATTCATAATGTCTAAGGTACATAGCGCAAAGTTCATCAGAAGAATTCCCCTGAAAGTATTTATAGAAAAGGCACTGGAAAGCTGTGTTATGGTGGTGGTAACGGGACTGAAGTCGAGATACCAAGTGAGGACAAATAACATTGCCGATTCTTCTTTGGATATTATCAAGAATCTCGACACATATAGCATGAGCACCAGACCAGACGTGGAAGCAATATTCAAAGCAAGGAGAAATGGTAGACTTACAAATATGTAAGATAGATTCTGAAAAGAAAAATTGAACCAACTTTCTTAGCTGCAGATTTAGTAATTGATTGAATATACTCTTTCCACTTCATGTCAGCTGAAAACGTTAATCCAAGAACGTGCATGTGTCACTCAACCTGGAGGTTAGCATCAGCCATGCTTATGGAAGGTAAAAAAAGTTCTCTGATGATTAAAAGAGAGCAGTTTCTTTTTTGAGGTGTTAAAATGAACAAGCCACACCTTGATCATTTAACCATGTTTGAGATGAGCTGTCAATTTGACCTTACCGAAACGATGAGACATACTATTAGGAAAGGAGTAAATATTTGTATTATCAGCATAGATACTTAGATGTGAACTGACGATATCAGGAAGATCATTTATGAAAATTATTATCGGCATAGATATATTGAGATGTGAACTGACGATATCAGGAAGATCATTTATGAAAATTATTATCGGCATAGATATACTGAGATGTGAACTGATGATATCAGGAGGATCATTTATGAAAATTATTATCGGCATAGATATACTGAGATGTGAACTGATGATATCAGGAAGATCATTTATGAAAATTATTATCGGCATAGATATACTGAGATGTGAACTGATGATATCAGGAGGATCATTTATGAAAATTATTATCAGCATAGATACTTAGATGTGAACTGACGATATCAGGAAGATCATTTATGAAAATTATTATCGGCATAGATATACTGAGATGTGAACTGATGATATCAGGAAGATCATTTATGAAAATTATTATCGGCATAGATACTTAGATGTGAACTGACGATATCAGGAAGATCATTAATGAAAATTATTATCAGCATAGATACTTAGATGTGAACTGACGATATCAGGAAGATCATTTATGAAAATTATTATCGGCATAGATATACTGAGATGTGAACTGATGATATCAGGAAGATCATTTATGAAAATTATTATCGGGATAGATACTTAGATGTGAACTGACGATATCAGGAAGATCATTTATGAAAATTATTATCAGCATAGATACTTAGATGTGAACTGACGATATCAGGAAGATCATTTATGAAAATTATTATCAGCATAGATACTTAGATGTGAACTGACGATATCAGGAAGATCATTAATGAAAATTATTATCGGCATAGATATACTGAGATGTGAACTGATGATATCAGGAAGATCATTTATGAAAATTATTATCGGCATAGATACTGAGATGTGAACTGATGATATCAGGAAGATCATTTATGAAAATTATTATCAGCATAGATACTGAGATGTGAACTGACGATATCAGGAAGATCATTTATGAAAATTATTATCAGCATAGATACTTAGATGTGAATTGACGATATCAGGAAGATCATTTATGAAAATTATTATCGGCATAGATATACTGAGATGTGAACTGATGATATCAGGAAGATCATTTATGAAAATTATTATCGGCATAGATATACTGAGATGTGAACTGATGATATAAGGAGGATCATTTATGAAAATTATTATCAGCATAGATACTGAGGTGTGAACTGATGATATCAGGAGGATCATTCATGAAAATTATTATCAGCATAGATACTGAGATGTGAACTGATGATATCAGGAGGATCATTTATGAAAATTATTATCAGCATAGATACTGAGATGTGAACTGGTGATATCAGGAAGATCATTTATGAATATTATTATCGGCATAGATACACTGAGATGTGAACTGATGATATCAGGAAGATCATTTATGAAAATTATTATCAGCATAGATACTGAGATGTGAACTGATGATATCAGGAGGATCATTTATGAAAATTATTATCAGCATAGATACTGAGATGTGAACTGATGATATCAGGAGGATCATTTATGAAAATTATTATCAGCATAGATACTGAGATGTGAACTGGTGATATCAGGAAGATCATTTATGAATATTATTATCGGCATAGATATACTGAGATGTGAACTGATGATATCAGGAAGATCATTTATGAAAATTATTATCGGCATAGATACTTTGATGTGAACTGACGATATCAGGAAGATCATTTATGAAAATTATTATCAGCATAGATACTTAGATGTGAACTGACGATATCAGGAAGATCATTTATGAAAATTATTATCAGCATAGATACTTAGATGTGAACTGACGATATCAGGAAGATCATTTATGAAAATTATTATCAGCATAGATACTTAGATGTGAACTGACGATATCAGGAAGATCATTTATGAAAATTATTATCGGCATAGATATACTGAGATGTGAACTGATGATATCAGGAAGATCATTTATGAAAATTATTATCAGCATAGATACTGAGATGTGAACTGACGATATCAGGAAGATCATTTATGAAAATTATTATCAGCATAGATACTTAGATGTGAACTGACGATATCAGGAAGATCATTTATGAAAATTATTATCGGCATAGATATACTGAGATGTGAACTGATGATATAAGGAGGATCATTTATGAAAATTATTATCAGCATAGATACTGAGATGTGAACTGATGATATCAGGAGGATCATTCATGAAAATTATTATCAGCATAGATACTGAGATGTGAACTGATGATATCAGGAGGATCATTTATGAAAATTATTATCAGCATAGATACTGAGATGTGAACTGGTGATATCAGGAAGATCATTTATGAATATTATTATCGGCATAGATACACTGAGATGTGAACTGATGATATCAGGAAGATCATTTATGAAAATTATTATCAGCATAGATACTGAGATGTGAACTGATGATATCAGGAGGATCATTTATGAAAATTATTATCAGCATAGATACTGAGATGTGAACTGATGATATCAGGAGGATCATTTATGAAAATTATTATCAGCATAGATACTGAGATGTGAACTGGTGATATCAGGAAGATCATTTATGAATATTATTATCGGCATAGATATACTGAGATGTGAACTGATGATATCAGGAAGATCATTTATGAAAATTATTATCGGCATAGATACTTTGATGTGAACTGACGATATCAGGAAGATCATTTATGAAAATTATTATCAGCATAGATACTTAGATGTGAACTGACGATATCAGGAAGATCATTTATGAAAATTATTATCAGCATAGATACTTAGATGTGAACTGACGATATCAGGAAGATCATTTATGAAAATTATTATCGGCATAGATATACTGAGATGTGAACTGATGATATCAGGAAGATCATTTATGAAAATTATTATCGGCATAGATACTTAGATGTGAACTGACGATATCAGGAAGATCATTAATGAAAATTATTATCAGCATAGATACTTAGATGTGAACTGACGATATCAGGAAGATCATTTATGAAAATTATTATCGGCATAGATATACTGAGATGTGAACTGATGATATCAGGAAGATCATTTATGAAAATTATTATCGGCATAGATACTTAGATGTGAACTGACGATATCAGGAAGATCATTTATGAAAATTATTATCAGCATAGATACTTAGATGTGAACTGACGATATCAGGAAGATCAT
This sequence comes from Acanthosepion esculentum, assembly GCA_964036315.1. Taxonomy (NCBI): domain Eukaryota; kingdom Metazoa; phylum Mollusca; class Cephalopoda; order Sepiida; family Sepiidae; genus Acanthosepion; species Acanthosepion esculentum. Next base: position 151,074,807 of record OZ038475.1, read on the forward strand.
TTATGAAAATTATTATCAGCATAGATACTTAGATGTGAACTGACGATATCAGGAAGATCATTTATGAAAATTATTATCGGCATAGATATACTGAGATGTGAACTGATGATATCAGGAAGATCATTTATGAAAATTATTATCGGGATAGATACTTAGATGTGAACTGACGATATCAGGAAGATCATTTATGAAAATTATTATCAGCATAGATACTTAGATGTGAACTGACGATATCAGGAAGATCATTTATGAAAATTATTATCAGCATAGATACTTAGATGTGAACTGACGATATCAGGAAGATCATTTATGAAAATTATTATCGGCATAGATATACTGAGATGTGAACTGATGATATCAGGAAGATCATTTATGAAAATTATTATCGGCATAGATACTGAGATGTGAACTGATGATATCAGGAAGATCATTTATGAAAATTATTATCAGCATAGATACTGAGATGTGAACTGACGATATCAGGAAGATCATTTATGAAAATTATTATCAGCATAGATACTTAGATGTGAACTGACGATATCAGGAAGATCATTTATGAAAATTATTATCGGCATAGATATACTGAGATGTGAACTGATGATATCAGGAAGATCATTTATGAAAATTATTATCGGCATAGATACTGAGATGTGAACTGATGATATCAGGAAGATCATTTATGAAAATTATTATCAGCATAGATACTGAGATGTGAACTGACGATATCAGGAAGATCATTTATGAAAATTATTATCAGCATAGATACTTAGATGTGAACTGACGATATCAGGAAGATCTTTTATGAAAATTATTATCGGCATAGATATACTGAGATGTGAACTGATGATATCAGGAAGATCATTTATGAAAATTATTATCGGCATAGATATACTGAGATGTGAACTGATGATATAAGGAGGATCATTTATGAAAATTATTATCAGCATAGATACTGAGATGTGAACTGATGATATCAGGAGGATCATTCATGAAAATTATTATCAGCATAGATACTGAGATGTGAACTGATGATATCAGGAGGATCATTTATGAAAATTATTATCAGCATAGATACTGAGATGTGAACTGGTGATATCAGGAAGATCATTTATGAATATTATTATCGGCATAGATACACTGAGATGTGAACTGATGATATCAGGAAGATCATTTATGAAAATTATTATCAGCATAGATACTGAGATGTGAACTGATGATATCAGGAGGATCATTTATGAAAATTATTATCAGCATAGATACTGAGATGTGAACTGATGATATCAGGAGGATCATTTATGAAAATTATTATCAGCATAGATACTGAGATGTGAACTGGTGATATCAGGAAGATCATTTATGAATATTATTATCGGCATAGATATACTGAGATGTGAACTGATGATATCAGGAAGATCATTTATGAAAATTATTATCGGCATAGATACTTTGATGTGAACTGACGATATCAGGAAGATCATTTATGAAAATTATTATCAGCATAGATACTTAGATGTGAACTGACGATATCAGGAAGATCATTTATGAAAATTATTATCAGCATAGATACTTAGATGTGAACTGACGATATCAGGAAGATCATTTATGAAAATTATTATCAGCATAGATACTTAGATGTGAACTGACGATATCAGGAAGATCATTTATGAAAATTATTATCGGCATAGATATACTGAGATGTGAACTGATGATATCAGGAAGATCATTTATGAAAATTATTATCAGCATAGATACTGAGATGTGAACTGACGATATCAGGAAGATCATTTATGAAAATTATTATCAGCATAGATACTTAGATGTGAACTGACGATATCAGGAAGATCATTTATGAAAATTATTATCGGCATAGATATACTGAGATGTGAACTGATGATATCAGGAAGATCATTTATGAAAATTATTATCGGCATAGATATACTGAGATGTGAACTGATGATATAAGGAGGATCATTTATGAAAATTATTATCAGCATAGATACTGAGATGTGAACTGATGATATCAGGAGGATCATTCATGAAAATTATTATCAGCATAGATACTGAGATGTGAACTGATGATATCAGGAGGATCATTTATGAAAATTATTATCAGCATAGATACTGAGATGTGAACTGGTGATATCAGGAAGATCATTTATGAATATTATTATCGGCATAGATACACTGAGATGTGAACTGATGATATCAGGAAGATCATTTATGAAAATTATTATCAGCATAGATACTGAGATGTGAACTGATGATATCAGGAGGATCATTTATGAAAATTATTATCAGCATAGATACTGAGATGTGAACTGATGATATCAGGAGGATCATTTATGAAAATTATTATCAGCATAGATACTGAGATGTGAACTGGTGATATCAGGAAGATCATTTATGAATATTATTATCGGCATAGATATACTGAGATGTGAACTGATGATATCAGGAAGATCATTTATGAAAATTATTATCGGCATAGATACTTTGATGTGAACTGACGATATCAGGAAGATCATTTATGAAAATTATTATCAGCATAGATACTTAGATGTGAACTGACGATATCAGGAAGATCATTTATGAAAATTATTATCAGCATAGATACTTAGATGTGAACTGACGATATCAGGAAGATCATTTATGAAAATTATTATCGGCATAGATATACTGAGATGTGAACTGATGATATCAGGAAGATCATTTATGAAAATTATTATCGGCATAGATACTTAGATGTGAACTGACGATATCAGGAAGATCATTAATGAAAATTATTATCAGCATAGATACTTAGATGTGAACTGACGATATCAGGAAGATCATTTATGAAAATTATTATCGGCATAGATATACTGAGATGTGAACTGATGATATCAGGAAGATCATTTATGAAAATTATTATCGGCATAGATACTTAGATGTGAACTGACGATATCAGGAAGATCATTTATGAAAATTATTATCAGCATAGATACTTAGATGTGAACTGACGATATCAGGAAGATCATTTATGAAAATTATTATCAGCATAGATACTTAGATGTGAACTGACGATATCAGGAAGATCATTTATGAAAATTATTATCGGCATAGATATACTGAGATGTGAACTGATGATATCAGGAAGATCATTTATGAAAATTATTATCGGGATAGATACTTAGATGTGAACTGACGATATCAGGAAGATCATTTATGAAAATTATTATCAGCATAGATACTTAGATGTGAACTGACGATATCAGGAAGATCATTTATGAAAATTATTATCAGCATAGATACTTAGATGTGAACTGATGATATCAGGAAGATCATTTATGAAAATTATTATCAGCATAGATACTGAGATGTGAACTGACGATATCAGGAAGATCATTTATGAAAATTATTATCGGCATAGATATACTGAGATGTGAACTGATGATATAAGGAGGATCATTTATGAAAATTATTATCAGCATAGATACTGAGATGTGAACTGATGATATCAGGAGGATCATTCATGAAAATTATTATCAGCATAGATACTTAGATGTGAACTGACGATATCAGGAAGATCATTTATGAAAATTATTATCAGCATAGATACTTAGATGTGAACTGACGATATCAGGAAGATCATTTATGAAAATTATTATCGGCATAGATATACTGAGATGTGAACTGATGATATCAGGAAGATCATTTATGAAAATTATTATCGGCATAGATACTTAGATGTGAACTGACGATATCAGGAAGATCATTTATGAAAATTATTATCAGCATAGATACTTAGATGTGAACTGACGATATCAGGAAGATCATTTATGAAAATTATTATCAGCATAGACACTTAGATGTGAACTGATGATATCAGGAAGATCATTTATGAAAATTATTATCAACATAGAAACTGAGATGTGAAATGATGATATCAGGAAGATCATTTATGAAAATTATTATTAGCATAGATACTGAGATGTGAACAGATGATATCAGGAAGATAATTTATGAAAATTATTATCATCATAAATATTGAGATGTGAACAGATGATATCAGGAAGATCATTTATGAAAATTATTATCAGCATAGATAGTGAGATGTAAACTGATGATATCAGGAAGATCATTTATGAAAATTATCAGCATAAATACTGAGATGTGAACTGATGATATCAGGAAGATCATTTATGAAAATTATTATCAGCATAGATACTGAGATGTGAACTGATGATATCAGGAAGATCATTTATGAAAATTATTATCGGCATAGATATACTGAGATGTGAACTGATGATATCAGGAAGATCATTTATGAAAATTATTATCGGCATAGATATACTGAGATGTGAACAGATGATATCAGGAAGATCATTTATGAAAATTATTATCAACATAGAAACTGAGATGTGAACTGATGATATCAGGTAGATCATTTATGAAAATTATTATCGGCATAGATATACTGAGATGTGAACAGATGATATCAGGAAGATCATTGATGTAAATTATTATCTGCTTAGATACTGAGATGTAAACTGATGATATAAGGAAGATCATTTATGAGAATTATTATCAACATAGAAACTGAGATGTGAACTGATGATATCAGGAAGATCATTTATGAAAATTATTATCAGCATAGATACTGAGATGTGAACTGATGATATCAGGAAGATAATTTATGAAAATTATTATCAACATAGAAACTGAGATGTGAACTAATGATATCAGGAAGATCATTTATGAAAATTATTATCAGCATAGATACTGAGATGTGAACAGATGATATCAGGAAGATCATTTATGAAAATTATTATCAGCATGGATAATTAGATGTGAACAGATGATATCAGGAAGATCATTTATGAAAATTATTATCGGCATAGATACTGAGATGTGAACAGATGATATCAGAAAGATCATTTATGAAAATTATTATCAGCATAGATACTGAGATGTGAACAGATGATATCAGGAAGATCATTTATGAAAATTATTATCAGCATAGATACTGAGATGTAAACTGATGATATCAAGAAGATCATTTATGAAAATTATTATCAGCATAGATACTGAGGTGTGAACTGATGATATCAGGAAGATCATTGATGTAAATTATTATCAGCATAGATATACTGAGATGTGAACTGATGATATCAGGAAGTTCATTTATGAAAATTATTATCAGCATAGATATACTGAGATGTGAACTGATGATATCAGGAAGATCATTGATGTAAATTATTATCAGCATAGATACTGAGATGTAAACTGATGATATCAAGAAGATCATTTATGAAAATTATTATCAGCATAGATACTGAGATGTGAACAGATGATATCAGGAAGATCATTTATGAAAATTATTATCGGCATAGATATACTGAGATGTGAACTGATGATATCAGGAAGATCATCTATGAAAATTATTATCGGCATAGATATACTGAGATGTGAACTGATGATATCAGGAAGATCATTTATGAAAATTATTATCAGCATAGATACTGAGATGTGAACTGATGATATCAGGAAGATCATTTATGAAAATTATTATCAGCATAGATACTGAGATGTAAACTGATGATATAAGGAGGATCATTTATGAAAATTATTATCAACATAGAAACTGAGATGTGAACTGATGATATCAGGAAGATCATTTATGAAAATTATTATCAGCATAGATACTGAGATGTGAACAGTTGATATCAGGAAGATCATTTATGAAAATTATTATCAACATAGAAACTGAGATGTGAACTAATGATATCAGGAAGATCATTTATGAAAATTATTATCAGCATAGATACTGAGATGTGAACTGATGATATCAGGAAGATCATTTATGAAAATTATTATCAGCATAGATACTGAGATGTGAACAGATGATATCAGGAAGATCATTTATGAAAATTATTATCAGCATGGATAATGAGATGTGAACAGATGATATCAGGAAGATCATTTATGAAAATTATTATCGGCATAGATACTGAGATGTGAACAGATGATATCAGAAAGATCATTTATGAAAATTATTATCAGCATAGATACTGAGATGTGAACAGATGATATCAGGAAGATCATTTATGAAAATTATTATCAGCATAGATACTGAGATGTAAACTGATGATATCAAGAAGATCATTTATGAAAATTATTATCAGCATAGATACTGAGGTGTGAACTGATGATATCAGGAAGATCATTGATGTAAATTATTATCAGCATAGATATACTGAGATGTGAACTGATGATATCAGGAAGATCATTTATGAAAATTATTATCAGCATAGATATACTGAGATGTGAACTGATGATATCAGGAATATCATTGATGTAAATTATTATCAGCATAGATACTGAGATGTAAACTGATGATATCAAGAAGATCATTTATGAAAATTATTATCAGCATAGATACTGAGATGTGAACAGATGATATCAGAAAGATCATTTATGAAAATTATTATCGGCATAGATATACTGAGATGTGAACTGATGATATCAGGAAGATCATCTATGAAAATTATTATCGGCATAGATATACTGAGATGTGAACTGATGATATCAGGAAGATCATTTATGAAAATTATTATCAGCATAGATACTGAGATGTGAACTGATGATATCAGGAAGATCATTTATGAAAATTATTATCAGCATAGATACTGAGATGTGAACTGATGATATCAGGAAGATCATTTATGAAAATTATTATCAGCATAGATACTGAGATGTGAACTGATGATATCAAGTGGCCATTCAAAACAACTTTAATTTCGCTTTCACTCCTAGTATTCCCTTGCAGCTTAGTGAATGTATCACTTTGCTTGGAGTAAAATGATAAAAATTGCTTAAATTTGCGTTATATATTGAAATACCTTGAAACTCTTACAAATTTCCGACCAATAGATCTTACTTCTGACCAATATAGCAATCTGTGCATTTCTACAATAAAATCATTTTAAAGCATTTAAACATTAGCGTAATTTGCAAAAGATATCGATATTAAATTTATTGTAGTTTGATTCTGTAGTGAAAAAGTTAATAATACATTACTTATGTTGAAATTATTTTCATTGAATTCCGATAATAAAATAAATAATAATGTATTTATATAATACATCGAATCATTCTGTCCTGTTAGGAAAGCAGGCATAAATTCCTATCTTCCTGAAACTCTTTGTTTCAATGGTTGCAATTTTCAACGTAAAAACCGAGAGTTGAAATATTTACAAATAAATTTGAGATCAAACCTTTTTCCTACCACCACAATTATTCAGTTTGTTCGTGCGGACAATTACTTAGTGATTAGCTACTTCAATAATTAAATGTGTAAGGGAAAATATAAAATACAGGAAATAATGGTAGTGAAAAAGAGACACGCACAAAATAATTGACCAATTGATTTACAATGCAAGATAATATTCATTAAATCAAAATTAACAAAAGGAAAATTTAAAACAAGAGTTTCTTTTGTTAGTGGTAAATTGCATACACAACGAAATCTTCATGAATATATCCGAGTAGCACTTACTGTGTTGGTGTGTTTTACTGTGAATCGTTCACAGCCCTTTTAGTTTCAGTGTGAAAAGTTCATGTCATCTAGTTCGAAAGGAGGAAACCTGGAAGTGGATTACTTTAAGGATTCGCGTTGTTTTATACCTCAAGAGATGCTACTGATATTAGGTTTAATAAGGGCTGCTACTGCTACTGTATTTCTTAAGGCACAACACTTAGGTCTTTGCCAATAACTAAAGTTTATCAATATCTTTTAATAAACTATTTTTAGTTATATCTGAAAATTTACACATAATATTGTATATATTCTTTCAATGAATGTGTGTAAATTTAATCGTCGTAATAGAACCATACAGCTTGTTAACAACAACAACAGCAACAGCAATAATAAATAGGTAAAACATGTTTAGTGATTAGCTACTTCAATAAATAAATGTGTAAGTTTTCTTACGGGGACATTTTGTAATACATGAAATAATGGTAGTGAAAAAGAGACACACACAAAATAATTGATTTACAATGCAAGATAATATTCCCTAAACCAAAATTAACTAAAGGAAAGTTTAAAACAAGAGCTTCTTTTGTTAGAAGTAAATTGCATACACAACGAAATCTTCATGAATATATTCGAGTGGAACTTACTGTGAATCGTTTACAGCCTTTTTTTCTTTTAGCTTCAGCGTGGAAAGTTCATGTCACCAGAAGAGAGAGGAAAACCCGGAAGAGAGAGGGGAAGAGAGAGAGGAAGATAGATAGATAGATAGATAGATAGAGAGAGTTACTTTAGTGTTCATGTGTTTTTATATTCAAGAGCTGCTGCTGATACAAAGTTTATTTAAGCTGCTACTGCTACTATTTTAAAAGTCACTACAATGAATTAAGCGATCCAAAATGTAAGAGTAAAGTCAGTGGGCAGTGATAAAAAATAGGAAAAACTTTTACTGGGTTGAAAGTCAATCGGCATTAAAATACAACCTTGATTATTGTTTTCTTTACCCCGTCTTCCTCACCGGAATTGTGTTATTAAGTATTTACTCATTCGAGCTGGCGTATTAAGTAAATTTTATTCATAATTTCACGGATAACGGAAACAGTAAATGTGTGTGAGTTTTGACTTTAATTTTAACTGACAGCACATGTAATGCGAAAGACCATTAAGCAGAGCAAACGTTATTTATGCTTGACAAACACATATTAATAACATAGGCACAAATATGGAAGCACCTACGTATACAGATTACGAATGGGAGATGTATAAAAGGGGTGCTGAAAAATTCTCTTTCTGGCCAATGGGAATGAGTTGGAGCCATGAAACGTACATACCCATCTCGAGTTTCAAAAACTTTGGTCATTAAAATACTGATTTTAAGTGAATCTTTCTACACTTCACCGCCAACACTGAAAGAAATTACGGCTGCTTTAGATATAATGTTGGTATCTAATAACGCAACACATATACTGCAGCCGTAGCCGCAGTGGTGTGTCTTGAGCAAGATAGAGTCATACGAAGCTCAACCATCTCCAAGCTGGTTTGAATTCAGAATTTTCTTTCTCCCGGACTGGTTGCTAACCAAGGCTATAGGGCCCAGTCTGTTCTGCTATTTATCCATAGTGGGGAGATCGATTCATATCTTTCCGAAGGGTATTTGAGTGTATTACGAATGTAAGAATTCGACTGGAATTCGAACGCGGCCCACCGATTTTTTTCCACCGAAATTGCATAAGTTTTATTAATTTTAGATTAATTTTTAAATTATTTTTCTTGCGATACTCAGAAACTTATTACATTTATTTTGCATCGGTTACGGGCGTAAGTAACATTGATTGTTAAAAAAAACAAAAAAAAAACGAAGCAGATTTCACTGGGATTTGAACGCGTATAGTTGATATTTACGAATCTATCAACTCGGCGTTACTGATTTAACCACGCGTAACCATGGAAGCAAATTCGCAATAAATTCATATTTAATCAGATATTATTCAATTTTCTATATTTCGTACTTTACATCTAATAGTTTAATGTGTCATGCGTGATACACGCTTATTTCGATACATGAATGACGAGGCAGATTTTTTCCCACACTAGTTTGCCATTACTTTCTGTGGTAGACCAGTTACCATCAAAGGCTATAGAACCCCAGAGTATTTACCCATAGCAGGGGAAAATAAGAGATTTATGCCTTTCGCAAGTATTCGTAAGTGAATGTAATGGATTCAACTTGAATTCGAACTCGGCTCTCCGATTCATCAATCCGAGCCGCTATCCATTACTCCACATAATTGTCCTAAATATTTTTCTAAGATTGTCATTATTAATTTTTGGATGAGTTTATTTCTCATCTTATTTTGTATCATAACTCTCAGATTGTTTTGCCAATCTACAACCTTTAACGGGTCAGAAAAAAGAATTAGTCTTTGATGAGTGTCTCATATCAGTGGGAGTTCGTCTGACTAGGACGAGCTCCTGCTAAATCTTGGTCGACGTCTTTACTGAATGTTATTAATATATGTTCCTTCTGATGTTTAGACAAGGCTATTATGTCAACTACTATTAGATGTAAACATATAACATAGCGTTAAGAAGAATGTAGTCACATGATTAAATTGAATCTCGTCTAGCTCGTTAGTGTTTGCCCCCAAATTTTTAAGTCGTTCATGCCAGACAAGATCGCAGTGTTACTGGCTGTGAGTTCAAATCTTGTTAGTGGCTACTTCTTTACTTATGATATTTTTTGATTTCTTGATGGGTTCTAAAATGGAAAATAAATAAAATAAAATACATTAAAAATAAGACAATCTGATCGTTGCGAGTAAAAGGCAACGATAATAAGATGAAATATGAACTAGTAAAATATTTTATGATCTGCTTAACTGTTTTTAAAGTGGAAATTAAAATGAATGAATGAATGAATAAATAAAATTTACCGTGGGTCAGGGCAACAGGTTATCGTCAGTTTTATAGCGCGTATTTTCTGGATTTACTATTTTATGAGCTCTGCAAATATTATATGATCTGGCTATTTTCACGGTTATCAGTGTTCATCTTTCATTATTGCTTATCATGACTACTTTATGCCTGTATTAAAAAAAAAGACGCGGTGACTTGACAATATATTTTCGTTCTTTCTGATACTGTAAACGCCATGATATACAGAACATCTTTTTGTGATATTTCTTTTTCTCTCGTGGAGGTTCTCCACCCCGAAATATTTAGGCAAGTATAAAAAAGCAATAATTATGCAATATATTTTTGTTATCTTCTCTAGCACAATTTCTTTTTTGTCTTCATTTATTTTCTTGTCGAAAAAATAAAACCCTCTCTTTTAAACATGACGTCTTTCGATTGATTTCTACCGCCCATGAAAATTACCAGAACACCCACATTCACAGACAGTGTGTAAAAGCAAACGCCACATCATTTTTGTCTGTATTTTGTTGATTTTGTCACGCTAAAACAGTTTTATAAAATTAAGTGAACCGTACTCTGATTCGAAATGACATAGAAGCAGGCTGCATACCAATACGCCAGCATACTGTTACTGAAATATTCGGCTAAAATTAGTTTCAAAACGAGTTACTGATATAAAATTTATTTTTTCAGTACATTAAACTCATTTAGAAGAAAAAAATGTATTTTTCTTTTAATTTTATTACATTTCATTTTAACAAAGTAGTCACGTGAATAAACATATATATATATAAATAAAAGGGAACCTCGACGTGATGTAATGGTTAACAAGTTTTTTCTCGCTAAAACAATTACGACTGAGTAGTGTTTTCGATCCTCACTGGGTGCCCCATACTTTCGGCCTTGTGCCACATCTAAGCTACGCTTAGAAAATCACCGTATACATACATACGCACGCAACAATCTACACCTACGAAAATACGTACAAACCATACAAACGCGTACACATAACATATGCATATGCAGACACTAGATTGTTCCGCCTATCACTCGGTTCAAACTCCTTCACCATCTTTTGAACAGGAGTAGATGTTTATCCTTTTTGCGATTGGGTTTCCGTTTACTTCTCATTCTCTTTCGCTCCCAGTAAGCCGTGGCGTCTTAGTGGCATTATCGCCTTGCTTGGAGTAAACTGACTGAAAAGAAAAAAAAGATTAAAACACACATACACACACACACGCGCGCGCATATAAACATGACTGGGTACTCATTTTCGAGCACACCCCTATCTACGAGGGCGTGGCGTTTAGCCAATGCCTGTTACCAACTCATCCTCAGCCACACTTGTATTTGTTCAACACACAAAGAAACGACTTGTGGTTTATACTAGAAATATGCTGAGCGGACCCTAATTACAGTTTTTGCGAGAGATTGACTAATCTGGCATGAATCAGTTTCAAAGCTAGTAACATAAAAATAAACAAGGCTAGTATACTCAAAACTTCGGTACCAATGGCTTGTGACTTCGTGCTAACACACCTATTGACGACATCTAAGTAGTGCTTTAATTCCACTTGGGTCAACCAATGATATGATTTTCTGGTACTTTTCAAAGCTACTGCTCGGTGAGGGCGCCTCCCGAGGCAGATAATATCAAGAAGTTACTTGAAAAGTTTGAGATTCGAACATGGGCTTACGTTCTAACCACTCATCCATGCGCCGATAATGTATATATATATATATATATATATATATATATATATATGAGGAGATTTTGGATTTTATTGTGTATTATATATATTATATATTATTGTGTGTATATATATATATATATGAGAAGATTTGGGAATTTATTGTGTAATATATATATATATATATATATATATATATATATATATATATATATAATACACAGTAGAATCCCAAAACTCCTCATATGGGGGATAAGCTTATTTCGGCAGACAAAAAGTCGTCTGCCTTATTCAACTCCGGAGTTGAATAAAACTGACGAATTATATTTTCGCCTGTCGAAATATGCTTATTCCCCATAGGAGGTGATTTTGGATTTTATTGTGTATTAATTTTTGCTCTGTAATAATAAATATATTTAGCTGTTTTTGTAGATCAATTTTAATATTTTATATTATTAGGATCAACTTGGATTATATACCAATGGATTTATTACCTTTACTATATATATATATATATATATATATATATGTGTGTGTGTGTGTGTGTGTGTGTGTGCGTGTGTGCCTGTATGTGTGTGTGTGTTTGCGTGTGCTAAAATAGTTTTAAGGTATGTTATATTTATGGATAAGGATGTCAATATTCGGGACAGAGGTCAACAGCGAGTGGTGACAATCTTCAGGCTATTAGTATATACATATTCTTATGTCCACACTGTCTCTACCTATAAACGCTTTATCTCAGGCACTGAGCATACTTCCCCCGTAAATATAGCAAATTTTAAACGCTGCATATTTGAATAAAGATTGGAAAATTACAAACGCATATAAAGTCGCTCTGTGTGAGTTTCTTTCACATTTAGTCTTCATTTCGTCTTAAATTCAGACGAAAACAAAATTCATATATTTCGTTGTTTTTCCCTTATCCATCGAAAGCTCAAAATGTGTTTACTTGTTCGCACGAATTCATGAAAATTAAAGCTGACATCAGATAAATGATCTGTTGATATTTATCTACCAGCATATGTCTTATATCGTGACCAACTTATCAGGTCTTGCGTAATGAAGGTAACTAATTTTCATATCTAACTTTAAATGTCAAATTTTTAAAGATAATGTGTCGCCCTACTTACCGTGAACTCGGATGAAATTAATGGGGCTATAGATACCGTTATATTAGAATAGAATGGTTGTATACAGAAGATACTGTAGACAATCTACAAGGACAACCTTTTTCTGGATCATTTCTTGAGGATAGTTTTAGACAAACGGTGTTTACTTGTTAAAACGAAGTAAGGGATAACCAGTGGTTGGCAACATGTTGTAAGACATCATTAGTCTTCAGCTTATGCCAAATATTCGTTGACTGCAAAAAACAGTCTTTTAAATGATAAAACTAAATGCAACAAATACAATGAAACACCGATGAACTGGGCCCGATATATAAAAAGTACCACTGCATATGCTTGGAGATATCAAAACAATTTTGGTGAGAATAGATTTTACAGATTCAATATAGTCTTTAATTTTAATAAAATAAAGTATTTTTTCCACCTCAGTTTTAGAGGATAATATCCAATTGCAAAAACTTAAAGGAGCTCGTGTTCAAATCGTCACTGTATAAGATTTTGTAGTTAATCATTTTTTTCAATTAATAATCTATTTTCATAATTGAAACTTTAACTTTAGTTGGAGGTAGAATGCGTGGTATGATGGAATCGGGTGTTATTTAGGTACATTGTTACGTATTGTGGACGTTAAAATCGAGCATGGTCATTAGCAAAAGAGACAGCCCAAGTTGCAAGTTACCAATCAGGGACGTCAAGTGGGAGCAGAAATTCAACTGAATCATCTAGCAACATATGACGAAATGTGAGACAGACGACGGCGCATAGGAATACCAAAAGATGCCTTTCAAAACCTGAGCAAAGTATTACGAAATCGGAAAATATTCTTAGAATCAAAGAATGACGGTGAATACTGAACAGTATTCCTCACGGATGGAGAAGAAACTTGAAGTATCAGAGATGTGTTTCTACGGACGAAACGAATGTTGGAAATGAAAAGGATGGAGTATGTGATAAACGAGGAAGTTTTGACACGGATGGAAACAGGAAAATTATGTTAGAAATAAAGAAAAGAATTCTGAATTGTTATGTGATATGCATCCTCTTGTATGGCAGTGAATGCTGGACAATTGCCCCCCAGATAAATAGAAAAACAGAGCAACATACTGAGAATTTTATTAACGGGGCGAATAAGTGTTATGGGTCCTTACCTATAACTACAGAATGAACTCTTCCTAACACTATGTATACTACGCCTCTCAAGAGAGAGAGAGAGAGAGAGACGAATCGAGTCGAGCCGATAGTAGTTCACTCCAAACCAGACTGACAGTCATACTAACACCTTCCACATCTTGTATTATTATTCCGTGTAATATATCTTTGTTATTTCTACTCTTGTGTTCGTGTTCTTTCTTGATCCTAACCTGGACCATAACAATAAGTAATGAAGAAATTGGCTATATAAAGAACACTTATCATCCGAATTAGAAAGAGACGTCTGAAATTTCTTGGACACATAATGAGGAAGAAGAGCTTGGAAAACTTAATTCTCACAGGACATATCGAAGGCAAGAGAGATAGCGGAGAGCAGCGCCCCCCTCCTATTTGACGAGCTCGTGTGAATGGATGGCGTTACGAGGCTCGAGAGGGTTGGCAAAGAGAGAAACGTTGCTAATAGCCACGAGGGATAGAAAGTAGTGGAGAGACATGATCGTCCACGTCTTGAAGGGACACGGCATAAAGGAGAAGGAGCTACAAAGAAACTGCTGCGGTTTATCACAAAGAGACTGTAGATAATGTAATGAATAAAGAAATACTGGAGAAATTAACACCCACAGTGGCATAAGAGATGTAACAGCGAGTACCCCTATAAAATTAATTTGAGTACATGGGTAGAAGAACAAGGGTAACACAGTAACAAAGAGAGGTATAGTAAAAGGTTAATGGTTACTTCAAGCAACAAATATAGGAAGTTGTGAAGAGCCATGATCTCTCACTTCCTAACCTTGGTGTGCATCAGGAGTATAGACAGGAGTATTTATTCTAGAAGTCATGGGATGTCGAGAGGTGATGGTCTTTCAGTAACTGTACTCCTAATTGTCTGAGAAGCTACTGAGTCGAACAACGCAGCTTCCACCATCAGTTTTTATGATTTTTTGAAGACATCCATATCTGTCTTATTTTTTTTTATTAGCATCTCTTTCCAGATGTTTCGAAGAAAAATTTGAATTCTTCCCGATTGATTGACTTGTTGCTTTAACGGCACATCAATTCCTTATGGGTTATTTAATGCCGAAATTTAATTTTCATTTGAGCTTTGAAGTAATAAAAATATGATATATGTTATTCTGCTTTCACAGTTGTATACATGGTAAATGATACTCAGCTTTTGTGAATATACATGTTTGTGCGGACGTGATTACTAGAGGCAGTGATATGCGTGTTTAATGTTGTAGTTTTGTTGAAGTTCTATATTGGAATAGAATTCCTAGAAATTGTAGGATATTATACGGATTAATTTCACGAAAGAGTTCTTCCATGTTAGTTGTTTGATTGGTTGATTTTGCTTGGGCGCATAACAATACTATGGGTAATTTAATGCCAAATCTAGATATTTTGTACGCAATTTTATGCTTTCAACCACAGATATTTTTTACATGATTTTATACTTTCATGTATGTTTTTTAGATATATATTTTGTAGATGATAAAATGACATGTTTGTAATGTTACTATAAAAATATATTTTTATATTTTTTTCGTGTTGCATTGCTTGAACATTTTGCTATAAAGTATTGTTGGTCCTTTTATTATAAAAATGTATTTTTGATTTTTGTTTTGTGGCTCACTATTTGCCCATAGCTGGAACCCTAACAGTTGCTACCACTCCGGGTCAAAGTGGAGCTAGTAACAACAGCGATTAAGAGGTGATTCCACATTCCTCAAAACCACATCTCTTTCAATCAGAGGCCGTGCTGCCGGATGCAGTTTATCGTCATACCCAAGACGATTAATTTATCCTCTTAATTATTTTTTTTATCAAAATTGTTTCTGTGAAAAAATTACAGATTGTGGCAGAGAAACAAGATTATAATAATTAATCTAGGTTTCTCCATCTCATCTCTTCTTAGAAGAAAAACAGTGACACATTTGTTTAAAATGACTTATAAAAAATGAAAAATCCTTCTTGAATCTTTTATTTTAGTTTTAATTCCATGCTGCTAGATTAAATTTGATATTCCCAATAAGCAAAATAAGTTGCACGCTTAAATTTAAGGTCTTGGCAAGATTTTTAACCAGAATTTCCAAGGATAAAAAAATGAAAAAAGATTTTTACATCAAAATATCCTTTCCTCTTCAAAATAACATAACTGTTTTGACGATAAAACTTTCTTTTTATTAAGCTTTGGGCATTTTCCCATAAATTATGTACCTTCATTAACTAGGTACCTACATTAACTAGGTACCTACATTAATCTATTTAATATCCTCATCTTGCTTGTTATACTTACAACGTTTCAATAATTGTATCTTGTACCCTCCTTCTGGTGTTTGTTGTATTCAGTATATTTTTGCAAATTTCGAATCGAGTTTTATGACATTTAAGGCGATATTCTTCTTTTATTTGGAGTCCCTTCCTGGCGGAGGCGATCATGGACCTCCGCATCTTCCTGACCCTTGTAGTTCTTAATAAGTTTTGTCATTTTGTTAATTCTCTCAAACCCTGTTCTGCTATCCATTTGCTCAGGCTCATCAAGTATGTCACGCGTTACTTTCCTCTCGTCCGTCTTTCTCTCGATCTGTCCTGTGAGTATCAGGTTTTCCAAGCCCCCCTTACTCACTACGTGCCCCAGAAATTTCAACTACCTCTCCACTTTTCCAAAACCTCGTCGTTGCTCAGATTTTCGGCTGATGGTATCCTCAGTATCCTCCTTCAGAGCCATATTTCTGTTGCTTTAAATCTCTCCCTCATCTTTGAGGAGATGCCCAACATTCACTGATAGGCAGGGGTACGGATTTTACCTAACAGTCCCGTACTCTTTTCTTTGTTTCTAAAGAAAATGTTCTGTTTCTTAATACTCTGCTTAGCTTTTGGAATGCATCTTTGACCATCCCAATACGTCAGGTTGTCCTTATTCCGATGTCAGCGCACAAGGAGATCTCGTTTAAGTTGGCTCTTCCTAGTTAAAAAAATCTTAGAGATGACACATTGGTAGCTACTGAACATTAATATATAGAAGGAAATGATGAAAAGTTTATGGCTCGTCTAATAAATGATCCCCAATGAGTATTGCGTTCACTATTTACATTATTCGGACTATTGTCCTTATCTTTGTCGCCATATTTATTACAACGTTTCGGCCGTTGTAAGCTCCGGCCTTCTTCAGGTCGTTGGAATGTCGAACTGAACGCTTTATTTCGCTCACTGGGATAGACTGTTCTAGTTCCACGTGCCATGTTTAATGGATGTCAGTTATCAGTTATCTCCTGTTAATTTTTCCGTCTTAAAGTTCTCCACTGTATTAACCGGGTATTGAACTCACACTCTTTGGGTCCTGTCACTGGATCTAACTAACGCCTTTATCCACTGTGCCATGTGTTCTTGAGGCACCACCTGAAGAAGGCCGGAGCGTACAACGGCCGAAACGTTTTAATAAATATGGCGACAAAGATGAGGACAATAGACCGAATAATGTAAATAGTGTACATAATACCACATCTCAGAAATATAGACAGATACTGAAGTATTGTGTTGTTTGGTTATTTTGTCATCTTTTGAGAAGTGGATCTCAAGAATTTTTCAGCACCTCGTCGCAACTCCTCGCTGGTACCGAAAATGTACTTACAGCCAAGACTGGATAAGTCATTGAGCAAAATAAGTACTAAAGGAGAAAGTAACACAAAAAGAGGAGGGGGACGCCACCTGATTATTTTCTTTCGAAAGTTTTATGTGTTGTAGTGACCAGATCCTATCGGTGATAAAGACGGCTCATTAAAACGTAAAATTGCTGAAATACATTTATCTCGTTTTATTCTTTAGCTATTTTTGTAAGGGTCTTAAAAAACACAAACAAAACGAAAAAAATGTCATTTCCTTTTAAAGTTAACTGGAAAATGGCTTCATTTAAAACGCGTCGAAAAACGTTCTTGAACATCCGAATTGTCTACGTTCATTAGCCCAGCTCTAAACCCAGCCCCACTCAAACTCTAGTAGTATCAGCAAAATAGGTATATTGTGACGTCTGGCATGATTTAAGTGAGTTCTAAAGTAAATAGGAACTAAAAAGTTTCTTTCTTTTCAAATTTACACGTTAGTATTACTAGGCTTAGCTTTGAACAAAGAAAGTTCATCCTGAAATTAAGATCCACCCACGAGGCTTACAATCTCACTAATTAAAGATAAGTTTGAAAATGATGGAAGTGTAGTCTATGTGCACAAGAACAGTTCCGTAAAACCAAGGATATCAAACATGTCCTGTGAAGGCAAGAAAGAGTGGTGGAAAGTTTTTCACAGAAATCTAAGAAACCTATCTAAATGTTGGTTGCTGCTTGTGATTCCATAGCGCCACATTGTCAGCAATGTCTGGATAATAACAGACATCAATTTGAAAACATGAGATGTCAACATTTTAAGAGCATGTATTTATAATATAAACTGTCTTCATATGCATTATTTAAGTTATATAGAGTTGGTTCTAGTTGCATGAATTATTTGATGAGAACGCTTCAAAATTAGGAGGCAAATTGTGAGACAAACACACACACACACAAACACACACACACACACACACATATATATATATAATATATTGTGTATATTTCTCAGCAATTTTTCATTAATGAGTGTTTCATTAAATAATATAGACAAGTTTTCGTTACTTTGAGCTTATTCAAGGAGCAAGGGCGGACTATCATTGTAATTTCCTCTGTGTGTTGTTTGATTTATTGAAATTGTCATCTTTGATAATGGCTTATTTAAACCGAAAGCTTAGATCGGATTCAAACATGCATCAATATGGTGCTTTCCTTTCGTCTTTTAACGACAATGTGATTAAGCTTATCAGACAATATGAAAGGAACTTACCTAAAGTAAGTAGACAAAACGTGTCTATATTATTTAATGAAAGATGCATTAATTATATATATATATATATATATATATATATATATATATATATATATATATATATATATATATTTATATATATAATGGACTCTCCGATCGGTTTCGACGTATGAATATTCATCAGATTATAGGTTAGCCGATAGATGTTTATGTTGAGTATGCCACTTCAGTTCAGTACCACAAAAGACTTACAGACAAGATCATATTGGGTAAAAGATTGTGAGTTACGAGACCAGGCTGCTGATATTAATTCAGATTTCGCAGTCCCTGCTCTTGCCCACACCCACCTTAGATGTCTTGGAGGCGTCTAAGTTCAAATCTTTTAATGCCACCGTGACAGCATACTCCAACCGTTTCAGTTCAGGGCCATTAGCTCAAAAGTCTTATGTGGTATCTGGCATATTCAAGATTGCCCTTCAACTTGTCTTTGTATCTGAGCCATGATCTGTCTATGTTTCTCTTGCAACTGTGTAGTTGTCTGTACGTAAGTACTTTTGTGATTCGATTGTCGCTCATTTTGATGACATGGCCAGATCGTCCCAATCAAGGCTGTATTAGATAGATCTCAATACCTCCAATTTTCACTTTGTAAATAGATCAATAGATCTAGTCTTCGATTGTATATCCACAGATTGAGAAAAGGCAGTCCTTGTGGAAAACATCCAGTTAATTTGTGTGTGTGCGATATGGAGTTCAAGACTCAGATCCATACAAAAGGGTGGTGACGACAACAGTTTTGTAGACTCTTCACACACACACACACACACACACACACACACACACATATGTATATATATATATATATATATATATATATATATATATATATATATATATCACAGCAATAAACTTATGAAGCTTGATATTACTAGACATATTAAAAACGGGCGAAGCAACCGGTTTCGCTCCCGCTCATCAGGCTTACAACGGGAGATTTAATTTAAATTAAAAATACAGAAAATGTACAATGAAAAGGAAATGTGGAGGAGGAGGGTGAAAAAAATTATGAGCAAAAGGAGCTAGGGGCAAATGACAGCGAGCCCCACTTTGTCGTTGAATGGACTCGTCCCAAACACCTACGGGTCCGCCATATGTGAGCACTTATTAACGAGCAGATTTCGTGCAGCTAATTTTAGTGTCGACCGGTTCACCGTGTTGTCCCGGTCACACTCGTTATTTCACCTTAAGGTTCTGGAGGCACTTTACATCGGGTCCCGCAAACAACGTGAGTGTTTGTTGGGGTTCGCTGTCATTTGCCTCTAGCTGCTTCATAAGTTTATTGCTGTGATATATATATATATATATATATATATATATATATATATATATATATATATATATATATATATGGGTGTGTGCAATGAAGAAAAAGGACTGGAAAAATTTAGAAACAGATGCAAATGTAAATACTTCATAAGTTTGACTGAATGGAAAGCAAAGCTGGGTGCTAATGAGTCAAACGTTGTTTGAAGCTACAAGAGACAGATAGTTGTGGGGAGCATAATCAAACACGCCTTGAACGGACCATGGTTCATAGATGAATAAGAAGGTGATTTTGTGAAGTAACAAGTGAGTCCATTAATTCCCCAATAATTAGATCTAACTTTTATATTTTACCAATATGAATATACTGTGTTGAGAAATCAAAAACAGCAACTGTAGGTTTCATTTTTATCGCTGGAGAATATCATTGTTAGTCTGTTTCCCTATGGCATCAATTTACCTTAATCTACCACTGATCACAGATATTGGGTATCTCGATACATTTCATATACCTCTCCGGTCTTTTGAACAAGACTAGTGGTTTATCTCCCTTGTGTCCTTGTCAAGCATTGGGTTTCCGGTTCCTATTAATGTCTTCTTCAACTCTATACTTCGAATGTGACCGTTTAAATTCTGGAATCTTATTTAGCATTTACTTTTTTCTCAACAGGAGTAGATAGGCTCGCTTATCGTCCGGTTCATACACCTCCTCGGCCTTTTGAAAAGAGCGTTTCCTCGTTTTTTGTTTAACATTGGGTTTTCTGTTTCTTGTAAAGACTTTTCATTCTTTTTTATTCCCAGTAGCCCCTTTGCGTCTGAGTGGCATTATCGCCCTGTTTGGGGTGAATTGTTTAAAAAATAAATATATAAAATAAGGTTTTCATTTAATGGCGGAATTTTGAGGCCTTAGACCAGATGTTCTTTTTGAATCGTATATTTAGTCTTTTTTTAAGATGAATAAATTTTTAACAGTTTATAATTTTAAATGCAACAGATCAATGAATTCATTTGAAAAGAACGTGTTGGAGTTCTTATGACTGCATGAAGTTTACATCAGACCGAACACTGGCATGCAAAATTTACTATGTACGCCTTTTTAAAGTTATTTCGAGTTATGACCAGAGAATGATGAAGATTAATATTAGATGTGTCCGCATATATAAGATTTGGAGTTGAAATCTTTTATATGTGGACAAAGTATTTTTTTTTTTTTTTGTCGGAGATTCGAATTTTCTCGGCCTCGGAGAAAATTCAAATCTTTTTAAAAATTTACTTCAAATTGTCATCCAACTGTTTTCTCTAAGATGGCGATTCACTGCTTTGTATCTGAAATTATTTCGAATGGAAGATTCAGTTGCATTAAGTTTCCAGCTGCTGTTCGTCTTCTTGGCTGTCTATTTGTATCGCTAAGACCAGCTGAATGGAAACACTTTTCACTTTGTTGATATGATGAACAGAGATATTCTCAGTTTAGGCATTCCGAAATTGATGATATTTAAAACGCTTGTAGCTTGGAGGCGCAACAGACAAGTGTTAACTATCACAATGCAACCGTGTTTATAATGCATTTCTATTTATACAACATAGGTGGTTTATACTTCTATTGGAAAGTTTATAAACTATAATAGTTTGAAGCAGATCCTTCCAAAGAAACGCGATACCTTACGTCTAAAATGATGTTTTTAAAAAGAAAAAACTTCCTTTAAGCTTTTATTTTAATTTAAATGTCAAGTTAATAGATTAAAATTATTATTTCCAATAAACAAAATAATTTTCTGTGCTTCAAAACTAATTTAAATTGACTGGAAAACAATCGCTTTGAAATCACTAATTTTAGAACAATTTTTCGCCATCTTTCATCATTATGTAATTCTCTTTATTAAAAGATCTTTCAAAAATAAAATATACATTCTGAGAATTCATTTGAGAAATATTAGCTGATTTAATGTTTAATTAATCTGATTTAAAACAAATATTACTCTCTTTTATCTTAAAATATTTCAGAAATGCATTTTAGCACACAGGTAGGTGTTTATTTAAGGTGTTAAAAGCTTTAATGACAGCATGACAGTTTTATTGACAAATGGAAATTTAACAATTTTTTTTACGGTGGGCATATCTGTAAAAATTACTTGCCGAATATAATGTGAGCGCCATTTTTATATACTTTTTTTAACTAACCAGTAATCATAAAAATAGTCTCCGTAATCTAATATTTTATTGAATTTTAGGGTTTAATTTACTACACTTACCGTTCTTATGTTCTGCTAATGTCATATATGGAAATACGTATCTACAGAGATTGGCAAGATTATGCATACTCAAAAATATTCAGAATTCTTTTTAAAATACTGGAGGCTGCTGAATTGTAGTTAGCTTTTCCGTTTATGATTAGTAAATATAGGTTTTACTTAATATCAAAAACACTTAACCGGTAAAAAAAATAAAGAATTTTAAAAGATTTAAAACTTTATAAATTATTCCAATTAAAATTTAATAAAAAAATAATAAAAAATTCTTGTAAAATTCATTCAAATATTTTTAAGAGAATAGTGTCCCTAATATATCTTATTAATAAAAGCAATTAACAGATTTTGTAATAAAATAACGTGATAGTTTTATTGCATTTTTATTTTACGATTCAGAGCCGATTTTCGGTAACTAGTGGTTCCTTTTTCACAAAAAAAAAAAAGAAAAAATTGATAATTGAAATTCTCCAAGGAGTTCATCTTGTAACTAATATAAACATTATACCGTACAAAAATGAATTTCTGGAAATTTCATAAAATTAAATAATTGGGTTGTAATGGGTGTAAAAAAAAAAAACGTTTTACGACGATTTTCAAAAAAAAAATTCTCAAATAATGTAATTCAGTTGTGAATAAGTCTTAAAAGTTTTATTAAAATCCAACGATTATTTGATTTTTGTTACAATTTCCAAACCAATGTTTTTTTTCACGGATGTTAAGATTTGCTATACTAATATATGGAAACCCGTTGACACAAGAAAAACGAAATTTTAACCAAAATTTCCAAAGTTTTAAAAAGGATAAAAATTAAAATTTAATAATGAAAAAATCCTTTGGCCTTTTCTCTTAATAATAACATAAAGATTGAGGACAAATAACTTTGTTTTTATTAAGGTGGGACGTTTTTCACCATGTATGTTCAAGTTTTAGTGAAATATTGGAGGTACCTAGAATGTATATTTAACAGTTCGCTATGTCAAGCATAAACATGTTTAAAAATGAGAATATTTGAATTCTTGAAAATGACAATTAAAATATATGATCGTATTCAAAATATAAAACGAACACGTAAAAATATATATTAAAAATTAGATAATTTTAACTTTCATTTTTTTCGTCTTAATTTTTCTCGTTTTTAATTACAACTATACAGATCTTCATTTCGTTATTATCTTATTAGATGAAACATTTTTAACCATTATTTTATTATAAAGAGATAAAACACTACCTTTTATTATGAGATGAAACTTTTTAAGGATTATTTTATTATTAGATAACACACTATCTTTTATTATTAGATGAAACATTTTTAACCATTATTTTATCATTAGGTAAAACATTACCTATTATTATTAAATGAAACATTTTTAACCATTATTTTATTATTAGGTAAATTACTACCTATTATTATAAAATGAAACATTTTAATCATTATTTTATTATTAGATGAAACACTATCTTTTATTATTAGATGAAGCATTTTTAACCATTATTTTATTAATAGATGAAACTCTACCTTTTATTGTTAGATGTAACCTTGTCAACCATTAATAATTTTTATTTTTATTTTTCCATCGTAATTGTAGCTTACATTTTATCACAACTTCTGAGACCATCAGATACTATTTGTAATAACAAGAGACAATTTTGAATCTCGTGGGGAGAGAAAAAAGAAAAAACGATTAAATTGTGGGCCGCTGTGGAAATGGAGAATTATCAGATTTGTTTAAGAATAGACATTCAAACTCATGCATGATTATATCCGCAGGGAACGTTCTAGAAACAAGACCTTTAGCAAGTAAGCCTCCTACAAATTATACATGGACTCTCATATCATTTACACTTATCAAATGAGGTCATCAATAAAAATCCTTGGGAAATCTTACTTTCATTTACGAACATTAGCAACACATACGTACTGATATTTAAATCTTCATGTTTCACTGTCAACCAATTTGTTTTGTCCTTAGTTCGCCGCTTTTACGATAGACATCATATTTGAATTACCCTTTTTCTTGTTTTGTTGCATTTCGAAAAGTAACATTTTCAAATAATCTTCGTAATTTGATATAATCGCAAGCAAAACACCCGCACATTCAATATCGTTTCAGTTAATTATATTTTTTTTAATAAAATTTTGATAATTTTTCTCAAGTCATACTTTTATATTTCCGGAGTTATCGAGGATTTTACAAAAGTACTGCGGTTATTAAAATACAGATAAATGTACGTTTCTAGATAGGAAGCTGAATAATTTAAAGAATTAACATGAAAATAAAGACATTTTTGGAAATTATGAAAATCAAGGCCAAACTTGATTTTCAGAACAGTTATTTTGCGAACCCGTTAATATCGTCTTGTCCGGAGGAGAGTAAAAATCAATATAAAATCTTTTCATTCACATAAAAAAATGACTGAAATACTTTGAGAAGTTAGAAGATTATTTACAATTTTCTCAAATGAAAAGCTTACCACTATATAATGTTGAAACACCGGTTCTCTTACGATCACCGTAGTTAAGCAACGTCGAGCTTACTTTCCGATTTCGGAATACCAGGTGCGCGACTGGTGTAATGATAACGGCTCAGAGTCAAAGAGTAACGTCCCAATTCCAGTCTGGTTCGTTATGTTCACTTACGCGCAAATATCCTTGGCAATGGTACGAATCCACCTCTTCTCCCCCAGCTATGGGTTAATTAGTAGGGCTTGGATCAGTAAATTATTATTATTATTATTATTATTATTATTATTGTTATTATCTACAAACACATTCTTACAATCACAAAAACTTTTTTGGCCTTAAATAACCCGCAAAAGGTTGATAAGCCATAAAAAACAAATCATTCATTCAATCTCAATTTAGTCAAAGATGTATCGACCCCTTTTCGAAATTTTGCTTTATGTTACTTTACTTTTATGAAAGACATTCATAAGGAAGGTTCCCCCGTTATTCGAAATGGTCTGAAGTGAAGAATAAATTGACACCAATTTATGCTGGAAACATTTTAGGAATTCCTAGATAAAAAACAAAATCATTTTTCATGTTTCTCGACTTCATGTCGGTTATCGAGGTGCCGTGTTTTCTGTGGAAGATATGGAAGGTCTAAAATACAACAGGCATTTTCTCATCACACAGGCACTAAAATCATCCTGCATAACTGTCCTAAGCCAAATTACTGTTTGAAACCTTCAGTTACACTTTTCTATAATCTTGGTAACACCATCTAACTGTTTAACCCATAGCTGGAAGGAGAAGATATATTAGTGGATTCGCGTAGGCACCCCTCAGACTGTCAATTGTGTGGTTTTGGTCAGTGGTTTCATGAAGGTTGATGATAGAATATCCAACTTACCTGAAAATTGATACAAAGCAAAAGTAGAAATGCTTTGGTAAGTGAACAATGATACGGTGAGTGTGTATGCATAAAAGATTCTGTTCAAAATGCTGAAGACTTTTATACCAGCTAAATAGAATGAGGGTTAGTGAACTGGACTCTCACTAGGAAAGAATTCATGAAGAGATAAATGAGATTCGAAGAAAGAAATGCATGACAGAAATACTTGAAAGTAAATTTCTACGCTCTCGCGTCAGTGCGCCTGCGCGCCTCTCCCCGCACAAACGCATGCACATAAAACACCTTATCAAGGGCTATTTCCTTTCATAAGGTATTTTATGCGCAGTCGTTTTCAAATTACTCCTCTTAAAACCTCAGGCCCTTATTCAAGTTGCTCTTTGACTCTACAGCGTGCAAAGTCATTTTTCGAATCGCCATCAGCTAGAGTTTCAAGCCCAGGGTATATATTTTATTTCAATAGCGATAACCAGAGATTGAATTAAGTCAAATCTCAAGAAAATGGAGTGTTTACACACCTGAGCGATGAGAAAAGAAAATTTTTGTTTGATACTTTTCTGTTCAATTCGCTCGGTTATTGAGAATGTAGTTGTAATACAGGGTACAAGTTGTTTCAATGGAATATCAATGTGGGCTGAATAATGCATGCGGAGTAAGCTTTGGCTACTAAGTTATATCAGTCAATCAGTTAAGTGCCATACGTGATACACGTTCAGGCGGTCATGTATCTTTCGATACATGACTGACGAGACAGATTTTTTCCCGCAGTAAGTTGACATTTCTTTCTTTCAGTTGCCATCCAATCTATAGAACCCGGTTTGTCCTGCTATTTACCCATAGCTAGCGGGAGAAAAAGAGGATTCATACCTTTCCCAAGATTATTAGCATGCAAGTGAATGTAATGGATTCGACTGGAATTCGAACTCGGCTCTCCGATTCCTCAAACCGAGCCATTATCCATTGCTCCGACAAACAGGAAGTGACTGAACACTTTTCGTGTATAGAATGTATTTGCAAAACTTTGATTAATATGACACATAGAAATATTAATGGGACATCAACACGAATCGAAATCTGAGACGAATCATCACACCATGAAAGGTAATAAAATTTTTGGGCCAGAGTCTGATTATATGAATAATAATTTTGACCTGCAAACAAATCAAGATTTAAAGATTTTACACACATAAACGCCTGAGTGTATACAATTTATGCAGAGATATACATGGACATAACTGGGTACATACATGCATATATCATGAAATGGACAAAGTCCGACAATTATTTTAAGACATTTTTATGTTTAACATTCTTTTTATAGATAAAATATTTAAGTAAATGCTCTGTTTATAATAAACAGTATTAAACAACATTTACCAGCCTGAATGTCCGAGAAATTTTCTTAGAAAATATGCGTCCTCCGACAGGATTCGAACCTGTATCCTATACGTAACCGTCATATAGCCTGACGTGCCTTTTAACCGATTCAAATCCTGTCGGAGGACGAACATTTTGTATGAAAATTTCTCGGACATTCAGGCCGGTAAATGTTGTTTAATACTGTTTATTATAAACAGAGCATTTACTTAAATATTTGTATCTATAAAAAGAATTTTAAACATAAAAATGTCTTAAAACATGTATGTATATATATATATATATATATATATATATATATATATATATATATATATATATATATATATATATATATATATATATATATATATATATATATATATATATATTGCATGTATTTTGGCAGCATGTTTTCATTAAGACATGTCTCATTAAATAATTTAAACAAGTTTTGTCTACTTATATTTTTTAAATAAGATCCTCTCATATTCACGGACAAGCTTCTTTGTATCCTTATTAAAGGAAGAAAGAAAATTACCATTTTGATGCATATTTATTTTATTATTTCATAAACATAAAGTAAAAATTCTTGAAGCTATCTATATTAAAAATTGAAACCAACCCTTAATAAAATTAATTATGAATACTGCACAATTTTTTCTCAAATTTTTACGGTAGATAATTTAAAATCTCTAGGTTTTAGCTAATAGTTCTAATTATTTTTTTCTTTTGTAAAATAATATGTAGACATTTCAATAATTTAGCTACATCTCTTGTCGTTTTCACATGTGTCTTCATGATAAAATTGTACAGTACATAACCTTATTGTTTTTCACTTCACAATGAGCAATAATTTTGTCTTAGAAAAAACAACATCCTGAAGATGACATTGTGCTAATGTCGAAAGTACTCGGAATAAAATGAATATGCATGAACATGGTAATTTTCTTCCTTTTTTAATAAGGATATTAAGAAACTTGTCCGTAATTATTAAAAATAAGTGAACAAAAATTGTCTAAATTATTTAATGAGACATCTATGTTCCGGTTTTTCGTGACATGAAAAAAATAACCCACCCACCTCCACACTCTGAGCTCCTGTTATGTGCCATGTATGATACACGCTTATGAGATCCTGTATTTTTCAAAACATGACTGACGAGGCAGATTTTTTCCCGCAATAGGTTGCCATTTGTTTCTGCGGTAGACCAGTTGCCATCTAAGGCTACAGAACCCAGTCTGCTCTGCTATTTACTCATAGCTGGGAGGTGGGGAGAAGAAGAGGATTCATAACTTTTCCAAGGTTATTAGCACGTAATGGAATGGAATGGATTCAACTAGAATCTGAACTCGGCTTTTCGATTCCTCAATCCGAGCCTATGAGCTTATATTTCTATTTAGCGTAGACATGATACTTAATTGGTTAATCAAGACATACCCGCAGGTCTTTTTTTAATTCTGACCTTATGTCCACACCCCTTTAACTTTCGGAAAAGAGGTAACACTTTGTTTTTAAATTTTCTTAAAAAACATTTAATCACCAGTTACCTGAAGAAGTACAATCATAGTATCGAAACATGAAAGCTTTTGTGTAGCGATTTCAACGTTTTTATTATAACCTCTTATAATAAAAAATATAAGACTTTTCTTTAATATATATATATATATATATATATATATATATATATATATATATATATATATATAGATAGATAGATAGAGAGAGAGAGAGAGAGAGAGGGATATATATATATATATATATATATATATATATATATATATATATATATATATATAGATAGATAGATAGATAGATAAATTCAATTTAAATAGAAAACAGACAACCTTAAGGGTCCATTGTTTATAATTTATTTCCCCAGGTATATGGTTTTTACCTGGTTTGTCAGAACGCACTTCCAAGGGTGAAAAAATGTTTTAAAATTAAATATAGTTCTTAAATACTTTTGAGGGGTAGTTTTAAGTTGATGTAAGGTGATATATAAAGAGGGGGAGGGGCAGACATGGTCTAAGTTGGAGAGGGAAGGGAGAGATAGGAATAATTTTAAATCTATTTTTATTAAGACCTTTAAGAGTAAGGGAGGCGGGGCTCGGACCAGACATTGACCTATTTAATAAGTCATCTCTCTCTCTCTCTCTCTCTCTCTCACACACACAGACACACAAACACAAACACACACACACACACACACACACACACACATATATATATATATATATATATATATATATATGAACAGATTATTATTGCCACACCAGGAAAAATGATCTTTAAAAAAAGGATCATATCTTATTCATAAAAAAGGATACAAGAGTATCACACCGGTTAAAATTGTAGGTACCTTTCGGCCGACACATCTTGGTTGTTGAAAATAATTTTTTTTTTCAACCACTTAGTTTTACTTGGAAATGATATTATTTTTTCTGAAGATGTGTCGACCGAAAGGTACCTAAAATTTTAATCGGTGTGATACTTTGGTATGCTTTTTATGAATAAAATATGATACATTTTTAAAGATCAATATATATATAATATATATATATGCATGTATATATATATATATTAAAGATCAATATATATATATATATATATATATATATATATATATATATATATATAGATAGATAGATAGATAGATAGATAGATAGATAGATAGATAGATAGATATAGATATATATTTACGAGGTCTAGTTGAATAAAATCGACAAATCAGGAAATAAAGGGAGAACGACGTATAGACATGAAAATCATCATTCGATATTATGTTTTTTTGTTTAATTATTGGAGAATAAGCAACTCTCTCGTCCATCACGCAGGCTCAACGTTTTTATCACAAAAATCCTCTGACCTATACGATTCTTTTTTTTATTGTTCGGCCACACAGTTCAACTATTGTTCATCTTTCGCATTCTCTACTTTATCTGTAAAGCTATTTTCAGGCGTATTTTTGTGTTTATCCTTGTCTTTTGTATAAACACTTTTCTGCCTCTTTTACGGCTTTCATTTAGAAGAATTGTCTTTGACACACAAAGGACCTTTTTAACAGACCCAGACGAAATAGATTGGGATGGTTTTTCCAGAGATAGCTTATGAACAAAAACTGTTATCAACCTCTTCTCGAGAACATTCCTGAGTTTTTCTTTTGGTGATGCCAAACCGCCACAAAAAAGGAAATTATTTTGCATCCAGTTTAATAAAAGAATATAAAATCTGTCTCTCTCTCTCTCTCCCTCTCTCTCTCTCTCTATATATATATATATATATATGGGAAAAATAGGCACACATTTTTATATATGAAATTTTTATACAAAAATGTAAAAAAAATATTAAAATTTCAGCGTTCCCTTTCTTACGTGAGCATGTGTAGTCTCATTACCGTAAACGTCACTTTAGTCTGATGAAGTCCATTTTCATCAAAGATTTTCCTAATATATATATATATATATATATATATATATATATATATATATATAACAGTTCAAAAGTTTGAAGGCACCCTAAAAATTAGCATGGGTTGAACTTGACAGAAGAATGGAAAAGATACAATGAAAAAGAGCTCTTAGAGTCATTGAAAAAAGAATGGAAGAACTTAACAAACTTATACTTTAAGAAAGCGTTGCAACGAATGCCCCAACTATGTGCTGCAGTAATAAACACTAAAGGAGGGGAGTTTGACGAGAGCCACATTTAATCATAAAATTCTTTTTTCTTTTTGTCATAATAAAATTCTAATGAAAAGTCATGTCTCACGTTTTTTTAACCATGTATAATTATTTTCTCTTATTTAAAGTACAACACAACTACTTTTTGAGTAAATTTAAAAAATTTACGAGGGGTTACCTAAAACTTTTGAACTGTAGAGTGTATATATATATATATATATATATATATATATATATATATATATATATATATATATATATATATATATATATATATATATATATATATATTATAAAGAGATAATCATACAGTTCGCTAACAGACTTAATATAAGTATTAACCTACTAGCAATCGACTGAATGATGCGATCCTTATGTATAAAATTGTTGTCAGGTGGATCTGGTGTATTTTTAGACCAGCAAGTACTTTTAAAAACTTTTCAGGCTGTTATTTTTTCCTTTAAAATCAAAACTCGAAGACGAAATAAATGTGTTTTAGACCGAAAGATGTTTTTTTTAAGAACGTGCTATTTATTAACGGCTATATAATATTGGAACGTGCAAGTCTCAACGCTAAAGTTCAAATATTTCAAGTGAGATTTTTTTTATATGAATTTTGTAATTTGGTAAATCCACGAATTCTTTTGTTGTAAGTGTTTTCCAGTTAACGTGACATGAACTAAGTATATATATATATATATATATATATATATATATATATATATATATATATATATATATATATATATATATTATAATGTGATTGTATATGTATTGTCTTTCGCAAGATGCCATCATCCCCTGCCTCTGCTTAGAATTCAAATGTATCCATGTTGTCATGAAGTTAAGAGCAGTCGATCTTAACGCTTATTCAAACTTAATTTCAATAAAAACAAAATAAATAGGATAACATATGTATTTTTTCTTTTTTCTCAGTAATTTTATAATTTTAAACTTAATAGAGATTAAATTTAGATTTTAAAATGGGTAATTTTTAATTTTTATTTCAAATATTATCGTATAATTTAATACTTAATAGAACAAATTCTATTTTGGTATAACTCCAACTTTAAAGCACTTAATAGTTATTATAACCTTACTTCGTTGTCAAGTTATACTTGTATTTTGATTGGTCATTCCATCTTATGTAATAGCGTTTCCCCTTGCGAGGGGTGGTTAATTAATTTGAATCTTTTAAAACCCTTTATTCGACATTCAACATAATCACTTTCAGAGGTGTTGAAACAAAATGGCTATTTTTGTAGTGATTTTATAACATATTTATGTTATAATTTTCAAATAAATAATTATATATATATATATATATATATATATATATATATATATATATATATATATATATATAGCTTTAGTTTTATCATTGCTTTAATGTAATAAATAATTATTTTCATAACACATCTGATCAAATTTTATTATCAGTTTTTATGGATCAATATTTTGTGCTTCTTATTCATTATTACTTTTAATTGTTGCTACCTCACATTACACGGTGTTCTTTATCTACATTCATAGGAATCATCAATTCCCGAAAGTGGTTTAAGCATTCAACAGCACAAAAACTGGATATTAACGACTCTCAAATCGATGAGTGACACTTAATTGACTCCAGCATTCATATTAAAGAAATCATGAACGTCTGTTCTCTGTCAAACATTGCCGATCACACCAAATAGCTGGCAAACCTAGAAAAAGAAACAAACATATTTTTTTAAATAAGAAAAGCTGAAACTAATCATTGCGGATCAACATACTTCCACATGTGTAATTATAAAACCTCGCTAGATCCATAGAATTTCCACGAGTGCTGAAAACGAATATATCATTTCTCTTGCATATATTCTTCTGACAGGTCCTTCATTTCAAGCAAGGCAATACAAAGTCACAAAGATGCAAGGACTCACTAAGAATGAAAGAAACTGAGAGGACAATAACAGAACAAGTTTCAGGGAGACAGATTATAAAAATTGACATTATATTTAAAATTTTGAAGATCGTAGTTCACAGTAAAGCAAGAAGCCGGAAGAGAATTCTACAAGGGAGAAGTGCGGAAAAAAACTATTAATATAGAAATCACGTTTAAGTCTAGCAGTTTCAATAGTGAAACTGTGGGATCTAGCTGCCAATCCAGTACAGCGCTTAAATTCGTGAAATCGAGGTACAAAAGAAGAAAACTCCTCCAAACAATGACAACTAGAATATTTATTTTTAAGACATTTTTGTACGTTCTTTTTATAGATACAAATATTTAAGTAAATGCTCTGTTTATAATAAACAGTATTAAACAACATTTACCGGCCTGAATGTCCGAGAAATTGCCATAGAAAATATTCGACCTCCGACAGGAATCGAAACCTGTATCCTATACTGAACCGTCATATAGCCTGCCGTTGCTTTAACCGATTTGGCCACAGAGGAACGTCCGGTCAGCAAGGTCGAATTTATTGCCTTTAAACTTCAATCTTCCATGAATCTCTCACGTACATTCATATCTGCTCATGACGTATCCAAATGTAAACAAATGACGTCACACATTATGAAATGGACAACGTCCGACAATTACTTTTTAAGACATTTTTTGTTTATACATTCTTTTTTTATAGACACAAACATTTAAGTAAATGCTCTGTTTTTTTTGTTTGTTTGTTTTTTTTTTAAATAATAAACAGTATTAAACAACATTTACCGGCCTGAATGTACGAGAAATTATTATAGAAAATATTCGTCCTCTGACAGGAATCGAACCTGTATCCTATATACGGAACCGTCATATAAACATAAAAATGTCTTAAAAAGTAATTGTCGGACTTTGTCCATTTCATAAAATATTTATAAAAATGTTACAGAAAAGGTAAGTTACTGCGGTGGGGAAATGACTGAGGCCGAGATATCAGGTCAGGACCGATAACGTCACAGATTCTTTGGATTTTGTAAAAAATCTCGAGATAATCAGCAGAAGTACTAGACCATATGTGGTAACAATATTCGTTGCACATACGAATGGTAGACGTCTAAATATTCAAGATGCAGACTTAGCAATTAATTGAATATAATTGTTCTAATGCATGTCTGTGTAAAATGTCAAATCAAGAAAAGGCAGTGAGCTATTCTCCTGAAGGATAGCATCAGTCATGCTTATGGTAGACAAAAACTATTCTTTAAAATGATTAATAGACAGCCGTTTCATTGTGGATGCGTTAAAATTAACAAGTCATTTCTTGCCCCAGTTAACAACAAATCGAAGGTCATTTTTGAGATAACCTGTCAAATTGATTTCATTAAACGTATCAGACTTACTATTAAGACAGGATTAAATAGTTGTGTCATCAGGCATCGACACCGAGAACTGATGACATCAGGAAAGTCATTTATGAAAACGTAGGTGCAAGGATAGATCCCTGAGGACACCTGCATGTATGCAAAAAGAACTAGAAGAGTGGCCATTCAAGATAACTTTAATTTCTCTTTCACTCCCAGTAGCATCTTGTATCACGTTGGCTGGAGTAAAATCGAGTCTGAGCAGAATATTAGATATATATCTACACATATAAAAGTTATAAACCAAATAAATGAGTAGAAAGAAAGGAAGAAAGAAAGAAAATGAAAAACTGGAGAAAGAAAGAAAGAAAGAAAGAAAGAAAGAAAGAAAGAAAGAAAGAAAGACAGGAAATGAAAAACTGGAGAAAGAAAGAAAGAAAGAAAATGAAAAACAGGAGAAAGAAAGAAAGAAAGAAAGAAAATGAAAAACTGGAGAAAGAAAGAAAGAAAGAAAGAAAATGAAAAACTGGAGAAAGAAAGAAAGAAAGAAAGAAAGAAAGAAAATGAAAAACTGGAGAAAGAAAGAAAGAAAGAAAATGAAAAACTGGAGAAAGAAAGAAAGAAAGAAAGAAAATGAAAAACTGGAGAAAGAAAGAAAGAAAGAAAGAAAATGAAAAACTGGAGAAAGAAAGAAAGAAAGAAAGAAAGAAAGAAAATGAAAAACTAGAGAAAGAAAGAAAGAAAGAAAATGAAAAACTGGAGAAAGAAAGAAAGAAAGAAAGAAAGAAAATGAAAAACTGGAGAAAGAAAGAAAGAAAGAAAGAAAGAAAGAAAGAAAGAAAATGAAAAACTGGAGAAAGAAAGAAAGAAAGAAAATGAAAAACTGGAGAAAGAAAGAAAGAAAGAAAATGAAAAACTGGAGAAAGAAAGAAAGAAAGAAAGAAAGAAAGAAAGAAAGAAAATGAAAAACTGGAGAAAGAAAGAAAGAAAATGAAAAGCTGGAGAAAGAAAGAAAGAAAGAAAGAAAGAAAGAAAGAAAATGAAAAACTGGAGAAAGAAAGAAAGAAAATGAAAAACTGGAGAAAGAAAGAAAGAAAGAAAATGAAAAACTGGAGAAGGAAAGAAAGAAAGAAAGAAAGAAAGAAAGAAAGAAAGAAAGAAAGAAAGAAAATGAAAAACTGGAGAAAGAAAGAAAGAAAATGAAAAACTGAAGAAAGAAAGAAAGAAAGAAAGAAAGAAAGAAAGAAAGAAAATGAAAACCTGGAGAAGTAAAGAAAGAAGGAAAGAAAGAAAGAAAGAAAGAAAGAAAGAAAGAAAGAAAGAAAGGAAATGAAAAACTGGAGAAAGAAAGAAAGAAAGAAAGAAAGAAAGAAAATGAAAAACTGGAGAAAGAAAGAAAGAAAGAAAGAATGAAAGAAAATGAAAAACTGGAGAAGGAAAGAAAGAAGGAAAGAAAGAAAGAAAGAAAGAAAGAAAGAAAATGAAAAACTGGAGAAAGAAAGAAAGAAAATGAAAAACTGGAGAAAGAAAGAAAGAAAGAAAATGAAAAACTGGAGAAAGAAAGAAAGAAAGAAAGAAAGAAAGAAAGAAAGAAAGAACGAATGGTAGATATTCAGATATCTGAGACTTCCGGGTTAAATCTGGAGGTCAGACTGGACAGTGTAAGCTTGGTTGAAGTGATGGACATCGTGGAATTGAGAAGAATGGAATCCAGCCCTGCCGTAGCTGTGGCTGAAAAATAGAGTAAAAAGTCGAGGTTGGGGCTTGCAATCCCACCCCGTAAATGGCTACTTAGTATATGATTGGCACGAAAGGTAAAGGGACGATTGGATCAAGAATTCAGATTACTGAGACACACTGGCGACAGACACTTCCGTGGGGTCGGCTGAAAGAAAGAAAGAAAGAAATAGAGAAAGAAAGACAGAAAAGAAAAGATAAGAGAATAAGTAGTTAAATGTTAAACAAGGAAAAAGTTGGTCGAATTCAAGAATAAAAGAAAGAAAGAAAGAAAGAAAGTGTAGGTAGATATTAAGAAGGAAAAAAGAAAAAGGAAAGCAATAATTGCGGCTATATCAAGAATGAATGAAAGAAAGAAAAAGACAATGAAAAGCAAACAAAAATAGCGACATATAAAGAAAAATGAAAAAATAGGTTTAAATCAGAAAAGAAGAAAAAGGAAAAAGAAAAGAAAGAATATAGCGATATTAAGACGAAAAGGCAAACACATAGACAAAGAAAGAAAGAAAGAAAGAAAAGAAAGAATATAGCGATATTAAGACGAGTAGGCAGAGATATAGATAGACAAAGAAAGAAAGAAAGAAAGAAAGAAAAGAAAAGAAAAGAAAGAAAGAAAAGAAACAATATAGCGATATTAAGACGAGTAGGCAGATATATAGACAAAGAAAGAAAGAAAGAAAGAATATGGAGATATTAAGAAAGAATGAGTCCGTCAGTTTGCAAAACGTAACTAAAACTAAAAACAAGCACTATACAAATATACATATTATAATTATTATTTTCTTTCATTTTCAGGTTTTTTTCTCAGGTTTCATGCCTTTAATATCAGCCGACTAATATTGTATCAGACTAAGATGAAGCAATAAATGTATACGACACTTCGACATAGAATAGCATCCAGCAAATTTATCGCGCAAACCATATCAATCCATGATGAAAAGACTGGAGGTAACAGTGATCTAGTTCTACAGAGAATACGAGCATATTGAGAATTCGATGGACGACGCGGAAGTTTTTAAGAAAAATGGAAACAAAAAGGACATAGAATTAGAAAGAAGCAGCTGAAAGAGGGTTTGGGGTATGTTTCCCACACTGGACATATTGAAGGAAAGAAGGCTTTGGGAATGTGATAGAAACAGCGCGTAATCTATCAAACATGCTTATGTATTTTTAAAAAATCATTTTACCTTAAGGATGGCAATAAAGGCACTAAGACACAAGGGGTTACTGAGTGTGAACGAATATAAGAAAGAGAACATTATTATGGTTCAAGAACAATAGAAGAAGAGGAATTAATAGATAACGATTGACATTGCATTTCAATTTTTGAAGATCAAAGGTGATTGGGAAGCAAGAAGCCGGAAGAGAGTTCCACACCCGAGAAATGCGAGAGAAGAAACTGTTAGCATAGAATTTACGGTTCCATCTAGCCATTTCAGTTGTAGAATGAGGAGATCCCGTTGCCACTCTAGTACTGCGCTTAAATTCATAAAGTCTAGGTACCTTAGAGGCAAGTTCATCAGAACAATTACCTTGAAAGTATCTACAGAAAAAAGCACATGGAACCTATGTTATGATGGTGTGAAAGTGACTGAAGCTGAGATGCCAGGTCAGGCCTGATAATATTTCAGATTTTTTGGATGTTATCAAGAGTCTCTCTATATATAGCAAGAGCATCAGATCATATGTAGCAGCAATATTGAAAGCATGGAGAAATGGATAAATTTCAATGATAATGGTAAGAAAGAAACCTGGCACGACACAGTGAACCAACCTTCATAGCTACAGACATAGCAATTGATTCAATATACACTTTCCACTCCATTTAAGCAGAGAACGTTTGAGAAGGTGCAATGAATCATTCCCCTAGAGGTAAGCATCAGCGTGACCGATGCAAGGTAGAAATTGGTATCTTAGATGATTGATGGAGAGCCGTTTCGTTTTGAAGGCGCTAAACTTAACCAGGTATTCATTGCCGCAATTAACAACAGATTGTAGGTCATTTTTGCGACCAACTCTGATAATTTGATCTTATCGAACCGATCAGACTTACTACTAAAACAGGAGTAAATAGTTGTGTCATTAGCACAGATATTGAGCTGAGAACTGATGACACCAGGATGGTTGTTCATGAAAATTAAAAACAACGTATTAGTATAGGTTATCGGCTACACAGAGTTTACCGACTATTTTGTGTTAGGAAGAATAACGTGATTTAGTCTTCCAGTAGCACATTGATACTAATATTAGCATTAGCGTAGCCATTGATAAACTAACACTGAATGCGAATATAGAAAGACGAAATACGCGACCGTGACAAACAAAACATTTAATAAGGCAAACAACTTACATACATATATTAAAAAGATTTACATATGTCCTAAAACAAATGATTGTTCATATTGTCCCAACGGAACAAGGACGTTTACAAACCGAGAACAAAGAAATAACATACCAGTTTTATGGCCTTTGATCGCACACAGATATGTGATTAGAAATTACTTTTTTCTTTCGCAAGGCCGTGCACATGTTGACCAGTTTTCACGTGTGTGGACGCCCTGGTGGTTAGGAAGGTAAAGAGGCCGTTCCTAAAAAAAACGGAAGCAAAAACTAACAGGGACAAAAGAGTTCTCTTCTCTAAAGGGGCCAAACTCCCATGAGCTCAACCCAAGGGAAAACAATTGTGGTTTCCCTACAAACGTATGTCCAGGTATATAGCCCTGGGGAGACCTGCATTAACATGAAATTGGAGGAACGTTAAAAAGAACAAAAAAAAAAATTGCTAAAAGCAACAAAAGATGGGAGGTTGTGGAAAGCCATGTTCAACCATTTTTCACATAGAAAATGATCCATCCTTTTTTTTTTAGTTAAACCAGACTAAAACAATCGCAGTAAACAGAAAAAAATTATCTTGAGTAACTGGGACACCTCACTATTTTGCGTGACATGGAATTCTTCTTAAATGTTGTCTGGTTATAAAAATGCCCCCATCCTATTCACCTCCCCAAATCACACAGAAGAAATGGGAACGGTGATTATGCGTTCACAAATCAAGAATTTTCATCTGCTGTCTCAACCATTATTACAGGCTGGACTTTAATGACAACCGACATTTTCTGTGTCTTTCGACATTATAAAAACATCTGAAAATCTTTTCCGAAATTAAATACTGAGGCCGATTTAATAGTTGTGCATTATTTCAGTGTTTATGGCCGACGATTATTCATCTGTCATTTGCTTTGTCGACAAAAATGACAGGCAACGTTGGAAACAAAGCTTTATAAGAACATAACGAGGAGTGATTAAAGTCAACGTCCTCCAGTTTTTAAACGAAATAGTTCGTTTAGAGCATTAAGGGCATGAGATCTCTTTTGGGGTTTCTGATATTTGAAGATGCTATTCACTTGAAGTAAAAAAGTATATATATATATATATATATATATATATATATATATATATATATATATATATATATATATATATATATATATATATTAAGCGTTTCACCCCAAGCAAGGTGGGAAGCCACTAGCACGCAAGGGGTTACAGAGAATTGGAGTGAGGCCAAATAAGAGTGATAGAGGAAAGGATGAAGAGAAGTATAGGGGATAGATCAAGGCATCTGGAGACGTCGATTGACATTACATTTGAATAGTTGGAGATTACAGCTATCAGGGAAACAGGAAGAGGGAAAGGAATTCCACAGGCGAGAGGTGCGAGACATGAAGCTATTGGAATAGAAGAGACGGCTTCATTTAACAGTTTCGACAGTGAACGGGTGAGAGCGAGATGCCAGCCTAGTAGAACGCTTAAATTCATGAAGTCTGGGAACCAGCGAAAGTAGCTCATCAGAGTAGTTACCATGAAAGTATTTGTAAAGAAGACAGAGGAATGCAACGGCACGTCTGTGAGAGAGCAACTGCAGACGATATGCCAGATCAGGGCCAACTGCATTGCATATCCGTCTCTGGATCTTATCAAGAACCTTGAGACATACAGAAGGGGCACCGGACCATATATGACAGCTATACTCCATGCAAGGGCGAATGATATATATATATATATATATATATATATATATATATATATATATATATATATATATATATATATATATATATATACTGGGAAAATAGTATGACAAAGTGGAAAAAGATTACTTGTGACGAGTTTCGTCCTTCAGGGCTTCATCAGACTACATTTATTATGTTGGTACGACTACACGTGCACACGAGCAAGGGGTGTTGGGAATTTTATATATATTCTATCACTGTAATGATTGCCAGAAAGAATACATTGGAGAAACCTCAAGGAGTTTAAATAAAAGTTTATATGAACACAAAAGAGATATTATATAAAGTAACACATCAAACTCATTAGTTGCTCACGGTAATAAGATTGATCACATTTTTATATAAAAAATGTTACTCTAATTAAAAGAGAAAACAATTCACTTGGACGAAAGTGTTTAGAAAGCGCTTTAATCGCTAATTTATCTCGAGTAAAATTGCGTACAGGTTCTTACAACGTTTCAACATTTCTGACAGACATTATGTTATCACAATGCGTGATATTTAATAACAAAAGTGATAGAAACACAAAGAAAAAAGGATCTAAATGAAATCGATTATATACATCGATTATATATCATTTATATATCTAAATGAAATGATTATATACCCAAAACGCAGACACACACACATATAAATATATATGTGTGTGTGTGAATAAATATATATTTTAAGATATTTTTTTATGTTTACACGTTCTTTTTATAGATACAAATATTTAAGTAAATGCTGTTTCATAATAGACAGTATTAAACAACATTTACCGGCCTGAATGTACGAGAAATTTTCATAGAAAATATTCGTCCTCCGACAGGATTCGAACCTGTATCCTATTATAAAATTATTATAAAACAGAGCATATATATATAAAAGATTTTACCTGCTTTTATTTATATATATATATATATATATATAATTCATATATATATATATATATATATATATATATATATATATATATATATATATATATATATATATATATATATATATATATATATATATATATATATATATATATATATAATTCATATATATATATATATATATATATATATATATATATATAATTCATATATATATATATATATATAATTCATATATATATATATATATATATATATATATATATATATATATATATATATATATATATAATTCATAA
This sequence comes from Acanthosepion esculentum, assembly GCA_964036315.1. Lineage (NCBI taxonomy): Eukaryota > Metazoa > Mollusca > Cephalopoda > Sepiida > Sepiidae > Acanthosepion > Acanthosepion esculentum. Next base: position 151,116,269 of record OZ038475.1, read on the forward strand.
AAGCAGGTAAATATATATATATATATAATTCATAAAAGCAGGTAAATATATATATATATATATATATATATATATATATATATATATATATATATATATATATATATATATATATATATATATATATATATATATATATATATATATATATATATATATATATATATATATATATATATATATATATATATATATATATATATAAATTAAAAAAAAGCATGTCAGGCTATATGACGGTTCCGTATAGGATACAGGTTCGATTCCTGTCGTGGGACGCATATTTTCTATGAAAATCTCTCGGACTTTCAGGCCGGTAAATGTCGTTAATACTGTTTATTATAAACAGAGCATTTACTTAAATATTTTTATCTATAAAAAGAATGTATAAACAAAAAATTTCTTAATATAATTGTGGGACTTTCATATATATATATATATATATATATATATATATATATATATATATATATATATATATATATATATATATATATATATATTGACTCACCAGTTATCTACCATCGCCTGAGAACGCACAATTTTAGTGCTGAAACATGAAAGCTATTCTGTAGTGATTTTTTTGATCGTATAATATACGGAGCAACCTTTTATTATGTGCCTTTTTTTCTCTTTTCTGTCATGGCTCCAAAGAAAGCTAGCAGTGAAACTGTTAAAGGAAACAGAAAAGTTAAGAGAAAAACAATTGTTGATATTCTCTCTTCCTACTCAGTTTTATTTGGCAAAATCGACAATCTATACCTTTCTTATAAATAAAGACACAATCGTATCTTTCCTTCTCTTTTCCAAACAATAACATCTTTTTCCTTCCCCTTCCACTGACCCCATCAACTCTCCTCGATCCGCACTGGGTGCCCCATACTTTCGGCCTTCTGCCACATCTAAGCTACGCTTGGAAAATTACTATAGGTACGGTAAAACTGAAGTGTTCGTTTATATTTTATTTGTTAAGTATTGTTATTTTTTTTTTAGATTTAATGATTTTCATTAGTTTTGTGTATAAACTTGTGCACAAAACTCTGTTGTTAAAGTTTAGATAAGTAATCATCTTGAGACCAGGAACTAATTAATCCATTTTACATTGATTCCTATTGGAAAAATAGTTTAGGTTAACGAACATTTCGGGTTACGAACGGAATTCAAGAATGAACTAAATTCGTGTACCGAGGTCCCACTGTATATATCATTCATCATATGATTAAAACAAAATACACACACGCGCACACACACACATACACACACACACACACACACATATATATATATATATGAATTCAAGCGTCCTACGAGGCTGGCATCCCGTTCCCACCCTTTCAGTGTTGAAACTGTTAAATGTAGACGTCTCTTCTACTCCAATAGCTTCATATCTCGCACCTCACGCCTATGGAACTCCCTTCATCATTCCTGTTTCCCTGATGACTATGATCTCCAACTATTCAAGTGTAACGTCAATCGACATCTCCAGTTGCCTTGATCTATCCTCTCTCCTTCTCCACATCCTTTCCTCTAACACTCCTATTTGCTCTCGCTCCAAATCCTCTGTAACCCCTTGCATGCTAGTGGCTTCTAGCCTTGCCTGGGGTGAAAAGCTTAATAAAAAAAAAAAAATTCAACGCAGTTTTTTTAATAAATTTACACTTTAGTATTTCAAGCTATGTTTAGGTAATTTTGGTAAATATATCTGTTAGAATGAGATGCCAGTGTTATTTTCATTTTTGCGTAATTTAGAGGATAATTTATCTATTAAACTCTGTAAATTCATATTTACGTGTATCCAAGAACAATTCCTGATTCCTAAGGGAATTTAGACCTTTTTTTTATTTTTATCTAACTTTTTTGTTTAACTTGCACGATGAAGCATCTGTCCTTACTTCCGTTCCCATATTGTATTTTGACATACGGCTGAAAACAACGTCAGAATGATTGACAGTCTGCGATTGGCTTGTTACAACCTGATTAGGGCTGTTCGCCGGATTAATAGTTCAGTATGATCCGGAATTGGCATCAATGTATCCATATGACTACGTCTGCGTGTATAGGTTTATATGTGAGTTTGTGAGTGTATATGTGCGCGTTTGTGTGTGTATATGTGCGCGTGTGTGTTTATGCGTGTGTTTGTTTGTCTATATTTCTTTGTATTCGTTTGCGTTTGACGAGTTTTATGTGGGAGTTTCCGGGTTGTTCGCTTTCCCATAGGAAGAGTGGATTATAACGAAATGATTATAATGGACTACATTTTCGGCCATTTTAACTGCCCAGCCTAACATTGGCAAAACTAGAATATTTACGATTAAAAAGAAGGGAAAAGCCTTTAATAAAAATATATAATTGCACAAAAATAGTAACTGCCATTTAAAAAAAAAAACAAGAATTGTCTTCTTTCATATGTAAATCCTTTTAAGACTTGGATGGTTATATCCTACCACAACTTCCAGTTTTGTCGCTCAAGCAGTTTTTGACTTGCTACCACCCTTCCTTGCCCCTGATCTGCCATCCATTCACACAAAATTTATTTCAAATGATGTTTTGCTTCTACTTTTCCTTCAGAAAATAACCTTTTATATGTTTCATTTAAAAAATTTTGAATCTTGACACTCAGGTAGCAAGTAAATACTGGTTTGACAGATCCTAATATCCCCCATTTAAATAATGTTTTATAGTAATAAAAAAAAAATGTTAGATTAAAAAATTAATTTAAAAAATACTGTTTAAGTTTCGGTTACGAAAATTAATCTAGCAGATATACCTGAGGAGAGGCATGTATTTCTCTAAATAGATAATTGAGCTACGTTTTAAAATTATATCCTGTGGCCAATATAGCAAGGGCCGCTTTAACTAGATAAGTGGTTGTCTTGATGAGAAAAAGAGTGTACAGTTCCGATTTCTGTCAGAGACACTTTTGTTTTTTTAGGAATCATCAAATTGGTATTCATTTCACTGTTCAAGAAATTTAAACAAAGGAAAGGCAACTGAAACAAGTGTACCTGCTAAAAATAACGTTTATAGCAAGAAGTAATATGAGAAATATTTATTATAGGTTTGACGAAATTATTAAAGATGTTCTTTTTTGCATGTGTTGTGTCGAAATAGGAATCAGTGTGTATTAATGTTGTTATAATAATAATAATAATAAAAAGGTATTTGTGTTGTGCAAAACAGAAGTTTGCATAAACTAATATAAAGTAATAGGAGGGAAGAATTCTGATATAAGTTTTATAAGTGAAATAAATCCTTCTATTTGGCAGAGAAGGCTGAATAATTTCTTCCTGGATGAAGGAAAGACTAGAGATGTGGTTCTTCAGAAGAATGCTGAGAATACAATGTGTGGAACATGTGAATAACTTTTAAGAAAAGAATAGGAACGAAACGGGCACTTTCGGTTCGGATCAGAACGAGACAGATGAAATTACTGCTACACATAATGAGTAAAGAAGGCTTGGAAAATTTGACACTGACAAGACATTGAATGCATGAGGAGCAGATGAAAGCAGTGAGTTATCTAACTAACAAGAGTATGAAAATGAATATCAGAACACAAACAGGGAAAGATGGTAAGGAGACGAATATTTTGTAGGGCTACAATGACCTAGAACAGTTCAATTTCTCCAATGTTTTCTGTAGCACTTAAGAGTAAGAGATTTATGTAGAGAGATAAATAGACATGAGCATAAAGCCTATTCTATATATATATATATATATATATATATATATATATATATATATATATATATATATATATATATATATATATATATTCTTTCTATTTACAATCTATTGTAGGCTTAATATTACTGATTAGATACAAACAGAAGTGCCACTGGATAAAAGTGCCTGTATTCAAAGCAGGCTACAAACGATAAAAGAATTGAAGAGATTAATCAACTTAGTAGACCAAATTCTTTGGACATTAAGTACTTTTATAAAAAAGAGAAAAGATTGCACAGGGGAGTAATTTTAGCACTGAAGAATTGGACTCAAATCTGGGATAGTCATTTTTGTGGTGGCCTTCGTATCTCTAAGGGAAATTTCCTCCAGATTAGATAAAAAAAATAAGTTAAAAATAGCCAATTACCGTAGGTTGAGGACAAACCCTGTTTTCTTATCAATAAGAAAAAGTAAAAAAAAAATTGACAAGATTTCCACGTGGCTCAGTATATCACCTCCTGTTTTTTTTTTACAAATTTTCTTATTTTTATTTACATTTTTTTAGAATTTTCACACACACACACACACACACACACCGACACACACACACCGACACACACACACACCGACACACACACACCGACACACACACACACCGACACACACACACCGACACACACACACACACACACACACAGACACACACAAACACACACACAGACACAAGCACACACACACACACACACACACACACACACAGACAGACACAGACACAAACGAACACACACACACACAGAAACAAACACACACAGACACAAGCACACACACATACACAAGCACACACACACACACACACACACACACATACACAGACACAAGCACACACACACACACACAGAGACACAAACACAGACACAAACACAGACACACAGACACACACACATATTCACGCGTGCATCGTGAGGTGAACAATCCGTCCGATTTATAAGTGATTCCCACGCAAATTATAATGTTCAGTCAGATTTTGGGAAGTGGATTGAGCTGAAAATCTTTCAACATCTCCCCGCATATGTGAGCGTTCATAAGTTATCGTATTCACTCTCTCTCTCTCTCTCTCTCTGTATATATATATATATATATATATATATATATATATATATAGAGAGAGAGAGAGAGAGATAGATAGATATCACATATATATATATATGTGTGATATCTATCTCTCTCTCTCTATATATATATATATATATATAGAGAGAGAGAGATAGATAGATAGATAGATAGATATCACATATATATATATATGTGTGATATCTATCTCTCTCTCTCTCTCTCTATGTATATATATATATATATATATAGAGAGAGAGAGAGAGATATCACATATATATATATATATATAGAGAGAGAGAGATAGATAGATAGATAGATAAATATCACACACACACAGACACACACACACACACTCACACACACACACACACACACATATATATATATATATATATATATATATATATATATATATATATAAGGTGAGTTATATTTCTGAGTCAAAGTCCTGAATATGAGGGATTGGGCCTATATAAATTTAAAAGTGGATACAAAGGTCAACACCGAGCTGCGGCAGTCTGTTTCATGCCTGAACGCAATCTTCAGGCCTGAAGATTGCGTTCAAGTATGAAATAGACTGTTTGATTTTTCACAAATTTAAATGGACTACCAATCGTTATCTTCTGTCTTCTAAATTACTTTTAATTCTGTCTTCTTTAACTACATCTTAATTTCTTTTACTGTTCTCTCCTTAATAACATTTTCTTTTTCTCGTTTTCTCTCACCCTCACTAACGCCTTGCTTCTTAGTGACTTTATTGCCATACTTGGGATGAAATGAATTAAAAAAAGACTATGAGAAAGATATTTAGAATATTAACAATGGCCTCAGACAATAAACTTTCATTATCCAGCTTAATCTCTTGTCTGGTTGGGAACTCATTTAATCCTTGAGTAATGCTGAATGATGATTGTGATGTGAGGTCTGAAAGATTTTTAAAAAGTCCCTGATGGTAGAGAAGGTCCTAGCCATGCATTCCTTCTTAAACCCTTCCCCGGCATAGACGTGTATATAGTTGTAAAGAAATATGGACCAATTACACCCTGTGACTTTGGTTATGGGGTATGATAAAGGATCGCGTGTATAGCAAAAAAGTTAGACATCGAAGAGGTCAAGGACAGAATAAAAGGTGAATTATCAACCATTTACCGTGAAACGTCAAAGCACTAAATTGTACCGTTGATCGCTGGTTTTTGTGCATCAGTTGTGCTGGTGGACAGGTAGAGACTGTTCAGTAAATTCTGAATAAATGATTCCTCACATACTAGTGTTAACATAATTTTAACTCACCGTGTATGTATATATATATATATATATATATATATATATATATATATATATATATATATATAGTTAAGCTATCTGAGTTTGTTTTTCCAAACGAGTATTACTATTAGTATATATATATATATATATATATATATATATATATATATATATATATATATATATATATATATATATATACGAGGGTCATTCAATAAATAAGGTGAATTTTTCGGTATAAGGACTTCTAATACAGATAGAAGCTTACTTTTTTTTCAACGTAGTCTCCCAGCACTGTCACACCCTTTTCCCATCTGTACACAAGCTTCCGTATTCCCTCAGCGTAAAAATCTTTGGACGGATGTCTCAGCCAGTCGCTCACACCACTTTTGACTTCATTGTCACTTTTAAACTTTGTGCCTCTCGTGAACGCTTTCAAGGAACCAAGCAGGTGAAAGTCTGAAGGGTCAAGGTCTGGGCTGTAAGGGGGATGAGGGAGCAGTTCCCATCCCAGCTCGTTGATAGTCTGCACCGTTTGGCCTTGCGTTGTCATGATGCAAGATGACTCCTTCTGACTGATGACCCCTGCGTTTGTCCCAATAGATAAGCTCAAAGTCCTTGCAATGTCATCCACTGTCACCCTTCTGTCAGACTGAATGAGGTCATTGACTGATTCGATCACTTCAGGAGACCTCACTTCTGTAGGCCTCCCAGGCCTGTCTTCATCCTCAACACTGCTCCGCCCTTCTTTAAACAATTTAGCCCACTTGTAGACATTTTTTGGGCTGAAACATGTGGCACCATACACAGTTGACATTCTCCTATGAATTTCAACTGGTTTGCACCCTTCAGCAACCAAAAACTTGATAACTGACCGCTGTTCAATCCTAGAGCATGCTTCTTGGTCGGCCATCTTTGTTAATCGCCAAAACTCTCAAAGTTTTTTTTAATCTGCAAAAGAAATTAAATCCATGTGAAAAAGAAGTAAAAAAAAAAAAAAAGAGTAAGCTTCTATCTGTATTAGAAGTCCTTACACCGAAAAACTCACCTTATTTATTGAATGACCCTCGTATATATATATATATATATATATATATATATATATATATATATATATATATATATATATATATATTATCATCCACAGACAGACTGTTTCGCTGTATCACAGCTCATCAGTCTGGCTAGACGTCCGGTTGCCTCTGGCTAGAATCGAAAACCGGCTGAATTCGCGTCAGTCGGAAATTTTACCCTGAAGCCGTTGGCGCACGGCAGAGAAGAAGGTGAATTTAAGCGTATTTATTTTTAGATAAACACACAGTGACTGAGAGAACTCTATTCGATTTACCGAAGAGTCTTGCATTATTAGCCGTAATAGTCACTGTTTACAAACCCACACATCCTCCCCAGAGAGCTCAACCGAAATAAATGTTTCAGGAGCATATACATTGTCATCCACAGACAGACTGTTTCGCTGTATCACAGCTCATCAGTGTGGCTAGACGTCCGGTTGCCTCTGGCTAGAATCGAAAACCGGCTGAATTCGCGTCAGTCGAAAATTTTTACCCTGAAGCCGTTGGCGCACGGCAGAGAAGAAGGTGAATTTAAGCGTATTTATATTTAGATAAACACACAGTGACTGAGAGAACTCGATTCGATTTACTGAAGAGTCTTGCATTAGTAGCCGTAATAGTCACTGTTTACAAACCCACACATCCTCCCCAGAGAGCTCAACCGAAATAAATTTTTCAGGAGCATATATATTGTCATCCACAGACAGACTGTTTCGCTGATATATAACTTGTAGATATATCAAAACAAATCGGTACCCGAGGAAAAAATTGGAAATAAAAAAAGAAAGAACTAAAAACATCCGAGTCTTTAGTCCAAAGAAAAAACAAACAAATGAGTAATAAGACTAAAACGTAGAGGGCTCTTATCCTGAAGATCCGTTTAGTTGAAACCTAGGTAGGTTTTTCTGGCTCTTTAGGATTTATTTTAGTTATGTGTATGTATGTATGCATGTATGCATGTATGTATGTATGTATATGTGTGTGTGTGTGTGTGTGTGTGTGTGTGTGTGTGTGTGAATATATAAACATATCTATGTAAAGGTATCTATGGATACACACACACACACGCATATGGAAATAATTTGAGTCTTCATGTATAGCTTTATTTGTGCATGCCTCAACACGTGTATATGTATTTAAACACGTCTTTCTGTATGTGCGTGTATGTAATTTGATAACTCTCACAAATGTTAGGTATCGGGGGAACACCCACGAATTTAATATTAAAAAAAGTAGCCTGCCTAGGGCAATGGCGCTTTAGTTCGCTTCAAAGTATTCCTCTTAGCTTATCACACACTCAACCTAGTGTAATGTCTACCGTTAAAACTAAACTGCAAATTCCACTTCACCATCTGCTGCCTTATCTCATACTTCGTATTTTCATTCACAGACTGTAATCTCCCTAGCGAGCATCATCTAACAGCGATAGCCAGAATTCTCTGGGAGTGATTGTAGTGGGACGGGACTGAGAGAGCTGGTGATGCGATATTTTGCCAAAAATCCCTGCATAAGTCTTCACTTATCATCTCGTTCCATCATTATGAATGTGACGGTCATACGGAACAGCAACCCACTCAATGAGACCTCATTACCGACTGAGTACCCCAAAGGAGAGTGTCTGTTCACTCATTCGTGGTAAAGAAAATTATGATTGGCATCTAAATTGCATTACTTTGTTCGGGAAATATTCAAAATAGCTGGGCACTTTTCGGATAGACCTTAAATGTACGTATTTGTATGTGTTTGTATGAAATCGTAATTCTACTATAAAAAATGTCAACGTTTTCACATTCTTTCTCTTTCTGTCTTTTGAACAGGAATAGAGGTTTATCACTTGTTTCCTGTTTAAGATTGGTTCCTTGTACGGCATTTTCTTTATGTAACCCTCTACCTCGAATTGCTCTTGGGCCTTGTAAAAAGTCATTATCAATTTGCAGGAACAGATCAAGAGTAAGCAATAAGTCACTATTAGGTTTAAATTCCAATAATGAATTCTTGACATATTGTCTTTAATTAAAATAATCCTATCCGTTTCTGATTTCTCCTTAGCTAATTAATACCTATAAAATCCATGTAATATAAAAATACTGATAGCAAATACCTTGATTAATTCATTTGTTACGGCTTATCAATACTTTGCAGGTTATTTAAAGCCAGAAAATATAGTATTATATTGTAAGAAATTTTGTTTTGATAATAATGGTTGAATGATACAAGTCTTAATAAGTAACCTAAAGATTGTTGCAAGGAAGTGGATTTATGCCATTCCCAAAGGTATTTGCGTATACGTGAATATAGCGAGCACAACGTGAATTTGAACTCGGCCCTCCGATTAATAATTCTAATCTATTATTCATTACACCACCAACACATCCAAGCTTACAGTACCTGATATTCCCAAACTATCACCCACATAGGTACTGACCAGGCTCAAAGTTGCTTAACTTCGGTGATCGTACTGAAACCGGTGTTTTAACGTGATGCGGCCGTAAGTCGCAAATGTAATGAATATCTAAAAAAAAAAAAATTAAAAATATGGGATTAAATTCTAAACATAATAAATTTAATCTGGGAGACTGAAAGCAGTTTAGGCTGCACTAAAGGTATTTTTGCCCCAAACAGGAGCATTTTTTCTTCTGCTTCTTGTAAGCACCGTATCGTTTCAGGACGTAGACAGTCATGGCCTCAACGCTATCTTAACGTTTGTCCCTCTGCTAAACCACCGACCCAGTTCTGCCATTCATGTGGCCCACTACTTCCTCCTGTTCTTCTTGACTTTGATATGCTTCGTGAGTGTTAAATTCTCCAAGCCCTCATTCCTCACTATAAGAAAATTCAGTTGCTTCTCCCTAATTCTGTGTGTGTGTCTTTTTGTTTCGATTTTCCTTAAGGCTTATTCCTCGTTTGCGCGCTGACTGCATGGAATTCTCAGCATTCGTCATAAGAACCATCTTTCCGTTGTTTCAAGTTTTTTTCTCCCAGCATTCATTATCATGCAAGAGAATTAATACTAAATATGAATTCAGAAGTCTTTGTTTCTAATTAAATTTTCCTGTTTCTTAGTACATTGTTTAGCTTTTGGAAGGCATTTTTCGCTAATCAAATGAGCATTCGTATTACGGTGTCACGTTTTCCAACCTTTGTTAAAAACACTTCCCGGATATTTAAACTTCTGTTCTCTAATTTGTAACTCACATCTTAGGCTTTTCCGATTTGCGGACAAACATTGTTTTCTTACAGTTAGTGGCTAGTTCTTTCTCGCCCTCCATAACCTGAGTCGAATTCGAGTCATATTCGAGTCTTGCGCTTAAATAGAGCAAGACTCTTATATGGATGTCATGCATGACATCCAGCTTGTCATATTCAAGTCTTGCGCTTAAATACTCGTCATATTCGAGTCTTGCGCTTAAATAGTTAGAGCAAGACTCTCATATGGATGACATGCATGACATCCAACTTCTTCACAAATATTTAAACTGTCATAACTCTTTTCTCAGGTGAATGATTAAAATTGTATTCAAGCGAATGAATCATTTAAGTCTTAAAGAAGACGATAATTATCAGATCTCACAGACTGGCGCTAGAGAATCACAGTCAAAACTCCTTACCAAATTACAAAAAGGCATTACTTGAAAACTTTTAAAAGTAGCAATAATGGATAGCATATGTAAATATTCATATAATCAAGGTGTTCATTTTTACCTTAAACAAAAAGGTTTGGAACGAAACTCCCATAAATTCTAGAAAGAGCGATAACAGATAATGGACGAATTTCTTTAAAAAACTGTTTCAATAATTTAAAAAACAAAAAACTGACAGTAAAACTAACTGTTTGGTCAATTAATGCTTTGTGTGTCTCGTGTGGAAACGACTAATTTTACAGTTGCCATGATCATCTAGCTAGATATCTGATATGAAGTATTGAAACTATTTACGTCTTGGTATGAAGTCATGGTTATTCAGTTAGATTTGTAGATAATTATTATTGAAGTGTGCTCGATCCTCATTGGGCATTGTACATACGTAGAGTCATGATTCACTGTGCTAAACGTAGTATATATAATCAATATATAATTCTTAGCGATTATCATAAGACCTTTACGTCAACTCTTTGTTCCTGAGATTCATGCCGCCTCATTTGAGCACTCTTAGCTGATTTAACATTTTCACTTTTGCAATTCATTTAGCTTCACATCATCCAGAGTATATCTGTGCCTAGGTTGTATTATGCTGATTTGGGGGGGCAAGTGGTGACTCAATTATCAACGTCAATCTTATATTAATCCTTTGAGCCCTGGCCACCGCTTTACTGGTGGTAGAGAAAAATGACGTAATGCCCAGCCACCAGTTGAACGCTGAGTAAACAATTGTAACTACTTTTATATCTACCGTGAATCATTACATACCAATTATATGCGAATTTTGACTCAAGAACTCAGGGAGAAGGGCCAAAATTGTTCAGGAACGCAGGGTTCAAAGAGTTAACATTCAGAATTTCAAGAACAATCCAATTTCTTGTATTTCATTTAATTTCTTTCTAGAGCGAAGATCTGAAACCTTTTCAAATATCTTTTGAAGTTCAGTCATTACTGTTTATCCCACTAATATGCCCTTGAGCCCCCACCCCCCAAAACCCCCTGTGTTTTGCAAGTAATTGAAGCTGTGATTAAACAATAGTATTTTTTTAGATAAAGTGATATTTTTAATTTTACGCTAAAAGAAAATTACTACAAATCTCAGTTAATCATAAATAATAATGAACAGTGTGATCCTTCTATTAGCTTATCTGCCCATAACAAGAGACTCACCATTTTCAGCAATTAGTATCTACTATCTTTCCTGTTCTCACTTGTAAATGAGAATATAATGATTTATGATAATAAAAGGCTTATGATAACATGAAACATACTGAGAATCAATTAAAGCAAGTAAGCGTCTTTGTACCATAGAAAATATAAAAATAATAAATATATCTTTGATATATGTGTATATACATAATAAATGAATCAGTGATACATATATATATATATATATATATATGTCTGTGTGTGTGTATGTGTGTGTGTGAGTGCATAAGTGCGTGTGTGCGCGCGAACGCGTCTGTCGTGCGTTTGTGTACGCGAGTATGTGTATAATTATAATTTTGTTTTAAAATTTTGCTATATTTACGAGGAAAGGGTGCACTATATCGGGGTAGAGTGTTTGTAGATATAAACAGTGTAGGCATATGAAAAGGGTATTGTGATTAGCAAATGCGAGCCTTTAGTGGTCATATATATATATATATATATATATATATATATATATATATATATATATATATGTGTGTGTGTGTGTGTGTGTGTGTGTGTGTGTGTGTGTGTGTGTGTGAAGGGTGTTCCAATACCTTGGAACGATTTTAAATATGAATTAAGTTTAAATTCGTTCCAAGTTATTGGAACATTTTTATACACGCACACAGACACACACACGCATATATATATATATATATATATATATATATATGTGTGTGTGTGTGCGTGTGTGTGCGTGTGCGTGTGCGTGTGTGTATGTGTGTGTGTTTAAATAAAGACAAAGGATTCCCTTTCTATCAACAATCTTTCAAAAGGTGGTAGTTGATGCAATTAAACAAAACTACAGACACAATTACAAAAATAGCGAAAGAGGAGGAGAAATTGGAACACGATTAAAACATATATATATATATGTGTGTGTGTGTGAATTGAAATCACACACAGACACACACACACGCAAGCATACACGCACATATATATATATATATATATATATGTATATACATAGGTATAAGTTATATTTAGGTACTGAGTTTTCATTTTTTTCAGGATGTATGAAATAGTAACTTAAAGTGTATATGATGTATTTAATTTGCACACACACACACACACACATAAGCACACACACACACACACATATATATATATATTGAGGGAGAGAGAGGGAGTAATATAAAATATCGCATTTGAGGCAGACATGTTGACAAGAAGTCCTGTTCAACTTCACTTTCTGCTACAACTTCTCGAGTTGGGAGTGGATTGTCGTTCTTATGTAAGTGGAGCAATGACACTTAGCAAGTAGAGGTCATCTACTTTGGTTGGCTTGAGACACCCAGTGATCGATCTGCAAGATGTCTTTAAGGCAGGTTTGATTTTCTTTGCGTGTGATAATCTGCTTCACACTAGTGAGGCATATTCTGCTGTGGAATAACAAAGGCTGTAGTGCTGATTGTACCAGCATGGACACCCCATTTGGTGTTAGAAAACTTCAAAATATCGATCCTTGGCTTTAGTCTTTGCAAAGTGGTCCTTGTATGTAAGTAACCGGTCCACAGTTACTCCAAGGTAGATAAGCTTGCTAGTGTGCCCTAACCGTTTTTCATACCAGTTGATCTTGAGTTGGCGGTTAACGTCTTTGTTCCTTAGGAGGAAGGCACTGATTTGGGTCTTGTCCTGGTCGGCTCGTCTTATGAGATAAGGCTGCCCAGAGAATTGGTGGGTATGGTCTCAACCCAACCTGCTCGAAAGATTGCTTCTGGAATGCAATGCAGAGATCATCTGCATAGAGGAAACTCTTAGTATGTGGGTGGATGGGCTGATCATTTTGGTACACTACTACATAGGAGAAGCTATGTCGGCGATTCATTGTAAAACGTAATCTGTATTGTTGAAAAATGTCTCAAAGGACTTGATGGTAAATAAATAAAAAGATGCATGCTGGTTTGCCGCCGTTACGTATTTTGTAATGCATGCGAGGAAGACATTTTGAAAAAAATATGCAAAAGAATGGCTCTACGTGCACAAATATGAATAATATGGTAAATAATAAAATAAGTATAAACTGTCACTTTCTTGGATACTATAACTTGAATGGAAAGGCCTTTAGTGTGAAATCAGTTTGCAGTTCTAAAAAAAAAAAGAAGCTTTTTACTGCTTTTGATCGAAGTAATATTATATAATGTGAGCAATATTTATTGCAATAACTTGTATTGCAAATACAAATGAAATGTGAGCAATTAATAATGAAATTACTAATATTTCCCATAATTCTTTTTTATCATGAACTGCTTTTAAAAAGAAGCCAACAGGTTCATTCATGTGTGGTCTTGGATGATACCAAGAATAATTGATTTTAATATGTCATTATAGGTAAATATATAACTTAATTACTTGCAATATTTAAATTATTCGGACAGTTATCCTCATCTCCATTGCCATATTCACAACGTTGCTCCGTCCTTCTTCAGGTGATTGAAATTTCGAACCGAACCCTTTATTTCGACCAAAGAGGTAGACTTTTCTAGTTCCACGTGCCATGCCTCCCCCGGAAGTCTCTGTTATTTCCGTTTAACTCAATTCTCCAAGTTTTGGTTCAGCACTGCTGTGGCCTGGTTTTGGACTCTATTGAATTTGGTCTAGTTACTGGATCTAACCAACGTCTTTATCCACTGGGCCATGTGTCCTTGACGAGCGTACAACGACCGAAACGTTGTGAATCTGGCAAGGAAGATGAGGATAACAGTCCAGTAATGTAAATAATGTAAATAATCAAAATACCTCATCTCAGAGATATAGACAGATATATAGAGAGAAATAAACTTAAAGGGCGGAGCGTACAACGGCCGAAACTTTGTGAATATAGCAATGAAGATGAGGATAATAGTCCGAATAATGTAAATAATGCAAATAATCATAATACCTCATCTCAGAGATATAGAAAGATATATAGAGAGACATACACTTAAAGGCCGGAGCGTACAACGGCCGAAACGTTGTGAATATGGCAATGAAAATGAGGATAAGAATCCGAATAATGTAAATAATGCAAGTAATCATAATACCTCATCTCAGAGATATAGAAAGACATATAGAGAGACATACACTTAAAGGCCGGAGCGTACAACGGCCGAAACGTTGTGAATATGGCAATGAAAATGAGGATAACATTCCGAATAATGGAAATAATGCAAGTAATCATAATACCTCATCTCAGAGATATAGACAGATATAACTTCATTTTTTATCATCTTATATTATTTTCCTCAGATATATTCACGTGATTTAATGTGTAATGACACATTTATCAATAAAATAAATTACAATAGGAAAACAACCGTCACTATGGCTGCCACTTGAAGACAATTTTTCACATTCAACGTTCTTTATGAACTCAAATAAACTGCGTATATAAACAATTAATGCTTGAAGTCAATGTGTCGTATGACAGAGAGAACGAGAGAGATCAAATTTAAGAGTAGGCGTTTTCTACACATGTGCGCAAGTCAATTACAGACTACCTTTCACATATATACCACACGGCGTTACAGGAAGGCTGCTGTTAAAATTTCCAGAACGTTTATTTAGAGAACAACATTGGCTAAGTTGTGACACTATTTCTTTTCCATCGGATTTGGTATTGATAAACGAAAGTCGCTTCGCTGTTAATTATTGGTTCCAGTTCATTTCTTGAAGATTAGCACTCTCGCCCAACACCTGATCTCATTTTGACTTTCCTTTGAATCCAAATACACATGCTCTTGGCCGGATAACATTTCATCTTCGCCTTCTGAGGAATCAGAGAAAAATCAGTTATTTACGCAAAGGAATTAGGCAAAGAGCCAATCATAAGATTTGTTCGATCTTTAGAAATTGGCAGTATTATCCGAACCTAACAGATCGGTAAGGACATGGGTATGTACTAATGGCGGAAAACGGAATCGGCGAACCAAGTTCAAATTCCAAGAATAACATTTGATTTAATACTAGAAATTGTTTTGTTCTTCACTCGATTTGGCCGAAGGGTAATTTTAAGCCACAGGCGTTTGACTGGAAGAAACAACACCCTGGTGTCTGGTCTCAGTTACATCGCAACAGAATGAACAATATAGCTTAAAAATCATGTACAGTTTATTTTTTCCATCGGTAACAATCTGGCTGAAGGGTAATTTTAAGACACAAGTGTTTGACTGGAAGAAGCTGCCCTCCCCTCCTGGTGTCTGGCTTGAACTAAAACGCAACATATGAGGAAGGAGTAAGAATTGAAGATTACAAGGATATGGCACATAGATAAGCATTGGTCCTAAGTTGGTTAATATTGTAGTTTTCGGGGAAGCATCCATGCGGGAGTCCGTTGCACAAAGTAACGTTTCTTGTGACGATGCTTTCCTGGTTGAATATCCTTCTTGGAATAGGTAGGGAATGATGGTAATTCAACCCAGTGGACGTAGGAAGACGATTGTTGCCCACAAAGGTCTGAGCTGGTCGCGCTGAAGAATGAAGTCCGTCTGTATATTTGTTATGGAAGTAGCGATAGAGTAGTGATAGGACTGCGATGTTGCATCTGTGGGAAATGGGTTATAGGGTAGAGAATAATTAATGCCCCGCTCCAAGCTTCTGTCTGCCTCTTCTTCTTTTGCCTGAGGTGGTACCTTCTAACATTTCTCTCCCTCTTTTTTGAAAGAGCGAATGTCTGCCTGAATAAAGACTTATTGTATTATAAGTCGAGAGCGCCATTTCACTTAGTTATCTGTAAGTATTTCATTTTAGTCTTCGTTTGTCTGTCAGTTATTGGCGCCATCAACCGGCAAAACCTGGACAAGATTCTTTGTACTGAGACGTTTTTTTTTTTTTTAATTCCTTAAAGAACACGTTCGCGGTCCATTAACGAGCCGATGGGCTTTCAGCCATGGTTTCTTGGGTGGGATATCTTACCTGGGGGTAGGGTTTGTAATAAGATAACAACGCAAACTTCGCGGGGTGATATACTACGAAAGAACTTTTGTACCTACAGTCTTTGTTGAGGGCGTTAAAACACATCTCTAATATCACAGTGTGTAGCAATTGAGATATTTCTGGAACATTTAGACATCTTTTGCTGTTAGATTTGCATATCGCTGCCGTTATCTTTCCAGCATCAGGTTTATGTTCAATGAATCCTTGATGAGTGACACTTGCCGCTGACAGAGCAACTTTTATCTTTTCGTAGAATAAGAGTCTAATTCAGTTCACTTGGCTCAACGCGCACATTATCTCAAACAAATCCACAAATGTTATAACAGCCTTCATCTTATCTCAGTCAGTAAATTCAAAACGTGAGAAGCATAACGGCTACCGGCGTCGAAAGCATCGTTCAAATTC
Source organism: Acanthosepion esculentum (assembly GCA_964036315.1). Taxonomy (NCBI): domain Eukaryota; kingdom Metazoa; phylum Mollusca; class Cephalopoda; order Sepiida; family Sepiidae; genus Acanthosepion; species Acanthosepion esculentum. The sequence goes on from OZ038475.1 coordinate 151,133,535, forward strand.
AGTCCTTGCATTCGCTCATATACCACTGGAGAAAAACATAGATATATCTTTCTCCTGAGATACGGGTTAAATAACGAGGTAGACAAGAGTTTTTAGCTTCCCATGGGAAATAACCTAATGGAAGTATAACTTTGAAATTCAAACCGTTGAGAAGGCAATGGGCCGGGACACAGTACCATCTTTTCCAAGCATTTGGAAAAGCAAGGATATACAGTGAAGAAATTATATATATATATATATATATATATATATATATATATATATATATATATATATATATATATATATATATGAATTGGACAGAGTCCGAAAACTTATTTGAAGACATTTTTGATATGTTTAACGTTCTTTTTATAGATACAAGTATACTTGTATCTATAAAAAGAACGTTTAACATATCACAAATGTCTTTAAATATATATATATATATATATATATATATGCAGAAATATAGTCTTAAAGTGTGCTATATTTATGGGGTAAAGTGCTCAATATCAGAGATAGAGCGTGTGTAAATATAAAAGTGGACATGGAAGTCAGCACTTAGAGGCGACAGTCTGTTTCATGCTAGTGCAATCGCCTGACGATTGCACTAGCATGAAACAGACTGTCGCCTCTAAGTGCTGACTTCCATGTCCACTTTTATATTTATATATATATATATATATATATATATATATATATATATATACATACATACACACACACACACACACACACACATACATATATAACATATGGTCAAGCAAGGATATACAGTGAAGAAATTATGTATATACACACACACACACACACACACACACACACACACACACATATATATATATATATATAATATACAGTATATTGGCAATATACATGGCAATTCAAAGATAATAAAGAGGTCATGGAAATTCACATAAAATAAAGAAAAGGAATGTGTGGAGAACCATGACCGTCTACATCCTGAATGGACATGGCATTTAAAAAAATAATCGATTTAGAAAGAAAGGTTTCCTGTTCTAATTTATTTCAACTTCGAACTGACGTAACCTACGCGCTTGGTTTACGAGTTATTTGCGGTTTCATCGGGTTTCAAGAAATGCTATGATGAAAATAGCGTGTTCCCATGACGATATACTCGGACATAGAATATAAGAATCAATTATGCAGAAGCGATTAAAACATTTTATGATGGTAATTTATTCTACTAGTAGCTGCTGAAAAGATCTCGGCCCGACCAAAGATTCGCCCAATATCAGAGTAGTCATTCAAATTCCTTTTTCGTCGATCAGATAAAATCTTCAGCATCTTTCTCGTATTTTATCTGATTTTTCTTCAGTGCAACATTCATTTTTAAAAAATAAATTGAGACTTGAACAGAAATATGATTCTACAGAAGGATGCTGAGAATACCATGAACTGAACATGCGAAGAAATTTTAAAAAATAGAAACACTAAGCGAAGAAATTTTAAGGAAAATGGAATAAAAAAAGAACACTTATATATAGAATCAGAAATGGAGAATTTGAAACTAACATGCCACATTCAATGGACAGAAGAAAACAGCGAGTAACTGTTTTGCGACCCATTTTACACAGCTTACGTAAAATAGGTGGCAAAACGGAGACTGGGAGGGGTGGTGAAATGACAAAACGTACTGAGAGCTAGAAAGAATAAGAAGTTGTGGAGATCCCTGATCTGTCACAACCTGAAATATTATTATTATCATAGATTTCATTTGGGTTTTCAAGGATATGTGGGTAGTTTGAGATTCGGTAAGCCGAGGTAAATTTTCAGTCTGTTTTCGCACCAATGTCCTTTGGAAAGACATTAATCCATTTTGCCTCCCCCTTTTTATGTTTTAAATCTCAGCAAAGACTGGACATTTCTAGCCTCATCGCAGCCAGTCTAAGAGAAGGAGAACTTTGAATAGAAACCGGTGGAGAAGGCACTAGGAAACCATTTAAATTTAGACTTAATACGACGGTAATCAACAGAATATATATGGCACTCAATAATGGTAGAATATCATACGAGATTGGTAATTTCCCACATGGCATACACAATCTCTTTTACATGTGTTCCCTTAATTAATGCTTATTCTTCCTAAAACTTAAATGTTTCTTAGATTTCTTAGTTTTATTTGACCAAACAAGACGAGCGAATGATATGAATATTATGAAGAGAACATCGTAGTGATGACACAATCTTAAGAAGATTAGCATGATGTGAAAGTTAACTTAGAGACTATGACACTCACAAGGCGCATTGAGAAGTAGAGGGAAGCATCAAGTAACCAACTTGGAAATTTGACCAAATGAATGTAGGACCAGAAGCTGCTTCAGTCGAATCTAATTTCCGTATAACTAAAAATCAACTCGGTCTTTGAAATGTTGGAGTTACACATGTACTCTTCTTAAGAAGTGACATCTCCGATGGTTGTACAATGTTCGGGGGAAAGACGACAGAAGAACTCTGAAAGGACATTCTTTATTCTGAAGTTTCAAATGAAAGGAGAAAAACTGGATACAAACAACTTCGATTTCAAGATTTGATTTGATTTGTTCATGGATTATTTAATGCCGAAATTTAATTTTTGGTGGGATCTTTGAAGTAATAAAAATATGATATATTTTATTCTGCTTTCACAATTGAATACATGGTAGATGATACTCAGCTTTTGTGCATATACATGTTTGTGTGGAAATAAATACTAGTGGTTGTAATATGTGTTTCATGTAGTTTTGTTGATGTTATATTTTGGAATAGAGTTTGATTTCTTTAAGAAATTGAAGGATATTATATGGATTAATGTCATGAAAGAGTTCTTTCATGTTGGTTTGTTTGGTTGCTTGATTTTGTTTAGCGGCATATCAACTTCTATGGGTTATTTAATGCGGAAATCTAAATATTTTGAACATTGTTCAACTAAATATATTTTGAATGTAACTGTATGCCTTCAACTACAGATAAAATGTGCCGTTGGTCATTTTGCTAGAAATATATACTGTTAGTAATTTTACTATAAATATGTTGGTAATATTTTATATAAATATGTATTTATGGTATTTTTACAATAAAAATGGATTTTTATACTTTGATAGTGTTTTTGTTTGGGGGTTCCTTATTTGCTCATAGTTGGGAACCTAACAGATGCTACCACCCCAGATCTTGGTGAACCTGGGAACAACAGTAATTAAGACGTGTTTGCCCCTCACGCATTGGACTTTACCTCGATTTGAGACGCTGCATGGGCATCTTACCCTACAGCATGGCAAAGCAACGGACTTCCGAGACTACGATACTGACGACGTCTATTAATAATCACATATGCGAAGCAAGTGGAGTTTACTCGAGACATATTAGCAAATGTTTAAAGAAATATATGTAAAAAATCTATTGAGTGATAAAAACTAGATAAGGTATTAAAAAAGAATTAGATAAGGTTGTGACGAAACGAATAGGGAAAAATAAAATGAAGTTAAGAAAAATAAAAAACGTATCAGATGGCAAAAATATCTTAAATGTATTTGCTGTATCTTAGTGAAGTCTAAATATCTGGTAGGCTAATGTTTATTCGGACCAAACGAATTATCAGAACTTGATTGAATCTTAACTATCATACTTTATGAGATTATGCTTGTTTCTAAGTAGTACCATGTGTGAGACCACTTTTATTTGTAAGCTGCAAAATGTTTGAGATCACGTTTGTTGCCAAGTAGTATAATGGGTGGGATTACTTTTGTTTCTATATAATACAATGGATGAGACTGCATTTGTTTCGATGTAGTACAATGTGTGAGATCACGTTTGACGCTAAAACTGTTAGATGTAGACGTCTCTTCTACTCCAATAGCACATCTCGCCTGTGGAACTCCCTTCCCTATTACTGTTTCCCTGACAAATAAAATCTCCAACGGTTTAAGTGTAGCGTCAATCGACATCTCCAGTTGCCTTGATCTATCCACTTCCCTTCTCCACATCCTTTCATTTTTCATTCCTATCTGCTCTCGCTCCAAATCTTCTGTAACCCCCTTGCCTTGATTGACCCACTGTCTTTCTCTTTCTCCACATCCTCTCCTTTACCACTCCTATCTGCTCTTCCTCCAACCCTTCTTTAACCCCTTGCGTGATAGTGGCCTCCAGCCTTGCTTGGGGTGATACGCTTAAAAAATATATATATATATAATGGTTGAGATCACGTTTGTTACTAAGTCGTACGCTGTGTGAGATCACGTTTGTTTCTAAGTCATATAATGTGTGAGATCACGTTTGTTTCTAAGTCATATAATGTGTGAGATCACGTTTGTTTCTAAGTCATATAATGTGTGAGATCACGTTTGTTTCTCAGTAGTGCACTGTGTGAGATCACAATTGTCGCTAATTGGCACATTGTACGAGATCAGCGTCTGCATACCAAATGACAACGCTACTTCTTTCATGTTCCAATCTCCCAACATTTGCGAATACCACGATATATATGTATACTATATATATATATATATATATATATATATATATATATATATATATATATATATATGTATATATATATATATGTATATATATATATATATATATATATATGTATATATATATATATATATATATATATATATATATGTATATATATATATATATATATATGTGTATATATATATATATATATATATATGTATGTATGTATGTATATATATATATATATATATATATATATGTATATATATATATATATATATATATATATATAAAATTCTTAGGTCTTTTCTGCTCTACCGTCACGCACATACTTACGTATAAACACACAAATATACACGCACACACATATATAAAGAACACGCATATCCTGTTAAGTGCTCATACATATACACGCATTAATGCACACATATACACACAAACATGCAAACGCAGATACATACAAACAGACATACTAGCACACAATTTTACTTGTATGAGATCGCGCGCGAGAACACACACAAACACACACACACACACACATATATATATATATATATATATATATATATATATATATATATATACGTGTGTATGCATGTGCCTAAGTTCTAAATTCATTTGAGATTTCGCTTATAAAAATAAATTTAAATCAGAAGTTGCACAAGGAAACAGGAAGCTACCCCAGAAGAGATAAGTGACCACCCAAGCAGTTTACATTATGTATTTTCTTTATTTTTTGATATTTTAGAAAAGGGATCTTCTGTACTTTCTTCCTTTAGTCGACTGATCATTCTGCAAATTCATTTTCACTTTCTGGGACACGTAATGTGAAAGGAGGGCCGTGAGAATCTGATACTCACGGGTCGAATAGAGAGAAAGAAAGACGAGGGAAAGCAAGGCATGACATACCTGGCGGGTTTAAGCAAGTGGATGACAGAACGTGATCTGGGGTAGGTGACAGAGGGATGAAACTTATAGAGGGATAGGGGGGAAGTGGTGAGCTTACGTCCTGAAGGGACACGGCACATAAAAAGAAAAGAAAGAAAAGAGTTAAGTAAAAACCATATAAATAGGCAAAGTGGCGGTAAATTTGCTTTTTAACACCCGCGCTAAATATCACTTAAAATGTTCCCAAATTGTCATAATTCCGTGTAAATGTACATGCTGAACTTGAATTAACAATTAAATTATGAAGAAACCTACAGTTTTTGGAGTTATCGACAATAGAAGTTAGAACTCAGTCGCGTTCAGCTGTCGGCCATTACTGGCCTTGTTTAACTACATTCAGTGGGGAAAATTTAGCGCGCGGAGGTTTAATTAATAGCCTTTTTACTGCGCATAACTGAACTTACTCGTTTAAAATTACTCCGCATTTAAGTTACGTCGTAAAGCAATGGCAAGTGTTGATTTTTAACAATGAATGAGAAAACTTTGTAAAGAGCATGAATATTTACAAAATAAAATTACAAAATAAAATGCACAAACTTTGAAAAGAGCATGATTTTTTACAAAATAAAAATAAATACTCCTTCCTAGCATTTTTTATTTTGTAAATAAAAAATCCTGCTCTTTCCAAAGTTTACGCATTAATTATCATTTCGTTTCTAGCATTTTTTTTATTTTTTAATTTTATTTTGTAGATAATCATACGAAAGACAACGGCATTTCATTATTAATTTTTTGTTATTTTCTTTCATTTCATCTTTTGTTACTTTTAATGCAACGCTCAAAGCGTTTTCCCAGTCTGAGAACGTTAAAAAAAGCATTATAAGTCAAGAAAGTAGCATATGAAGAAAACTGATACATACACACACAAACACACACGCGCGCGCATACACGAGCATACATACATATATATATATATATTGTATGCGTTTGGGTTGGGTTGACGTTTTGAGTTGAAGGCATTTTTGTCTCTTGATAGAAATGACAAAATTGACAAAGAACTACGGAGGATGGCTTGACGTGGGGTGGGGGGGATGTCAGAAATGTAAAAATATGACATTTTTCACACAACATAAAAAAAAGAAAAATGTCAAGAAAAATAACTGATATTATGTTTGCAATAAAGTGTGTCATTAATTTTAAACACCCCAATATATATATATATATGTATATATATAGATTATGAAATGGACAAAGTCCGACAATTATTTTAAGACATTTTTATGTTAATACATTCTTTTTTTATAGATACAAATATTTAAGTAAATGGTCTGTTTATAATAAACAGTATTAGCATTTACCGGCCTGAATGTCCGAGAAATTGTCATAGAAAATATCCGTCTTCCGACAGGAATCGAACCTGTACGTGAGAAAATAATGGAAAATTGTAGTTTTAAAACAGTAAAATCGACCTTGCTAACCAAATGCTCCTCTGTGGTGAAATCGGTAAAAGCACGTCAGGCTATATAACGGTTCCGTATAGGATATAGGTTCGATTCCTGTCGGAGGACGCATATTTTCTATGACAATTTCTCGGACATTCAGGGCGGCAAATGTTGTTAATACTGTTTATTATGAACAGAGAGTTTACTTAAATATTTATATCTATAAAAAAGAATGTATAAACATAAAAATATCTTTATATATATTATTGTCATCCACAGGCAGACTGTTTCGCTGCTCTTCAGTGTAGCTAGACATCCGGTTGCCTTTATCTAGGAACGAAACCCGACTGAATTGGCGTCAGCCGGAAAATTCTACCACTAAGCCGTCGGCACACGGCAGGGATGAAGGTGAATTTTAGCGTATTTATTTTTAGATAAACACACAGTGAACGACAGGACTCAATTCGCTTTTGCCGAAGATAATTCCTTGATGAAACGTTCTCAGCCCGACCAAGAAGAGATTCGAACCATCGAATTACAGGACAGGTGATAAGACCATGAGTGACATTTTCACCATTATAAATTACATTACTCTGGATGAAAGCCGCATTCTTTAAGTCTAAATTATGACCAGAACTATTTTGACGAACGGCTAACGTACTGGGCGTCTTCTTTCTTTTATGTGCCATGTTCCTTCAGGACGTTGAAGATCATCGATCTACACTTCCCGCTATCCCTTGTAGCTCTCAGTAAGTTGTCTCCCTTTGCTACTTTCCCCAGGCCATGTTCTGTCATCCACTTGCCTAAGCCCGCTACGTATGTCATGCGTTGCTTACCCGTGTCTCTATTTTCCTCTGTTCGACCTGTGAGTATCAGATTCTCCCGGCCATCCTTTCTCATTACCTGTCGCAGAAATTCCATCTTCCTCTTCGTGATGTTAAGTATAAGCTCCCTCCTTGTTATCATCCTCTCCAAAACCTCACACGCCCGCTTCAGGATATCCTTAGCATCCTTCTGTAGAACCATATCTCGAGTCTCTTCTTCATCTTTGAGGAGACCGTGCAACATTCGCTGCCTTAAAGAAGGAGAGATTTCACCTAGCAGTTCAGTATTCTACAAATCGGAAAACCTGTTTTCGCCGACGAAGCCTACAGGATTTGTTCTCGGAATCTCATGAATAAGATGGGTAAGATATATTCAACTGTAATTAAATGGATATTAGATTCCAACAGAATGACAGGATGAGGAACAAATAGGAAACGTTTATAAATTTAACATGATTCGCTTTTATTTCAATGAAAAAGATACAACACAGAAGTAAAAGTTAAAGTATCTCTTCCATAATTCATTTCCCCTAAAATTTCCGCTGAAGTTTCAATAAAAACGAAATATGTTAATTTTGTAAACGTTTCCTATTTGTTACTTATTCTATCATAGGATATATATTGAGTTGGAATAAACGGGATTCTTCCATTTTCACACATATATATATATATATATATATATGATATATCTTCAACAGAAGGCACTGGACGGCCGTTTCGTCCTATTTATGGACTCATCGGTCATTAGCTGCATCAAGCAAGGATATACAGATATAAGACAATATATATATATACAGTATATAAAATAATATACTATAGTAGGAAGGTGAAAACAGCTGCGCCTAAAAGGTATAATCACTAAAAAGTTTTCAATCGAAAAATCTCAAAATAGAAAATTTTAAACAAAACTGTGGAACTCCCTTCCTTATTCCTGTTTCCCTGACAAATATAATCTCCAACTATTTAAGTGTAACGTCAATCAACATCTCCAGTTGCCTTGATCTATTCACTTCCCTTCTCCACATCCTTTTCCCTTTCATTCCTATCTGCTTTCATTCCAAATCTTCTGTAACCCCCTTGACTTGATCGATCCACTATCTTTCTCCACATCCTCACCTTTACCACTCCTATTTGCTCTTCCTCCAAACCTTCTGTAACCCCTTGCGTGCTAGTGGCTTCCAGCCTTGCTTGGGGTGAAAAGCTTAAAAAAAAATATGCGAAAACACTAAAAAGCTATCTACCTTACTAACTGGATCCGTCTACTTGCCTAAGGAGACCTTGAGGTCGAATTCAAATTCAAAAGTCATGCACAGAAATAAATTTGATCACAATTTTGATCTAAATAATGCCACACTTATCAAAAAAGAAAGTGTATATATATATATATATATATATATATATATATATATATATATATATATATATATATATATATATAGAGAGAGAGAGAGAGAGAGAGAGAGAGAGAGGCAACCGGACGTCTAGTCACACTGCGAAACAGTCTGTGGATGACAAATATATATATATATATATATATCAAATACGTGGTGCAGTTCAGTTTATATTATAATGAATCATTCATACGAAAAGGAAAATTAGTAAAGTTAATGATATAAAATGGAGAAATCCCTTCGCTAACAAAATTTTTAAAGATGCATGTTACGATCCTTGTTTTTTAAATTATAAGGTCTTTCTTACACAGCTTACAAAACTAGGATCATAACATTCATTGAATTATTAGTAGGTTAATGCATCTTTAAAAATTTTGTTAGAGAAGGGATTTCTCCATTTTATATCATTAACTTTACTATAAAGTTTGCCTGATGACGATTGCGAGACCAGAAACACGTGTAGCAAAATTATGGAAAATAAAGCATAATATTAAAAAAAAATCCACCTTAAAATCAAAAACGTTTGCGGTTTCTCACTTCTTTTTAATATATATATATATATATATATATATATATATATATATATATAATTTAAAACAGACAGACATGCTGCCAAAAAATTCTCTAATATAACTGTATATGTAACAACGAAAGGAAGGCAAATATAATTTCATACTAACGATAAAAAATAGTTTTCTGCATCGGCCGGTCTTTTAATGTTCTTGATTTGGTGACTTTTCCATTGGAACTGCAAACGTCGACAGCTTCAAATAATGAAATTCACATGTGTCAGTGATAACACTTCATGTCTTTATATAAGGATCAGGAAAATGGTATAAATTACATGACTTCAAGGCATTTTGTTTAGTCGGCCGAAAAGATTCCATATCTCAAGGTTCTAACTTCGAGATAAAATGTTAAATATTATTTACTGTAGATTAATGATTCTTCTGTAAAAAAAATATAATAATGAAACGAATGTAACGAGCTGCAAAAGGAAAAAAAATTGTTAAATATATTAACATGGAGTTAAGAGGTTTAGACTTTAAATAAAAAATCTATAAAATTATGCGGTATGGGTATTTGTAATTAACTTAGAACAACAAATGAATTTAATTACATCATTTTGTTACGTATATCCGGCGACAAAAGGAATGTTCGATGTCGCGTCTCGACCAAGTAACTGTATGGTTTGCTTGGTGGCCGGGACTTTTGTATATCTACCGCCTTTGTCTATACTCAATAATCAGAGATTTCCCCCACCCCAATAAACAACCTGAAGGCCATGAATTTGAAGGTAATATAGATGTATTATATATGTATAATATGTAGAGCGACCCATGGTGGTATGAATAATTCCCTGAATACTACAGGCATGAACACTTCAAGTGGATATCTTTGCACTATATCACCATAAACTTCTTATTTCCCCCTCTTACGTTCATATCACACATCTCATTCGGTAACCCTCTGCCTTGAGTGGCTTTTGGGCCTTGCATTGAGTGAATCTACTATAAAAAAAGCTATTTCCCATGACAAGACGCGTTTTATGAAGCCTCGCTTATTCTTAGCCTAACACTGTAAGTATATGGCTTCCACTAAGAATCAAACGCTCTACTTAGTAATAATGACCTACCAGAACAAATAGGCACATCAGAATTGGTTAGGTACTTATATAGTTCGCACTGTAGCCTCCTATGGTGTCGATGGCAACAGCCTCACCTTGCTAGGTGTCGCTTCGGTGGTTTCTGTGACAAGTAGGATTTTATGAGGTGGATTCTCTGCCCTCAAACATAACCAGATTTGAATTCAGAGTTGTAGTTCTCCTAGACTGATTGGAAACCAAAGGCAAATTGTCCAGTCCGCCGTGCTGTTAACAGCAAACTGAGTGCAAGAATAGATGGATTCATGCCTTTTCCAAGAGTATTTCTGCGAAAGTCAAAATAACGGCTTTGGCTGGAATCTGAACTCGACAATCCAAACCTACTTTCTGCGCCTATAACCGATTTGCTCGTAAGATTTTAATAGTCGTTATTTTTGTATTGAAAATCTATTTTTAACCTTTTGAGCCCTGCGATCCTGAACAATTTTAACCCTTCTGCCCGAGCTCCTGAGTCAAAAATTCGCAAATAATTGGTATGTAATGTTTCACGGTAGATATAAAAATAGTTAATATAAACATAGTTACAAGTGTTTAACCAGCGTTCAACCGGTAGCTGGGCATTAAGCCATTTTTCTCTATCACCGGTAAGGCGGTGTCTGGGCATTACGTCATTTTTCTCTACCACCGATAAAGAGGTGGCCAGGGCTCAAAAGGTTAATATGTGATAAAATCTCCCCGCTTCTTTTTATTTTACTGATAACGACAACCATCTGTTTGCATATCAGCTGCTTTGGCTGAAATCACACGGCACATTGTTTGATGACCGTGATTTTAGATGAAGGCAGATGACTTGTTATATAATTGCTTTGATAAAGGGTAGTTTTGAAATTTGCTATATTTATTGTGGAAGTAAACTGGAGAACACAATATCGGAGAGAGAACGTTAAGACATAGATATGCAGTTTATAGATAATGACAACACTTCAGATACCCGGATTTAACATGAGAGCTTTCGGCCACTTCTTTAGGCATTTTTAACACCTTAAACAACCCCCACCTTGAAAATGACTAAATAAGTTGCCGGAAGCACTTGGGACAATGGATAATACGCAAGAGAAGGACTAAAAAGCCACATTCTCGCAGCTCATAGCTGAGTATAAATCACGCGATTGTATAACTCGAGATCGAGTAGCAGTCTTCATATAGTGATTTTCCAAGCTACGCTTGGATGTGGCACAAGGCCGAAAGTAAGGGGCACCCAGTGAGGATCGAACTCACTACTCAGACGTAATTGTTCTAGTGAGACAAGCTTGCTAACCATTACACCACCTCGAGGTACCCAGTAGCAGTCTTCATATATGTATATGCCTTGAATTGCATGGATGACCATAGAACGGTTAAAAAGTTGGACCCACAAACGCAAGGCAAATCTATTTAATTTGTTGATGTATATGAATATTTAAAAAATGAAAGATTAGAAGCAATGCTTACGGGATTTGCTTAAATGACAAAGTCATCACTGGAACTTTGGTAACATGTGTAGATCAAAGATGAAATGTGACTTAGGTTAAGTACGACATCAGCCATATTAAATTCACTTGGCCTTTGTGCCAATAATGTAAATAAAAAAAATTTAAAAAAAAATCATGTTCCGCTACGTTTAATTTTCTTAATGGCATTCTATCTCTGGTTTTCGTTCCAGTGTTGACGGCCATCTTAGAAAATATATTTACAATTATTGTATCACGCTTCAAGCCTCATATATAAATTCATTAATGTAATGTATCATAACGTCTGAAATACGGTTTGAAGTTGCTTTTCTTGAAACATTAACTCTATTAACCCTTTCATTACTATACTAAGTATTTTTTTCAATAGAAGTAGATAGGTTTGCCTATTGTCCTGTTCACAAACCTCCCCTGTTTGGACAGGATTGGGTTTCCGGTTCCTTCTAATGACAACTCTGTCTAAACTCTGATAATTTATACATTTACTTATTTCATTTTATTTTTTTATTTTATTTTTTTTTGCTTCTGTAGGAGTAGATAGGCTCGTCTTTCATTGGTTAACATCTTCCCCGGTTATTTGGACAGGAGTAGAGGTTTATTCCTTGTTTCTTGTTTAGGATTGGGTTTCCGGTTCCTTCAAAAGTTTTCTCATTCTCTTTCACTTCCAATAGAACTTGTACCTTAGTGGCATTATCGCCTTGCTTGGAGTGAGTTGATTAAAAGAATGTTCATCTTGTGCCATGTTGTGTATTGACCTTGACTAACATGTGAATCTATTCAAGATGCAATTAAATCAAAATATACAGCTACGGCTACGCGCAAAACACAGTTTCTGCTTTGTAAAATTAAGAAAACTTGTTTAATTCTTACTAAATATCAGCAAGTATAAAACTCGAGAGGCACTCAAGGTAGAGGATTACAGTCAAGGATGTTTGATGTTTAGGAAGTTAAGATTATGAGAATAAGGACCTTACTTGTGTTATTTTAGCCGATATATTTCTATTCACTTTAAAATTGATCCCAAGTAAGAAACATGCATGCAATAAAAAATAGGTTTAATATATTGACAAGAAGACGCGGCAAAAAATGGCTTTGAAAATGAAACAAAAATTTGAGAAAAATTATAGAGGCAATAAGCAAGAAACGCGAATGGAACAGTAAGAAAATATTTGAAGTTGGTGTTGCGGATATAAGCAGAGAGAATCGATGGAAACTATTAAGAATATTGGTTGAAGATATTAAAACAACCATACTTGCATATTTAAGTAAATATCGTGGAGAGAAACGTGAAAGCTGTGCTAAGAATGGCAGGAAAACTGATTTTTAAGCCGTATTGTTTTTAGTGATGAATAAAGAGCTATATTGGATGGACCTGAGATCTAGGTCAGAGATAATGGAATCAGTCCACTAACACGTTTGAGAAGACAAGAGTGTGAGGTTTATTTTCAAGTGGAAATTGATTTGCGTGACATTAATTTTTAAGCATTTTCTGTATACTTGTTTTATATTTATTCGTTATTATTTTGTTCTTGAAGGTGGCTTATTCTCTACCTTGAGTGACTCTGGAGACTTGTATTGGATGAACATTCTTCTTCTTCTTCTTCTTCTTCTTCTTCTTCTTCTTCTTCTTCTTCTTCTTCTTCTTCTTCTTCTTCTTCATGGCATTCTATCTCTGGTTTTCGTTCCAGTGTTGACGGCCATCTAAGAAAATATATTAACAATTATTGTATCACGCTTCAAGCCTCATATATAAATTCATTAATGCAATGTATCATAACGTCTGAAATACGGTTTGAAGTTGCTTTTCTTGAAACATTAACTCTATTAACCCTTTCACTACTATACTAAGTATTTTCCTCAATAGAAGTAGATAGGTTTGCCTATTGTCCCGTTCACACTCCTCCCCTCCTCCTCCTCCTTCTTCTTCTTCTTCTCCTTCTCCTTCTTCTTCTTCTTCTTCTTCTTCTTCTTCTTCTTCTTCTTCTTCTTCTTCTTCTTCGTAACATTTAGTAAATTTTGTCTTTTTCCTATCTCTCCTAAACCACGTTGTACCAACCATTTAAACAAGCTCGTTAGATAGGTTATGTGCAGTTATCCTCTGCACTTTTGCTTTCTATATGTCCTTTGCGTGTCAGATTTTCTAAGCCCCCTTTCCTCATTATATGGCGATGAAATGTCAACTTCTCTTTCGGATGTTATGTATAAGTGTCTTTTTTGTTTCCATTTTCTCTAGTATAAAAAAGCAGTTAATGGCAGTTAAACTGAACATAGAGACATTCCTTGAAAACTGATTTTTTGACAGTGGGGTGAACTTGAATAGACGAGGTTTCTTTCCTTCTTTTTTTGGTATGTTCATTTTAGAATTTCTTTTCGACATACTACTCTTGTCTTCGTTTGTTTACATTCCACACTTTGGCCTGTTTCTTGTTCGGGTTTTGTGGGCGGGGAATTCAAGTGCACGCCTGTCACACATTCAGCAGCGGATGTCGTCTAAACTAGAATTTCCCAATGAAGGACATCTGCGTGAAGCAAAGGAAGTGGGACAGACGAAGAGGAAAGGTTGAGGAAGACAGATAAGGTGGACAGACCTATAAGGTTTAAGTAGGAGACGACTTGAACGTCTATGTCTCAATACATTAGACTTCTACCTGGCGATGATGATGATGATGATGATGATTATGATGATGATGATGATGATGATGATGATGAAGAGGAGACTTTCGTGACATTGGAAATTTCGCGCTAGAAATGTCAGCAGGATGCACAGACTTGTGTCAATGATTCATACCAACATTCAAGTAGCAAAGCAACGTTTATGTAGGCAGTTACTAAATTCTAAACACTCTCTGCTACTTATTGAGAACTTATTTTTTTTACAATGACTATCATTTAGTGTAATTGTCCTTTCGATTAATTTTCATTCAAACAATTTATAATTCGAATAAACGGTTTTCGAATAATTGTTTTCTAAATATGTCCACATAATCATGCTTGTCAACAAGTTTGAGGCCATTGGATTCTCTTTTCAGCAAATTAGTGCAGATATCTAATTATACTAAATGATAATTATTGGAAATGTAAAATTCTTTATAGCAATGAAAATGTAAACATTAAAAGAGGAAATACACAAATAATAATTATTTTAAATACAAATAACGTTAATAAAACAATTTAGTGAGAAAAATCCTTATAACCTTAAGTAATATAATACTGCACGTAAATAGTCAACTACTGAAGAGTACTCGTTAAAGGATGTTACTAATTTTTTAAGTTTTCCATTTAAGCCTCGGTATTTCTTGGCGCTCTTGATATTTTGGCAACATGCTCTTACTTTTGCAATATGAATTCCTTGCAAGTCCTGCTCTCTTATAAGAGCGTCTAAGAAGTTCCATATTGTGGGGTGATGGGATTACACTTGCTGCAAAAAAGCCCTATGCCATCCTTCAAGGGCGTTATATGTTCTACGTAAATCAGCACTGACGCTTTCAAAACAAGACCACATACGTATTTCAAACGTAAGTATTTCGAATAATTATTATTTAGTATAATTGTCCTTTCGATTAATTTTCATTCAAACAATTTACAATTCGAATAAATGTTTTTCGAATAATTGTTTTCTAACAATGTTCAAATAATCATGGTTGTCAACAAGAGGAGGAGTCCAAGATACGAACTATGAATTATTCTTTTATGTGCCATGTCCCTTCTGGACGTAGGTGATTATGGACCTCCACATCTTCCTGTCCCTTGTAATTCTTAATAAGTTTTGCCTTTTTGTTATCTCTCCCAAACCCTGTTCTACCTTCCATTTACTAAAGCCCATCAATTACTCAAGTCCTGTGAGTATCAGATTTTCTAAGCCCTTCTTCCTCATTACATACCCCAGAAATTTCAACTGCCTCTTCCCGGTGTTAAATATAAGTTTCCTTTTTGTTTCCATTTTCTCTAAAACCTAGTTGTTATCCATATGTTCGGCCCATGGTATCCTCAGCATCTTTCTGTAGAATCACATTTCATCTTTGAGGAGATTGTCCAGTATTCACTCTCATATATGAGGACATATATCACGTAACAGTTCAGCACGCTTTTTGTTTCTAACGAAATTTTCCAGTCTCATAATACACTTCTTAGCTTTTGGAATGCATCTTCGGCCATCCCAATACATCTTCAAATCTCGGCGTTATACAGTCTGTCCTCTGTTACAATACTTCCTAGATATTTAAATTTCTGTACTTGTTTGATTTTAGTATCCCCGATTTGTATTTTGCATCGTGTGCTGTCCCTTTTGCTGACAACCATGGATTCTGTTTTCTTGTTTATATTTAGTCCTTTCTTCTCGCTTTCCTTCGCTACCTTCTGTAGGAACTTTTGTAGGTTCCTTTCCCTGTCCGCTATCTGCACTGTGTCATCTGCATTTATTTCGAATAATTTATTTTCGAATAATTATTTTCGAACGATGAGAATTACGAGGGAATAAAATATCAGAATAGACCTTACGGTTCCATCTAGCCTATATCAAGAGTAAAACGATAAGACCTAATTGCCAATCTAGTAATACACGAATCTAGTAATTCATGCGCTCGAGTTACCAAAGGGGATAGCTCATTAGAACAGTTGCTATAAAAATATTTATAGAAAAGACAGAGACACTTCCCGGCCATGGAAATCAACGGAAGTTGAGATGCTAGGTCAAGACCTGCTACGGTTATCGTACATATGGGGCCCAAACGCGATCCTAATAACCCTAATAAGTGTCGTTTACGCTATATTTTTAGTTACCTATTGGTTTGAAAATAAAGCGAATATATTTTAAATTGGCCTGATAGTGAAACCCCAAAGATAAGAACAGGAAGGAAAAATTCTTTAATCATTGTTTGAAATCAATGGATCTTCTCCAAAATAAACATGAATTCACAAGGTAAATAATCCGATACAATTAATTCATATTGACATTTCCAAGGTTTCCATCGAAAAGCCGATTTTCAGTTGTATATTCAGTCGGTAATTTTCAATAAAAAAGAAATGGAAAAAGGCAAGAGACGTTTTCAGAAACTGAATAAAAACTGTAAGACAAATAAGAAAATTTTAATAATAATAATTATTGTTTAATTGTTTTCTGAATTTCCCCGGATATATCTTTCAACTAATGAGAGACATGTGAAAGCGGTTTCCCTTGTAATACCCCAACCAAATTTCTTTCGAATGAATAGTTTAATTAATTAATTGGTGAGGCTGAGTTCAGTGATCCTGTGATTAAGGGTATAGCCGCAATTTTCATATTCCATATTTTTATTACCGCATTTTCAAAATCTTTTCAGGATCAGTTATTGATTTCCTGGAATCAATAGTCAGCCACAAATAAACTACGTTGACTCTTTTTTTCACCTTTCATCTTTCACTCGTTCTATCTTTATGTCTTTCCAAATTACAAATTATCTTTTGGGGGGTTCTCTAAACATGTTCTAATTCTTGATCATACCGATTTGCATTGTCGAATTTCACTTCTTTGGTCATCGTCTAATGATGCATTCTTACCCTCACCCAAACCATCATTACTTTTTTTAAAAATTACATTTGAGCGTGCTTCCTACCCACTCCCTCTCCGCCTTCTCTCTATAGGCGATCTTTACTCTTTTCTTTGAATGCTGTCTTTTGGGAGGGAGGGGGGTCGTCGTAATTTCTTGATGTATTCATTTAGGGTTGATAAGAGGCTTTCCAAAAGCTAAACAAAATATTAAGAACAAGAAAATATCATTAGAAGCAAAGAAAAAAAGTGCTGAAGTGCTGGACTGCTATGCATTATCCATGCACTTATATGAGAGTACATTTGTTTAATTTTGGCTCCCTCCGATTTGTAGTTCGCATTTTGGGTTCATCCTTTTGCTAACAACAATGCATTCTGTCTTCTTGCAGTTGATGTTTAGTCTTTTCTTCTCGCTTTCCTTCACTTCCTTCTGTAGGAGGTTTTGTAGTTTTCTTTCCATGTCTGTTATCCATGCTGTGTATAGTAAATTACTTGCAATCTTTCTTTTATAGTAAAACAATTACTAATACATTTACATTGCATATAATGTACATTTATACGAGCATGGGCTGAAAAATTCATAGACTATGAATGATTGATGCTAGAGTTGTGAAATCTTGCAGGAATTAATTTCAATTCTTATTAATAACTGCATTGTTTCTTTCCAGGTAAACTGAACTTTTCAGCCCATTCTTGTACATATAGTAAATTACATGCATTCTTTTCTATAGTAAATGAATTAGCAATCCATTTCTGCTATATATATTCCAACAATAACACATTAATTTCTTATGACTTCCAATAAAACATCCTAAAACATTGATGACAAAAGCTTTATTGTAAAACTCTGAGTCAACCACTCAATTATATTCGTTTGTGTGTTATGTTTCCTGCTTTGTATCCTGTAGAGCCAAGTCCAAACTATGGTCCTTAGGCCCTATACGAGAACTGTCATTTAATTGATAGCACATTTCTTAGTAGATGGGATATTCCTAGTAGGGCGATATTCTGGGCAACTTGTATGTTGATGTTATCTGGGAGACTGTTAGTAAAATTGTATACTTCTTTTCTCACGAGACACAGAGCTCCGATTACTATTGGTACAGTCTCAGTCTTCATTCCCTACATCCTGTTAATTTCAATCTCCAGGTCCTTGTATTTGGACAATGTCTCGATAATTTTTATGGAGGTTTCTTTTTTTGGTATCTCTAATTTGCATTTTGGGGTCATCCTTTTGCTAACAACATTCTGTCTTCTTGTAGTTGATATTTAGTCATTTCTTCTTGTTTTCCTTCACTACCTTCCGTAAGAGATTTTGTAGTTTTATTTCTGTGTCTGCTGTCAACACTGTGTTATCTGTATACCTTATGTTGTTAAGATTTTGGCTGCCAATAATGAATCCAGGTAGGACCTTTAATTTCCCCAGAATCGCTTCACTGTATAGGTTGAATAAATCCGACGAGAAGACACATCTTTGTCTTACACAACTTGCTATTTTTCATATCTGTTGAACTCATTTTCTATCCGTATACAGGCGGTTAACTGCCAGTATAGGTTCTTGATTATTCTAATGTCCTTCCCAAAACATTTCAAGGGTCTGAACAATTCTAATAGATATTTTTGTTATAATTTATCGAACGCCTTTGCGTAATCTCTAAAATACAGCAAAAACGAATTGGATAAATGAGGGAAAGAAGATTATTTCGTGTTAATTTTTAAAATGAGGAGAGAATTGGAAGCTGTGCGTAACATAATCTTCTTTGGGCTTATCTTGGAATGGACTGAAAAGTTTTTCCTTAAAATTGATTTTTGGAAAGCATTAGCAAGTGGGCGCAGTATGGTGCCTCACCCACCACTATAGTTCATGTCGCGCCAAAAGTACATATACATTCATATACGTTTACCTATCATGTAATGACACGCTTCATGGGTAGAAGCGTGTCTCGTTTCTGGAGAAAACATTTGAAAAGCAGCGGGGTTCCTTTTTTACATTCAGACCTTGGCCTTCTGTTGCCCCAGAAAGAAAACTGACAAACACACGCGTATGTGTGTGTCTATACGGTCTATAAATGCAGTTACATATGTTTGCATGCATGGGTTTGGGAGTAGTTATACTTCAAAATGTGTAAGTAATATGTATTTTGGTAGTAGTCTTTCATTGATACATGCTTCAGAAAGGAATCGACTTCTCCCCCAGTTTTGGGTAAAAATAATAAAATAAGAGCGTGTGGGCTTGAAATTCCCCGCGGTAAAATCGTAATTGCTGAAGGAGTTATTCGATTCAGAAAACTGATAAATATTCTTTGCCTTTGATTTTGAAAGAGATTATCGTGACCGGTATTCCTCGAATTAATAGAACGACTGTTGCTTTATTATTCTATAATTGCGCCATTAAAAAATTACAAACAGATATGTTATTCTTACTTTCGTAAAATGTTTCTCGTATTTAGGAATACAATGATTCCATATTGTTCGAATGCTTGCGATGTAGCGTTTTCGGTTAGAGTTCTGTTAGTTTTCTTTCTTAGCCGGTGACGAAACCTCGCAAATTTCTGAATAAAATGGATTTTCAAAGACATTCGCTTCAAGAAGTTGTAAGTTTGTTCGTTCGATTTTAATCGAATTGAAAACTTGCTGCGCATTCGAAAAAGGAGAGTCAACATTGGACAACAATTTACAAGCAAAGTTGAAATCGTTTACTCGATGCTATGCAGTCTGTTTCATACGACCTATTATAGAAGATAACAAATTCAATGAATGAATGAATTCTAAAACTAGTATAACAACTGAGAATATATATTTTACGTTGATGCTGACTTTATAAATCTGTCCTCATCAAAGTGGCATTTTTCAATCTTTTGCTGAGAATATTTGCCTTGGTAAACTTCGAGCATGTTCTGTAATTACAATATTAATTCCAACATGAATTTTCTTGGGGATTCTGTAAGTTGACTAAAGTCGAACGAACAAGTTTACAACTTCATGAAGCGAATGTCTTTGAAAATCCATTTTATTCTAACATTCAAGGTATTTCTTCAGATTTAAAAAAAAATCTGGTTAATTTCATAAATCTGTTACCACATCGTATATGTGATATTTATTCATATTATGAGAAATTCCGTTTGCATTAATGTTGCACATCTTTCTGTGCAGCTTTTCATTGGTTTTTCTAAAAATGAAAAAAATATAAATAATGGCTGTTAATGTGAAACACAGTGTATATTGAAATAGAGGCGTTTATTTTATAGTTATTTTATATACAATAGAATCCCTAACAACCAGCCTAAGAATGCCTTCCGGATATGAGGAATTGGTTACAAAGTCCGGATATGAGTGGTTATATTTAGATTAAAATAAAAGAAATAAATCCGGTTTAACATTTATTTTCAATGTTTTATAGTAAACAAAATAAGCTAATGGTGAGTGAAATATAACGGAACTGATTTTAAGGAAAAAGAGAAGAAATTATGTAATGTCAATGAAAGTTCATTAAATTAAGTCTGCCACATATGCAAAACAAATAATGTAACGAGGATTCTTTCTATTCTATTGCATTTTCAACTTTTCGATTCGGTTTTGTTCTTGAAATTTTTTAAACGAAAGACACTTTTTAACTTTTTGCGTGCGTTATTGCAATCGTCATAGCTGAATGTTGGCTTTCCTTCCATAAAACTGACAACCTTTTCAACAGCCTTTTCAATTTCAGTCCAATTTTCATCACAATTATTTTTTTTTATTTCTTTGTTCATTGTGACAAGAGTGAACGCTGGAGAATAGATTTTATATCATGCAATGTTGAATTTCCTATGTCAAACTCAGCCATTAGTTACAATAAACTTTCACCAGTGTCTAGTCTGTTTAAATTTCCCACTTTTTGCGATAACTCCAAAGTGGTTCTTTTCCTCTTATTCTCATCATCTTTTGCACCAATACAAGCCATTAGTGTGAAATATGCATAAGCAATTATCCAAAGTAAATTTCATGAAAAATAGAAATTTCAAATCAGTTAGATATCACCCAAATAGTTCAAATATACACATCAAAATCATGTCCGGATATTCGGGATTCCGGATAAGAGGCACTCCGTATATGAGGGATTCCAGATATGAGGGATTCTACTGTATATAGGTAGAAGCGTGTCTCTTTTCTGTATTCAAATGTATGCATGGCTAGTGGGGCGGATACTGGCTCGAATTTGGAATCGGCGATCCAAGTTCAAATTCTGGCTAGTCTGTGGCGTTCACTTTCGCACAAATGATATTGGGAAAGGCTCCTTTTCCCAGTTATCGGTTAAATAGTAGGGCAGATTGGTCTCTTAGACTGGATGCCTTGGGTGGCAACCAGTCGATAATCATAAAGAAAAAGAATCAGCGGAGTAATGAACGTCTACGTCCTGAAGGGGCATGGCATTTTTACAAATATATTTTTCCTAAAAAACTGAGAAAAAAACACTCAGAAAAGCAAATATATCCATGCGTTTATTCACAGGAAATAACAGATTGTGAAAGAATTCTCTTTTCTTTCGCGGCAATGAATTGACGATACACAATCTTCCTACTCTGGGATAATACAGAGGAATGGCCATATTTAATTTATCTGGGGATCCATTGAAGATAAATAACCTCGCCATTACATTTACGGGACAGTTTCAAATTCTTCTTAGTCTTTTGTTGTTATTTTTGTAAATTATGCATCATAATCATGGTGATATTTAGCAAGTTTTTTGCACTATTTTACAGAAATCTTAGAAGCCATTTTGTCGTCACCTCAGCTCTTTATTGTATGTGATTGCATACGCTCGAAAAGAATTTTGCATGAATGTGATTAGTTTATTTCCGTGAAGATCATAGCTGAATCTAAAATGCACATTTGGCACTCTTTACTCTGCATACCTAATCTGAGGGAATCGCGCAGCTGAGGTTTGGCGATGGATCACACAAGCCCAGCAGGGAAGAAAACGTGAGCTGCATGACTTTATGGAAATATAAAAAGCGATCAGTTTCGACATTTGTTTTTCTTTTCGTAGTTAATACAAAGAAAAAGTTATTTTTGGACAAGGCAGTCAATGTCAAGGTAATATAGATTTATTACAAGATAAGCAAATTATAGACAGGTTTATTACGGCCTTCCGTATTTCGACCCAAATCTGCTGCGATGCAGGTCCAAGTTGTATGTGTTTGCTAAATTTCAGCGACAGTTATTTATTACCAATTACTGTAACTTTCAGTGTTGGAGCCAATAATAAGTCCTTTCGTATGATGCATGGGAAGTGAAAATACCTTGTTTTCTGGACAAGTAGGCTGATCGATTATTTTGTGGCACGTCCCCAGTCTGTCGTATTATTTATAGGCGTTGGAATTCACAGTAGTTCTTTCCCTTGACTAAAGAGCCCAACGTCCCTTATTATTCACGAGTGCTTCAATTCAGAGTTGTCCTTCTTCCTAGATTGGTTGCCCTAACAAAACTCTAAATGCAAATCTTTTCCATTATTTACGGTGATTTGAATTCAGATTGTTCCTTTGCCTATACTAATTATCCTACTAAAGCGAAAAAAAAAAACAGTCTTCCCTATTATTTGCGATAGCCCGGATTCCTGTCTGCCCTTTCTCCTAGACTAGATACCCTACCAAGGTTAAATAGTTCGGTCTACCCTATTATTTATTGTGGTTTGATTTCATATTTGTCCTTATGTTAAACTGGTTGCCTTACCAAGGCTAAATAGACTAGTCTGCGCTATTATTTAAGGTAGTTGAATTGAGACTTTTCCCTAGCTGGAGGAAGACGGATTCATGCCTTTCCTAGGGTCATTAATGGAAAGTGAACGAAAACAACAAACCGTCTACGCCAATTCTACTTTTCGTGCCGATATCAATTACGGTACAAAAGAAAATGAAAATATTTCCTATTATTTACGGGGATTTGAATTCAGATAGTACTTTTCCTATACTAGTTACTCTACTAAAGCGAAAAAAAAACCCAGTCTTTCCTATTATTTGCGATAGTCCTAATTCCTGTTTGCCCTCCTTCTAAACTAGTACCCCTACCAAGGTTAAATATTTTGGTCTACCCTATTATTTATTGTAGGTTCATTTCATATTTTCCTTTTCTTAGACTGGTTGCCTTACCAAGACTAAATAAAACAGTCTGCGCTATTATTTAAAGTTTCAAACTTTATTTGTTTATTTATTATTTCAAACTTTTTCCCTAGCTGGAGGAAGATGGATTCATGCCTTTCCTAGGGAAATTAATGGGAAGTGAATGAAAACAACGAATCGTCTACGCGGATTCTACTATTTGTGTCGATATCCATGAGGATACCCGCACCTCCACTTGAGGAAAGGCAAAATAAAACTGCAGGTTCGAGGTGAAGGCTCGAAGGGTGTATAATGTGTAGGCGAATAAAAAGACGACGGAAAATCTACCCAGCCAGACACTTCACTCGCTTCCAACAGCTGGTGTGAATCTCGAAAATATCTGAGATCACATTTCCTTTTCCTTGTTGAATTTATAACAATTTTATTTCTTCTTGAGACTTTTGAACCTTTCTGTATAATTCGTCTTTTTCTCTGAAGTGTGAGAAAAAAACAGTAATATTTTTTACGCTACGTCAAAATATATATTTTGTTGTTAAGATACGATTCTCCATTTCTAGATGAATGACATTGGGATAAAAATCTTAGTTTTTGCCGATGTGTTTCATCTTCCGATTTTATCAAGGCAAAATTGAAGCGAATTATTTTTGTTTTCATAGTTACATTAAATCCAAAATTTTGAATCCTCTCTCCTGTCGTCGTAGTGCCGGCCGCTTTCCACGGCATGCAGGAATAAACGACATCATCAAAAGAGGTTTGGATGCAGCTGGGTCCCCTTCCCAAATCGAACCCGTAGGCCTCGACCATGGTGATGGAAAGTGGCCTGATGGCATTACCATTTTCCCTTTTAAAATGGGTAAGTCGTTGATTTGGGATGCGACCTGTGCGGATACATTTTCGGTCGGTAATTTCGTCAGGTCCGCGGTTGAGCCGAGGTCCGTCGCCCGAGACGCAGAGATGAAAAAAATAGTTAAATATTCTTCTCTTGCTGATAGACTTTTTTTTACTCCTGTGTCAGTAGAGACCTCTGGGGTTATTGGCCCTCGTTCGATGGTGTTCCTTCGGAGGATTGGGAAGAGCCTCGAGAAACGGAGTGGCTCTTGCAGCGTGTCTCACTGGCGATGGTTCGAGGTAATGATTTCTCCATCATTGCGGCTGGCAGAGGATAGAACAAAATTGTTTATAGCTACGTCGTTCTGGAATTGTCATCAATGGTCAACTGAACTTGCTTTGTTTCAATAAATTCGCTTCAAATTTAAAAAAAGAGAGAGACACTTTTGCGTAAGCCTCTTTCTGGCTTAAAGTATAAAGGAAGTTAACATTAGCCAGAAGGAGGCTTACGCAAAAGCGTCTCTCTCATGTTAAATTTTGGATTTAATGTAACTATGAAAACAAAAAAAATTCGCTTCAATTTTGACTTGATAAAATCGGAAGACGAAATACATCGGCAAAAACTAAGATTTTTTCCAATTTTCATTCTTATACCAATTTGTATTATCCACAGAAATGTTTTGGAAATTTGACTATTTCTAGATGAATATTTGTTCTACATCACAATTGAAAAACTCTCCCTAGTTTTTTATTCCATTCACTTTATCTTCTGTAGCCTGTATTTCAGGTTGTATTTTATTTGAAACAACTTAAAATTTCTCTGTTATCCATCCACTCCTCTTATCAAAAGTTTAAAGTTGAGCTGATGTAAATTATCCAAACACCCAAACTTGAATTTGCAGCATTACATCTCATGGGAAAAACTAATGAATAAGAAGTTTGAAATTGCTGAATCGGTTATACTCATGCTTACAAACTCACAGAGAAAAAAATGAATTGTTTAATTGTAAATTAGATTAAAGAAGATTCTAAATAAGGTTTCACAAAATAGTTTTACCAACATATTTATTTTTTATCCTAAGCACAGAACTTTGTGTGGCTGGCACTCAAAGTGGCAATATAATTACATAATTATTTTTCATTTAGATTCATCCAATATTCTTTTTATCGAATTTTGATTTTTATATTAAATCTCGATATGTTGTTTGAAGTAAATGAAAGAAAAAATACATGCAAATCTATGAGGAGAGTAACAATCACATATAACAGCAACGCCAGAAGTGAGTAAGAAACGATACTGTGATTGTATTAAGTTTATGGGTGTACAAGTATAGGATGTAAAAAGCCTGGAACCCGTCAAGGATTTTCCTCGATGCATAACTATTTTTCCTCCCCAGACACTTATCGACATTTTATGTTTCAAAATTCTATATATGTATTACTTTGAATTTAAAGTATTCTATTTTCTTTTTCATTTACAATGTTTTTTCAAAATGATCCAGTGATTACATTAGCGTCCTTGTGAGCCTCATTCAAGACACAACCATTGGTTTAGGAACCAATTTGATCGGTTCACAAATTCTTAGATATCTTGCGAGGGCGCCTATTCGGAATCATTTCAGGCTTTATCAGGGGCACAAGGAAGAAATGCGAACTACAACCTATTTTAATTTTCCCTAGTCTATGCCCCGTGCATTTACAAACAAAAATGTCAAGACATCGGAACGGGTCACTTAAACATTCAATACCACATCCTGAACGAATCTACCAAGAGTTGTCAAGGATCCTGCTTTACCTCCCGCGGCTAATGTATCGATGATGAAGAGGGATATGCCGATGGCATCGTTATCCATATTTGGGATCAGAATGATCATGAAAAGACAATCAACATTCTCTACGAAGCATCCCAAAAAATAAACCTTTTCAAAACTGAACCTATTATCTGGAATTAGAATGAAAGCATTGATGGCACCTACTCTGAATCCATCATAAAAAGGAATCAGGATGTGGATTTAGTAAATAGTAAAAACCTCAAATACCACAGTGCATGGATCAGTTATAACAGGTTTAGTATAGGAGAAAAGGAAATTGAACATAGAATAGGCTGCGCTAGGGATAGTTTTGTGCAACACCGCCAGTTGCTGCAAAACGAAAAAATTAACCTGAAAACACTAGTGTTGTTCTTAAATTGTTTAGTCAGATAAATACTTTCATGTGCATGGCTCCTTAACTGTTCCCAAATATGAACACTTGCAGCTGTATGCAGCCACACTTTCTATGATCAATGGTTAAAATGGCTTTGAGCGAGTGAATCCTATGGGTCTAAGAAAGAGCACACTTTCTCGAATCCTGTGGAATGGTGTTGCAGAATCACCAAAAAAAAAAAAGAACTGAACCAAAGAACAGAAACGACATCACTTGAGGACATTCAACAGCAAAAACGGATTAAAATGGATATCACATGTAACTTGAAGAAAAAATAGTGACATAATCAAGATATTAACATCCCACATTATTTCAAACAAAAGTTTAAGAAACCCCATCAATACTGGAAACAGCGCGATCGATTAAACATTTTTTCCAAAAAAACTCTTTCAACAAAAAGATTTTATAAATTTCAATTGATGGCAGCACTGTCGTACGTTTCTTTAACAGGAAACACCTAATATTAGCATTTTACTTGCATTTTCATTTCTCAAGGTTATTTTTTATCTGAACTATAAGATCTAAAGAAAAAAAAAGAACTTGAATCACAAACTGAAAACTAGAAGTGAAAAATCCCCCAATTTATATTATCATACTGGCCATGTCAGTTTGGAAGCATTTGACATTAACCAGACAAGTGCCAACAATATCTCGTATCTCGTGAAAGCATTAATCTAAGCCTCTTAAGTATCCAATATCCCAAAAGTAAGAATCTCCACGATAAAATAATTTCACTTTAACCCATTACTGCCCACCGTAAAAGTGGGTATAAAATAAAAGTCTGGTATAAAATAAAAATAGAAATAAAAATCTTTCGTTCCATTCAATTCGTAGCCGGTATGTAAATAACGATATTCTTGTATGAAAAATGGAAAATTGTTTCTTTATTTCCATATTTGGCCTTTGCGACTGATAATGAAACCAATAACATCATCAATCAAAGGACCCCGCCCATCGCGCTCACACACGAACACACACTCTCTCTTTCCAAAACTCACTTTCCCCATCTTTCTCTCTCTTTATATATATATATATATATATATATATATATATATATATATATATATATATATATATATATATATATATGATAAAATATAGTTTTAAGGTATGCTATATTTATGGAATAAAGTGCTGAATATGATTGCGTATGAACATGAAACAGATTGCTGCTACCTTGTTTTGACTTCAATGTCAAATCTTATATATATATATATATATATATATATATATATATATATATATATATATATATATTAATGACAAAATAGACACAAAATTTCCTTCACGTCGGATTTTTTCTATTTTTTCATTCAGTTACCCAGAATTTGTTTGATATATAGCGTTTATATATCATATTCTCTTGTGTGTGTATATATATATATATATATATAGATATATATATATATATATATATATATATATATATATATATAATGTTCATTAACAATTAAAACTAAAACATGTTATAAACCGCTACAGATGTGCAATCATGTCTCAGCACTATAGGTGCTTCTTCAAGCGGTGCTGGTTAACTGGAGAATAAACGATCACTTAAAAGAAGCGATACCCTCACTGGAAAGACGAAGGGGAAAAAACTAAATATCTAAAATGCTCAGCAAATTAAAGCAGAATTTTAAAAACTTAAAACTTTATAAATTATTATAATTAAAATTATTAAAAAATATAAACAATTATTGTAAGAGTCCATTGTCATTGAAAAAGATTAGTTTTTCTTAGGACAATAGTGCCCATAATTTATCTCATTCATATAAGCAATTAAAAGATATGTTATCTTAGTGTCTTTGTTTTTTAAAAATTATGATTCAGATCAGATTTTTGGTAAAGGAGGGGCCCTGTTTTACAAAAAAAATGATGATTTAAATTATCCAAGTAGTTCTGCTTTTAACTAATATAAACTTTAAGTTGTACAAAATTTAATTTCTCAAATTTCCTAAAATTAAATAAGTAGTGGATAACAAATGTAAAACACATATATTTTACCGATGTTTTCTGGGAAAACTGTTACGTTATTAAGCAAACGTCATACCAACTTCTAATGCTCTGGATGGAGCGGCTTGGTGATAGTAGTCGTGGCTCTCGGGGGCACAATCCTTGGTTTAAGGAACTTGGATGAGTTTCACCACGGAATATGTGGGCGAGCGGCGCCATGTTGAGTTTAATTCGTTACCTCTTCGTCACCAGGGCCCGTGGCACAATTGGTAAGACGTTTGCTTAATAAAGTAACTGTTCCAGTGTCAATTCCTGGTAGTGGATGCGCACTGCTGATGAGTCCCAAATATAGGACGAAACAGCCGTCCAATGCTTTCTGCATTCTGTGAGGTTTCTTCTAAAACTCGATGAATTACTTAATTATGATTATCTCAAATCCTCCTAACAATTTCTTATATATATATATATATATATATATATATATATATATATATATATATAAAGATTCTTCGTGATTCTTCTTCTATGTAATGCGTTTCTTCAGGACGTGGGCGATCATGACTTTTCACCTTTTACTATCCATTGCGGCCATTAGGCACCATTTTCCCCTTTGCCAAGCCTCTTGACCCCTCCGTTCCGACGTCCATTCAGACAATCCCGCTGCCTTCCTTATCACTCTTGCCATCGATATGTCAAATTCTCCATGCCCCTATTCCTAATTATATCTCCAAGAAATTTCAACTGTCTCTTTCTGATTCTGGGCATATGTTATGGATTCCGGGATGAAATCCTATATCAATGAATAACAAACGCCAGGAATGGATAAGGAAAATAAATGTATTAACGTAATAATACAAACTGGTAATACGGGTTAGTAGATCCAGGAATGCGGGTTTGTAGCACTAATATATATATATATATATAGTCTTGGTATTGAAGTATCGCTACTCTACTACTCTTCTGTCGTTCCGTCTCGGCTCAACGTATTACTACTCTACTCGGGTATTACTGGTAGTAATATATGTATACCTTGGGTGAGTCCATTTGTGTAAAAAGGGGAGACCCCTTAACAGTATAATGCACAAAAAATGGAAGGGTCGGAAATATAAAAGCATGATCGTCACTAGACAAGATGGACAGAAACAAAGCAACAAGGACACCAGACGCTACCGACGTAATAAAAATGCTATCAGACATCAACAAAATCGGCATGAACAAATTCACAGAAGTAATAACAGAAATATAGAATAGAAGCCACATACCGGAGGACCTCAGTTGATGCATCTTCGTAGCATTTCCAAGAGACCAGGTGCAAATGAATGCGAGCTCCATTGGGCAATTTGCTTAACCAAGCTAATGATCCGAATCTTGATGAATAGAGCGTGAAACAGAATTAGACTGAGAATAGGGTGAGACATGTGCAGCTTTCTCATGGATATTGTTATTAGAAATGCAAAAAATATGGTTAAATGATATCGGAGAGAGTAATACAAATGCAGAAGGAGTGCACTTTTTTCTATAGATTAAGCAACGACATTTGACAAGATACAGTACTAGGATCTATTTGAACTATTAGGAAAACTTGATCTACTTAGAAAGGATATTAGAATAATCCAGAACAAAACTAGAAAGGAACGTAGGACAAGTCATCTCCCTAGATTTACTTAACCACGACAACAACGCTATACTAAGGAAGCTTGAGACACTACCAGGACTCATTATGGGAGGGCGCAATATTAACAATATAAAATACGCTAATCACACTGTGTTGACGACAAAAAAACAGAAAGAAAACTGAATGGCTTTCTAGACAAGACAGTAAAGGCAAGAAAGGAAAATAACTAGCCATCAATTGTAAGAAGACAGAAAGTATGGTGGTCAGTAAGGGGAACGGCCCAAGAAGCAAACTACGAGTTGGAGGTAGTAAAAAAAAACGAGAAGAAAGGACTAACCATCAATGGTAAGAAGACAGAAAGTACGGTGGTCAGCAAAAGAAAAAACAAAAAAACATTATGATGCGAAATACAAATTTCAAATATCAACATCAAGCAAGTACAAAAGTTTGAATATCTGGGAAGTGAAACCCAAACGCGCAATGGATTAGCGAACGTTGCATACCAAAAGCTAATGCACGTTCAAATTCCTCTGCTGCATTTTCAATCGCTGATAATACACCTAACAGATATTTAAACTTCAATGCGTTTTTGATGTTCACATCACCCTTTGCAATGAATGCTGAACAATCTCCCCAGGGATGAGGAGCAAACCAGAGGTAACTGAAATGTGATTCTATAGAAGGATGCTGAGTATTCCATGGAGAGAGAGACTAAGGAGCAGAGAAATCTTAAAGAAAAGGGTAACAAAAAATACCCTTATAATCTTCGTAATTAAATACTAAAAAATAACGTTTATAAATTATCCACGCAGATATAGTTTGGTTAAAGAGAGACACTTTGCTAAAAACTAAGCTCAACTATTGATCTTCCATTTGCCTTTCAGTATCTATGGAGATGTATCTTCAGAAACTGAGTCGGTGTATTAATTCATGTAACATTCATCGATAAATAAAGGCGTGATGAAACGTTTTACGATCAACTTTGAGGGGCAATCAGTCTCGTCAGTCAGGATCTCAGTATTAAAAAAAAATCTACTTTTTTTTATCGAGAAGGATGAGTATTGATGAAATGAAGACAAAAGCCGGAGACATCAATTAGGATTAATTATACAATATCGAAAGATGAGGATTTTCTATTCACATCAGTAACAGTAACTATTTTCTACTATAATTGGATCATATAATATTCTCACCATTTGATATTATATCCATAATAATTCTGATGATTGGGTTTGGCGGTCGAAAGCTTAAAGAGAGGGGGGCTCCATATGTATTGCATGGAGAGTCTTGTGCTGTAAATCAGACTGGAGTGTGTTATCATTTTTCCTTTTAATTTATAGGTTCACTTAATAGCAAAATCAGACGATGGTATGAAGGTTTCTCGGTTGTAGTTTTTCTGTTGGATCTTCCTTCTTTGAACCGGCTGAACATTTCTAACGTCACTTAAAGATGTTCCTTGAAAATAAAGATAACCAGAAAAATTTAATGTGGGGGGGTCACTCAAAACGGTAGTTCATGTAATATAGTTTTTGTTTGGAGAAACATCGATTTTCTCTTGACTACTAAATTTGTCATGATGTTGAGCCTATTTCTGTGGAACGGCTCTCTATCAAGAACAGGTAAAATGAAATACACTAATCATATGTGATTATATTATTTTTATTACACATATCTGCATGCCAATGTCAGATATCTGGATGCCATCCCCTGGAACCAAATGGCAGCAACTCACGTCAAGTTTTCAAGAAAATATCACAAGTCGGCACCGGTGGATGAAAGGAACCCTCCTCTTGGTTACCAAGTGAAACCTTCTCGGACATGAAACAGAAATCAGAAATTCGTATTTTATGTTCATGATTTGTATCCTGTTGATTTTTTTTTGCATCAATCTTTTTTAACATTTTAAGTATAACTTTTCAA
>OZ038475.1:151170770-151278270 GCA_964036315.1 Acanthosepion esculentum
CAGTATTGTGCCAGCAGAGACTCTCTACTGAAGTAATAATGTTTTTATTGTGTGCGACTAAAATGAAAGGACTTATAGTCAGACAGATTTAGACGAAAATTTTGTATTATTCCGTTCTGACTTCAGTGTCACGTCAATAGTTCTTTTTGAAAATCTTTTAACCCATGGAGAGTATTCTTGACACTTTCTTAAGACCCGGATTCAGTCATGTGACCATTATCCAGAAAGCTTTTAACCAGTTCATACGTGGAGTGAAAAGAAGCATTCGGCGAAGTTTGTTTGTTTTGATTAAAAGGTAAGGTTTCATCTGTTTCAATGCCTTAAGATTTAATTTTAAATGTTCAAAATTATTTTTTTAAAATAATGTAAAAAATTCTTGATAATGTTGTATATTATTTCATTAAACATATTAAATTTTGTTAAGGGACATTTAAAGAAATTCACTGCAATACCTAATTTTGAAATTAAATTAAAAGTATTTAAATTCTTATTTCATGTGTTCATGTGTTGATGGTATTTTAAATTAGACAGGTTGAACTTTATCTTAAAAGAACATTTGGTTAATTAAAACAATTTTAATTAAAATAATATTAATTTATTTTACGTCAAAATTACGAATTTTCACTTTTCTAGTCATCAATCAACGCTATTTTCTGACAACTGTCATCAAGCGATGAGAATCTTATTTAAACATTTTTGAAAAATTAAAATAAAAATGCCTACGTCTCGTTAAAACAGAAAATGCTAATTTAATGAATTGTGAACGAGATTAAAACAAAATTATTTAATTATATTTCTTAAAAAGCATTGAAAAACCAACTTTTTGTGAGAGTTCACATTTTTTTACGCAGCCGTTGAAGTAGCAAGTAGGTTCTTATTTCCCTTATCCACCTTGGCAATTAACCTGCATAATGGACTGCATGCTCTGCTTCTCAGGTCACCTTTCAACACACACACACACACACACACACACACACACACACACACACACACATATATATATATATATATATATATATATTGTTTAATAAAAATTTAAAAAAATAAAGTTAAATAATAAAATAGATATATCTGTATAAGCATAAAAATAAGACTATATATTCGACGGTCTTGTCTAAAAATAGGTATGCCATT
Source organism: Acanthosepion esculentum (assembly GCA_964036315.1). NCBI lineage: Eukaryota > Metazoa > Mollusca > Cephalopoda > Sepiida > Sepiidae > Acanthosepion > Acanthosepion esculentum. The sequence goes on from OZ038475.1 coordinate 151,171,905, forward strand.
TTTATATATTTTTTTTTGTAAGAATTTGGTTATTCTCTCTTTTTGGTGCTGCTTTTTTCGTTTTCCTTCCTTCTTTTATCTTTTTACTTGTTGTTTGTTATATAAGCTTTATACAATTAACAGCCACATACTTTTCCTTCATCTTCTCTCGTTTCCTCTCCTTTCTTATTTTCCCTCTTTATTTCACTTCTATTTTTTCTTTTCCCTCTTTTACTTTTACTTCTTCTTTCTCTTTCTCTCCCTTTATTTCACTTCTTTCTCTTTATTTCACGTTTTCTTTCAAGTTTTCCCTCTTTATTTCACTTCTTTCCCTTTCCCCCTCTTTATTTCACTTCTATTTTCTCTTTATTTCACTTCTTTTTCTCTTTCCTTCTCTTTATTTCACATTTTTTAAAGCTTTCATTTCGTCGGTCTCATTCTCACAATTTATTTAACTTCTTTCCATTTTCCTTTCTTTATTACACTTTTTATTTTTCTTTCTCCTTCATTTCAGTTTTGCCTTTTTTTCTTCTTTAATACACATTTTATTTATCTTTTCCCTCTCTTTATTTTATCTTTTTTTCTCTTTCCCTCTCTTTATTTCACTTCACTTTTCTCTTTCCCTCTCTTTATTTCACTTCACTTTTCTCTTTCCCTCTCTTTATTTCACTTCACTTTTCTCTTTCCCTCTTTTATTTCACTTCACCTTTCTCTTTCCCTCTTTTATTTCACTTCACCTTTCTCTTTCCCTCTTTTATTTCGCTTCACTTTTCTCTTTCCCTCTCTTTATTTCACTTCATTTTTCTCTTTCCCTCGCTTTATTTCACTTCATTTTTCTCTTTACCGCTCTTTATTTCACTTCATTTTTCTCTTTCCCTCTCTTTATTTCACTTCATTTTTCTCTTTACCGCTTTTTATTTCACTTCACTTTTCTCTTTCCCTCTCTTTATTTCACTTCACATTTCTCTTTCCCTCTTTTATTTCACTTCACTTTTCTCTTTCCCTCTTTTATTTCACTTCACCTTTCTCTTTCCCTCTTTTATTTCACTTCACTTTTCTCTTTCCCTCTCTTTATTTCACTTCACTTTTCTCTTTCCCTCTTTTATTTCACTTCATTTTTCTCTTTACCGCTCTTTATTTCACTTCATTTTTCTCTTTCCCTTTCTTTATTTCGCTTCACTTTTCTCTTTACTGCTCTTTATTTCACTTCACTTTTCTCTTTCCCTCTCTTTATTTCGCTTCACTTTTCTCTTTACCGCTCTTTATTTCACTTCACTTTTCTCTTTCCCTCTCTTTATTTCACTTCATTTTTCTCTTTCCCTCTCTTTATTTCGCTTCACTTTTCTCTTTACCGCTCTTTATTTCACTTCACTTTTCTCTTTCCCTCTCTTTATTTCGCTTCACCTTTCTCTTTACCGCTCTTTATTTCACTTCACTTTTCTCTTTCCCTCTCTTTATTTCACTTCATTTTTCTCTTTCCCTTTCTTTATTTCACTTCATTTTTCTCTTTACCGCTCTTTATTTCACTTCACTTTTCTCTTTCCCTCTCTTTATTTCACTTCACTTTTCTCTTTCCCTCTTTTATTTCACTTCACTTTTCTCTTTCCCTCTTTTATTTCACTTCACTTTTCTCTTTCCCTCTTTTATTTCACTTCACTTTTCTCTTTCCCTCTCTTTATTTCACTTCACTTTTCTCTTTCCCTCTCTTTATTTCACTTCATTTTTCTCTTTACCGCTCTTTATTTCACTTCATTTTTCTCTTTCCCTCTCTTTATTTTGCTTCACTTTTCTCTTTACCGCTCTTTATTTCACTTCACTTTTCTCTTCCCCTCTCTTTATTTCACTTCATTGTTCACTTCTTTTGCTTTCCTTGTTCTTTTCTTCTTCTCCATTCTCTTCCTTCCCGACTATCATTTTTCTCCTCTTACCTGACTTCATATTTCTCTCTGTTATCGTCTTTACCCATCTCTTTCTCTCTCGCCTCCTGAGAAACGTGTTTCTTATTGTTAACATACATCATCTTATGTTTTCACTGCGATGAAAAATGACAAGTATGAGTAAGTCTAAAAAAGAGGCATACCAATAAGAAAGAAAACAACAACTTGACCATCTTCACATTCTTTATATTTAAACTATGCTATATATATATATATATATATTGTTTTCTACCCCCCCCCCCAAAAAAAAAGATTGTCTTAACCTGTGGTTGGCATGTGCCGAAGAGGCCAGACACCGGAAGTAACTTCGAGTTGTTGGAAAGGAAGCAAGGCATTTCACCAGAAGACCACACACATACGCCTAGACCTTCTTGTGGTTCTTAAAGAAAGAGATAGAATGAGAAAGAGTGAGAGAGAAAGAGAGAGAGCGAGGGAAATTGAGTGGGTTTGTGTGAAAGAAAGAAAGAAAGAGAGAAAGAAAGAAGGAAAGAAAGAAAGAAAGGAAGGAAAAAAGAAAGAGAGAGAGAGAGATGGCGAAAAGGTTTGAAACTGAGAAGTAAACAGACACACACGCACCTGCATACAATGCCACTTCTTCTTCACTTATACACTCAAGCAGACGAAACACTTCGACGTGGTGTAATGGTTAAGAAGCTTGTCTCGCTAGATTAATTAGGTCCGAGTAGTGAGCTTGATTCTCACTAGGTTCGTGCTCCATAATTTCGTCATTGTGCCACGTCTAAGCTAGGCTTGCTAAACCATTCCCTCAGACAGTCTCATTTGTTTTCTTGCAAATTCGCAGGGCAAAACAGTCAGTACAAATCACTTAGTCGGTAGATATCGACACTAAATAAATAATTTTTTCTCCAAAATACCCTGACAAGAAATGAAACTGTAACAACATAAATATCTTCTTTCAATTTACAGGAGATACTGCTTATATAATTGGATTAATAAATGATCACATATTCGGAACAATGAACGTGGAAATAGTGTAAGATGTTTATTGGCGCGAATTCGAAAACTTAAAATTCCAAAACTTCGGAAAAATTAGAGAATACTTAATTAATTAAAATTCAAAATACGCTTTTAAATAAGCGCCCGAGGGGGTCGTCAGTGATGTTTTGACTTGGTTTATCGGGGAGTTTCGGGTCTTGCAACATCATACTCCCCATCACCAAATCGACCCAATCAGGGGAGATCAATCCCTGATTCCCCCTCACAGTGAAACGCTAACAACTACACTGGCCTTTTTAAAGAATTAGACGAAGAAAGACCACGTATTTCACACATCCGATTGGATGTTTGTGCAACCAATCAGCTGTGCGAACTATCTTTTAAATGGCCCGCAGTGAGGACTGGCTTCTTTTCTTTTGGTGGATAGCAACAAACTACACTCACTTATGAATCCATGTCAAATGACAAATAATAAAAAAAGAAACAGTGGAGAGCCACGATCCCTTACGTCCTGAGGAGAATTTTTTACGCTATTGTTCACGGAATGTAAGCCTTAAGAGCCGCTCAAGATAGAGATTTTCTGAATGGGGTTGTTTTATAGACATAATAATTGCAAATTATGAAGATATATAAGATAGATAAGGTTTGACATCGTTGTAGTCTATTCCACAAAGCAAAGAAGCAAAGAAGCTGTTTGAATGGAACTTCCTTTCTAACCAATGGAATACGGGAGGAATGAGGACGATTCAATTCTGTGTAGATGGCATGGCGCGTCTTAGCTATAAAATTTTAACTGGTGGAACTAGGGAATGTAACTCATCAGAACATTTTTTATAGAAATGACGATAGAGTATTAATAGGCTTGCGACGTTGCCTCTCTGGAAAAGGGGGTTTTGGCTGGAAAATAATTCATCGCCTACAAGTACCGAGGTTGGAAGAAAGGACTGCGAAGCTCCTGCCTAGATACAGCAACACTACTCCAATTTTGGATTGATATCACTTTTGCAAAAATCCAGCGTGGTAGACGCTAAGAAAGTTGTTTTTCAGTATCGTGTGAGGCACTATTTATCCTCAGAATTTATCCTACATATCTAGAACTCTACCCACGTCTCATGCTTAGAATATTGCTGACACATATGGTACGGTTGTCTTGCTATTTATCTATAACTCCTTGATATAATCCAAAGAAGAATCAGTAATATTATTGATCCTAGCCTAGTATCTCGGCTTCTGTCACATTCCCACCGCCGTAAAGTTGCTTCCCTGTGCCTTTTCTATAAATACTTTCATGGTAGGTGTTCAGATGAGCTTTTAGCTATCGTACCTAGAATTTTTTAATTTAAACGCGCTACAAGACTAGCGTCGAGATCACATTAATTTACAGTTGAGATTGCTCGCTGTAACCGTAAATTATATGCCCAACATTTCTTTTGTCGCACTTCTCGCTTGTGGAGCTCTTTTCCAGATCCAAACTTTCCAGCCAACTTTAATCTGCAAAAATTTAAATGCAAAGTCAATCGCTATCTACTGTCATCCTGATTACTTTTTTGTTCTTGCTCATTAGTAATGTTTCTGTTTCTAATTCTTCCACACCAAGTTTCCCCTTGTGTCTTAGTGGCTTTACTGCCTTGCATGGGGTAAACTCGATATAAAAAAAAATGGTAGCGTCAAGTACATTCTAGAGCGTTATATGGAGTCGGCCATTTTTTCCAGTATCTTCATCGATAACATAGATATCTGCGCAGGTTTCAAAATAAAAGGTGTTGATTTTGATTTGTTTGTTCAATGGCATATCAACTCCTTATAGGTCAGTTAATGTCGAAATTTATTTTTCTTCAAAACTTTGAAGTAATTTGATAATTTTGCTATAAGTATGTATTGTTGGTAATTTTTTATGTATAAAATATATTACTCGTATTTTTTTTTTTATAAAAATGCATTTTTATGCTTTCATAATGTTTTCTTTTTGTTCGAGGGTTCACTATTTGCTGATAGCTGGGACCCTAACAAGTGCTACAACCCCAGGTCATGGTGGACTTGAAAACAGCAGGAATTAAGAGGTGTTTCCACTCTTCTTCAAACCTCCAGTCTTCTGATCAGAAGCCTTACTGCCGGATGTAATTTATCGTCATACCCTGGACTATAAAATAAAGGGTGTATCAGAAGTACTCATCCCATATTGTACTTACTCTTTGGACATGAACAGAAAGGTCTGTACTGTTGCAGGCATACGGTCGTACAGATTGCGAATTCAATCCAACGCCTATTGCAACTGTTGGCGCAATAAAACTGTCGCTGGATTAGCCGAAAATGTCGGGCGCCTTTAAATGATGCCCATCTATGTTCAACGTGGAGAAGCAGGTCTGAAAATTGTGCCGTCCCGGGAAGATCTTGCAGAGTATTTTGCGTAATACAGGCATCATTTGGGTTGAGATAGTCATCACTATCTGGCTGGGACAGCAAATCGTCTTCCTGTTGCAGGGTATGCATAATGCTGGTCAGCTTTCTCTACAATTGACATTAATATTAAAGAAATGCTGCTAATCGCTGATAATTTAATCTAAAGAAAATGCGACATAAATATTAGAGGGGGCTGTTCACGTGTAACCAATTATTAAAATGTCACGCTATATTTTAATAAATTAAACAAGATTAAATTGATGTTTTCGTTAACGCTTGAATTTTATAGGGTTATTGAATTTTTAATTAGATTTGCCGACATTTAAATAGCTTAAATGTAATTTTTATCCAATGATACTACAACTCAAGAGGTAAACAGATATGACAAGAAACAAACTGTTTAGAGGAAAGTTTAATTTTGCATACAAAATGTTATTTCGCATGGACGAGTTTCGTTATAAAAAACGCCGACCATATGGCACTTGAAATGGACGATCAAATTTTCGACTTTGAAGCTATTCATACATTTTCATTCTGCGTCAGTTGGGGATATAGATCAAGTATTAAACTAGTCAATTATTTAATTCAGCTTTTTAGATGACGTTAGGAGTGTTTAGTTTTAGATGACTACATTCAAAATCACTTTTGGTTGTATTGTGATAGCTATCATTGCATATATACATCCTTGTGCAAATTAATTGAAACAACTGATTTAGTTTCATTTCTTTCACCATTCGGTCAGTTTTAGACCCACTGGAATGACAGGGTGTAATCGATTTCTATTTTTTCCTCAGATTAGGGGTTAGTTGTGTGCAGTAATATCATTCTATTTTCAGGGTGTATGATGAAATTTGTTTAGTCTTGAAAAATATTGCGCCTAATTGCATCAGATTTTTCATCATGCCCAGACACTATTGTCTCAGCTGTCGATTAGTTGGCCTACGGTCATTGTCTGTGATGGACGATACTCCAACGAAGCGTGCGAAAATTGTAATGCTGTACAAACACACTGGCAAGCCTTACCAGTGAGCAAATCAAAGTACTATCGATTGGTCTGATTTAAATGCAAACGAGAATCTGTGGTCAATCTGCAAGGAACGACTTCATGGAATGGACATACGAAGTACTAACATGTGTACTGGTACATGTTTCACTGGAAATATATGAAAAAGAAAGTAAATAAGAACGGAATTGTTCGTTTTGTTTCAATCAATTTGGACAAGTGTGTATTTTTAAATTAACAATTTGTCCATTTTTTCTAACGTTGAAGATGGAAGGCAATTGTCAATAATTATAATGTTTTTGTTTTAATTTTAACAAACTGTAAAAGTGCAACTTTTGTGTATTATTTATGGAGAAGGTTCTGCAAATGATCGAATATGACAAATGTGGTTGACTAAGTCTAGACACCAACCACCAGAAGTAGTGCAAAATACGTACTTGTATAAGTAACAAGACACATGATGGTCAGATTTTTCTTGTATCCGTAATTGCTGACTACTTTCTGAATTGATAGGAGAGAAAGCGAACGGAAGAGTAATTCATGTCGGCTGGGTTTGTGGCTAATGTCAATATATGAAGGGTGGAGTTTTCTGTCTAATGGCCTTTGGGCGATAATTACGAGTTGCTAGTAGAAGGCAACAATTGGATGATTTTATTGAAATGAGAAACAAAGAAATATAATGACATTTCTAATGCCTAACTTTATTTTCCATATACACATCATAAAGCATTTGTAGGTTTATATAATCTTTGAAATATATTCCCTTACTTCTCTATGCTAGGTACTCTTGAAAATTGAAAGTAAATTTACAAACATAACTGAACACACAAAAACACGCATTTGCATGACACCTATTGGGCATATTTACTTACTATTTCGTAGGCTAGGTGTTGTCAATTAGCGTTACAAATATTACAAACCTTCGTGTAATAATTAATTATTACGCGAAGGTTTTTAGGTTTTATTGAAACGGCTCTGCAATCTCTACGATGGTTAACAATTTCATTCTAAATTTCTACACCAGATTTTGTGTTAAGTTCCACAAAGATACCTACACTCCAGTCATCGCCGTAGCATAGCTGCCCTCTGACTTTCATATAAATACTTTCATATAGATACTTTCATATAAATACTTTCATATAAATACTTTCATGGTAATTGTTCTGATGAATTTTCCTCTATGTTACCTAGTGTTCATTAATTTAAGCGCAGTACTTGATTAACAGCTAGGTCTCATCCTTTTACAGTTGAAATGGCTAGACGTAACCGTAAGTTCTATGTTAACAGTTTCCTCTATTGCTCTTCTCGCTTGTGGAACTCTCTTCCGGTTTCTTGCTCAATTTTAATCTTCAAACATTTAGATGCAATATCAATCATTATCTTTTGTCTTCTTCATTCTTTTTCTTTTATTATTTTTCTCCTTAACAGTATATTTTCTCATATACCCTCACACTCATTAACTCCCTTCCGTGTTTGTGGCTTTATTGTCTTCCTTAGCGTTAGAAGATTAAAAAAATGAAACGCTTGAAGTGCTTAGTCAAGCTTCTGGCGAAAGATATTTCGGACGAATACTGTTTTTTTGTGTGGTGTTTAAAGTTAGGTCGAGTATTGGAGCAAAATTATGAGTGTTTAGGTCAGAAATCAGAATCTCCCCTCCCAGAAAATATGGAAAAAAAAAACTGAACGCCTCCAATTTTTTTTTTTAAGTAATGTAATTTTTTATGTTTGTTCGACTTATATGTGGGCGGCATCGGTAATATGTGACGTCAGGGAAAAGTTGCTAAAACTTAAATAAAGTTTTTTTTTTCTAGAAAATAAAAACTTAATTTAAGTTCCCTCCTTGTCACTTCGACAGCATTCAGCGTTTTACTGTTGAAACAGCTGAATGCAACCGTTGGTTCTATTCTGATAGTTTCTTCAGTATCTGCCTATATTTCTGAGATGAGGTATTATGTACACCATTTACATTATTCGGACTTTTGTCCTCATCTTTGTCGCCATATTTATTACAACGTTTCGGCCTTTCAGGATCTGTCTATATTTCTGTGATGAGGTATTATGTACATTATTTACATTATTCGGACTATTGTCCTCATCTTTTTCACCATATTTATTACAACGTTTCGGCCTTTCAGGATTTGTCTATATTTCTGAGATGAGGTATTATGTACACTATTTACATTATTCGAACTTTTGTCCTCATCTTTGTCGCCATATTTATTACAACGTTTCGGCCGTTGTACGCTCCTGCCTTCTTCGGGTAGTTGGAATGTCGAACTGAACCCTTAATTTTGCTCACTGGGATAGACTGTTCTAGTTACACGTGACATGTCTAATGGATGTCAGTTATCAGTTATCTCCTGTTAATTCCCCTCTCCAAGTTCTCCACCGCCATAACCGGGTATTGAACTCAAACTCTTTGGATCCTGTCACTGGATCTAACTGACGCTTTTATCCACTGTCCTTGAGGACATCTGTGTATGAATTTCTGTGTATTATAAACCTAATATCTTCAGCAACCATGTTTTACCAGTGCTCATATTGCAACTTCTGCTGTTATCATTTATGTTTTTACCAGAGCTCATATTGCAATTTTTGTTATTATTATGCTTTTCTCTAGCACTCGTTATTACTGGTTCCCATATTGTATTCATTTCTATGCTTGGTCTGCTCAGGAGATTTTTGTGGCCTAGCATATGTGCTGATTCCTTAAGTTTACGAATTTTCCAATGATGTTCTTTGTCTATGATCTCAACCTGATCCCACAGAGGGTGGTGATCTCCCTTTTCTCTCCATATGTGGTCAGTCCCGTCTTATTTTTCCACTTCCCCTCGTGTTACAGCTTTCTGGTGTTCTTTAAGAAGGTCGGAGCGTACAACGACCGAAACGTTGTAATAAATATGGCGACAAAGATGAGGACAATAGTCTGAATAATGGGAATAGTGATAGTTTCTTTTCTCGAACTTTTCGCTTTTGGAACGCTTTTCAGGTTTCTTGCTTCATTTCCACCTCGGATTTTCAAAAATTTAAATGCAACGTCAATCGCCATCCTCCTGAAACCTGTTCTTTTATTGACTTTTCTGCTCATTAAGTTTTTCTCGTCTTTTTTCACTCTAAGTATCCCTTTACGTCTTTATTGCCTTGGTTGGATTATATATTGGATTTATAGCTTGAGTATGCAAAGATACATGTTTTGTTCATAGGTCAACGAAATTACCGAAATTTCTTCGAGATTTTAAAGAAAGCTCAAATGATATAAGCAAATTCCTTAAGTGACAAAGTGAATTCCTGATTCCAATTCTCTGAAGATCACATTGTCATTTTTAACGTTCTGTTAGTGTCATCATCTTAACTGTCTACGTTCTTGTCTTCAATTCATTCTTATAACATGGCACCGAATTCGGTCACACACGTGGAATACTGATACTTGGACGGGGGTCCGTTATGGATAATGAAGCGGATATATTTACGCCATCATTCTTTGGTCGGGTATCAAATGGTGAGTTCAGAAAATGGTGGAGTGAAGGAGAAAGAGTATGGGACGAAGAATGAAGAGAAGATAGAGTCAGGTAGGGAAAGCGATAGAGACATTGAGGGATGGAGAGTAAGGGATTGATAATAGACGGAGAAAGTGATAGAGAGAGGGGGGTAAGTGGTGAAAGCAGGTGAGAGATAGAGATGGTGACCTGAAGAAGGATGGTGAGAGAGAGGAGACCATGTGAGAGAAAGTGAAGAAAAAAAGGAAGGAAAGAAAGACAGAGAGAGAGAGAGAGAGAGAGAGAGAGAGAGAGAGAGAGAGAAAGAGAAATGGCATTAGGAAGAGGAAAGAAGGCAACAAAAAATGAAAAACGAAGAAAGAAAGAAAAACAAATAAAGAAAGAAGGTAACAAAGAAAGAAAGAAAAACGAAGAAAGAAAAGTAGAAAAAGGAACGAAAAAATCACATGGATGAAATAAATTCGACGTATCTTTTGTCGATGAATATGTATGCAACAGAAATTATTTTGAAAAATAACTTATGAAATAAAGATGGCAAATTAAAAGTCACAATAAAACATTTTAAAAAGAAAGAATTAAAATGTATAATTATTTCTTAGCTCAAGATTATTGCCCACTCGGCATTTGCTGATGTACGAAGTGTGCGGAAAAAATTCGAGGCCCGACCCACTTTTTAAAAATCTGAACTAAGGGACAAACATCATCATCATTTAATCAGTTAGCGCATTTTGCGCCGCTGTAGGCACGATGTCCCTCCATCTTGCAAGTGTGTTTCATCGTGACAATCATATTACAATGGCTCGCCGATTCCTTTTGCACCGGGGATGTTGAGGTTATCCGGTCCATCCTCTCAGAAGTTATAAGCAGAACCTAAAAGGCAGCAGATGGTTTGAATTCAGTTTTCCTTCTCCTACACTATTTACCAACCAAAACAATAGGGCCCAGTCTGTACCACTATTTGCCCATAGCTGGGTGCTAAACATAAGAATATTTTGAACGGCTTCTTAGCCGTGTCGGGAAACTTTCAGCACTCAGTTGCAGACTAAAGAGAAGACATAAAACTGAAATCAGGTTAGAAACATGGAACCGTAAAAGATTATTTTCCGACAAGTTTATTTAATGACAGTAATTTATATGTTTGTAAAACATATTTAATAAATAAAATAGCTGAAAACTAAAGTCTGAGTTTCTTCCAAAACATATACACATGATGATGAACACATGCGAATACAAGCAGGGATACATTAATATACATATGAACGAATAACGTGAATACACGCTCAATATATTGCAGTCATCCGGAAAGTAAGACCTCTTTTATCGTATTGGCACACAACGTCAGAATCGGATGTCATTGGCAGTGCAGTAGAGGTTGAATCTTCCTGCCAGTAACACAAACTTTTTTATGATTTGTGGTAATCTAGCAAAATACCGTCTGACATGAAATGTGTGTTTGAACAAATAAGTTACCACGGTACTTACAAAGTACTTCTCTAAGGGCCTCTCACACTCATCCCAACCGAAATTTCGTTGACCTAAACAGTCTGCAAAGTATTCTTTCGGGACTACCTTCAGCTTTGTGTTTGCGTTCGCCTTAATCTTAAACTCATCTAAGGTCTGCAATCTGCTTCCTTTCAACGTTGATTTTAGATTTAGGAAAAGTCAGATCTTACAGATTGCTAAATCTGTAAGAGGACCAGTACGCCATGGTGACGGGATGTTTTGTAAAAAAATCTATGCATAAGAAATCGGCGGTCAGATAAGTACATTAGACCACTTAAAGGCGCCACATTGTCGACTGAATAACTCATATATTAGAATGTCTGTTCATTCATGCGTAGTGATGTTTTTTTTTATTTAACTAACTGGTACTCGAGATATTTAAAATGGATAGACTTCGTATTAGTCTGAAAATAAAAGAAATATGTATGAATTAAAAATTAAAAAAAATGTACTACTCAAAAAATTATGATCTCTCTGTTAGCATTCCACTAGTCATTAATCAAACACCTAAAGAAACATGAATAAATAATTGAGTTTTCTTTTGAGTGAGGAATAGCTTCTCCAATCTAGTACTTCAGATCTTGAGGCATATGATATACGCAACTTAAAATTGGCTCCTGAGAAATATGGCATATTTCGTAAGCAAAGAGTCACAATGCGGAATTTAAAAAAAATGTTTTCTGTGACTTAGTTACAGAGAACTGAAGTAAAATGAAGAACACGTTTCTGTCAGGTTCAGCGTCATGGAAAGCTTTCCAGTCGTCGCATGACGGATCTGTCCCACAGGGCGTGAAAACGAGGCAAAGTAGCCTAGCAGGGAGTGTACAATACGAATTCTATGGAAAAACCATCGGTATCAAGTGTTTCTGTTTTTTAGTGTTGAAAGTCGAGAAGTTAACTGCCCTTCAGCGACAGAAAAAAATGCCCAAATTTGACAGCATAAAAAGCATTTTCCTTTAACGAATCCGAAGAGAAAAGTGGTTATTTGTTTTATGCTTTATTTTGGCCAAAGTGAATAAAAACGGCCCGAGCAAATGACCATCATTATTATTCGAAGAATGTTGATGAATCTGTCAGAATATATTACTTGATTATCGCAGGAACAAGGCTAATATAAAACGTATTTTATCGGCCAAACCAGTCTTTGATTACAAATCAAGACTAATATATACTCACTGCTTCTGTACTACGGTCTCTTCTTATATAAATTCGTTTAAGGTTAAATTTTGTCTGTGTTTACCTACCTTCACCATCCAACCTCTCTCTCTCTCTCTCACGGAATGTAGCGAGTCTCCCGCTGTTCTGTCGTTACTATCACGAAAAGTGCTCGGACAAACTACATTCCTTGGTTCCGCCAGGTCTAACATTCATGGCTAGGACACACCATGCCACTTATATAGTTGCAAACCCCTCACACATCTTCCGTATTCCATCGGTCAGAAGTAAGTTCCATTCAAACAGCTTCTTCCCGCTAACCACTGACCTATGGAACAGACTCCCTAGATGATGTTTCCCTGATGACTTCAATCTAACGGTTGACTCTAGACTTGAACTACCCTTTAACGTAACCCTCTACCTCGAGTGGTCTCCTGGCCGTGTACAGGGTGAACGTTACTGTAATATATATATATATATATATATATATATATATATATATATATATATATATATAGTTTACAAAAAACTAGGTAATCCGTATGGGTAGACCCAAGGAGGACAAAATCCAGAGAGCTCAATGTAAATCAGAGCTAATAATTTAAATAAAAACAGACCACTTTAAGGTTCCATGTAATATATTATTTCACCACAGCCCTTTTAAAGGACATCGGATCATCATGTCTCTCTCCCCCTACTTCCTCACTTCGTTAATTTACATATACTTAGTACTGCCCGTCAAAAATGTGTAAATTTCTTTTCATTTTTCGTTTCAACCTTTGGAAGTAAAGTCTGGTGATTCGTGGTCCTTTAAAAGTGCTGTGGTGAAATAATTTATTACATGGGACCTTAAAGTGGTCTGTTTTTATTTAATATATATATATATATATATATATATATATATATATATATATATATATATATATATATATATATATATACACGTATGTATGTATGTATGTATGTGTGTGTGTGTGTGTGTTTAAACTCATATTGTACAGTGTTTTCTCGGTTACAATTTCGGAAGACTGCTTGTCTTCATTTCGATATTGAATCATTAATTCTTCAATTCGTCTTTCACTGTAAACCCGAGTAATGATTCAACAATTGAAACGGAATAAATTTAACCTGAAATGAGATTGTGCATTTCGTATTCCAACAGACAAAACACAATGGAAATATTTAATCAACATTTTCCTCTTTCGCCAGAAAATCTTCTGTAGCTCCAGTTTTTTAAGAACTCAGACACACCTTCTAACTTTCAATCTATTAGCATTTCACCTCTTTTCGGTAAACTACTAGATGTTTTAAACAACTCTGAACTAGTTAAGTATTTCACCTCGTAGGGTCTTATTTCAGATAAGCAATAGCTTTTCGCTTCTATAGGTCAGCAGCTGATGTATTAACAGTTATTGCTGAAAGAGATGATTAGTGTTAAACTGATTTAGATGAGAATGGAGACGGTCGGTCTATTTTTTTAAATATCTCGATAGCATTTGACAGGGTTTGGAATGCTAGTCTTCTTCACTGGTTGAAAGGTTATGATATTTTTGGACGAAGTTTTGAACTGATTCGATCTTTCTTTATAAAATCGCGACATGAAAGTTGTTTTGAATGGTCACTCTTCTAGATCTTTTTGTATTAATTCCGATGTCACTCATGGCTCTAACTTACCTATCTAATTTCCATCAACGACCTTTCTGATGTCATCAATTCTCAACTCGGTATTTACGCTGTCGTCTTGGGTAAGACGTTAAACTACATCCGCGTTCTGGGTAAGACGATAAACTAAATCCAGCAGCAAGGCCTCTGATCAGGAGATTTTGAGGAGTATGGAACCACCTCTTAATTGCTGGTGTTTTCAAGTCCACCCTGACCGAAGGGGGTAGCACCTGTTAGTTAAATAGTTAACTATAACCAGCAATATTTTTTTGAAAAAATTATTACCAGAAATACAATTTTGAAGGAAAAATATTACCAGAAACAGATTTTTGACAAAAAAATATTACCAGCAATAAAAATTGTTATCGACATTAAATAACCATTAAGGTTGATATGCTGTAAAACGAAATAAACCAAACCAATCTAAACCAAAGAATACATATTCTATTCATACGAATCTATCCTAAAAATGCTGTCGGCATTAAATAACCCATTGAGGTTGATATGCCGTAAAACAAAATAAACCAAACCAATCTAAAGCAAAGAATACATATTCTATTCATACGAATCTATCCTAAAAATGTTGTCGGCATTAGATAACCCATTGAGATTGATATACTGTAAAACAAAATAAACCAAACCAATCTAAAGCAAAGAATACATATTCTATTCATACGAATCTATCCTAAAAATGTTATCGGCATTAAATAACCCATTGAGGTTGATATGCCGTAAAACAAAATAAAACACACCAATCTAAACCAAAGAATACATATTCTCTTCATACGAATCTATCCGAAAAATGTTGTCAGCATTAAATAACCTATTGAGGTTGATATGCCGTAAAACAAAATAAACCAATCGAAACCAAACCAAATTGGTATTTACGCTGACGATACAACGACTTACTCCTATCTTAATGCTAAGTCTGGTCGGTTCGCTATGGTCAAATTGGAAGCTGACCTACAAACATTTAACATAAATATGTACAACATGATATTAACATGGGCAAGAAATGGCTTTTTAATTTTAAGGCCTTCAACACAAATCTTGTTTTTTAATCATCTGGGAGAACCTATTTTGCCTTTCATCATCATGGCTGATGTTAACCATCAAGTGAATAATTTCTCGGGCTAACGTTCTTCTTTGACATGGGGTAGAAGAATTATATTGAATCAATAACTCCGACTGTTGCTAGGAAATTTCGTTCACTGTATGTGCGAGACATTTTTTCTCGCCAAAATGTATCTTACATATTTATAAGTCTAACATTCGTCCATGCACTGAATATTGCTGCCATATATGGTCTGGTGCTTCTGCTAGGCATTTAGAGATTCTTCAAATCTAAAGAAGACTCTGCAATGTTATTAGTCCTGACCTGGCATCTCAGCTTCAGTCACTTTCCCGCCGCCGTAACGTAGCTACCTTGTGCATTTTTTAAATAAATATATTATCAGGCTTCCCCCGCTCGCTATCGGTTTGTAAAGTAAGATATATTCACTACTTGAAATCTTTGAAACAAAATTTTAAATGAACATTTCATTCATAAATTGGTTGCAAACATGGAAGAACACATTTGAATTTGTTCAGATAGCTAAACATTAAAAAATTAGCCGTTTTTAAACAAATGAAACGCGATGAAACTGAATAACATTCAACAGGTTTTGACAGAAATAAAATCGATGTATTTGCGTGAATAAAAAAAATAACCTGGTAATTTTTTTAGGAAAACTTACTTCGTTTTCTATGGGATTAATGTTCACTATTTATGAAATGTTGAAGGGTTTGTAGGTGTTCAATATATTTGTTCAAAGAATATGAATGTAAAACACAGAAGAAATTAATTAGTAGGATGTGGGGAGGGGGAGACTTGTTATAGTTAAGGAAAGTTTAAAAAATAGATGCCAACTTGTTGAAGGCTAAGTAAAATGCAAATTTCAAACACTTTTCTGTATTATATAAGACGGTATTCCTAAACAGAACTATATTTGTTATGAAAATCAAAACCATTCCCGAATAAATAAAAAAAAACAGCAATGAAGGACAATTAATTAATGAAATATAGGTTTTTAAAATCAATGAGCAAATTACTTAAACCTGAAAAAAGTGATATCACTAAGAAGTAGATAATATATCAGTCAGATATTGGGCTTTTAGCGTGTAAATTACTATAAAGTAATTTATAACAGATTTATTCATTATCTTTCAGCTGCGTCTTTGGGTATAGTGCACTCAGAGTCGCCACTGCGGAAAATTATACTGAAAGGTTCCCTGCTCTGTGGAACAGCTGCCCGGGTGAGGATTGGTGCTGGCACCGAGGGAAGCGCAACCGGATGCTGCGAGCAATTTTCGTTCCTAGCCCGGTTGTACGAGCACGGGCTCCCCATATTAAACCGACCTTGTTTCACAACATTTTCTCGCGTTTGAGTAAATACCAAATTACTATAAATTAGTTTGAATACGTTTATTTATCTTCTCTCAGTCTTTGTCTTTGGGCAGAGTGCGCGTAGGGGCCGCTCCGTCGAAAGACAGAGTTGCAACTAAAGAAAATTATACTGAGAAGAGCCCAGGCCCTCTCATTGCACCAGAAAGAAAGGTCGGTGCTCGGACCGAGGCCAGCGCAACGGACGCTTGCGGGTGCTCGGACAATTTTTGATCCTAGCCCGGTTATACACGTCCGGGTTTCCCATATTAAACTGACCTTGTGTCACAACCTGACCTTGGGAGGGGTGGGTTGTGTAAATACACATTATTCTAAAGTAGTTTGTAACACGTTTATATGTCATCTCTCAGTTGCGTTTCTGTCTTTGGGTAAAGTGTGCAAAGGTCTATTGACAGAGTCGCAACTGTGGAAAATTCTACTTAGAGGTACCCAGCCCTCGAGAACACCCGCCCGAGCACGCGCCCTCTAATTTCCCTAGAGAGAGCGATTGTTGCTCGCACCGACGCCAGAGGAACTTACTTTAAAGTAATTTGGTATCTACCTCACACGCCACGTAAAGTAGTTTGAACACGTTTATTTATCTTCTCTCAGTTTTGTCTCTGTCTTTGGGCAGAGTGCGCTCGGAGGTCGCTCCGTCGAAGGACAGAGTCGCAACTGAGGAAAATTATACCGAGTGGTGCCCAGCCCTGGGGAACAGCTGTCCGGAGCCGCGCCCTCTAATTGGACTAGGGAGAGGGATCGGTGCTCGCACCTAGGCCAGTGTAACCAACGGTTGCGTGTGGTCAGGGAATTTTTGTTCCTTGCTCGAGTATACACGATCTGGCTCCCCACATTAAACCGATCTTGTGTCACACCGTGACTTCGTGGGGGTCGAGTAATTACCAGATTAATCTAAAGTAATTTGTAATATGTTTATTTATCATCTCTCAGTTGCGTCTCTGTCTTCAGGTAAATTTCGACTCATTTGCGGCTCCGTCAGAGGACAGAGGCGCTACTGAGGAAAATTACAATGTGAATTGCCCCGGCCCTGGGGAACAGATGTCCGACGCTGCACCCTCTATTTGCACCAGATAAAAGGATCGGTGCTCACACCGAGACTTTCGCAACCGATGGTTACGGGGGCTCGGGGAATTTTTGTCCTTAGCCCGAGTGTACGCACTCGGGTTCCTCACATTAAACCGACTTTGTGTCACAATCTGACTCCGTGGAGGACGGGGGTAAAGTCAATACCTACTATAAAGTAGAGCTGGGGTTTTAAAATCTCAGAATTCGTGGGAGAATTGAGCTCCAATGTCGCATTTATTCATATAGAATCCATAATATCGGTTTTACCTAATTAGCTATTATGTTTCTCAAACTCTTCAAATGTTGAATGTATAACTAATTCTAATTTCTAGTTTCCCATCTTTACACCATATTAATTTTATCTTATAAATTGTCCCCTGTTCTGTCACCCATGAAATAAAAATAATTGTTTGTACGGAAAATAAGTATCTGCGTACATCAAATCGTTTTTAAATTAAGTGGCAGCAGAAGAATTATCATTGAACTTATAAATGGTAAGCTTAAAATATTATTTCAATATTTTAAATGCAGCGATCAATTTTGAGTTCTTCAGTAGTTTATTGATGCCTATTGTATCTACTTCTTCCTAGCTATTGTGCTGATGGCCAAACCAAGAGTCCTCTACAAGAGATGGCTTAAAATTTTAGCTAGCTTTTGGAGCAATGGATAGGGGCTCGGATTGAGGAATCGGAGAGCCGAGTTTGAATTCCAGTCGAATCCATTACATTCACTCTTGGTAAAGGTATGAATCCTCTTCTTCTCCCACCAGATATGGGTAAAAAGCAAGACAGACCGGGTTCTATAGCTTTGGATATCAACTGGTTGGCCGAAGAAAGAAATGGCAACCTACTGCGGGAAAAAATCTGCCTCATCAGTCATGTATCGAAAGATATATGATCGCCTAAGCGTGTATCCCGCATGGCACATAACTGACTGACTAGGTCTGCATCTCGGTACCAGCCTTTCACTGTTGAAACAATATATGTAACCGCATCTTCTATTCCAACGGCTTCTTATTTCGCACTTCCTGACAGTGGAACTCCCTTCCTCTTACTTCAAATATTCAAATGTAATGTCAATCGACATCTTCTGATGCCTTGATCTTAGATCCCGTCTGTTATGTTTGCGTGAGTTCTGAGGACCGAGCAATGCATTTGTTGATTGGAAATAATTACCAAGAACGTTTTTAGGTTTACAGCATTTTATTAATTACTAGATAAACTGAGTTAATACTACTCTACAAAAGAATTAGTGAAATATGGAGAGACGTTTGCCACAGGTGTCCCGGTGTAGTCCGCCATCTTGGATCTCTCTTTGTATTGCCACCCGTGACGTCTGACGTCACGATGTCCAAAGCAAGTGGGATAACTCTTACAATACTTTGGAGTTATCTCCCTTTATGTTTCCTTCCAACACCTCCCTTTGAAGTATGATAGTCGTAGTATGATTGTTGAGGATCTACTTGTAAGGATGAGGTTGGTTTGCCCTTACGCTGCGTCCTTCTAGTTGGTAATTTCTTTTGAGACTTACTTTCTTTACTACATTTTGTTTGAACACTTTGGGGTTATTCAAATGTGTCCAGTAAAACGTTTAAGGGAATGACTTTGTCATTAGATTGTCTTTCAGGAAGGTATGAATGACGTAGCTGATTCGCATGTCTGACCCAAGTAGTGGATTGTACATCTACATCATAGATTACGTTACCAGAACGGCGTATTATGTAACCTTGGGTCCATTTTTCTTTACCATTGCGGTAATCTTTTGCCCACACAGGTTGTCCAGATAGAAATTGACGTGACACTGCTCCATGGCGGTGGTTGAATTGTCTTTCCATGGTTTTATTTCTCTTGAGAGAATTGCTTGGCGATGGACGAATAATATCAATTGGTAGCCGTATTTTTCTATTCATAAAGGCTTCTGCAGGTGACTTTCCATTCGGACAGTTTGGATTTGGGGTAGCTCTATAGCTACTTAGAAATATGTCTATTATTTCTCGTGTAGATCCTTCCCCTTTTAATTTTAAGAGTGCTCTCTTAAACGTGTCGACGAAGCGTTCGGCTTGACCATTTGATTGTGGGTGGAAGGGTGGTGATCTGAGGTGTTGAATACTGTTCTTTTTACTGAATTCTGAAAATTCTGCTGAAGTAAATGCCGTACCGTTGTCAGAAACCAAGATTTCCGGAGTACCAAATCTGCTGAAGATCTCCTGTAATTTTCTTACAGTTTCAGTGGATGTAGGGTGATTCATGTGAAAGACCTCCGGCCATTTTCTGTAAGCATCCACCAATATTAGTTAATGTTGTCCATTTATTGGTCCAGCAAAATCAATATGGAGTCGTGACCAAGGAGATTCTGGAGTAGGCCATGAATACAGTGTTGTTTTCCGAGGAGACTTTGCAACCAGTTGGCATTTGGTACAACTCTTAACAAGTTCCTCTAGTTGTTTGTCCATGTTTGGCCAGTACACGTATCCGCGTGCTAAGGCTTTCATCCGATTAATCCCTTGATGTCCATAGTGAAACTGTTCGAGAACTCTGTTTTGAAGTTCAAATGGAACAACAACGCGTTCAGCAAAAAGTAGAATCCCATCGATTTCAGATAAGGATGATCTCCGCTGAAAAAATGGTTGAAGTTTCTGGTCAGTGCATATATTTGGCCAGCTAGTGGAGTGAAAATGTAGGACTTTCTGCAGTATTGGGTCTGCGGCTGTAGCTTCTTGAATCATCTCTGATGTGACAGGTAGTGCTCTAACTGTGGAAACAAGCCCCGAGACAACTTCAGGTTCTACTGATATAGCTGCGATGACTCTGTCCTCCGGTGATTTTTGATTCGAAGAGATGTGTCTGGACAACGCATCTGCTTGACCAATTTTGCTGCCTGGTTGGTATTTTATTGAAAAATTGTAGTCTAGGAGCATAGGGGCCCATCTTTGCAACCGGTTAGATGTATAAACAGGGATTCCTTTCTTGGAACCAAATATACTGATCAACGGCTTGTGATCTGTGATCAGGGTAAAATGACGACCATATAACATTTTGTGAAATTTCTTCACAGCGAAAATAATTGCCAGGGCTTCTTTCTCAATTTGACTATATTTGCGTTCGGTGGGTGTCAAAGACTTGGATGAGTGCGCGATAGCTTTTTCGCTTCCGTCAGGAAAAATGTGTGATATCACAGCTCCGACTCCGTAATCTGAGGCATCAGACACCACAGTAATGTCTACGGATGGGTCATAGTGAGTCAGTAATAAGTCCGAACTGAGAAGGGATTTTATCTTCTCAAACGATTCTTTACATGTATTTGACCAGTTCCATTTAGTATCTTTTTGCAAAAGATTATTAAGAGGTCCACGTAACTTGTGCAGTTCTGGTAAAAAAGAACTATAATGACTTACGAGGCCCAGAAAAGAACGTAAAGTCGATACATCCGTTGGTGCTGCCATTTGCTTTATCGCATGGATATTTTCTGGATCCGGTCTACGGCCATTTTTGTCAAATATAAATCCAAGGTATTTAACTGAAGTTTTGAAAAATTTGCATTTGTCTGACCTTAAGCGAAATCCATATTGTTGAATTCGATCCAGCACAGAAGTTAAGTGATGTAGAAGTTCCTCTGGGGTTGTGCCTGTAATAATGATGTCATCAATGTAGGCAGAAACTCCTGGTAATCCTGTGAGCATTGTATCCATTGTTTGCTGGAAAATTGCCGGTGCTGACTTGACACCAAATGGAAGGCGACAAAATTGGAATAAACCCTTGTGTGTGTTAATCGTGAGAAGATTTTTGGAATCTTCATCCACTTCTATTTGAAAATATGCATCTGCAAGGTCCAATTTTGCAAAACAAGTTCCACTGTTTAGTTTTGTGAACAAGTCTTCCGGTGCAGGTAGTGGATACTGATGTATATCCAGTGCATCATTTAGTCCTGTGGAGACATCTGCACATAGACGTACCTTGCCGTTTGCCTTTTTCACCATGACAATGGGTGCTGCCTAGGATGAGTAGTTTGTAGGCTGGATAACTCCTGCTTGTTGGAGGTGGTTTAGTTCCTCTTCCACTGTAGCTAAAGCTGCATATGGTACCGGACGCTTGGGTCTGAAAATTGGTTTTGCGTCGGATTTCAGTTTTAACGTGGCTTTAACTTTTGTGCAACATCCCCCGAGACCCTCTTGGAAAACATTGTTAAATTTAGCTTTCAGCATGCTCTTAAAATGTTTTTCCGTGTCTGCTGCAGAATTAACTTGGCAGGTATTGAAAATGGTGTTCAAGGGAACCTTGAAAAGGTCAAGTTCCTCAATAAAATCAAGGCCAAGAAGATTCAAGTTTGAAGAGTCCATAATGTAGCACACACCTGAAAATTGTTTGTCTTTGAAAGAGACATCACAAATTAATTCCCCATTTAATCGTATTTTATTCCCGGAAGCACTACACGCAACATGCGTTGTGTCTTTCAGGGGTGGTTTTCCCAGTGACTCCCATGTTGCACGTGAAATCAAAGTGATATCTGAAGCAGTATCGAACTGAAACTTTATCGGTCTTTTGTTTATGGATACCACTATGTATTTCCTCCGAGCTTCAAAATTTACATTAAACGTAGCAAAAATCGAATTTGAAAACGACTTACGGGAATATACTGTCTTTTTGTGATGAGGTTTTTCTCTTACAGGTGCATTATTCTTTTTCGTAGCTTTGTTATCTTTGCGTTCACAGAATCCGTCCTTATGCCCACGACGTGAACAGAGTTGACACGTGTGTTTTTTGTATGGGCAAAATCGAGCATAATGCCAATCTCCACATGACCAGCAAGATGTTGGGGGTGTTTTCCTTTTAGTCGGGGATTTTTCCGTCGTTGTTACACGGCTGGAAATGGATGATTTAAAAGGCTCCTGCTGTATCATTTCGTTGTCGCGTTTCAGTTTAATCAGCCGCTGACATTCCGTAGTCAATGTTTGTACTGATATGTCTCTGTCTTGATCGAGCATAGATAAAAGACGTGTACGAATGTCTGCGTCGTTTGGAGATTGTAGACCAGCGACAAAAATAAGGCATTTGAATTGATCTTCGGTCAGCGATTTCAGCTGAAAATTTTCGCATTGTGAATTCACTTTCCCAGCGTATGCAAAAAAATCTTCGTTATCATCTCTCTTCAGCTTTAAGCAATTATAGCGGGTGTTAAATAAAGAGGATAACTCGCCGAAAATGTTTGATAACTGTGCAACAGTCTCCGCAAATGTTAAGTCTCCTGGTTGTTTAGGTAATATATACTGTTTATAACGTAGGTGTTCCCGACACCTAAGCTTCCGTAGTAGGAGGCGTAACTTCCATTCATCGTCCTGCATGTGAAATTCATGTCGAAAGATGTCTTCCCAACGACTAAATCATGCTATGAATGTCTGTTTCGTCTCCGGTTCGAATTGAAACTCGTTCATTGAGTTCGCTATGCTATCCGCAGAATTCGCATTTTTCTTGTCTGTTGTCAGTTGTGTTTGAAACTGTTGCGTTAACGTTTCAATTAGACGGTTCTGTGCCTGTAGAAACTGTTCCTGTTGCTTTCTAAGAATTATTTCCAACGATGCAGGGTCCATGACGAAGAAAGGATATTTTACGTTTTTTTTTGTTTCTTTTTAAAGAGGTGTATCCAATGGAGAAAGGTAATATCATCCTCGTCGCCAAATTTGTTATGTTTGCGTGAGTTCTGAGGACCGAGCAATGCATTTGTTGATTGGAAATAATTACCAAGAACGTTTTTAGGTTTACAGCATTTTATTAATTACTAGATAAACTGAGTTAATACTACTCTACAAAAGAATTAGTGAAATATGGAGAGACGTTTGCCACAGGTGTCCCGGTGTAGTCCGCCATCTTGGATATCTCTCTCTATTGCCACCCGTGACGTCTGACGTCATGATGTCCAAAGCAAGTCGGATAACTATTACAATACTTTGGAGTTATCTCCCTTTATGTTTCCTTCCAACACCGTCCTTCTCTTTATCCTTTCCTTAAAGACCCCTCTTTTCTCTTGCTCTCACTCTCTCTGACCCCTTGCGTACTAGTGGCACTCCCGCCTTGCTTGAGGTGAAATGCTTAAAATAATAAATAAAGCTTTCATTTTAGCCTTACTTGAAGGCTAAATGATTAAACACTCTGGTGTATTTCAAACAGATATTATATGGATTGGATTTTTTTCTAACGTAGCTGATTAACACCCCCATTTTTTTAGTCATCTTTCATCGTAATGTAATTTTCTTTATTTAAAGATCTTTCAAAAATATAATATGCTCTTCTGAAACTTTATTTGAGGAATATTAGCTGATTTAATGTACAATTATTCTGATTTGGAACAAATATTATTTACTTAAGTTTAAAATATCTCTAAAATTAAAGCAAACAGCAGCTACGTTTTAACCGACAATAGCCATGTTTATGTGTTTGACGAGCTGATGGCAGATTGATTGCTCTTCTATGTAGACTTTATCTGTAAAGCACAATTTAAGAAAATGATGGGAACGCCTTTTTTATATCATTTTTAAGTACTCAGTATTCTTTAAAAATTTTGAAAATATAATCCGTAATCTAACTTTAGGAAATTAAATTTACTATAGTCATCGCTCTTATTTTCTGATAATGTCGTGTATGGTCGCTCATATTTTCAAAAATGGGAACGTTTATACACATAAAAATCTAGAACATTTTTTATTAAATCTTTGAGCTTAAAGACTGGTATTAAACTTTAAAATTTATTTACTATTTATGATTAGTAAATATAGTTTTCACTTAATAATGATCTAATCCAAAAGGTTGAAATTAAAAAGGAATTTTAAAAGATTTAAAACTTAATAAGTTTTTCTCATTAAAAAATGAAAAAAATGAAAATAATTCTTGTAAAAATTCACTATTCATCGATATTTTTCTTAAGACAATAGTGTCGTTAATGCATATTATTTATAAAAGCTTTTTTAATTAAATAATGTCATAGTTTTATTGCAGTTTTTATTTTACAATTCGGAGCAGATTTTCGGCAAATGTTGTTTCTGTTTGCAAAGACAAACTAATGATTTAAATTCGCCAAGGTGTTCTGCTTTTTACTAATATAAATAGGAAGCGTCTGATATTTTAATTTCTCTAAATTTCATAAAATTAAATTAAAAAAATATTTTATCCACATTTTCTAAAAACAATTTGAAAATTTCATTCATTTTTCCAAGAATTTCTAAAACAATGTGTTTTTACCGCAAAAAAGACGCTAAAATCCCCATAGTAATCTTTGGCCCAGTCGCTGACGAATAAAAAAAAAATCAAGCAAAATTTCGAACATGCTAGAAAGATTTAAAAAATTGAATAAAATAATAAAAAAATAATTTGGTCTTTCCTCTTAATAATATTATAAACATTTTGACGATAAAGCTTTGTTTTCATCAAATTTCGGCCCATTTTTCATCATGGTATGCTCTTTTTTTAGTGAAAAAGTGAAGCTATCAAAATTTTATTTGTAGTATTAGTAGATATATTACTTTAAACTTTAAAAAAAAAAATTATTAATTTTCATTAATATATTAAAACCAACGTCTCATAGTGCCTAGAAAATGTATATATACGTCGACAGCAGGCAGTCTAAGTTTCGTATGGATCGGTTAATGGCCACTGAGATATAAAAAGCGGCTTGTGAAATTCTTTATTTCTAACAGCGCTTAATTCACCAAGTTAAACAACCAACCAGAATGTCTATTAGATTCTTGCTTCTATTAAAAAAAAAAAGAAGCAAAATATGTTTACACATGTCTATAAAATCTTCATATTTTCAAAGCGAAGAATGCAACACTGTTCATTTTTTCCGTCTGATGAACGATAAAAATTTTAATTTATCCATTACCCAAGCATGTTGTGCGCCTCAATTAAGGAAGGTCTATTTTTAACAGTTGGGATCAGGTTGAGCATTTTTGGATTCGGGCTTTTAAATAGAGGAAGTGGCCGGAAGCCTGACGCCAATGTTGCTTGACTAACAAGACGTGTGATTGTTATTTTCGCCGGAATGCTTTTCTGAAAAGACAAGGATGGGACAAGACAGACGCAAAGAGGGGAAAAATTAAATGAAAGATAAGAATGAGTTTCATATTTCCCACAGAGCTCCATGTTTGATCTCAAGCAAGAATGCCAGTATAAAGAATGTTGATTATCCAGATCGAATCAATTGGAAGATTGACTGAACACAATATTTTTCATAGGTTTAAACGTTTATCTTTCTGACATAACTTCATAAACGGAATTTCTTAATTCCTCCTCTTACAACAACCTCATTCACCTTGAATGGCTGTTGGGCCTTGTATGGGATGAATATTCCCCCTTAAATGCCATGCTGGATACACGCTTAGGCGATCATCTATCTTTCGATACATGACTGACGAGGCAGATTTTTTCGCGCAGTAGATTGCCATTTCTTTCTGCGGTAGACCAGTTGTTATCTAAGGCTATAGAATCCGGTCTGTTCTGCGATTTGCCCATAGCTTGTGGTGGGGTGGATTCAAACCTTTCAAAAGCAAGTAAATGCAATGGAGTCGATCGGAATTCGAACTCGGCTCTCCGATTCCTCAATCCGAGCCGCTATCCATTACTCCACCGATGAACACCAATAAAGACAAATAAAATAACCGATTGACTAATGACTGAAATAAGAACTTCCCACTGGTATTAGAGGTCAGAGTTCGAACCTCGGAATAAAAGCCCAGATTTCGAACTCTAGTTTACTCGACATATAGATTCTTCTAACTTGGTAGAATGGCATAATAGCCTCTTCGTTTCTGAATTTAATTACCAATTATTAATTTGTTCATGTGTGTTTATGAATAGTGTGCCCGAATAAGGTTGTATAATGTATAGAATTTAAGAACAGTCTTCTTCTTTTTCTTCTATGTGTCGTGAACCTTCAGGATGTGGGCGATTACGGCTCTCCACAATTTCTTGTCCTTTGTAGCCCTTAATAAATTTTGTCTTTTTGTTATCTCTCCTAAGCCCTGTTCGGCTATCCATATACTTAAGCCCACGAGTTAGTTTATGATTTATTTACCTCTGTCCCTCTTGCCTTCAATCTCTCTTGAGAATATCAGATTTTCCAAGCCCTCTTTCCTCATGATGTTTCCAAGAAATTTCAGCTGTTTCTTTCTGATGTTAAATATAAGTGTCCTTTTTGTTTCCATTTTCTCTAGAACTTCGTTGTTGCTCACATGTTCGGTCCATGGCATTCTCAGCATCCTGCTGTAGTCTCTTTTTCATCTGTGAGGGGATTGTCCAATATTCACTGAAATATAGGAGGACTAATATTACGTAACAGTTCCGTAATGTTTTCTATGTTTTTAACGAAAGTTTCCTGTTTCTTAGTACTTTGCTTATGTTTTGGAAGGCATTTTTCGCTGTTCCAATGCGTCTTCAGATTACAGTGTCGCACTTTCCGTCCTCTATTAAAACAATTCCCAAATATTTAAATTGTTATACCTGTGTGATTTTGGTGCTTATAATTTGTAATTTGCATGTTGGGCTGTTCCTTTTGCTTAACAACCTTGTATGCTGTATTCTTGCAATTTCTGTTCAGTCCTTTCTTACCGCTTTTCTTCACTAGCTTCTGTAGGAGTTCTTGTAGTTTCCTTTCTGTGTCTACTATCAACGTTTTAGCTCATTTCATATTTAAAAAAATACAGAATGATGATCCTGACAAAGACGCCGAAACTTTATAAATGGTGAACATCAGTTCAAGGGCATCAAAAATTCGAGTTACGTGTTTTCAGACACGAACGTAGTACAGAACACATCACGTGGTTTCAGGAAAATCTTTTTTACGTAATCAGGTGTTTGCTAAAATAAAAGGAATATTTATCAATAATCTTTTTTGCCGATGGAGCTGCCGATTCTTACTCAAAGGGGTCACAGGTTCTACCTGTAACAGACCTCGTACCGTTCTTAACCAAGATGCCTCCAGAATATTTTACATCCTTACTTTAATGCTACTGAAATTTATAATTATTTTCCTCATGCATACACCCTTGTAAAATTAATTGAAACAAAGCGAATCATTCCGTTATTATTTAGTTTCTTTTTTCGTATTTTTCCAATGAAACATGACCCCCTGCACATGTTAGTACTTCGCATGTCCATTCCACGAATTCTTTTCTTGCAGATTGACCACAGATTCTCGAATGGATTTAAATCAAGAGAGTTTCCGAGCCAGTCGATAGTACTTGGATTTTCTCACTGGTAAGGTTTGGCATTGTGTTCGTGTAGCGTGACAATTTTCGCACGTTTCATTGGACTAACGTCCATCGCAGACAATGGCTATAGGACGACGAATCAACAGTCGAGACAATAGTGTCTGGGCGTGATAAAAATCTGGATGACGCAATATTTTTCAAAGCCAAACAAATTTCATCATACACCCCGAAAATAGATTCATATTGCTACACACCACTGCAAGTGACATAATCTGAGGGAAAAATAGAAATCAATTACACCCTGTCACTCCAGTGGGTCTAAAACTGACCATATGGTGAAAAAAAGAAAATAAATCGGTCCATACACGCATTATGAATTAACAATTCTCATTCTATATTCAACACAAACTCGGGAATCACCGAGATCTGATTTGTAAAAAGTGTAACTAAATTAGTTTGATGTTTATTTCACGTATATATTTCCTCTCATTTAAATGCTATCGCTCTTTTTTGTCTGATGATGAGTCATAACATGTTTTTCTAGCAGTTTCGTTTCATTTGAAACTTTTCTAAATATTTCCTGGTTATTCCTTTTAAGACTGGCGACAGAATGGCTGCCATATATGATTTATACAATGCCACATATTAAGCCAGACTGGTACCACAAATGATCACGGTAACGGTAAGATCCGTTTTCCTAACAGTGAAAATATCAGCATACATTGACTGAATAGACGGTCCTACTATTAAAATAGAAAGTATGTTTCTTGAGTCGGCTAATAGTTATCGCTTCTTCTAGTATAGATGGGGGTTTCCTTCCTAACTTTCGGAGCTAGTCTGAAACATCAGCATTTTGCTTATCTCATTACTTTCTCTTCGAGTTGGTTGTGATATCGTTATGGTCCAGGTTAGGACCAAGGAAGAACGACACGAACACAAGAGTAGAAATAACGAAGATATATTACACGGAATAATAATACAAGATGTGGAAGGTGTTAGTATGACTGTCAGTCTGGTTTGGAGGGAACTACTATCGGCTCGACTCGATTCGTCCCTCTCTCGAGAGAGGCGTAGTATACATAGTGTTAGGAAGAGTTCATTTTGTAGTTATAGGTAAGGACCGATAACAGATATCCAATCCAGTTGCTGTTGGATTTCAAGTGTTGTGGCATTTGTTACCTGGTACACTTCTTTGTGATTGTGTAGCTCCAATTCACGAAGTTCGAAGAAGGCCGTTCCTCGCCAAGACCGAAAATGGTTTGGCAGGAATCTTCCGAAAGCAACAAATGCAACTGAACAAATGAATGCAGTAATCTTTTCTGTAATCAGTAGATATGGATTGTAACAATCTATGTCAAATTCTCTTTTAGTTTTATATTTAGGTGGTGCATTTTGTAATTTGCATATCACTCCTACTTACTTTACCTTTCTCTCTCCCTCACGTTCTCTCTCACTTTCTGTTGTGGCCTTGTTGGGGCCAGAAATAAAGACACAAAGACAGGAACTGAGTTAAACAAATATATTAACAGAAACAGTAATACAAACATATACAAACGAGAGTGTTACAGCAAGAATGTTCGGTCCGACTGTCAGAGCTGACTGCTGGAAACTTCCCTCTCCAAAAGGCAGTATCTGCTCCTATTTATAGCTGGGAGAGTCCATGTGTGCGTGGGTAAATTACCATAACACTCACTCTCTCTATCTTTCATTCTACTCTCTCACCCGTTCTTTCTCTTTCCCATTCGATATGATTATCGACTCGGAAAGTGGAATCAGCGTTTTTAACCGAGACAGTTCCATTCACTTTGCAGTAATAGCTTTGGAAAAGGTATTAACCCATTTCCCTCCAGCTGCAGGGGTTTACGGTCATATCACGTTGAAACACCGGTTCCCGTACGATCACCGAAGTTAAGCAACGTCGAGCCTGGTCAGTAGCTAAATAGGTAACCACTTAGGAATGCCAGATTATGTAAGCTTCAATATGCGGCTGGTGTAATGGATAACGGTTCGGAAGTCGGAGAGCGGAGTTCCAATTCCAGTCGGGTTCATTATATTCATTTACGCACAAATAACTTTATTAAAGGCATGAATCCACCTAATCTTTCATCACTTATGGGTTAATTAGAACATGTATCAGAAAATCACTATAAAATCCAAAAATTCTTACTATATAAAAAATATTTTCTGGCTTTAAATAATCTACAAAACGTTGGTAAGTCGTATAAAAACAAATCAATCAATCCATCCATGTATGGGTTAAATAGTAAGGCAGACTGGGCTTTTTTGGATGGCAATCATTCTTGGAGAAAGAAAACACATTTCCAACTTTCGTAAATAATAGGGCTGATTGGGCTCTTTCGACTTGTTAGGGTAACGAATCTAGAACAGCAACTCTGAACACTAAACCAAACTGAAAGTTCCATCAGACTATCTTGCTTTAAACATACCCACTGCTGCAAGGAACTGTGGTGCCTCAACGACCCTCTGATGTGTTACATGATTGATGGTCGTGATCTTGATGTAGATATGCGTGTGGGTGCTTGTGTGAATACTCACATGCGTTTTTCTGTTTATATAAGCGGAAGTTTAAATGCAACTTGGTTAAAATTATTCTAGATTTCTGTCTACACGATGTTATTATTATGGAAATCAATGTATTCATGAGAAACTTGGTATGAAGCAACTGAATCTGGTAACGATTTCGGAATCTACTTATATTTACATAAACAATATTGCAAGTGCTTCAGCTTATAATATCTACCCTATTAAAAATATTGATTATAACTTGTTTTTGTAGATGTCAGGTTTTATTAACTAAACAAAGTCTTAACGTAAATTAGGATTTAAAAATCATTCTAATATATACATACATACATATATATATATATATATATATATATATATATAGGTCACAAAAACTGTTGTAACCTAGGGAAGGTTACTGAATAGAATAATCACACGAAGGTTGGTAATGAACGATAATACTTAGGACAAGGACAACACATATAAGATTCACCAGCAGCGCATAGAAGTGAGTCAAGTGAATTCCACAATGAATCTCCAAATGCAGGATATCTACCAACCGCCCCACTCGGTCAGATGTGGCCGAATTTAATGTGGGGTATCCGAGCCCGTAGGCTCGGCCAAAAATTCCCCTAGACCCCGTATAAAACGGAATCAGGTAGCTGTTTCCCGAGACGAGACTCTGCCCTTCGACTTAGGATTCTCTGGGGATCCTCTCTGCCTCCGGGCAGAGAGTTTGACCAGCACTGCAGACCAACATACAGTATTTACTGCTGTATTTATGTGAATGGGGACATACCATTATCGTCCGTAGGTATGCTACAAGAAAAGCCCAATGGAGGAAAAAACTGGCTTGCATCTTTCAATACCTGCAAGAGCAACCTCGTTTCATCTCTACCAATGTGATTTACTCCAGTCCTGATGAAGGGTTTGGTCTCAATGAAGCTGTTTGCTTTGAACGTCGGTTGGAGCTCAGGCTCATCTCAAACCTCAAGTGGAACCATAATCCATTATTAAAGAGGTTGTAAAAATGCTAACGTTCCTTGTACCGCTCCAGAGAGTACCGAATTTCTACTGAAATGGTCTGTCTTTACAAGAATCAGATCGGACCAAAAATGCAATACTGGGCTGGATATACTTAATACTAAATTTCCAACACTGAGAGAATCAAAGGTACCGACGTGGCCTTATAAGTAATGAATTATTTTCCTACCTAAAATCAATTTCCCACAGAATTCTATCGCTGTTTCCTGAAAATCTTCCCATAGCAGTTTTTGATATCAATTTTATTGTGACAACATTGATTTGAATCATAAAATCTAAAATAATGTTGTAATTATAGGGTGGGATCAATTTATTACATAGTAACAATAGAAAACCGATACCCCACTTTACATCCAATAAATACTTATACCAATATTTAACATAAATATACCATCCTGGGTAAGAGGATAAACTACATCCGACAGCAAGTCCTCTGATCAGAAGGTTTTGAAGAGCGTAGAACCACCTCTTAATTGCTGGTGTTTCCAGATCCACCCTGACCCGGGGTGGTAGCACCTGTTAGGATCCCAGCTATGGGCAAATAGTTAACCTCTAAACTGGGGTCAAAGCACTATGAAAGTGTAAAAATAGGTTTTAATAACAATAATATATTTTTGCAAAAATCATTACCAGCAATGAATATTTGAAGGAAAAAATTATTACCAGCAATACATTTTTGAAGGAAAAATATTACCAGTAATACATTTTAAACAAAAATATTACCAGCAATATGTTTTTGAAAAAAATATTACCAGCAATAAAAATTTGTCGGCATTAAATAACCCATTTAGGTTGATATGCTGCAAAAGAAAACAAACCAAAGCAAACCAGCAATAAGTCTTGTCAGCATTATAAAGCCCATTGAGGTGTTGACATACCGTAAAACAAACCAAACTAAACCAAAACATAAATATATCATGAAAATCGTTCCATCATCAGTTGGCTAATACGAATTTTATTGTGAAAATTCGGACTTGCATCATAAAGATCAGTTGGATTTTGAGCTGCCTAATAGCCGGTGGGGATCTTAATAATCGGAGGTCACAAAATATGTATGCAATAAACGGGGCGTATTAATACAATTGGGGGTCGGAAATTAATTTAAAGAGTCTAAAAGTGCCAAATTAATAAGCTGGGTGGTGTTAATAATCTCATTGGAGTTTCAGAAAAGTTCTAAAAAATAAAGGTACTCCTGTGTATGAGGCAAGTTAAAATAGTGTAAGTCTTTTTATTTCTATCAACAAATTGAAACTCTCTCCCAAAACTGTATTTTTTCGTATTATCGTTCGCCCAATACATGGTCCACCAACCACTCAGAGTAGAGGGTTATTGAATCGGAATTAATTTATGGACGTAAAAGGAGGAGGAGGAGGAGAAGGAGGAGGGGGAGTTGGAGGGGAGGAGGAGGGGAGGAGGAAGAGGAGGGGGAGGAGGAGAAGTTAAGAAGTGCAGATGACGAGGATAGGTTGGATAGATAAGGATTTGACCCAAGACTTGAAGAGGTAAAGATTGTAAAGATCAGGGAAGTATCTTCTCAGTGGTCTGTTCTACAAAGCAGCGGATCCCCGAATAAAATTCCCTTTTTACCAAGGGAAAACGAAGGGAATGAGGATGGTTCATCCCTGGTGTACGTGGCATAATGGGTCATAGGTCTAAAGGTCGGAAAAAGTGAATTTACACCGTCAGAGCTTTTTCCATGGAAATAGAGATCGATAAGCAAGAGGAATGCCACGTTTCGTCTGTGGTCTTTTTTTTTTTTACTTGACTAGCAATCATTCTTGGAGAAAAAAAACACATTTCCAACTTTCGTAAATAATAGGGCTGATTGGGCTCCTTAGACTTGTTAGGGTAACCAATCTGGAACAACTCTGAACAAAAAAACCAAACTGAAAAAGAGATAGGTTCCATCAGATTATCGTGTTTTAAACATACAAGTTGGAAAATAATTCATCACCCACAAGGATGCATAAACGATTTTAAAAACTGTCAAAGTTGGAATGTGACGATTTAGCAGCAGAACTATATGAAATTCCACTTGAAGTCTGGAGTGAACTTGAGTCTCAACAGACGTTCGATATTATCTTCGGAATTTTAGTCTCGTTTTAGTGTTCGTTATTTTCTTAGTCTCTTCGCATCACAGTTGCACACTAATGAATGGCCGAGTTAGGACTGAACCTGCTTACTTAAGGTTTGTTGGTTAACCATTTCTCTTCGGCAAGCCGCTCGATTTTATTATTTCAAAAGATATTAAAGAAATGCCAATGTTCCACTTTGAAAAAAGTCTGTAAACGATTTCCCAACAAAGACACAATTGTCATTATATTCTTGGTTAAGTCGACAAATACAATTAATATGGCCGTAGAGAACTGAAAAGAAGGATTTGCTCTATACATAACATTTTTTAATACACTAACCCTGTAAAGACCAGTATGCTAAAGCTTTCATCTTGGGTTACGATACAGGACACGGCTAGGATAAATTTAATGCTACTCTTTTAATCACTCTATGTATAGAAACATTGTTTAACTGACCGGATTTCAAGAGAGCCTCACCCTGCAGTCTCGTGGGTAGACCGGAGAATTTACAAAGTACGCGTGTGGGTGTCCGTCGAAAGTCTATCTGAGAATGGCATCAACTGGTCACGCTTCGCTTACACACGGCATGAAATAATATTATAATTTGTTCAATTGACCTTTGATGCGTTGGAAAACTTGTTAGATATGATAACACTGCAATGTACTTGTTCTTTTGTTGATGACGTCATCATTTATATGACGAAGATTGTCGAAGTAAACAGAGTTGTTCTTTTCCTGTTTGAGAAATATTTCTCGAAGTCTGACACGAGGCCACAAATATGGAGTAAGAATAAACATTACTACACTTGTAATGGTCTACAAATTGCCCTTAAGAATTTATTAAGTTTTCTTTAGTCTGGCACAAGCTTATAAGTTAGGAGCTCCTGGTAACAATTAAACTCATTCTATTGTCGCACTTATCTGGTTCAATTAACCAACAACACGATGTCCTTCGAAAAGCCGTGTCCTGATGAAAGATGAAAGCTTTAGCATACTGGTCTTTACAGGATTAGTGTATTAAAAAAATGTTATGTATAGAGCAAATCCTTCTTTTCAATTCTATTCTCGCACTTATCTGGTTCAATTAACCGACAACACGATGTCCTTCGAAAAGGAAGCAATGGTTAACAAGCTAAAACTGTTAGATATTAAGAAATTCGTAGATTTTTCTTGCTGGTATTTGAAAGTGCGTTTGAGAGTAACGTATGTTCACTTTGCACTATTTCTGTAGGATAAGGCATGAACCCACTTCCTTGATTTATATCCAATCGCCTGATAGCCTATCTGTAAGCGATCTGGGATTGCAAAGGAAATAATTGTTGCGGATTATTTCCACAACGCAGAGAATAAATCACTAAGTTCAGACTCGAACATTGGAGACCGAAAGAAAATGCCGAAAACTTGATTCGCCAGTACGATTTCACAAATCACAATGCACGCAACCAGTCAGGAAAGTAACTGGCTCTCCAACAGACAGGGTAGCCAAAATAGCCGACTTTTTTCTCTGCCTCCCCGATTCGAGAACACCAACTGCTTTTATCGCCGAGCATTTTTTTCATTCGTCGACAACTGGGAGAGGACGTCTATTTTTTGCATATCAAAATACTTTTATAGCGACTACTGCGACGGACTTGTTTTTTAATTTAAATATTCCGTCTCCAGTATGCCATGCGGAATACGTACCCTTTTTATTGGTAAGTAATTTTCTTTTTCGCCACATTTTCCGTCGCAGGATACACGCGACGCGCTGTCGCTTGGTTTGACGAGGTAAGTGACCATTTTCTTCGCTATACTATCAAAATCTAATCACTCACTGGAACGTCGCTATAGTTGACAGAGATGATAATGTATGAGTGACATTTGTGTGTGTCTGTGTATGTGTTTGTGTTTGTATGTGTGTGTGTGTGTGTGTGTGTGTGTATGTGTGTGTAGAAATACAAAGAGATAAAAATGTTAACATTTTTTTAATACCTTTATCAGACAATCAGAAATAATATTGTGATTTCAAACAATCGCCAAATAGTTCATTATCCATGTCAACATTTTTAAGATAAAAAAACAGCGTAGGAACAACAATGAAGCTCTGTGGGATGTAGAAGAGTGGCCGTTCAGGACAACTCTCATTTCGCGATTTTATAGGAACAACTGGATCAGCTGAAAGACGTGCCCGGAGTTACGGTAGCTTTTCATCTTGTAGAGAAGACCTGAATGCCAGACCCTGTCAAAGGCTCTCGAAATGTCCAATGCTACATCCAGAGATTCACCGTTTTTATCTAGAGCATGATAGACTCTTTACGCAATTATCGTTAGTACATCAGCAATTGATCTGGAGAAACGAAAGCCGTATAGCTTGTCTGAGAAAAGTCCCTGTGATGAGAGTTTCCCAAAAGTTGCAGAACGCTAATAGGCCGACAGTTGGATGGGTCAGATGATTCACCAGAGTTCTTAAAACCTGGGACAACAGACGATGACTTTCCGCAAGCAAAAATGCAGTAAGCAGTGAGGCATTTATTGTAGAGTTTAGAGAGAACAAGAGCTAGTTCGGGAGCACACTTCTTGATGACTATTACAAGGATGCCATCAGTTCTAACTGGGAAGTTAGGCAGGAATACTCTAGATGAGTCAAGAGTTGCTCGTGTTGCTCTGATTGGCAAAGGAAACGAGTAGGAAAGTCCACGATTTGGGTGAGGGATTGGGTAATGGAAACATTTAATGTCCGTATAACGGCAACATCAGTACCTTTAGAATGATTCAGCCATGTGTCGTGGTGAGCATTAAAGACACCGAAGACAAAGATGTTCGAAGGTGAATGGAGAAATAGTGTCTCTCCTATACTTTCAGTTATTAAGTTTAATATACTGCAGTCTTGGGAAGAGGGGGAGAGATAAAAAAAAAATAGATAGCAAACAGAGTTTAGTAGCGAAGACGGAAGCAGATGAAAGACTAGGCGGCGGCCTCGAGAGACAGTTTTCTGACCATCGGAAGATTACCAAAGCAATGCTAGTTCGGGAGCACACTTCTTAATGACTATTACAAGAATGCCATCGGGTTCACATACTTTTATGGGGATCAAGTCTAGAGATGATAGCAGAAACTATGGAAGGGGTTATATGCATATCACTCAGCAAAGAATCAGTTCTAACTGGGAAGTTAGGCAGGGATACTCTAGATGAGTCAAGAGTAGAGTTTGAGGAGAATTTACGGACAAAGCATTTAGCTTTATCAGTAGAGGATGATAAAATCTTAAATCGATTGAAGAGGGTGGAATAGAGACGTTGTAATTATATACTACCCTATTACAGAGACGCCATTAGTTATTTACGAGACAAAGTTTTTAGAGGCTATGCGGTGCCTCATTCTCTCAGCAAACAGGGACTTAGCTCCTTCGACGACTCGCTTATATTTGTTACGAGGAGTAGCAAATAGGCATCTGTTATGACGAGAGCTTTCACGCTGGTATAGCCGGGAATAGTGGTTCCTGTGTACTACGGCGGCCGAGCTGGCTGGTGTAAACCTTGGAGAGGATTGCGGTTTCACCTGGTATTTCCGAGAAGTGGTGAAAGCTTCCATGCCGTTGTTGACCCAAGAAGAAACCTCAGTGGTGCAATTTTCAATTCGGAGTTTAAAGATGTCAGTCCAAAGGGCGTCACGAATGAATCCCAATCAGCATGTTGGTGACAGAAAGGTGTCTTATGAATAGGTGGTTCCTGTTTAATGGATGCTTGGAAGGAGATGTCAATAACTACCACATAGTGGTCGAAGTTACCAAGAGAGCAATATTGTGAAGCTTGGCAAGAGCGAGGAGAGGAGGTAAGAAATAGATCCAATAGAGAAGCATTGCGTGTGAAAGATGGAATGTTTTTGGCAAAGGGGTCACAATGTAAGAATTAAAGTTGGTTTCACAAAGGGAAAAGATATCTGGCGACCGTTCTAGGAGGAAGGATACTACGCTGCAGTATTTGAAACGAACACCGCGAATATTGGAGAAAGAAAGATTGAATGGCGTATGTTGTTTTCTGTTCGTTGGTTTGACACAAGAAGATGTCAGTATACGGGGGTCACAAAGAAAATCCCAGAATGTGTCCCAGTAAGCATGCTGGTACCGGAAAGGGGTCTTATGTTATCAAGGGGACAGTACTGTGAAGCTTACCAAGAGCGGGGAGAGGAGGTAAGAAATAGATCCAATAGATAAGCATGTTGCTCGATTTGGCTAAGAAAACGAGTAGAAAAGTCCACGATTTGGGTGAGGAATTGGGCAATGGAAAAGTTTAATGTTTGTATACTGACAACATTAGTACCTTTATAATGTTTTAGCCATTAAAGTCACCGAAGGCAAAGATGATCGCAGATGCATGGACAGAAAGTGCCTTTTTTTATACTATTGCGTCTAATATACTGTAGCCATGGGGATGCGAGGTGGGGAAAAGATAAAAGAAAAAGAGATAACTGACAGAGTTTAGTATCGCAAGACAGAAGCACATGAAACAGTAGTCAGAGACCTCGAGAAACAATTCTCTGGACATCGGCAGATTATCCCGGATTTTAAATACCAAGGCAATGCGTGTGAAAGCTGGAATTGTTTGGCAAATGGGCCACAATGGAAGAATTAAAGTCAAGAGTAGAGTTTGAACAGAATTTACGGGAAAAGAATTTAGCTTTATCAACAGAAGATGATAGCACCTCAAATCGATTGAAGGCGTGGCCGGGAATAGATACCATGCACTTATTTAATGCCCTATTAAAGGTAAGTTTTTAGAGACCATGCGGTGCCTCATTCTCTCAGCAAACAGGTACTTAGTTTCTTTGAGGACTCGCTCACCTTTGTTACAAATAGGCAACTGATATGATGAGTGCTGTTACGCTGGTATAGACGGAAATAGTGATTCTTGTGTGCTATGGCGGCCAATCATGCTGGGGCGAACTATGGAAAGGTTAGTAGTTTCACCTGGTATTTCCGAGGAGGGATTGAAGCGTCCATAGTGGCTTTGACCCAAGAAGAAGATGTCAGTCTAAGGAGGTCACGAAGAAAATCCCAGAATGTGTCCCAATAATCATGCTGGTACCGGAAATAAGTCTTACGTTATCAAGGGAACAGTATTGTGAAGCTTAGCAAGAGCAGGGACAAGAGGTAAGAAATAGATCCAATAGAGAAGCATGTTGCTCGGTTTGGCTAGGGAAAAGAGTAGGGAAGTCCACGATTTGAGTGAGGGATTGGGTAATGGAAACATTTAATGTCCGTATAGCGGTAACATCAGTACCTTTAGAATGATTCAGCCATGTGTCGTGGTGAGCATTAAAGACACCGAAGACAAAGATGTTCGAAGGTGAATGGAGAAATAAAGTCTCTCCTATACTTCAGTTATTAAGTCTAATATACTGCAGTCTTGGGAAGAGGGGAGAGATAAAAAATAGATAGCAAACAGAGTTTAGTAGCGAAGACGGAAGCAGATGAAAGACTAGGCGGCGGCCTCGAGAGACAGTTTTCTGACCATCGGAAGATTACTCCGAATGTACGCACTAAGGCCATGCAACAGAAATGTGATTCTAAAGAGAGATGCTGAGTATATCATGGACCGAACATGTGAGAAACGATGAAGATTTAGAGACACTTGAAACAAAAAGGAAACTTATATTTAACACCGGCAAGAGGCAGTTGAAATGCATGGGGCACGTAACGAGGAAGGAAGGATTGGAAAATCTGATACTCGCAGGACAGCTCGATGGAAAGAGGGACAGAAGAAAGCAGCTCGTAGCATAATTGAGTAAATGGATGGCGGAACAGAGTTTGGGAGAAAAAGCAAATGGACGAAGATGATTAAGAGTTATGAGGGGAAGGAAGGTGTGGAGGACTGTTATCGCCTACGTTCTGAAGAGACATGGCACATAAAAGAAGAAGAGATTTACGAAGTTTAAATTACTTTTACGCAGGGACTCAAGAGGGGGGGCATTCCGAAAGTTTTCAATTTAAGCATCTAAGAAACTCTTTTTCTAATCATACTTTTTAGCGACACACAAATAAACATACAAACGCGCACACACATACATGGATGCACAAAACTATATATAACTATATACACGTATTTCTTTCTTCCTATCGATCTATCTATCTATTTTAGTCTGTTACTATCTATTTATCTCCTATCTTACTATCTAAGTCTATTCAATTTTATCTATGTATATATCTGTCTATCTCAGTCGGTTCAAATCTATCTATCTATCTATCTATCTATCTATCTATCTACAGGGTTTGGACAAAATAAGTGGAACAGGTGCATATTCCACTCCTATATTTCAAACACCTATTATATTAAGAACTTTAACTAAAACGTCATAATTGCAGGTTATATCTATTGTAAATACGTTTATTTATCTAATTTCCTGTCTTTGTCTTATTTATTTTCAGAATTTAGTAAACTTTAAGCTAAATGCGTGACCTCTCCGAGTTAGAAAAAGTGCAAATTGTTGGAGCTCGCATGGCAGGAGCCTCGATCACTAAGATTGCTAAACTGTTTGGTTTTTCAAGGGCTACCATATCAAGAACTATGACGCAATTCGAGAAACAGGGAAAAACCTCTAGCAACCTTAGCAATTCGGGTCGGACTTGCAAACTTACTGACAGGGACTGAAGTGAATTGAAACGCAATATGGCAAAAAAGCATTCACTACTGCGGCCAAAGTGACTGCTGATTTGAATAATCATCTGAATAGTCCAGTTTCTACTAAAACTGTTCGCCGTGAGCTCCATAAGGCTGCATATCATGGAAGAGCCACCGTAAGGAAACCTCTTCTCTCCTCTCGCAACATTCAGAAGAGGTTGAAGTGGTGCAGAGATCACAATGCCTGGTCTGCAGACCAATGGAAGCAAGTCATATTCTCAGTCCAGTTTTTCTCTTTTCCCAACTTCAGAGGGAGTATGTGTGGAGGCAGCCCAAAGAAGCTTACAACCCTGACTGCCTTCTTCCAACTGTGAAACATGGATGTGGATCAGTGATAGTTTGGGTCGCTATATCATGGAAATGTCTCGGTTCAATAGTTGCCCTACATGGTAGAATCGACAGCAAAGATTACTTGAACATTTTGGGAGATCATGTTCATCCAATGGTCCAGACTTTATTCCCTGATGGTGACTGCATCTTCCAAGATGATAATGCTCCAAAACATACCGCTCGAATGGTTAAGAATTGGTATGAAGAGCATGAAAGTGAGCTAGAAGACATGGAGTGGCCTCACCAAACTCCAGATATCTATATTATTGAACATTTGTGGTGCATTTTTGAGCGACAAGTTAGGAGCCGCTATCCTCCACCGTCGTGTCTTAAAGAGCTAGGGCAGGTGTTAATGGAAGAATACCTGAAAATTCCTCTGGATGAAGTCAGGAAGCTGTATGATTCAATTCCTAAACGTATTAAAGCTGTATGTGAGGCTAATGGAGGGCCAACTCCATATTAAATAAATTTTCTTTGAATTTAACAATCTATCTATCTATCTATCTATCTATCTATCTATCTATCTATCTATCTATCTATCTATCTATCTATCTCAGTCAGTTACTATCTATCTCAGTCTATTCAATTCTACCTATGTATCTATCCCAGTCTGTTCAATTCTATCTCAGTCTGTTAATATCTATCTATCTATCTATCTATCTATCTATCTATCTATCTATCTATCTATCTATCTATCTATCTATCTATCTCAGTCTGTTAAATTCTATCTATGTATATATCTGTCTCAGATATCTATCTATCTATCTATCTATCTATCTATCTATCTGTATATATCTAGTTGCATGAATTAAATTTACGTCATTTGGAAGGCTAACATTTCATGTGAGTGGCAGCGAACCTAATTTTTATGTCCCCGGATTTAATACTTATGTTTCGATTTTGTGTAACTCAATATGGAATCATGAGTGCAGGTGACTTCCAATGGAATAATTGCTTATTTCCGAATGAACTCTGACACCAGTAATGGTCTCTCCCGCGTTCTCTCTCTCTCTCTCACTCTGTAACTTTATAAACAGGTGGGTAATCATGAATATCTGTGTGCCACCGTGCGTCTGTAACTGTAAATAGGAGAGCGAATATATTGTTCATGAAATTCCCTTGATTTAAGCATTGGTACATAAATAATCTCGATGCTTGATCTTTCGTGGACAAGATTCAACATTTTCAGTGTTGTCCAAAGGTTCCATTCCCTGACGCAACACGCATTGCACTTGTTGGATTGCCATCAATGACAAAGATTAGGGGCGTCACAATTTTTAAAAATATCGTTCTCTTTCCGCTTTGATTTCAAAGCGACAACAAGCAGAATCTAAGTACTTCAGAGACATTACCGGAAGATGTGTTAAAGTCTCGAAAAATTCAGCGATGAAGATACCCTAATTTTCTGTAAACATGTTTTGTTAACATATTTATAAAAAGTTTTCTTCATATGTTTATTAAACATATTTTATAAAATGGACAAAGTTCAACAATTATTTTAAGACATTTTTATGTTTATACATTCTTTTTTTATAGATACACATATTTAAGTAAACGCTCTGTTTATAATAAACAGTATTAATAACTTTTACAAGCCTGAATGTCCGAGAAATTGTCAGAGAAAATATTCGTCTTCTGACAGGAATCGAACCTCTATCCTATACTGAACCGTCATATAGCCTGACGTAACTTAACCGATCGAGCCACAGAGGATCGTTCGATTAGCAAGGTCGAATTTACTGCCTTTAAACTTCAATCTTCCATGAATCTCTCACGTACATTCATATCTGCCCAAAGCGTATCCAAATGTAAACAAATGACGTCACACAATATGAAATGGACAAAGTTATTTTAAGACATTTTTATGTTTATACATTCTCTTTTATAGATACAAATATTTAAGTAAATGCTCTGTTTATAATAAACAGTATTAAATAACATTTACCACAGGACGAATATTTTGTATGACAATTTCTCGGACATTCAGGCCGGTAAATGTTGTTTAATACTGTTTATTAGAAACAGAGCATTTACTTAAATATTTGTATCTATAAAAAGATTGTTAAACATAAAAATGTCTTAAAATAAACATATATTGTTAATATGTGTATTAAGCATATCCACGTATATGTTAATTAAACAAGTTTTGTTAATATTTTTATTAAACATTTTTGATATGTTTTATTAAACGATGATTTGTTAATATGTTTATTGTTTCATTTAAATTACGTGTCTTGTGTATATATTACCCTGACTTACATAAATCGTTCAAACTACTGTTTTGCTTTCTGTTATTAACTGTAAGGTTCACTCTGTACAAAGCCCGGAGGCACTCAAGGTAGATGGTTACGTTATGAGGCAGTTTCTACAGATGGTAGGGTTAAACAACGGTTAACCCTAGACTTTAACTGGTTGGTAGCGATCGGGAAACATTCTCTCGGTAGTCGGTTCCACAGAGCTGTTCGAGTGAAACTAACTTCTAACCGATGGAATACGGATGGAATGTGGGTAGATTGCTACAATGTGTCATGGCGGGTCCTAGTCGTGAAGTTTAGACCTGTCGGAACCAAAGAATGTAGTTCTTCCGAGCACTTTCTATGGTAGGCTTATCACATTCCGTCCGTGAGGGAGAGGTTGGAGGGTGGAAAATAATTCGTCATCCAAAAGGAAGCCGAGACGCTTTTGAACTCTATCAAGAGATAATAGTCCGAGTGTACATCTCGTCTGCCAAGCGGTCAAGGAAACATAACTCCTCCTTGGGTCATAAACATCGTACCGGCGAGAGATCTAAGGTACCAAAACAAACTCACTCATATACATGAGAACTAAAAGAACCATTGGGAGAATTGGGAATAACGAAGGTTTCTCAGAAGTGGGTTTGCATCGCCTACCTCCATTTGATTTAAAGAAATAAAAGAAACATTTGCTCGACAAATAATACGAGGAACCATTCTTTACGTTCTGCAACAAAACGCTAAAATAGCTTAGACAAGGGTTAAATTGGAATACCTATGTTTTATTTTGTAATGGCCGTTTGTAAGAGATACTTTGCAAATAACAGATACAACAATAATAACGCCTTCGAACAATATTCGGCCAGACGTCGCTAATTCACATATATTTATATTTCCTTTAGGGCACCTCTCCATGGGGTGATCGTTAGAAAGCTTGTCTCGCTAGATCATTTACGACTGACTTCTGAGTTCGACCCTCATTGGGTGCACCATACTTTCGGTCTTCTGCCACATCTAAGCCGCGCTTAGAAAATCACTATGTATAATTCCTTTTCTCGTGACGTGATCTGATTATTTCAAGATGAAGTCGACTGTGCTTGCTCTCTGGCGATCCGTGTTCAAACCCAAGTTTCGGTAGCGACACTTTATTCC
This sequence comes from Acanthosepion esculentum, assembly GCA_964036315.1. NCBI lineage: Eukaryota > Metazoa > Mollusca > Cephalopoda > Sepiida > Sepiidae > Acanthosepion > Acanthosepion esculentum. Next base: position 151,215,715 of record OZ038475.1, read on the forward strand.
TATACAGACAAATGCTAAGGGGGATAAACATTTTTTATTTTTTTTTTATTATCCTTCGTACATCCATGTAAGTCCTCTCATATCAAAAAGGTTGTGTGTCATATCTAATCTGTGAGCGTAAGTAAATACTATATATGACATTATTTCCAGAGCTGGTAAACCAGTAAATTGTTATTTGTTGTAGAAATCAGCATCCATTCTGTGATTTTGTGCCACACAGTACGAAGCCTAGTAAATAAGTAGAAGAGACTGCCTTAGAGCAATATTTCACTGTTAACACTTACCGGGTTTTGCAAATTTAATTCTTGCCTGCTGTTATAACACTGTAACAAAATACGGGACTTTTTAGCACAACCAGGTAGATTGTAATAGTTTAGTATATATATTGGCTTACAGCAATGAATAGCTATCTAGTGAGGCTGACATTTTTTTTAATATAGTGAGTTCAGTCAATGCAGGTTTTGTAATTTAAGTTATTATATGCTTTTCTATTCAGTCCAGCATATTCATCTTGGTCGTTCTAATCACAACGACCTTCTTCAGGTATCTGTCTTCATTCAAGACATGGGCTAGCATTTTCTCGTCCCGATTTAGGCTACGAATATTTCACTGTTAACACTTACCGGGTTTTGCAAATTTAATTCTTGTCTGCTGTTATAACACTGTAACAAAATACCTGAATTTTTAGCACAACCAGGTATTTAACTCAAAAGTTACGGTGAATCCAAATCAACGTATGTCTCTTGGATAGTCTAGTGTTAAATTTTTGGAACCATAAACCTAATATCTATATTAAGCTGTCCTGACTCAGACGGTGGAATTGTTTTTGGCTTGCTTGCTTTCTTCATCAATGGCTCGCTGATGGTATTCATATCTATGCTGGGTCTACTGGGCAGATTGTCAGTTCTTTACATTAGCGTCTGACTCTTGAGCGTCCATATTAAAAACATGTGTAATAAACATTATGAAGACATGTTCAATAAACATATTAACAAAACATTTGCAATTAAATAACCTGCAAAAGATTGATAAACCGTAAAATCCAAATCAATCAATGAATCATAGTAATTGATAGTCACCCCTTTCCTTCGATACATAATCAGCCATGCCCGATTTCAAAGTTTTTCCCCAGACCAATAGCTTTTCGATGATCCTCCATCTTCACTTTTAGGAGCCGGCTAGACTCCCCATTGTGTTTATTGTTAAAACTGGGAAAGTGCATCTCGAAGTGTATGTAAAATGTTTAATATATGCAGGAAATAACAACAACATGTATAGATTATTTTGTACAATTCAAGTCTTAAGGATATATAACCAGTAAAATATCCAATTTTTGGTATTGACCAAGATAGTTGAAAGGACTTGAACAAAACAAGGCTGAAAACAAACTTTGAACAGGTTATTCATAATTATATATATATATATATATATATATATATATATATATATATATATATATATATATAAATGTAAATGACAATAGGATAACTGTAATAGATGCCGACGCGTTTCGTCCAATCTGGACTTTCTCAAGGCAAAAAACGAAATGAATTTATTTAAACAAAGTAACTAATAATAACAAAAACCAAATGTCCTTAGCAACTGGAAGAATTTAGAGAACGCTATTTTCATACTGTTAACTGAAAATTACGTCAATTAAGGTCACGTGTGAAGATGTTGTTATTATTGCTGTGTTGATGGATTCAGTTATATTTTTTTATTTCATGATACTGTTGTGTACGTTTGTTTGGGAGAGTAGTAATTCTCTTAAGAAACAACTTAGCTAATGGACTAGTCATACATAGAAATAAATTCAACCACAATTTTGATTTTAAAAATGCTACACTCATAAAAAAAGAAAATAACTCACTTAGAAGGAAAATCCTCGAGAGTGCCGCCATTGAATATTACCCAAATATTAATCTACGTCCAGGCCTTTTCCCTATTTCACCTTTCTTACGAGAATTACTTCTCTCCCAAACAAACGTACGCAACAGCATCATGAAATCAAAAGAAAATGGTTGAATCACATCAACACAGCAATAATAACAACATTTCCATACGTGACAGTAATTGACGTAATTTTCAGTTAACAGTATGAAAATAGCGTTCTCTAAATTCTTCCAGTTGCTAAGGACATTGTGTTTTGTTATTATTAGTTACTTTGTTTAAATAAATTCATTTCGTTTTTTGCCTTGAGACTCCATATTGGACGAAACGCGTCGGCAACTATTACAGTTTTCCTATCGTCATTTACATTTATAAATATTGTCTTTTCTACAGGTTAACCCTGAGAAATCTTCATATATATATATATATATATATATATATATATATATATATATAATTTAACCAATTCGTTAGTGCAAAGTTGGGCCATAAGTTTCTAAATTTAACTGACAAACATTTCCCGAAAAGCAATCCCTTTAGTAAAGTTTTTAATAGGAATACATTAAAATTAAGCTGTAGTTGTACTAATAATCTTGAAAAATTATAAAGCTGCACGACAATAAAATACTTAATCAATTTAACAATAACAATAATAACCATCAGGCAAGTACCATTTCTAATATGGTTAATGATAGTGACCAATGCAATTGTAGGAATTTTTAACCAATGCCCATTGTAGAACAAATCCTTGACTAAATCCCTTGTGTATATGTGTTCTATTTCTCCAATAGAAAATCCGACGATTGAAAAAATTTACATCACACTTTCAAAGATCATTGGTATAGGCACCTATCTTCTTTTGCTATCGCTACTTATAAAAATAGAACTTTACTTTCAAAATATTTTTGGAAGTTGAAAGAAGAAAATAAAACCCCTAAAGTTAAATGGAAAATTTTAAAACAATCCCTAGGTCGGGCAGTGTGTACTTGCACTCAGTGGAAACGGGCGATCAATAACAGGACAATACTAAATAGAAATAAGAACTAGACGTTATGCCTAGACATGAGCAATGGAACAAGAATAGTCTAGCCCTGTAGATTAAATAAAGGGTTCTGTCCGGAATTCCCTGTAGGTTACCCAGATCGATATACGCCTGAGAAAGGCGGGAGGTCACGACGGCTGAAACACTGTGATAACAACAACAATGATGAGGAAAACTGTACGAATACAAATTTTGTAAATAATAATAATAACTCCCCACTACATAAATTCAGACAGAAGATAGCCTAAATTTATGGAAAAAAATGTACAACATCCAGAAAAGAACATACACCTTTGTGCAAATTAATTGAAATAACCGCTTTAGTTTCCTTTCTTTCACCATACGCAGTTTTAGACCCACTGAAGTAACAGGGTATAATCGATTTCTATTTTTTTCTCAGATTAGGTCATTTGCAAGGGTGTGCAGTAATATGAATTTATTTTTGGGGTGTATGATGAAATTTGTTTGGGTTCATCTGTGATTGCATCAGGTTTTCATCACGCCCAGGCTCTATTGTCTCGACTGTCGATTAGTTGTCCTATGATCATTGTCTACGACGGACGTTACTCCAAGGTAGCATATGAAAATTCTAACGTTGCACGAACACACTAGTAAGTCTTACAGAGAGATTGCGGGCTGTACGATGAAAGAGAAGCTCGTGACAGCATTATAGACGTGAAGTATCGTGACACCAAAATCAATGAGGACTGCTCCAAATTAGTGGATTCTGTGCCAAACCGCATGAAAGAGTTTCTAAAAAATAAAGGCGGACATACAAAGTACAAACGTGTGCAGTGGTTCATATTTCGTTAGAAAAATACGATAAAAGTTAACAATAACGGAATTATTCATTTTGTTTCAATTAATTTGCACAAGGGTGTAGTTACTCCCTCAAAATTATTTAAAACTGTTAGTAAGATTTACCAACTTTAAAGTAGTACAAAACCTCATCCGGGATTGCATCAGATTTTTATGCCGCCCAGACACTATTTTCTCGACTGTCGATTAGTTGTCATACGGCCATTGTCTGCGATGGACGTTACTCCAGTGAAGCGTACGAAAATTGTAACGCTGCACGAACACAATGGCAAGCCTTACCAGTGAGCAAATCCAAGTACTATCGACTGGCTCGGAAACTCTCTTTTTTTAAAATCCAATCGAGAATCTGTGGTCAATCTGCAAGAAAAACTTCGTGGAATGAACATACGGAGTACTAACATGTGCACTGGGTTATGTTTCATTGGAAAAATATGAAAAAAAGTAAATTACAACGGAATTATTCGTTTTGTTTCAATTAATTTGCACAAGTGTGTATGTACATATAAGCACCGTGAAAATAAATATCAACACAGGGTGGTGGGGTCTGCTTTTTATTTTAATAAATAATGTTGTATCTGCAGTAGAAAAACCAAGAATCTCACTAGAATTTATTTTTGAAGTGCTGCTTGGACGAATTTTTCAATTTTTCTTGTCCACGTTCAATACTCCACGAATATCAAACTAAAAGTAAATTTACGGAAAGATATCAACCGAACGTTGGTTGGATATCAGTATTTTCTGTTGATAAGTTTGACTTTAGACTTTTGTACTTATCTGTAGCCCTATGAGGGCAATGATTTGAAATGTAATTGTAACCGCAACTAGCAAACAAAATTTTTTTTTTATTATTTTTAAATCCTATCGGTTGACATTTACACCCAGATTTCACACTTTAATTTTCTCTGTCAACAGGGAACACTTGTTTATTTTGGTCGACTAATAGAATATCACACACATACTTACATGCCCCCTCACAAACATCCATATGCAAACACTTACATACACAGATTACATTTCTGTCTAAGTATGGTATCACTAATCGACTTGCATGGATATATAATCAATTTAAAAGCACCTTATTCCCACCTCCTATATTCACATGGACAGATTCGTATATGTTTAACTGTGCAATTTAATAATGTTTATAACCAACATAAACATCTATACGAATTAAAAATCCTAAAGACTGTTAATCACAGAGAGAAAAAAACAAGCCTCTTCCTACACCAGATGAAAGTATATTGAATTCTCTTTCTTGAGTTTCGCTTACAGACAGACTGCTTAATTCTTCTAATAACAATATTGTGGAGGGTTCCAATGTTCCATTAGACTATCGGGTGCCGTGTTAAAGAATGTACCATCATGCAATCTCTCAGAGAAATGGGCGTTACATATCAGAGTTAATTTCCTCTTCAAATAACGCGCGATAACCTATATGGGGTTGCTTGATATCGGCAGCAATATTCAGTTCAAGTCCCGAGCCGTCAAAAAGCAAAACGATCCCTGTACTGACTTATTCGTTATCCACAAGAATCGATCCTTGTACTGACTTATTCGTTACCCACAAGAATCGATCCCTGTACTGACTTATTCGTTACCCACAAGAATCGATCCCTGTACTGACTTATTCGTTATCCACAAGAATCGATCCCTGTACTGACTTATTCGTTACCCACAAGAATCGATCCCTGTACTGACTTATTCGTTACCCACAAGAATCGATCCCTGTACTGACTTATTCGTTATCCACAAGAATCGATCCCTGTACTGACTTATTCGTTACCCACAAGAATCGATCCCTGTACTGACTTATTCGTTATCCACAAGAATCGATCCCTGTACTGACTTATTCGTTACCCACAAGAATCGGTCCCTGTACTGACTTATTCGTTACCCACAAGAATCGATCCCTGTACTGACTTATTCGTTACCCACAAGAATCGATCCCTGTACTGACTTATTCGTTATCCACAAGAATCGATCCCTGTCCTGACTTATTCGTTACCCACAAGAATCGATCCCTGTACTGACTTATTCGTTACCCACAAGAATCGGTCCCTGTACTGACTTATTCGTTACCCACAAGAATCGATCCCTGTACTGACTTATTCGTTACCCACAAGAATCGATCCCTGTACTGACTTATTCGTTATCCACAACAATCGATCCCTGTCCTGACTTATTAGTTACCCACAAGAATCGATCCCTGTACTGACTTATTCGTTACCCACAAGAATCGATCCCTGTACTGACTTATTCGTTACCCACAAGAATCGATCCCTGTACTGACTTATTCGTTACCCACAAGAATCGATCCCTGTACTGACTTATTCGTTATCCACAAGAATCGATCCCTGTACTGACTTATTCGTTACCCACAAGAATCGATCCCTGTACTGACTTATTCGTTATCCACAAGAATCGATCCCTGTACTGACTTATTCGTTACCCACAAGAATCGATCCCTGTACTGACTTATTCGTTATCCACAAGAATCGATCCCTGTACTGACTTATTCGTTACCCACAAGAATCGATCCCTGTACTGACTTATTCGTTACCCACAAGAATCGATCCCTGTACTGACTTATTCGTTACCCACAAGAATCGATCCCTGTACTGACTTATTCGTTACCCACAAGAATCGGTCCCTGTACTGACTTATTCGTTACCCACAAGAATCGATCCCTGTACTGACTTATTCGTTACCCACAAGAATCGATCCCTGTACTGACTTATTCGTTATCCACAAGAATCGATCCCTGTACTGACTTATTCGTTACCCACAAGAATCGATCCCTGTACTGACTTATTCGTTACCCACAAGAATCGATCCCTGTACTGACTTATTCGTTATCCACAAGAATCGATCCCTGTACTGACTTATTCGTTACCCACAAGAATCGGTCCCTGTACTGACTTATTCGTTACCCACAAGAATCGATCCCTGTACTGACTTATTCGTTACCCACAAGAATCGATCCCTGTACTGACTTATTCGTTACCCACAAGAATCGATCCCTGTACTGACTTATTCGTTACCCACTAGAATCGATCCTTGTACTGACTTATTTGTTATCCACAAGAATCGATCCCTGTACTGACTTATTCGTTATCCACAAGAATCGATCCCTGTACTGACTTATTCGTTACCCACAAGAATCGATCCCTGTACTGACTTATTCGTTATCCACAAGAATCGATCCCTGTACTGACTTATTCGTTACCCACAAGAATCGGTCCCTGTACTGACTTATTCGTTATCCACAAGAATCGATCCCTGTACTGACTTATTCGTTACCCACAAGAATCGATCCCTGTACTGACTTATTCGTTACCCACAAGAATCGGTCGCTGTACTGACTTATTCGTTACCCACAAGAATCGATCCCTGTACTGACTTATTCGTTATCCACAAGAATCGATCCCTGTACTGACTTATTCGTTACCCACAAGAATCGATCCCTGTACTGACTTATTCGTTATCCACAAGAATCGATCCCTGTACTGACTTATTCGTTACCCACAAGAATCGGTCCCTGTACTGACTTATTCGTTACCCACAAGAATCGATCCCTGTACTGACTTATTCGTTATCCACAAGAATCGATCCCTGTACTGACTTATTCGTTACCCACAAGAATCGATCCCTGTACTGACTTATTCGTTACCCACAAGAATCGATCCCTGTACTGACTTATTCGTTATCCACAAGAATCGATCCCTGTACTGACTTATTTGTTACCCACAAGAATCGGTCCCTGTACTGACTTATTCGTTACCCACAAGAATCGATCCCTGTACTGACTTATTCGTTACCCACAAGAATCGATCCCTGTACTGACTTATTCGTTACCCACAAGAATCGATCCCTGTACTGACTTATTCGTTATCCACAAGAATCGATCCCTGTACTGACTTATTCGTTACCCACAAGAATCGGTCCCTGTCCTGACTTATTCGTTACCCACAAGAATCGATCCCTGTACTGACTTATTCGTTACCCACAAGAATCGATCACTGTACTAACTTATTCGTTACCCACAAGAATCGATCCCTGTACTGACTTATTCGTTACCCACAAGAATCGATCCCTGTACTGACTTGTTTAACGAAAAACAAACGATCTCTGCCGATCGAAAAACAAACGATGTCTCGCCTGACGTAATATCTAATACACACAACAAAACATCCTTGTCCCATACTTAATGTCTAACACACAAAATGTAGTGCTGGGTGTGACTGTGAACTACATTCGACAGCAAGGCATCTGACCGGGTGACTGGAGGTTTTGAGGGGCGGGGAGGTACCGCTTAATTGATTTTGTTCCCAGAGCCACGAGACAGCGAACCAACCTTCCTAGCAGATGACATAGTAATGGACTCAATATTGTCTTCCCACTTGATGTCAGCCGAGAACCTTAGCCCAAGAAGGCGCAACGTGTCATTCCCCTGAAGGTCAGCATCAGCCATGCTGAAGAAAGACAGATCGGATTCTCTCAGATAATTAATAAATTAAGTAATTCTTTCCCCCAGTTAAAAAAAAGATTGAAGGTCGTTTTGGATATCAGCGGCCATTTTGACCTTATCAAACTGCTCAAACTTACTATCGAGAGATGAGTAAATGATTGTGTCATCGGCGTAGATACCAAGTTATGAGCTGATGCCATCGGGAAGGTCATTAATGAAAATAAAAAAAGTAAATCCAAGGATTGCGTCCTGGGTGCGGGGCACCTGCGTTAGGAAAGGAACTGGAAGAGTGGCCGTTCAGTGTTTTATTTCACGATTCGACAGGAAGCATCCGATCAGTTTAAAAATTTGTCCAGTTACCGTAACCTTTTAGCTTTTTGAGAAGGCCTGCATGCCAAACCCTGTCGGAAACTACAGCCCGGGCTTCACCATTCTTATTTAGAGCTTGATAGATCCATCAGCAGTTGACCTGGAGAAACGAAAGCCATATTGCTTGTCTGCAAAAAGGTTCTGCGATGTGAGATGTTTAACTAATTCAGCATTGATTAGGGCCGCTAGGAGTTTCCCAAAAATAGATAGAAGGCTAACAGGCCGATAGTTGAACGGGTCGGACGATTCCCTGAAAAAGAAAAACCAAGAACAACTGATGAGGAGTTCCAGGTGGCCGGAAAGCAAGAGTTTAGAAAGAACAAAAGCCCGTTCGATGGCACACTTCTTAATGACTATTACAGGGATACCATCAGGTCCACATACTAGGTTTGAGATGGTAACAGATACCATTGAAAGGGTTATATGCATTTAACTCAGGTTGTAGGTGGGAAGTTAGGAGGTGATATTGCTGATGAGTCAAGAGTAGAGTTTAAAGAGAATTTATGGGTAAAGCTGAATTCTTTACCAGCAGAGGATGCTAAAACCTCAAACTGATTGAAGAGGAGAGGAAGAGAAATCATACAATTATTTAATGTTCTATTAGAGAGCCGCCAGTAATCACGAAACCCAACTCTTTACGAACAGGAACAATAATGATGAGCAGAAAGAGAAGAGAGTAATCAGGTGAAGAAAAAAGGCTCTGCGATGAGAGATGATGAACCAATTAAGCATTGATCAACAGAGACTCAATTCAAGATGGGAAATTAGGCGGGGATATTCTGGATGAGTCAAGAGTAGAGTTTAAGGAGAATTTGCGAGCTTTATCAACAGAAGATGTTAACCCCTCAAAAAGTTTGAAAAGACGAGGAGCAGAGACTTTACACTTCTATTTTTCAAATCAACTTTTGGGGTTTTTGTTTTTTTTTAATAATTTTTCTCTTTTTTCAAATCATTTTTTTTTTTTCAAATTAAATTCTGTTCTTTTTTTTTTCTCGCGTCTATCGGGCTGTCGGCTACAACGAATTGGGTCCCCGTCCATTGTACGACAAAATACCCAATATTTGATTAAATTTCCCGTCAGGAGAAGTTCAACTATTTTCTCGTCTTAACGAACAGAGATGATGTTACCAACATTTCAACGCTTGTTACCCATCTGGAAAATCTGTTACCGAATAAGACTGAGGAAAGGGCGGCAAATGATGACAAAAAGAAAAAAAATCCCCCCCACACACATCTATATATCTATCTGCAACATAATGATGAAATACATATATTTTATGAATGTTTCTATGTAATCATATACTTTTTTTAACTTAATCACATGAATCGGACATTATAGTATCAAATTTTCTGATCAACACTCAAAATGTAGTCAATTAGTCAGCCTGCGAACTTATAGAGCCATCTTTAAATATATATTTGTGATGAATTTAAATGAATACTGAAACATTAAATTTATAAATGTTTTCCTATTTGTTCATTATGCAATCGCGCCATACATACATACATACATACATACATATATATATATATATATATATATATATATATATATATATATATATATATATATATATATATATATATACATATATATATATAAAAAGAAAGAACAGTAAGATATATAATCCGGTGTTATAGATATCTTTATTTTTACAAAATAGTGCTGAATGTAAATTTACAGAGCATTAATATTATAAATTAACTGATTTAAAATATGTTTTTTCGCTACACAGTAATAACCATGTTTCAAAAATGGAAGCTAAAATTACAAAATTAAATTAAAAACATTAGTTCCATTTCATCCTCAAGCGAAAACTCAAAATTCGCTTGAGGATAAAATGGCACTAATGCTTTTAATTTAATTACAAAATTACAAAACTAAATTCGAAGCTTTTAGCTTTAGTTTTGAGAGGATGCAAACAAGGAGGAAGCTTATATAGGTTGCGATGGATAAATTATCGTCTAAATTACGCAAAAATGAAAATAACACTGACATTTGATTTCAACAGATAAATTTACCAAAATTAAACAAAAGTATCTTGAAACACTAAATAGTAAATTTATTCAATAAAATCGCAATTCGCTTCAACCATGGCCTCCAGACGACTTCGGAATCTTCTGCAACTCTTCTGGGCGATCTCCTTGTTTAAGTGAATGCTGCCATCATCCTTGCCTTCAGTTCACCTTTGGTGTTACAAAGAGTTTTGTTGGTCTCTCGCTCAACTGTGCGCCACACATAATAGGAGGTTGCATTCTGGCGAATTAGGTATACTATATATATATATATATATATATATATATATATATATATATATATATATATATATATATATATATGTATATATATATAAAAGTGAACATAGAAGTCGACACTTAGAGGCGACAGTCTGTTTCATGCTAGATGCAATCATCGGGCTACTGTTTTTAGCGAAAAAACATATTTTAAATCAGTTAATTTTTAATATTAATGCTCTGTAAATTTACATTGAGAACTATTTTGTAAAAATAAAAATATCTATAAGAACACTGGATTTTATATCTTACTGTTCTTTCTTTTTATTTATATATACATACATACACACACACACACACACACACACACACACACACACACACACACATATATATATATATATATATATATATATATATGTATGTATGTATGTATGTATGTATGTATGGCGGGATTTCATAATGAACAAATAGGAAAACATTTATAAATTTAATGTTTCGCTATTCATTTAAATTCATCACAAATATATATTTAAAGATGGCTCTATAAGTTCGCAGGCTGACTAATTGACTAAATTTTGAGTGTTGATCAGAAACTTTGACACTATAATGTCCGATTCATGTGATTAAGTTAAAAATGTATATGATTACATAGAAAAATTCATAAAATATATGTATTTCATCATTATGTTGCAGATAGATATATAGATGTGTGTGGGGGGGATTCTGTTTCTTTTTGTCATCATTTGCCGCCCATTTCTCAGTCTTATTCGGTAACAGATTTTCCAGATGGGTAACACGTGTTGAAATGTTGATAACATCATCTCTGTTCGTTAAGACGAGAAAATAGTTGAACTTCTCCTGGCGGGAAATTTAATCAAAAATTGGGTATTTTGTCGTACAATGGACGGGGACCCGATTCGTTGTAGCCGACAGTCGGATAGACGCGAGAAAAAAAAAGAACAGAATTTAATTTGAAAAAAAAATGATTTGAAAAAAGAGAAAAAATTAATTAAAAAAAAACCCAAAAAGTTGATTTCAAAAATAGAAGTGTAAAGTGGCCCGATGATTGCATCTAGCATGAAACAGACTGTCGCCTCTAAGTGTTGACTTCTATGTTCACTTTTATATTTACACACGCTCTATCTCTGATATTGAGCACTTTATCCCATAAATATAGCACACTTTAAGACTATATTTCTTCATATATATATATATATATATATATATATATATATATATATATATATATATATATATATATATATATATAGTATCCAGTATCTATCTATCTATGACAAGAAGTTCATTTTCCTCCCCCGCCCATTTAATTCAGGAGGGAATATTAAATTAATTGCAAAGACTGAATAATGTGGGGTACAAATTCAATTCAACCAATATATAAGTGTCAGGCTATGGGGTTATACGAATTATTACGGCAGTAATAATAATAGAGAAATATTTCGGAGCAAAAATTTGTAAAACATTTGGTTTATTTAGTATTTTTATACCCACGGGTGAATTAGTTACTTAAGAAGGCCCTTTCTATTTAGGAGACTGGCGCAAAAAATCTTCTTTCACGTACCATTAACGTTGGACCTTACTATAAAAACATATATGACAATAATTATAACAACAACAACAACTTATTTAAAGTCAAAACATAGTTTGGATTGTAAGAGTAAATCTCTTTTTTGTACGAGTGAACGTTGCATTAACAAATTTCTTTGGACATAATAATTTTTTCAGATACAAGTCCTACCATACTGAGTGGTTACTTATTACACCACACGCAAATCTCGATTAACGATACCCTTCATGCGCCAAATTATATCATTAATGAATGCACCAATCTAGGCTTAAGAGGAGATAAGCTATGCATGGTGGGGTAGGAATGGTGGTACACTGGAAATGATACAAAAGAATTTAAAACAGATATTATGAATACAAATTAGAAGCTCTCATAAAAAATTAAAAAGAGTCAAATACTTGGGAATTTTGAAGTCCAAACCGACCAACATATTTAAAAGACCTGATGTAGTTGTTACTCTCAGATGGAAGTCGCAGATGTGCCATAGGAAACAGAGTAAACAAAGAAGAAATTAAAAAAAATATGAAAATAGTAAGTCCTTTGTTGGAAACAAAGGCTTTAGAACTTGCCTTGCACTGAGAAACACCCTCCAAGTGAGCAAGAGGTCTAATGAGAGAACGTTAAGATTCCGCAATAAAGTCAGAGTGTTCAGATGATAGTTGAAGTCTGGAAAATTGAGAAAATAATTCTCGAAATCTGAGAAGACTTATTGTTACTTGATGCTCCTAGATATCCGATGATAAATATTTCCCCTTGACTGATGCAATGTCAACGTGACACTGTACAGCGCCTGAAGTCCGTTACACAAATGTTTTCATTACTAATATATCGGTCGATTTGTTGCCGAGTCACATATTTTAGTATATACACATGTACATAGAAGCATAAGTGTATGTGTTTGAGTGTGTATTTTCAAACACAACAATTCTTGCGTTTATGTCTGCTTGTGAACATTAAGAGATGATATTGAGATTTATTATTGCAACAAGTACAATACTATGATAGTCGGCCAATGAAAGAGTAAAGAAAAAGATGCAGACACACACACACACACACACACACACACACACACACACACACATATATATATATATATATATATATATATATATATATATATATATATATATGTATCTGTGCGGGTATGCAGAAAAATAGGAAAGAACACGTTAGGTAAATAATCCGTAGTTCTTTAGTATTTTTGTTTTTATTTTTAAAAAGACAGTGCTCCATACAGAAGTAGAGCCTATATTATAATATTTTTTTTAAAATATGATTCCTTCGCTATATAAGAGTTCTCATGTTTCAAAAGCGAGAGCCGAGACCCTCAATATATTTATTGAAATTTAGTTGAATTGAGGTTTTAAGTCCTGCTTCATCTTCAAGCGAAATTTAGGAATACCTCAATTCAACTAAATTTCAATAATTATATTGAGGGTCTCGGCTCTCGCTTTTGAAACATGAGAACTCTTATGTAGCGAAGGAATCATATTTTTTAAAAATATTATAATATATTATATAAATATATATATATATATATATATATATATATACACATTTCGAAACTAAAATACTTAATGACACTAATAAACCCCCTATATATATAAGATACATAGATGACATTTTCATTTTAGCTAAAATTATTGATCAAATTACACAAATTAAAAACAAATTTGAAAGTCACTCCGTCCTCAAATTTACACTAAAACTTAATATTAATAATAAAATTCCATTCCTTGATGAATTTATTGATTCCAGCGAACATAAATTTACTACTTCTCTGTATAGGAAACCCACCAGCATTAACTTGTGTCTTCTTAATTATAATAGTGAATGTCCCCAACGATATAAGTTAGCTGTTATAAAAGACTTAATCCAATGCACTCAAATTATATCTTCTTCCAAAACCATAATCTATAAAGAATTACATAACATTAAACAAACACTTGTTAATAATAGTTTCCCTAATTCCGTCATTGATCAACAAATTAAAATGTATCTCAATAAACTTAATAATAGCACTAACAAAATTGATACTATTAAAAATAATTGTAAATAAGTGTACGTCAAAATAAACATAACACTATTACTTTATACTATTTTAACCAAATGCATAATAATTAGAAACATGATGAAGCAACACTAAAAAACATAATAGGTAGAAATGTTAAACCCATTAATAATAATAAACAAGTTAAGCTCATCATATATTATAAAAAAATTAAAACAACCTCATAGTATCTAATAACCCTACAACCACACAATTAAATCCTCTACAAAAAAACAATATAGTGCATCAATTTACATCAGATTATATCTCTGATACTAATAATAAACCCACTACATATATTGGTCTTACTACAACCACGCTCTCCCGTAGACTTATCTGTCACCTTTCTGATCAACATTTCTTGGAAAAACATAGCCATGTACACAATATTAGACATATATTAGTTGATAACACAACAATACTCACACATACACACAGTAAAAAGAAACTTAAGATATTGGTGGCCATCTGCATTAAGACAAAACAACCCACACTCAACAAAATTACATTTCAAACTAGTCACAACACATTACAATGCATCTAGACATATGGTTCAGTTGTTAATATTTCGTTCTCTCACGTGGTACGACGTCATAGAACTGCATCATGAATTTACGACCTGTGTCTGCTATTCCGCGACCGTTATCGTCGCATACAAAAACATAACAGGATATCATTTTTGATGGTGAATTTCTTTGTTGAAATATCCATATAACCGCTCTGATGATGACTCATGTCAGCCGAAAGCTTAGATTGAGGAACAGCATAATAAAAGATATCTAAATGTTGGACAATTTTTGTCTTTATTTTCTCCTGAAATTAAAGCAACTATACGAAGATAGGAACGGCTCATGATCAAACATAATAGTCATTCATTGTCTGTTATATTTAACAATATATGTTTGAACACACACACACACACACACACACACACACACACACACACACATATATATATATATATATATATATATATATATATATATATATATATATATATATATATATATAAAGACGAAAGGAAAACTTTCGTTTGCCAACACGTTTCGTCCCCCAGAGGAACTTTCTCAACGTAAATGTAGAGATTGTATTCTGCAAACTTGTATTCATATTCAAAGTTTAGTGGAAAATATCGTGAAGTTTTCAAATTTTAAATTTAAGAAGAATCTATAATATTCTTAAAAAGCCAACTGCATAATGAAAGTTAAACTATGGAGGACACTAAGTGATGCAATTTTTATATTTTAGAGCGTTCTTAAATTGAAAATTTGAATACTTCTTTGTCTAATACATGTTGCAAATTAAAATCTCTCAATTTCCCTCAGGGGACGAAATACTAAAGAAAAAAAATGTCTTTTGTCTCTATTTATATTTTCTTTACACATATATTTTAATTATATCTGAATTTTTACACACACACACGCGCGAGTGCCCGCATACCCACGACCCACACGCACTCAGGTACATAATACAGGAATAAAGAAAAAAGTTTTCTTCCTCTGAGGGATTTTATCAAGGCAAATGAACGGATTTTATTTTGTAACAAGTGTTTATAGATAAGAGCCAAAATTTTAGTTTTCGAAACTTTTTAAAAATTTAAGAAACGCTCATAAATATTCATGAGGGTAGATGAAAAATATAATTAAGTTATGGAAGACGCTAAGTGACATACTTTGATGTTTAATAATCGGAAGTAAGTAAAAGATGTTCTTGTTTTATGTAAATTAATATTTAAATTCGTTTAGTTTGGGATTAATTTATATGTTATATATTTTAAATAACATTTAAAAATTAATTTATATGTTATATATAAAAAATAAAAAATTAATTTATATGCTATATATTTTAAATAACATTAGTTTATGAATTTAAACATTTTCTTTTAATGTTTTTAACATTTTTTAGTCATATATGTTGATTTGGAAAATAGTAATTCTTTCAGGAATGCCGACATTTGAGAAAATCCCAGGCGCAGATTTATATTTTGCTAACTTTCGATAGCGGCACTCTCGAGTTACTTTCTTTTTTAATAAGTGTGGCTTAAGGTTGTGGTTGAATATATTTCTATGTATAATGCATTTGATAAAAGGGTGCGTATAAGTTTCCTCAATGTATTGTGAGGAGCTGTTTCAGCCAGTTTATCTATATCTATAAAACAGAAGATGTCTGTGTGTATGTCTGTGTGTGTGTGTCTGTCTGTCTTGCTGTGTGTGTATATATGCTATTTATGCACATTTCTGGACCGATTACGATGAAATTCTACACACATGTTGCAAATTTATCAAAATAGGTCAAGACCAACTTTTCAAACTCTCGGCACCGGGCTTTGGAGGAAAAGTCGATAAAACTGAAAGTGGGTACGACTTTTTGCAAAATCCAAGACAAAGTTACACGCGAACAAAATTTTTATTGGATGAGCTGAAGTTCTTTGTACTTAACGCAAAATATCCGCTCATGTTACGAGGTTTATGGAGAGTGATCGATAGTTTTCCTGCAACATAGAAATCAGACAAAAAATTGAGAAAAAATCGTGTTTTTCGTATTACTTAAAATAAAAACCTTGAATAACTTCATAGTTTTTTATGCAATTATCTTCAAACATGTCGGAAAAAATATGCCTTCATGTAAGAAATAAGATAGGATGGCTTTAGTCTTCTCCGCGAATAACGAAAAACCACGAAAAACTGTTCAAAACGGTTTTTCACCCATAACTCCCTGGTTTTTCATCCGATGCTTTCCAAACTTGACATATAAAATACACGTGACACACAAATTGTCTTGTGTGAATGTTTGGTTTAGATTTTTTCAGTTAAGTGGACAAAATCTGCGCCAAACTAGGTTCAAAGTCGGCTTTTGCCATTTAGCCAATAGTGTCTTCATATGATTCCATCTTAAATTAGAATTCGAACAACCTTTGATGCAAAGATTGATTGAGAAGGATTATTGAAGCGTTAAAAAAGAAAAATCCTGAAAGACCTTCTTATTAACCCCAGCTTTACCGAAAACATGCGTAAAAGGTAGTAGCGCCCATGCTTTTTCACTCGCAATTGAATCAAGCTCTGACGTTTCATCCATGTTTTTTGATTATTTAATTTGTGAACAATGCTATACTATTTGAATGTTATTACGGCTATAGGAAATTTACTGAATACCTAAAACATTGAAACAATTTAACCCTGGGCAACGGCCACGCAAGAAGGTATTATCGATGGAACTCCTTTATTAAGAGCAATCAAACTTTTGTGAAGGACATACTGTAAAAAGATGAAGGGAGAGTCGCTTAGTATACCAACGGATGATCCATGCAAGCAGGAAGACAGACAGATATTTCTAAACAGGTGGATGCAAGTATACATGGTGTTGGGGTAATACAATTGCTACCATATACACTCGGGCAACGTCGGGTAGCTCCGATTGTTGTATATATATACTTGTCCCAAAATAATTATTCTTCAGGGTATTTTGGGTTCAGATCTTATCTATAATAGTTTTGAATGTGTTTGTAATTATATATATAATGTAAAAATTCAATTAAAAAAATTGTTGTTTCATTTTTTAAATTTTTATGGTCATGTTTGTTAACATTATATTAAGTTTAACTTTCAGGAAAGGCGATAACTTAAAAAAAAATCCAGGGTGCTAATTTATATTTTGGTAAGATTCGATAGCGGCATGCTCAAGTATTTTCCGTCTGAATAAGTTACTTTAATAAGTGTGGCATTTTTTAGAGGGAAATTGTTGTTGAACATATTTCCATGTATGATTAAATCATTTAATAAATTGTTATGTATATGATTCCTTTGGAGTTCATGGATATGTTTTAGGTTTCACTAATACAGTGTAACCCGGATATAAGAGAGTTGTCGTGCCGGATAAGAAGTCTCTTATATCCGGGTTTGTCTTATATCCAGGTTTGGTCTATTATATATACATTAACACAGGCTCTAATTTGGGACCAGAGAAACCTCTCTTATATCCGAGTTTCTCTTATATCCGGGTTACACTGTATATTGACTAGCCGCCCTAGTAGACGGGTTTATATATATATAAATATAAAAGTGAACATAGAAGTCAGCACTTAGAGGCGACAGTCTGTTTCATGCTAGTGCAATCGTCAGGCAATTTCTTCATATATATATATTTATATATATATATATATGATATTTTTTATATATGAAGAAGAATTTTAAGGGAAAGAACTGTGACACAGTGGGAAAAGTTTTTGTGTGACGCGTTTCGTTCTATACGATTTAATCGGACTAAGTTTATTTTTACGTTAATACGACTACACATGTGCACTAACAAGATACTCTGGGAATTTAAAACACTTTTAAAAAATTATATGTGTCTATAATCAACCCGAGTTTTTAAAGAATCTTTTTCTTTTTATTTACGTTTCAATCATTTTTATTAAATGTACCACATTGTAATAATTGAAGATCTGCCAAGTTTTACGATTCTGGACGTAACTTTCCTGTGGTTGAATTAGCGTTTAAAGTATTTTCTAGACATTTTCGTCTTAGTGAATTATTTTCTCTTTAATTAATGCAACATTTTTAAATCAATGTTGTGGTCAGTCTCAATACGGTGAGCAACTAATGCATTGAATGTGTTGTTTTGTAAAGAATCCCTTTTATGTTCATATAATCTTTTATATAAACTTCTTGAGGTTTCCAGATTTATTCATCGTGGCAATTATTACAAGTAATAGAATAAACTCCTCCTTCAACTTTCAGTATATTATTATAATTATTTATTTGAAAAAAAATTAACCTAAGCATAATTAAGTTTTTTTTTTATTGTTTTAGATACAGTTGTAACAAATTTTATGTTAACTTTATCAAATACTTTTTAATTGTATTTGTGATTGAATAGAACAATATATTTTTTGATTCGTTGAATTTGTCTGAAATATGTTATGAGCCTTTTTCAAGTTTGTCATACTTAACCCTAATATATATATATATATATATATATATATATATATATATATATATATATATATATATATATATGGTTCCATATAATAAATTATTTCATCACAGCCCTTTTAAAGGACAGTGGATCATCAGATTTTATTTCCAAATGTTGAAATGAAAAATGAAAAGAAATTTACACATTTATGACGGGCAGTAATAAGTAAACTAACGAAGTGAGGGAGTGAGGTGGGGTGAAGGGGGGGGGCAGAGAGACATGGCTGAGTTAGATGTAACACTTCTATTCTTCCAACTTTAAATTTTTTGAGGAAAACCAGACATTGACACATTAAATCTGTTAACGGAAGTTATATATTGATATGGGAGGGGGATAGGTCAAAAAGGCATAAAGAGAAAGAGAGAGAAAGAAGTTGTGATAAAATGTCATTAGCTTTCTTTGTAATGGGCGCTGTTTTTTGCTTTATTTTGAGAGTTCATAAATAATTTTTTTATATAAGTTTGAATATTTAAACAGTCTAAGGAATTAAATTATATGTTAGTTAAAGTTTTTTTTTAAATCTTTATTACAAAAATTTGGGGATTTAATATGAAATAGTCGATTAGAAAAATATTCATAGAATTTACATTAAAACACTAAAACTTTTATTTTCAAATATAAATTTACTTCTAGTTGTAATTGATTATTAAGGTGACATCTCTATCAGTTTGAATTTTATTCATGAGTTTAATTAGCGACTATTTTTAGATTGGTAATTTCTCTTACTTAAAATTTAGTTTTAAGTTAATATGGAGTGATATTTGAAGGTAATATTAGAGATCTTGCTCTATCATATATTGTAAACCCATCCATGCGAATTTCATATACATACGTTCCTTTACATCTGCAGTCACTCATACAGGTACACATGTACCGATATACATGGGTAATTTCATGTATTAGTATCTAAAAAAAAAATGGGGGGGAGCCTACCTATATACCTACACGTATATATATACATATCGATATTCATACCGGCCCACTACAAATATCTGTTCACAATACACAATTACACCAAAGCATGCCTATTTTTCTATATAAAAAACATATACATATACATGTCAAAAGATGTATCAATGTTTTAGTTCAATTACATATTACTGTATACATACAGTTATGAGTTCACATTCATATGTGCATAACAACATTTCAAAAGCAAAAATAAAGATCAAGTAATATATTTTTGAATTAGACAACGTCCGACAATTTATTTAAAGACATTTATGATATGTTTAACGTTCTTTTTATAGATACAAGTATTTAAGCAATGCTCTGTTTTATAATAAACAGTATTAAATAAAATTTACCGGCCTGAATGTCGGAGAATGAAAATTTTCTATGAAAATTTCTCAGACATTCAGGCCAGTAAATGTTATTTAATACTGTTTATTATAAAACAGAGCATTTGCTTAAATACTTGTATCTATAAAAAGAACGGTAAACATATCATAAATGTATTTAAATATATATATATATATATATATATATATATATACACAAACACACACACACACATATATATGATATGGAAAAATACATTCGTAGACTGAGACTAAAAGAATATTTTTCAGACAACAAATCTACTTCTAATACAGACAACACCGCTGAACAATCATGCTCCAAACTTCCTCCTACGAAGAATAACACTCTATGGACCCCACCAATCGGACGTAATCAACACTTGGACCAATATGCCATCAAAGCCAGACAACACATGGATAACTTCTTAAGAAACAAAGGACACCAGATAAAAAAATACAACTTATCCAAAATAGAACACCAAGCCATCTATACTCTTAAAAACAACCAAGACATAATTATCGTACCAGCCGACAAAGGCGGAGCTATAATCATCTTAGACACTAAAAACTATATAAAAGAAGCAGAATCACAACTTCAAAATAATCAATTCTATGTACCCTTACCTCTAGACCCAACTAGCACATTCAAAACAGAATTATCATCTCTCACTCAGAACCTGAACCACAACATAAGGAATACCATAAAATCTCTTATTCCTGAGAACCCTAAAACAGCAACATTCTACACTATCCCAAAACTACATAAACTCCCCAAAATCATTTCAGAAAAACACTCTAACACCCTTTCATCCAACCAACATCAAATTACACAATCAAATAATGAAGAGAACATCTATGAAATTTCAAAATCCCTCAAAATCATACCACCTGGTAGACCCATAATATCAGACATAGGTACCCTCACAGAACTTATATATGGGTACATAGACAACACCCTAAAACCTTTACTGCCTGACATACCTAGTTATATTAGAGATACTACCGACTTTCTCAACAAATTACAAAACATTAACTCAGTCCACCCGGATACAATCCTAGTAACGATGGAAGTTTCGTCCCTTTACACGAACATCCCTCATGCTGAAGGAGTATCAGCAGGCCATGAGTTACTTAGTAAAACATTACCCAACAACCAAATTACAGATATATGTCAATTAATAAATTTCATTTTCATTCTAACACATAATAATTTTAAATTCAACAGCAAACACTATTTACAGATTAGTGGCACAGCAATGGGCACGAAAATGGCACCTAGCTATGCGAATATCTTTATGCACATTCTAGAAAGGAAAATACTAGACAATTCAGAATTTAAACCATTACATTATTTTAGATATATTGATGACATTTTCTTATTATGGACTCATGGATCAGAAAAATTAAAAAGATTTTTTACTTTCTGCAACAACTTCCACGATACAATTAAATTTAACATGGAACATTCATACACATCCGTCCATTTCTTAGACGTTATGATAAAATTAAACAAACGTACACTTTCTACCAGTCTATACAACAGACCCACTAACCAGCATAAATTCCTACACTTCAACAGCTGTCATCCTCTTAAATTAAAAAAATCTATCGTATACAGCTCATTTCTAAGAATCAAACGCATATACTCAGACCATCTAGATTTTCTACACAACATTAATAACTTAACAGAACAATTCCTAAAATGTAAATACCCAATAAATATAATAAAAGAAGCACTAAATAAAACTATCCATATAAATCGTAACACACTTCTCATATACAAGAAAAGTCAAAACGACAATCGGATTCCCATGGTTTTTAACCACACACTTATTCACAATTTAAAAAATGATTACAAGAACCTCCAATCAAACAAAAAAATCAAAGACATTTTCGCTAAACCACCCATCAACGCAATAAAACAAACACCTAACTTATCAGCTATCCTCACCTCTACCAAATGTCTAAATAATACAAACCAAACAGGAAATTATAAATGTAATAAAACTCGTTGTCTAGTTTGCAAACACCTAATACCCGATAGTGTATTTTCTGTACCCAACTCCAAAATCAAAATACATCCACCTCGCCTCAACTGTGATAGCCATAATATAATTTACTACCTATTCTGCACAATGTATCCTAATAAGGATATATTGGCGAATCTGGAACTAGTTTTAGATTTCGTTTCAACAATCACAAACTAACCACATGTCAAAACAATCCTTATTCCCCCATAGCTGAACACTTTAATCAATCAGGATACTCATTAGACAACTGTAAATGTTTATTGATAGACTCGAGTTTTAGCTCAACATACACACGAAGAAAGAAAGAGAAATACTGGATTTTAAAATTAGTCACATATAAACCAGGGTTAAACAAAGACTTGGGTATTTTAAATCTGTATAAATATTTCAATAGTTAAAAATTTTTTAGATATAGTTAAAAAAACTTTCTAAACAACATCTAAAATACTATCGTTAGATTTACGTTAAAAAATTCAAACACAGTTGCATTCCACATCACGTGACGTCCGCGTCCCGCGACGAACGCTAATTGTAAACAAACTCCCAAATACAGTTATTCAATTAATTTCTGAGGAAGGACCGAGGTGGTCTGAAATATCAAATATATAAAAACATAAATAAATACTTTCACAAAAAAGCACCCAATTTTTTTTTCTTTTAATTTGCAACTTTTCCGTTGTTTTATCCATATTATATACATATCAAGAAAGTATACGTGGCTTCTCATTATGCTATATATATATATATATATATATATATATATATATATATATATATATATGTACGAGTGTCTAATGAAAGTTCTCAGCCGGACGCAATTCCTAATATTTGACCAAATAACCAAGCATGAGAATTAGTTTTGAGATCTCTTAATCGGGCTGTGACCCCCTCTCACTCTCTCTGTATATATATATATATATATATATATATATATATATATATATATATGTCAATTATGTAGTGCGTATTCAATTTATATAACGTAAATCATTCATACGTAAAACAAATAATGAAGCTAATTATATGGCAAGAATCACTCTCGCAAACAATATTTAATAATAAAATACAATCAACTTCGAATCCGTTAATGAATGGTATGATCCTTGTTTATAAATTCTGGTTTTATCAGGTCTTATTTTTTCTACTAGCCCGGCTTTCAATCGTTTCGAACGACCATCATCAGGTAGACATTTGAGTGTGTTTTTGTTAAATCCCAAATGAGACATCGAAAGATAGTGCAGACCAAACTTAAAAAAAAAAAAAAATTTCAACCTCAGCGTCGCGACTGCACGCTCCAAAATTATTCTTACATTTAACAATATCACATTACTAAAAAAAAAAAAAACACTTCTTTCGGTCTGCACTATCTTTCGATGTCTCATTATTACCTGGGATTTAACAAAAACACACTCAAATGTCTACGTGATGATGGTCGTTCGAAACGATTGAAAGCCGGGCTAGTAGAAAAAATAACACCTGATAAAACTGGAATTTATAAACAAGGATCATACCATTCATTAACGGATTCGAAGTTGATTGTATTTTATTATTAAATATTGTTTGCGAGAGTGATTCTTGCCATATAATTAGCTTCATTATTTGTTTTTCGTATGAAGGATTTACGATATATATATATATATATATATATATATATATATATATATATATATATATATATATTAGAATGCACAGCTTTTATATTATTAGCAATGTTAATGAGATTAACGGTGAAATCACGTGTCTAACAAGACTTAATGAAACATTAGCTTACTATTCTTGAATAATACGATCATTATATTTAAGTTGTTGTATATTTGAGTTGTTAGCAGATGGAATTGACCAGCCTAGAACTTTCCACGATTTCACATTGTCATCTTCAGGGTGCAATTTTTATCCATTTACAGGAAAAATACAAAGTATTATAAAAAAACAAGGAATTGATAGTAAATTAATGCCTCATTAAGTCTTGTTAGCGGAGTGATTTCGCCATTCATCTCATTAACAATCCTAATTAATTATTTGTATAAATTACTTCTTTATATGTGTGTATATATATATATATATATATATATATATATATATATATATATATATTTGCGACGGTACAAAAGCGTATCAAGGCATAAAAAAACAATTTTTTATTAACGGCCATGTTAGATTTAAAATAAAACACCAGTTAACCGGTTTCGTCCCCTCTCATCAGAACTGTTTAACGGGGAATAGAAATTATGAGAAAAATATTTGTTATGGGTGACATGAATGAAGAACAGGGAAGAGAAAGATAAATACAAGTGTATAAAATTACACGTGTATAAAATTAAAGTAATTCCACTCAAGATGCTAGAGACACAGCACAGCAAGCCCAAGCAAACAGTCTCTTTGTTTGCAAAGAGACGGTCGCCTGGACCTGATGTACAAAGTCTCCAACACCCTGAGATGGAATACTGAGTGTGCCCTGGCCAAAACGGAAAACCAGGTCACACTAAAATTCAACGAGCACGTAGGGTTATTTATTAGATGATCTGCAATCGACGACCCATACGTATTTCGAATGGAATCTCCCAACGAAATATTGTTTAATATTTTCGTAGGTACGTGTTGTTTTATTCTAGCGTCCAAGCGCTGTGTCGTTCTACCTATGTAGTCGCATCCACAACTACATTTGAAGCGATAAATAACTGAATTAATATGGGGGGGGGGAGAACATCTTTACACACAGATGAAAGGACAGACCTAGTTTAAAAAACAACACGGACGTTCGCTGCAAAATAACATTCACGTGAACTTCATGAAATCTGCTTGACAAAGGACTCACTAATCCTACCCAACCGCGGTAAACGGAGATAGACCGGGCATTTACTAACCATAGCAGGCTTAATTTTATTAAACATTGCAGTCTTATCCCGAATAACCGATTGAACAAGGTCCAACGGATAACCATTGTCCACAAAGATACCAGTTAGACAACTAATTTCATCTTTAACGGTGCTATCCGAGCAGATCATTAAAGCCCTATGGGTCAAAGACCTAATCAAATTAATCTTTTGTCGCCTAGGACAAAAAGAGTCCCATCGGGTATAAAGACCTGTAAAAGTAGGCTTCCTATAAACGGAAGTAATAAACACGGAAGGAGTTCTGTGAGCCAAAACGTCTAGGAAGGGCAATGAACCATTGACCTCCATATCTACCGTAAATTTAAGGGCCGGATGAACACCGTTGAGTAGGGAGAAAAAGTGATCAACTTCCGATTCATGGGAAAAATCACAAAAGGTGTCATCAACATAACGAAAGTAAACTTTGGGTCGGGAAGAACCTGACAGAAGGCTTTCCTCATAAAAACCCACAAAAATGTTTGCCAAAACAGGACCCAAAGGAGAACCCATCGCCACGCCGTCAATCTGACGATACATAATATTGTCAAAACTGAAATCCACAGACATAGTGGCAAATTTCATGAGTTCAACGCAAACATCTTCAGGTATAGTCGGAGGAGTTAAATTACTGCGATATAACATATCGCTGCAAATATTAATAATCTCCGGCAAAGGAACACAAGTGAAGAGGCTGCAGATATCAAACGAACACATAAATCCATCAGTGGCATCACAATTCCGAATGTATTGGGAAAATGTAAACGAATCCTTAATACAGAAATTACTATAACGCTGCAAAACTGGTTCCAACGTTATAGCCAGCCACTTAGCAACTTTATTCTGTGAAGACCCAATCATCGATAATATGGGTCTCAACGGAACACCATCCTTATGAATCTTGGGTAATCCATATAGACGGGGACGAATCGAGCCAGACGGTCTCAATTGCCCCGCCATTTCAGAAGAAAGAACACCACTTTTTACTCATTTGACAAGACGTTTCTGAAATCGAATTTCCGAAGTCAGCGTGGAGTCATGAGTGTCAACGGAACCAAGACGTTGAAACTTGGAAGAGTCGTTAAGTATATTTAACATTTTATTAATGTAATCATGGCGGTCCATGAGGACAACGCCAGATCCTTTATCTGGTTTCGTAATAACCAACGACTGGTTGTTCTTGAGGGTTTTGATAACCCTATGGTGTTCACTTCTCCATTTCGATTCAGAAAAAGAAATAGGAGAAATAGCATAAGAATGAGCCAAATCATTCAATCGGATTAGGTGGACAAAGTTGGTGTCTGGTTGGAATATAGAAAGAGCTTTTATTAAGGACTTTCTGTTACAATTTTCTAACCCGCAGTTGGCCCTACTAAGAAGATATAATCTGTTATGGCGTGAGGCATACAAGTACTTATCATATTTTGATAGGATCCGCTTTGCTCGTTATGTAGGTTTGATATCTGCGCGCTGCCGTGCTAAGTCAGATGGTATTTTTCAGAAAAAGCTACAACATCTGATCTTCAAGAGATTTGGCTGTAAGTTCGAACCAAATGCTACAAAAAATGTAGTTAATTTGTCGTCTTATTCTCCTTCCGAGATTGAGCTCGCCGTCCTGGCCCATCGCCGAGACTTTAAGATCCCTTTTACTTCTATTAACAGGGAAAATATTTTCTCGGAATTCGAAGTATATTACGCTCATCTCTCGAAGCTTCAACCTGTGTCCGGTGATAAATCCAGTGACTTTCGAGCCAAATTGAATGATTTGGCTCATTCTTAATTCTGTCATTTGGAGAATTTGTAATAAGCAACTTCTAAGGAGTTAATGGATTTCAGTTTTTTCTAATTTGGTACTATATTTTATTAACCTAAACGTTAT
Organism: Acanthosepion esculentum; assembly: GCA_964036315.1. Taxonomy (NCBI): domain Eukaryota; kingdom Metazoa; phylum Mollusca; class Cephalopoda; order Sepiida; family Sepiidae; genus Acanthosepion; species Acanthosepion esculentum. The sequence goes on from OZ038475.1 coordinate 151,243,233, forward strand.
TTTAGTTGATACATATATTTGAGTAGACTTCCCGGGGAATCCTGTCAGAGAGCGTATACGTTTTATTAAGTCTCTCAAATGCACAGGCCGGTAGATGTAGTTCACACAGGTTTTTTTTTTAAAAAAAAACGAAAAGAAACGAGCGTCTCCTCAAAAGAAAAAGAAAAATTTTGAGCAAGTTTGTTTTCTAAATTTTTCTATTCTGTGTTATTATTATTTTTCATGTCATTTAATAAATGTAGATTTTTTTTCACATTACGCACCGTAGTCAGAGTTTTAAGCTTTTTTCGTATGCGTCTTTCATAAAACACGTCATAAGAAATTTGATGTTCTCTCTTCTCCCTCGATCAAAAAAAAAATCCTTAAAATTTGGAGAAAATAACGTAAAAACGTAATTTATTTTGAAATTAGAAAAAGAAAAATAATGTAAAATTTCTAATAGAAAATAAGTATCTCATAGTTTAATTTTATTCAGAAGGAACTTTAAAAAAAAATAAGACAGTAAGAAAGATTCATAAATGACTGACGACTTTTTAAAACTCGTAATCAGCAAAGTAGTTCTTTAATATTCGTTATTCATTGATTCCTGTCTGAGGTTAATCACTGTACCACACAAAGACCTACTTGAAATACAAGGAGAGCTTGATTCCCACGGGAAAGATATTTGAGTAATCCATAATCTCTACTGGGATTAAACAGTCTGCATATTGATTAAAAGCGAAATTCACTGAATATACCAAACAGAAAGAGGAGTAATACAAGTATACGTTTATTTTTCACCTGTATTATTTAACCTATACTGCGAGATAGTCCAAAGAGAACTACATGTCCTACCGGGATTTATTATAGGTGAATATAAATTTAACATAAAATACACCGGTGACACTGTTGGTGGCAAATTCAGAAAGGAAACTGACAGCTCACTTAGAAATTGTAGTAATCGAGAGCATAAAGAAAGGTTTATTAATTATAAAAGAAAAAGACAAACTGCATTGTTTCCAACAACTGAGATCGCTACTTTGTGAACATGAGATGATGCTTTCCGGATCATTAGAATTTTAACCTATTAAACCAACTGTGCCATGCGTCCTTACGTCGATAAAAGCATTGGTTAGATCCAGTGACAAGACCCAAAGAGTTTCGAGTTCAATACCTGGTTAAGCTGTGCAGAACTTTCAGAGGGAAATTAACAGGAGATAACTGATAACTGACATCCATTAGACATGGCACGTGAAACTAGAACAGTCTACCCCAACGAGCGAAATAAAAGGTTTAGTTCGACATTCAAACGACCTGAAGAAGGCCGGAGCGTACAGCACCCGAAACGTTGTGATAAATATGGGAACAAAGATGAGGACGTTAGTCCGAATAATATAAATTTAATTTTTAATATGGCAGTGAATGGAAATTTAGACAAAGAGGAAGACTTCGGAAAAATAGGAACTACAAGAAAACTCAAACTTATTATGAGAAACTGCAATTTCGGGTTAAATAAGGAGGGAAGAGGACCTGGAGAATTTAACACTCACATGGCATATTGAAAAGCAAAGAAACAGGTGAAAACAGTGTGTAACCTGCTTTTAGACTTCAAGAGAATTGAGAGCACAACAAGGCAAAAAAAGAGTAAAAACATACTTAGTGCAACAAAATCGTGATGTTGTGGAGGGCAATGACCGCCTACGACCTAAAAGGACATGGAAGATATAGCAAGGCGACTAAACAAAAGCAGATCAATCATTTATAATTTATAAGCACTGATTAGAAAACATGTATGTTTCTAATCACAATTCTTCATATGTCAAGACACGAAACCGCCCCCCACCACCACTCTGCCGAACGTTACCTTCTGAAACAAACGTACATATGTAGATGACTTCGTCATTGTGCACATGCAGATGACACTTAGCGTGATAATTGCCGTGGAGTTTGATAAGGGTCGCTCGCGGGACAGAGAAAAGAAAAAGCAACAATGTGCTGAGATGCCAGTAGCGATTCGGATTGGTTGAAGTGTTGGGCCTTGACGCCAATTCCTAACTGCTTGACACGTATTTATCGGCCAGAATAGAAAGGTCGGCAGTTAGGGGAGAAAGGATGGGACAGGCTGCAAATGGAAAGTGATACGAGGAAGTTGTGAATGCGGTCTCTGTGATTGTATGTGTTTGGGTTAGATGTGGCTCAGGGCAGGAGTAAGGGGCGGGAAGTAAAGGAAAAGAAGGAAAAGTTTGAATTTTCATCGAGAAACAAAAGGGTGGTGGAATACGAAAACGAAAATAGTGATGCTTAAAAAGGGAATAGAATTGTAATATAAAACACACACACACACATACACACACACACACACACACATATGTATGTATATATATATATATATATATATATATATATATATATATATATATACACACAAAAATTTACCAGACTCCATTAGAAATATACTAGTAGAAAACACAAATATATTAATTGCTTCCACCTGTAAAAAAAGGTTAAAAATAATGGAGGCTTTAATAATAAAAAAGAAAAGGCATAGCCTTAACAATATTAACTACGAACAAAGTCACAACGTGCTAACCGTATTTGGAAAATAAAACACCACTACTACACACTAAGACATATACATAATGCACACACTCAATTAAGCTGAAAAATCAAATCATCCTTAATAATGGCTAAAGGTATAGCCGAAAGCACTCGGAAAAATAAAACATTTGGACAGTTCTTACACACCCTTTGTCCAGCAAAGAAAGCTCTTGTTCGTACACAAGAAAAATTAAATAAAAAACTTAACCGTAGTACCTTGTCTGTCGTTTTTAATTAAACTTACATACATATATATATATATATATATATATATATATATATATATATATATATATATATATATATATATACGTTGATAATTGGCAGGGATAATTCCAAGGAGGACGTGAATCCAAAGAGAGCTAAATGTAAGAAACAAAGAAAAATAATATATCTTCAGACTGAATTTTGTTCAATAAATTCTATTAAAAAAACTTCGGTCTGATGAAATAAATTCTAACCTGATGGATTTTTAAGGACCGTCAGTACTTAATTAATTCTAACAGTTGAAATATAATCCTTGAAAATGGCTAAATGTATAGCCGAAAGCGCTCGGATAAAAAGAACATTCGGGCAGTTTTTATATAATTTATCATCTGAAAAGAAAAACATTATTAGATCGCACGAGAAATTATATAAAAAACTAAATAAAAGCAACTTGTCAGTCGTTTTTAATGAAATGTGCATGAAAGAATGATTGCTGCCTAAATACACAAATATATATATATATATATATATATATATATATATATGAAGAAATATAGTCTTAAAGTGTGCTATATTTATGGGATAAAGTGCTCAATATCAGAGATAGAGCGTGTGTAAATATAAAAGTGAACATAGAAGTCAACACTTAGAGGCGACAGTCTGTTTCATGCTAGATGCAATCGTCAGGCCACGAGTGCTGTTATTTTTCTCGGCTATTTATATATCTATATTTATAAGATATAAATAGCCGAGAAAAATAACAGCACTCGTGGCCTGACGATTGCATCTAGCATGAAACAGACTGTCGCCTCTAAGTGTTGACTTCTATGTTCACTTTTATATATATATATATATATATATATATATATATATATATATATATGTATATATATATATATATATATATTTATATAAGTATTGCAGTTTATATTTATTAATCCACCAGATTTTATTACTTAAACACTATTTTTAGTGGATACCCATATTTGTGTAGACGCTCCGTTTATTTAGGGTTACTGTGTAGAGTTGTATTAGCGTAAGCAATAGAAAGATAACAGGAAAGATAGAAAGTTAATTCTTAACTTTAAGACGTCAAGAAATCACACACACACACACACACACATATACACATACACACACAAAACACACACACTATATATATATATATATATATATATATATATATATATATATATATATATCATCGACTGTCCCGTCGAATTCTGCGTATAAGGGTCAAGCAGATCAGTTCCTAGAAACTGAGAGCCCGACGCCGACACATGAGATTTGATTACAGTGGCGAAGGTTTCGTGCAGGACCATCCACACTTTTTGGAGGGACGAATACAGAGACCTGGTGCACTGAGTGCCACAAGGTCCCCAAACGACCCTCCGCAGGTTTTGAATTCAGAGTTGTCCTTCTCCTTGACCAGTTGCCGTCCAAGGCTATAGAACCCAGTCTGTCCTGCTATTTACCCATAGTTGGAGGGAAAAGAAGAGGATATATATATATATATATATATATATATATATATATATATATATATATATATATATATATATTATTTCTCCTCTCCCAATAGGAGTAGATAGGGTCACCTATCGTACAGTTCATACTCCTCCTCGAGTTTTTGATCAGGAGTAGTGGTTTATCATTTGCTTCCTGTTTAGGTTTGGGTTTTCGGTTCTTTTAACTCTACACTTCTGATGTCTCCGCCTGAAATCTGAAATTTGATTCAATAATTAATATTTTTTCCTCTCGGGAAATTCAGTTGAGCTCTCTGGAGAAGAGGGTGATTTTAAAAACAGTCGCTGCTACTGCTGTTCACGAATTGATCTTCAACTATGAATTGAGCTCTTCTGGCTATTAGCGTATTTCGTATAGAAAACGCTAAAATTTCTATCGTGCGCCGATAGCTACGGGATAGGATATCTGACTGATGAGTTTCGATCCCGGCTTAAAGCAATTGGACGTCTAGCCACACTGAAGAGCTGTGATACAGCTAAATAATCAGTGTGTGTATGACAATATACTAGCGTTAATTTCTGTTATTTTTTTTCAAGTTTGTGGCAAAAGAAGGAATGGGAAGAATAGAAAAAAGTGACAAATTGCAAAGTGCTACAAAGATAGGAAGTTGTAGAGATCCACGATCTCCACGTCCAGTCTTGAAGGGACACGGCACAAAGAAGAAGAGGTGGAGGGGGAGGGAGAAATGGTCAAAAAAATGACAGAGGAGACCGGAGATATGTGTTGGTCTATGAGTAAAAGTAGGAGGAAGAGAACGAAGTTGGGGCCGTGCAGATGTCCAGCGCGACCCGCTCATTCGTCCTGATCGACGCCAGATAGATTGTGCTTGAAGCCAACTTGTCGGCTTTTATATCAGCCTCCAGTCTTCATGATGAAGGAACTATTCAGTCGTCTCTAACGTTTTCAATTCATTCAATGTTATCTCTTTAACCTTCTGGCAACGAATTGGGATTTAATATCACAGCTAAAAATAACTCAAGCTTATCAAGTACAAACGCATACATATATACTCGCCCTGACACACATTTATGTCTCGACACTCAAATATAGAGACGAATTGCCCAAATAACCGAACAGAACCTGATAAGATATTTATTACTACATTATTTCAAGCAAAAGCCGAACTAATTCGTGTCTCTTATTATTTATTCAGCCGAGCTCAGCGCATTTTTTCTTCTTTTATGTACTCTGACTCTTCAGGATGTAGACGATCATGGCTCTCCACAACTTCCTATCATGTATAGCTTTATTAAGCAATGTTTTCCACTTACTATCCATCTAGTCCCAGTTAGTATCTGTCTATATTTCTAAGATGAGGTATTATGTACATTATTTACATTATTCGGACTATTGTCCTCATCTTTGTCGCCATATTTATTACAACGTTTCAGCCGTTGTACGCTTCGGACTACTTCAGGGTGGTTGGAATGTCGAACTGAACCCTTTATTTCGCTCACTGGGGTAGACAGTTCTTGTTCCACGTGCCATGTTTAATGGATGTCAGTTATCAGTTATCTCCTGTTAATTTCCCTCTGAAAGTTCTCCACCGTCTTAGCCGGGTATTCAACTCACACTTTCAGAGGGAAATTAACAGGAGATAACTGATAACTGACATCCATTAAACATGGCACGTGGAACTAGAACAGTCTACCCCAGCGAGCGAAATAAAGGGTTCAGTTCGTCGTTCCAACCACCTGAATCCCGGAGCGTACAACGGCCGAAACGCTGTAATAAATATGGCGACAAATGAGAGTAATAGTCTGAATAATGTAAATAATGTAGTACCAGTTACTCGTTTTTTCCTTTTACCAATCTTGCCTTCAATATGTCCTGTGATTGTTAAATTCTCTAAGCCGTCTTCTCTTAGACGAGTTACCACCAAAGGTTAGAGAGCCTAGTCTACCTTGCTAATTAACCCATAACTGGTAGGGATCATGCCTTTCCTAGTGGCGTCACTGCGATAGTGAACGCAACCGGCCCAAAATTTGAAATCCACCTGATGTTTTCATTTTCTGTGTCCATATTCCTTATACTGTCCGGAGATTCTTACCAAATACATCACTAATTTACATGATTATTGCCTAAGAAAATAAACATATTAATAAAAATACTTTTTTCATATAAGTTTCAGCATTTTCCTCTTTATATTTTTTCCAAAATGTACATCTTTCATTTAAGTACATGACCTCCCATTGTATTAATGAACTTCTTTCATTGTTCAATGTCCAGTGCTCTCCAGTAGACAACATTCTTTGGTTTTCATGTCACAAATGAATAAGGTAATTCATAGCGGCTCGGATTGAGGAATCGGAGAGCCGAGTTCGAATTCCTGTCACATTCCATTACATTTACTTACGTGCTAATACCATTGGGAAAGGTATGAATCCTTTTCATCTCCCCCAGCTATGGGTAAATAGCAGGACATATCGAGTTCTACAGACTTAGATAGCAACTGGTCTATCACAGAAAGAAATGGCAACCTATTGCGGGAGAAATCTATCTCGTTAGTCATGTATCTTTCGATACATGATCGCCTAAGCATGTATCACGTGTGGCACATAACTGACTGATCTGCTATCTCCAAGAAATGTACAACTGACCTCAAGAAAAACAATATGACTCCATATTAAGTTCTGCATCTCCTTAGACATTGTCTTTATTTTTTATTTCGCACTCGCGGGGATTCATTTAGAATCAAATTATTTTTGCCAGGGTCAAATGAAAGAAAGGGAGTAAAGACAGCACACGTGAAATAAGGTAACGTGCCTTATCTGTCATGTCGTGTCTTCACTCTAATCATTTTATCGCTACACATCATAGACTAACAGACAGGAAAGAACGAAACACTTTTTGAAATTTGTAAAAGTTGTATTTTAAGTCATTTTTATAAAGCCATTTATGGAAGTCTTTAGAGAGAGTGACTAAAGCGCCGATAACAGTAGGGACACAGCCTTCTCACTACAATTACTGATCCTCTTCTTCCCGTTTCAAGTTCATATAGTTGTCGACTTTCACCTTTTCAACAACTACCGTATCAAAAGGACACGCCATGTCTATAATTATTATTTGATATCCTCTCCGACTCAGATGTTTCGGTCAGATGAGGATCACTTCAGTTCTTACTCGCAGAGACACAGCACTTTCCTCGGCACATGAGCTGTTCCGAGCAGTGAAGCCATCTGCGCACACCGATTGGTGTCAGGTATTCCCAAAACGTAGCAGGAATGTTCCTGGAAATAATGCCGAGTGCGCCAACAATAAAAGGGGCAACTTGAGCTGATGCTTGATATATTTATTTGATTGGCGCTTCCAGGTCTTCGTACCTCTATATATTCTGCCACTCAGATATCACAACGTCTATCCGGGTCCACTCATGACTGCCTGCGCTTGTACACAAGCATGATATCAGGGTGACTGCTCTCCAAGTGCTTGCCAGTAAAGATTGTCGCATTATTACTCATTCTCGAGTAGAGATGGTGATGAATGCACGCACCACTCCTCGGTGCACTCAAAGCCATACTTCTTGCACTGTTCGCCAGTGTATTCTGAGGGGTACTTGCACCTAGTGTTGTTGTAGTTTAGAGACACACCTAGAAAAAGCGTATATTTTATGTACCTCTGTTTGCATATCTGTTTGCTCTTGACAAAAGTACATATATTACTCTGATTATTTTTGTCAATGTACATTTCTCATTAAAATAAGGTAGATTTTTCATTGCATAAATTATTATATAAAATCGCATGTGATTATTTCGTTTCTCGACTATGTTTTGAAATTAATTTCTAATAGAAAAAATCTTTTCATCTATAAAAAGAATTAATATTTTCAAAATGCTAACAAAGTCGTATACAAAAATGTAAAAATCTATTTGCAAAAAATCAACAAGAGTAAATTAACAAAAAAAATCATAAAAGATTAAATAATACGAGGTAAAAATCTTTTATTTAAAAATTAGATTTCTTATATGCTTCCACTCTATTCAAATACTCGGTCTAAATGAGTTTCTTTCTTTCGTTCTTTCTTTCTTTCTTTTATTTTTCTATCTGGATATATATACACACACACACACACACACACACACACACACACACATATATATATATATATATATATATATATATATATATATATATACTGTTTATTATTGTTAATACTGTTTATTATAAAACAGAGCATTTACTTAAATATTTGTATCTATAAAAAGAATGTATAAACATAAAAATGTCTTAAAATAATTATCGGACTTTGTCCATTTCATAATGTGTGACGTCATTTGTTTACATTTGATACGCCATGAGCAGATATGAATGTACGTGAGAGAATCATGGAAAATTAAAGTTTAAAGACAGTAAAATCGACCTTGATGACCGAACCCTACTCTCTGGCCGAAACGTTTAAGGCACGTCAGTCTATATGACGGTTCCTTATAGAATACAGGTTCGATTCCTGTCGGGGGACGAAAACTTTTTATGAAAATTTCTCGGACATTCAGGCCGGTAAATGTTGTTTAATACTGTTTATTATAAAACAGAGCATTTACTTAAATATTTGTATCTATAAAAAGAAATATATATATATATATATATATATATATATATATATATATATATATATATATCGGGCTGTTTATATCTATCTATCGAGATAAAAAACGTTTCGATTTCAAATGGTAACTTTTCTTATAAACAAGTTTAATTACTTCCTCTCAGGTTTTTATGAAACATTACATTTTCTTTTCCCTGTTTAACGCGGATAAAACAAAAACAAAATATAATAACTTTACCAAATTAACTGTGTCAAGACACAATCTCTCAGTCGCTTTATTAAAGGCGTTTTCTTTTTCTCACTTTTAAAACTATTAAAATTTGTTTATATCGCTTAGTTAATAATTAAAAACTGCTCCCGCCAAAATAATAGTTAGAATAAACTACAACAATTAACTCCAAAATTGAATAAATAGCTTTAATTATCTTCCCAAACCAAAACAAAACTATTAAATAAGCGACATAAACGAATTTTTACTACGTTAATAAAAACACCGATTAAAATAAAAAATAAATATATAAGATAAGAAATAAAAATAAAAATAAAAATAAATGCATCAAGCAAAATAATTAAACCCAAATAAATAAACAAATAAACGATTTCCGGTAAAATAACCGCTTAAATAGACTACCCACAATGCACCCCTGACCCGTATATAATAAATAGCCGAGGAAAATAACAGTACTCGTGGCCTAATAATTGCGTCTAGCATGAAACAGACTGTCGCCTCTAAGTGTTGACGTCTATGTTGACTTACTTATATATATATATATATATATATATATATATATATATATATATATTTGTACAGCTAGATAGATAGGTTATCTATCTAGCGACTCACACATCATTCTTTATTTCTCATCTCGTTGATAAAGGACATACGCGTGTCCGAAAATTCCGATTTAAATTTTTTCTCTTCCTACTTTGGATTAGTCAAAATGTCTACTAATGTAAAATGAATATCATCAGTCTTGTTGAAAATTTTTTAATGATTTCGTTGTCTTTTTATTCCTCGAATTTCATTAAACAGCCTATTAAATCTACACACACACACATACGAACACATTCACACACGCACATATATATGTGTGTGCGTGTGTGTAAAATTTAAGGAAGGATATATATATATATAAAAGGACAATATGAGCAAAAACAAAAGGAAAACCTTATTTAGCCTACGCATTTGTCCTGATAATGTCACTTAGAGGACGAAACGTGTCGGCTAAGATAAGTTTTCTTTCTGTCTTTGTTCATATATATATATATATATATATATATATATATATATATATATATATATAGTATAATAAAAGCAAATAATAATAAATATATAAATAATAATAAAAATATATGAAACAAAGTCAGTAACACAGAAAAAAGAGCTCACTCACCCCTTGCTCTTCAAATCTCGAAAGTACAACTAATTCTAGTTTCCATATATCCCCCAACCTGTCTCGTGCCTTTCGCCTGACTGAAACATTGGATAAATTTTCGACTGCTTTTTTCATTTTAGCTTTCACTGATAAATTTCTATTTCTGATACGAACTCATATGAGATGATTTGGGATTTTATTGTTTATTAATTATATATATATATATATATATATATATATATATATATATATGTATATATATACTCTTGTTAGCCTCCTGAAACATCCGAAGATCACATTATTGTGTGAAACTTCTTTGAAACGATGAAGTAGTGCGTCGTTGATACAATCCTTGTTTCTATCTGGGTGTGTTTTTGAATTGAATTTCTTTGTCCAGGTTGTAAAGCACTTTGAGCTTTCTTATATTGAGGCACTGTTTTTCATGTTCTTTTTCTTTTCTTTCTGTGCAATTAGCCCGGATTGTTGCTCTTCTATTTATTTTATTCTTTAATTTCAGATATATACATACATATATATATATATATATATATATATATATACACACACACACACACACACACACACACACACACACACATATATACATATATATATATATATATATATATATATATATATATATATATATATGTACGTACGTATAAGAATGTTTTTTCGGCGAATATCCTAAGTCGATCTTATCCATTTTGTGTAAGAACAGCGGGAGTGCTCAACAATGAGAGAGAGAAAGAGAGAGAGAGAGAGAGAGAGAGAGTTAAGTATATATATATATATATATATATATATATATATATATATATATATATATTCAGAGATATTTATGATCAAATAAGTTTTCTAAATAACTACGGTTTAAACATTTTTAAGCCTTGCCTCGCGATCTCTAATAAAGTCTAATGTCACGCAATCTACCGTGAATAGTTTCACACACACACACACACACACACACACACACACACACACACACACACACACACATCTTTGCACGTGTATAACTCATGACGTTTTCCAGATCGATCATATTTCCGGATGAAATCGCCTGTACGCATGCGCATTGACACGAAATGCCGTCTAGTTTCCCGGGCGATCAAAGCCTTTCATTTTTTTGTTTTTATCCTCGCTCTTGAAAGCCACCCTTTGCATTCTTTAAATTCGGTCACACGGGGCCCCTTTATCATGTGACCCGTCCCACTTTCAAGTCGTATTATCTAACAGCGAATGATGGACGCTCATTAATTAAATGTTCGGTTAACGGATAATTCAGTAGAATGTTGCCAAAGGCAATATTTTCCGTTGGGTCGTGTGGCTGGTAGGGTCATAAGGTCCCTTACACCCTTAACCCAGGCATCAAACCTATCACTAATGCCATTTGAGTTTGCCATTTGAGTTTCTCTTATCCCTTTCATAGTTATGCATATATGTGTGCTTAATTGTGTACACATACATACATACATACATACATACATAAGCTTATATGAATATATAACTGCACAATGTGTAAGTGTTGATAGCGTGTTTGTATCTAAATGTGTAAGTGTTTATTAGCAAAAAGGACTGTGTATTCAGTTGTATGTATGCGTGTATTGTCAAGCTGGTATTTTCGCTAAATGGCGAGATGGCGAGTAAGTAAGTATCAGAAGAATGTCCTGCTTCTATTTTCAAAGACAAGAGGGTCTGTCATGAATATCAGCATTTCAAATCCTAGATTTTTACTTGTGCTTGAACGCCGACTACAACTACGAGTGACAAATATGTCACCATCTTTATCTCAAAGCAGATTCTGTGTTTTATAGATATATAGCACAACACGCAAGAAACATTGTCAACTTACAAGTTCAATTACGTTTAAATATAACTGTGAAATGCAGAGGTCAGTGTATGCAGTTACTACTTTTTGTATAAAGAAAACTTTTTCACTTACGTTTCAATAAGTATATCTACGCGAAAAGAAGTCCTTTACTTTTCCTGTCCCCACTTTCTTAAATACATAAGGGTATCAGAGTCTGTAGCTGTAGGAAAAGAAAAGAAAAGAACTGAAATTATATGATGCAAGCATTCTGAAGGGCGTTGTAAGTAACTATGTTTACACACCTGTAGAAATCTGAATGCTGAACATCCGTTTTTGTTTTAAGTTTTTTTTTATTCGTCTTTCTTAAAAGACATTGGTGCTTCGCTCATGGAATACATATATATACTTTCGAAAGTATAGGAATCACTTGCATCGGTAGGCGTTCCAAAAATGAATTCAAGTTTTCTTGAAATAATATTTAGTAGTTGCGAGAAAATACATTTGGATTTAATACGCGATTGTCAAAATATGAGGAGAAACTCTGCAAACGGCATACCAGAATTCCGTATCCGTTATACTTAATAAAACACACACATGCAGACATACATATATTATCTATACATATGTACAGTCAACGACGAAATTATTCGTACACCTATCAATTTTGAATATTTTTATCCATTTCTCAGAATTTAATGCCCGTATGATGTCAGATTTTTTTAATATGTTAATAAGCACAAAAAAGGAGTATAAAACTCAATTTTCAGAACAATAGTTTGAATATAGTAAATTTGATAGTCGAATTACGCAATATAAAAAAGATAAAATTATTCGTACAGTATGAAAAACAAAAAATTGAACAATTTTCCTAATATTAATAGTCAATAGCATGGTCTCTTCTCTTTATAACTTGCTGCAATCTTTTTCTAAAGATTTTGATGAGGTTTGAACAAGACTTTTCTGGGATTTTCTCCCATTCTTCAATGGTTACATGTTCTAATTTCTGAAGATTTTTTGATGACCGAAGATTTATTCGAACTTTCAATTCTTGCCATAGATTTTCAAGAGGATTCAAGACAGGACTCATTGAAGGCCATGGCAGAACTGTAATCTTATTTTTCTGAAGCCACGCACTCACTTGAAGTCAAAGTATGAATGTTGGTGCCATTATTGAAGGCCTGAATGATCTTTTCCTCCCACCATTGCTCAGTTGGAAAGACAGTGGATCTGACTCAAAACAGTTTTAACCTGCTCTATTTTAGCTGAATACCTCAAAGGATTTTTCAGTGTTTCTTACGAAAAAATTGTGTATAAGCGTCTAAGCTGGCTAAGTGTCTCATCTGAAAACCTGAAAAAAGTAACTCAATTAGTTTAGGGATTTTTTCGATATTAAACATTTAGTGGGATGGGCAATTAGGCTGTTACCTGATTTGGACAATTTTGCTGTTACACCCGGTACATATATATATATATATATTTTTTTTGTCATCCACAGACAGACTGTTTCGCTGTTTCACAGTTCATCAGTGTGGCTAGACGTCCGGTTGCCTCTAGCTAGGATCGAAACCCGACTGAATTTGCGTCCCACTAAGCCATCGACGCACGGCAGGGATGGAGGTGAATTTTAGCGTGTTTATTTTTAGATTTAGATAATCACACAGCAGTGGCTCTCTCACAGACGCGCCGTCGCCTCGCTCTGTCTTTTTTAAAAATACTTTCACGGTAATTGCTCCGATGAGCTGCTTTCGCTGGTTCCCAGGCCTCATGAATTTAAGCGTCCTACGAGGCTGGCATCCCGTCCCCACCCCTTCACCGTTGAAACTGTTAGATGTAGACGTCTCTTCTACTCCAATAGCTTCATGTCTCGCACATCTCGCCTGTGGAACTCCCTTCCTTATTCCTGTTTCCCTGACAAATATAATCTCCAACTATTTAAGTGTAACGTCAATCGACATCTCCAGTTGCCTTGATCTATCCACTTCCCTTCTCCACATCCTTTCCCCTTTCATTCCAATCTGCTCTCGCTCCAAATCTTCTGTAACCCCCTTGCCTTGATCGATCCACTATCTTTCTCCACATCCTCTCCTTTACCACTCCTATCTGCTCTTCCTCCAAACCTTCTGTAACCCCTTGCGTGCTAGTGGCTTTCAGCCTTGCTTGGGGAGTAAAGCTTAAAATATATATATATATATATATATATATATATATATATATATATTGCATGTGTGTGTTTAAAAATTCAGATATAACGACATCTGTAAAAAGACATTTGAGTAAAGACAAAAGAAAAACTTATCTTAGCCGACGTGTTTTGTCTTCTGATGGACTTTAACAAAGCAAATGTAATGATTTTAAAAAGTAAACGTAACTTATTTAGACGTAATATTCTTAAGAGTACCGTTGTCGAATCTTAGAAAAATTTAAATATAAGCCTCGAATTTTCTCAAATATCTCCTTTTCTAAAATAAATACCCGTTTCCTACATGACTATAAAAAAAACAAAAAAAAATGGTTAACTTCAAAACAATCTATTATTTGAAATATATCAAAAAATCAATTTTTCTAACTTAAATAATATATATAATAATTACGTCATAAAAAATTAAACAATGAAAATAACAACATTTGCTCACTTTAGTTTATTAGACATTAAATTACATCACTTAGAATCTTCCATAATTTACTTTGACTTTCAGTTAGCCTGAAGTATATTTATGAGCATTCTTAAATTTAATGGTCTGCAAAACTAACGACATTTTTACTTCTGTGTACAAATACTTGTAAAAAATACTTACATTTGCCTTGATAAAGTTCGTCAGAGGATGAAACCTGTTGGCTAAGATAAGTTTTCATTTTGTCTTTATTTGTATCTATCTATCTATCTATCTATCTATCTATCTATCTATCTATCTATCTAATTCTATCCATATCTATCTATCTATCTATCTATCTATCTATCTATCTATCTATCTATCTATCTATCTAATTCTATCCATATCTATCTATCTATCTATCTAATTCTATTCATATCTATCTATCTATCTATCTATCTATCTATCTATCTATCTATCTATCTAATTCTATTCATATCTATCTATCTATCTATCTACCTAATTCTATTAATATCTATCTATCTATCTATCTATCTATCTATCTATCTATCTATCTATCTATCTAATTCTATTCATATCTATCTATCTATCTATCTATCTATCTATCTATCTATCTATCTATCTATCTATCTAATTCTATTAATATCTATCTATCTATCTATCTATCTATCTATCTAATTCTATTAATATCTATCTATCTATCTATCTATCTATCTATCTATCTATCTATCTATCTATCTATCTATCTATCTATCTATCTATCTATCCAAACACACACACACACACACAGAGACACTACATGCGCGCGCACACACGCCCGTGCGCACACACATCACCCTGTTTACCTATGTAGGAATGTAAAAACACATAAATCTGTTTTTTCTCATCGTCCAATATTTTATGAAATTATGGAAGGTAGAGTATGCCTCCCTTATATCACTTACCTAAAACCACAATTCAACCGGTCTTAGCTTACATAATAAATAAATTCAGTCTTAAATCCACTGTACTGATCTTAAACATAATAGCAGTAGCAGCACTAAAATAAAAATGATCATCAGCAACTCTTAAATGTGAACCCTAAATAACTTTTTCGAACTGGTATCATGAACTCTCTACACTGAAACTTAAAAGGGGTTGTGAACGCTTCACCTAAAAAACACATTAACAAAGTTCCCACTATAATATATTCATGAACATTTGTTGTGTATACAATTTACGTCTAACAAAAGAAACTCTTGTTTTAAACTTTCCTTATGTTAATGTCTAATAAATGTTATCTTGCATTGAAAATCAATTCGTCTGTTATTTTCTTCATGTACTCTTTTCGCCACCATTATTTCATGTACTACAAAATATTTCCGTAAGAAACTTTACGCATTTAATTATTGAAGTAGATAACCACTAAACATGTCTTACCTATTTGTTAACAAGCTTTTTGGTTTTATTACGACGATTAAATTTACATACACACTTTGAAAGAATATTATGTGTAAATTTTCGGATATAACTAAAAATATATCTGTAAAAGAACAATATGAATAAAGATGAAAGCAAAACTTATCTAAGTCAACGTGTTTTGTCCTCTGAGGGATTTTATCAAGGTAAGTGTAAGGATTTTATTTTGCAACAAACTAAAAGAGCTAAATCACTAAACCACTACGTAATTTCCTCAAATATTGCACTCAAATAAACCTGTCATTCTCGTTTTGTTATATATAGAAAGTCTCTTTATCAATATTCTTGTCAAAGTAACTATAGATGTGCGTGTGTCGGTTGTCCTTCGAATCCGAAGATGACGTGTCGTATCTGCCTCTCATCAGTGACCTCGGGGATCGCTCCGCAACCCCAAGCTGAAGGCGCAGAGTCTGGAACAATGGGGGCACTGGAATTCTGTTATCACAATCACTGCTGACGATGCCCTGTGGCGTTGATCTCTGGTAGTGGTGAGCTTTTGGCGTCGAGCATCCCCGAAGGTGATAGCAGCATCATGGATTGTGATCCGCCAACGTGGTCGATCACTGGCGCGCTCCTCTTGTTCTTTGAGTTCGAGCTTGCACCTCTGGAGATTTGCTTTTACAATGTCTTTGTACCACCTCTTTGGACGGCCTTGCTTTCTCTTGCCGTGCCGGAGCTCTCCGTCCAGCAGCCATCTTGGCAAGCGATGTTCCTCCATACGGATGACATGCCACACCCATCGGAATTGGACCTTAATGAGCATGCACTCAATGCTTGAGGAATGAGCACGATCCATGACCTCAAGGTTGGTAACACGGTCCAGCCAGCGAATTACGAGAATGGAACGGAGAGCTCGCATGTGGAAGTTCACAACCATATAGAGGGGAAGGGCAAAACCATTGCATTGTACAGCTTTGTAGTCAGTTGAACGTTGTGTTGACTGAGCACTCCGTGAATGTAGACTTCCTGCTCCAGATCTTGGACACCGTGGGACAGCATGTCATTGATGACGATGGTCGGTGCTGAGGTGTTTGTGTTTGGTGTGGGCTGATGAAGCACCCGAGTCTTGACGAGACTGATTGTCAGGCCGAAGAGCTTGGAGGCGTCGGAGAAGCGGTCCAGCATCACCTGCAGATCAGACTCTGCATAGGCCACTAGTGCACAGTTATCAGCAAAGAGAACTTCCTGGAGGAGATCTTGGAAGCTCTTTGTCTTGGCAGTGAGGCGACGAAGTTTGAAGAAGGTCGAAGAAGAGGCCATCCAAACGGTAGTTCATGGCAACTATAGATAGATTAATATAATTCATATAAACATTCCTCGTTCCTATATGCTAATATTAAACCAATAATGCTACGCAAACTTTTGTTCTGCATGACACAAATTGTATGATCAGAATGTTAACATTTACTCACAGACTGACGGCATAATTATAGTTTCACCTCTTGGCCTTACGTTTCCTAATTTCTGTATGACGAATTTACAAAACAAAATCTTTTACAGTTTTGCCAAAACTATACGTTCGATATATTGATAACATATAAAAGATCAATCACAAAGAAATATAAAACGGAAACCTTACAAGAACTTGCATGACCATGAGACCCGCGTTCGAATCTCACCATGGTTGATTTGTTAAGAAGGAGACTTCCTGACGCTATCAGACTGGAGGGGTTGACTCCAGCATGCGGTAACTTACCACGGGTTGACCCAAGCCTTATGAGTGAAATTGGGTAGACGGAACCCATGGGGGCCATCGATAGCTGTGCTAGCACGAAGTCACAAGTCATCGTGGCCGATGGCTTCAGCGTGATGGCCTTGTAGAAATTGTTGAACACGCTAGAAACTCTAACTAAGCATAGTTGCAGTATAAACCAGGGTGGACTCTGTGACTGTTGAATAAACACAAATGCGCCTGAGCAAGCGTGTGTAACAGGGATTGGCTAGTCGCCCTAGTAGACGGGTATCCTCGAACACGAGTGGTCAGCTACACACACACACACACACACACACACACACATATACACATATATACATATATATATATATATATATATATATATATATATATATATATATGTATATATATATTATAATTATTTTAAGAAAATATGATTCCATCACTACATAAGAGTTTTCATGTTTCAACAACAAAATTTAAAAAAATAGCTCTGTTTCATCCTCAAGCGAATTATTGGAATAACTAATCTCGAAATTTACGGAGCTTTATAAGCATATACATTCGTAATATTAATTACATGGAAACGTTAAAAGCAATTATTATTGTAATAAGGGGCAAAAGGGTGAACATATTGTATCAACATACTGTTTTAACTATAATTGGGTTGAGCTTTTAAACCTTTTGCTTGAAATTGAAATTGTTTATAGACTATGAAATTAAAAAAATTTTAAGCTAATTATTTAAGGCGAAAATTTGTTGATGTTGGCAAAAAAACGATAACTCATGTCTATGTTTTAATATATTTTCGTTTTTTAGAAACTTAATAATGTGTAGTTTTTCATGTAGGCATAAAGGGCATGGGTCATCCCAGGTTTTACAAGTTCTTGTTCTATTTATTATTTTTCATTTTACTTTTGGTGCCTTATTCGTTTCTTTTAAATGCCCAAAATATTTGGATAGGGATGTCTGATTTCTATTTCTAATATTATTGAAGGAGCTTTTGTGCTGTCTCCGCCTAATTTTAAATTCATTCTTCGTGGATCTCATATATATCATTTCAATGTTACGACCCTCAACGGATGAGATTGCGCATTAGTATACCACAGATTTTGTGCGGCATTTATTTTCCAACGAGCAGTCTTCGGGGTTTCTACAATCACATAATTTTTCATTATTTTTGTCTAATTTTAGTTTAGGATTTTTTAAAATACTGGCATGCGTGTTTTTCCAGGATTTTATTATTATGTTTTTTTTATGATTCTTTCTAGATTTTCAGTGCAACTGTAACTTAATTTTAAGGGTTTTTTATTAAAGATCTTGCTAAGTCTGCTATCAGTAGGAAAGTGTTTTTCGATTAAAGCTAGGAATTTTTGTCCTAGCTTAATACTAACCATTTGGTTGAACAGAGGGGTATACCAAATGATTTTTCTTTTCCTGTGTTTCTTCTGGTAAGTACAATTGTTTCAATAATAGATGTTAGCGTATTTGTAGCCACTATTCCTTTTAGAGCTGTGTTGTTAAAATACTGTGTTTTTGGAAGATTTCTTCATTTGCGGATTACATGCTGATTCTTTTCTCTATTGATGTGCTTAATTGTAGATAGAGGGTGGTTTGATCTAGGGTGCACATACAAGGGGTTAGCGTTAGGTTTTTTGTAAGGTAGTTACGTTGTTCATTAAGTCCAGAGTTACGTCGAGGAAGTTTACTCTTTTCAATTTAGTATTGACTGTAGTTTTTAAATTTAGTTTTCTGAATACACTATATATGATCTTTCTAATTTTATCTATTTTAAAATTTGTGGAACTCCTCACTGCCATGAGCCCGTCATCCCTGTATAGCCCGATGTCCTTAATGTCTAATTCACGGTGCGCGGTTAGGTTGTATATTACAAATAGACCGATGGGATCTTTAGACTCTGCAGAGTCTTCTGACCTTGTCGGTCTAGCTGGAGGAAGAAAAGATGAATTCATACCTTTCCCAAGAGTATTTGCGCGTAAGTGAATGTAATAAAGCCGCGACTGGAATTCGAACTCAACTCTCCGATTTCTCATTCACCATAACGCAGATCCCGATTACATAGTAGAAATGGCAAGAAGCGATCTATAACCAAACTTATTATTGATATAATTGCTTTCATAAAGTATTAAAATATTTATCAATAACTAAGAAGGTAAATCGATTCATGCCTTTTTCGAATGGCATTTCGAACTTTCTCAACCAGAGATAATATTCAGTTCGTTCGTCCATTCGATTATCGATGTCAATCGCTTCTCACATCCCACCTCTACACGATAGGCCAAGGTTTAGAGTCCAACTTAATAATTAGTAACCTTCATATCTACTTTGGTTTAATTAACTCTAGTGCATTTCAATAAAATGAGGCTTATATCAAATTTAAAATGCGCTAACCCTAACATTACTAGAAGTCGGCAATATAGATTAAGCAAAAAGATCTAAAATTTTAAGGATACTTTATGCAGTAACTGGTTATTATTATTATTATTGAATATATGACAAAACCTTTCAGGAAGTTAAAGACTCTTTAGTCCGAAGTGAGCTAGTAAAATAGTTTTGTAAAAGGCACGCAATTTTGAAGAGTCACCTAAAAATTGAATTTTTCAGCAACTATTCAAAATCCATATATATATATATATATATATATATATATATATATATATATATATATATATATATATATATATATTCAGTTGTATGGATGTGAGTTTGTACCCTGGGTTTCACGCTTTTGTGATCATCAGTTTATCTGTTGATCGCGAAAGCCAGGGTCACAAACTCATATGCATACAACTGAATATGTTAGGTATCTCAATTATATTGCGCATATAAAATAATATATATATATATATATCTATATATATCTATATATATCTATATATATATATATATATATATATATATATATATATATGTATATTCAGTTTTATGGATATAAGGTGGCCATATCCATACAACTGTATATGTTAAATATTGAGAGCTTTCCACTAAGTACTGCACATACAATAATGAAATGTTTTAAGTCCGACAATTATTTAATATATTTTCTGTTTGTACGTTATTTTTATAGATACAGTTCATTGAAGTAAATGCTCTGTTTTTAATTCACACTATTAATTACATTTACCGATCTGAATGTTAAAAAATTTCAGTAGAAAATATGCGTTCTCCGACAGGAATCGAACTTGTATTTCTATAGGCAAACCATTATTTGATCTGACGTGCTATACCATTTAGCTACAGAGAAGCATCTGGTTAACAAAGTCCGCATTACTGTTTATAAACAGTAATCGAACATTTCTGCTTACGAAATGTATCTTAACGTAAACAATGACAACAATTAATGAAGTGGATTAAGTCCGATAATTATTTAATGTATTTTCTGTTCATACGTTATTTTTATATATACACTTTATTTAATTAAATGCTCTGTTATTTTAATTAAACAGTATGAATTAAATTTACCAGCCTGAATTTTCGAGAAATTTCAGATCCATAAATTTAATTAATACTGTTTAATTAAAAACTATTTTTATATACCAAAAGACAGTTTGGGTAAAATTTAAGACGAAATAGAAAAAAAATTGAACAACCTCAGCAAATTCAGTCCGATGAAGACCTAACAGATGAAACGCGACACAAGTAAACTTTTTCCATTTCGTCTTATATATATATATATATATATATATATATATATATATTTATATATGTCCATTAAGGAATTGTGTTCCTGATCAATCAAAATTCGTAAATAATTATATAGGCCACACTACAACATGTTTGACACGCAGACTAACTCTACACCTTTCTGACAATAGCTCAATTAGATTTCATTTAAATATTCATGGAGACCTGCCGGACACTATTCGGAACATACTTGTCGATACCACTAATATAATAGCATCAACCTTGTGTAAAAATGGCTAAAAATAATGGAAGCTTTATTAATAAAAACAAACAAACCAACATTTAAAAATATTAACTTTGAACATGGACATAATATCTTAACCAGGTTTTGAAACAAAAAAAAAATGAAAACATTTTATAAAACATACATACAACAAACTATTTCTAATTTTAACAGTTAAAATATTTAATCCTTGAAAATGGCTAAATGTATAGCCGAAAGCGCTCGGATAAAAAGAACATGCGGACAGTTTTTATATAATTTATCATCCGAAAAGAAAAAAATAATAGATCGCATGAGAAATTGTATAAAAAACTAAATAAAAACACCTTGTCTGACGTTTTTAATGAAATGTGCATGAAAGAAGGATTGCTGCCTAAACACACACACACACACACACACACACACACACACACACACACACACACACACACACTTATATATATATATATATATATATATATACATACGTGTGTGTCTGTGAATGTGTGTATGTTCTGTGTGTGTGTGTGTGTGTGTGTGTGTGTGTGTTGTGTATGTGTTTGTTTGTGTGTGTGGTTTTAATGTATACTAGATTACTTATTATTATACTTATTATGTCACCCTGTCTCTCATTGCCCGATCAGGTTACAGTCAAATGTCAGATGTAATTAGAGGTGTCGTTAACATAAACCAGCGTCTTTCCTCTTATTACTTTCGATTCAAAGCTTGTCCCCTCCGCCTTATCACGTGATAAAACAAGCAACGACCACGGCAGTCACGGAAAAACAAAACGCAAATCGTTATCAAATAAATAAATAATGCAATAATGTATCAGCAGATTTACAGATATCAGCTTTGTCTGGTCGAGAGATAAAAAAAATAAAGGAATGAGTAAGACTTGAACTTTTACCGCCATTAATGTCTGAAAAATCAAGCTTAATAACCATTGTTCAAGGGCGGCAAACTCACCTGCTTTTATCTTTAATAGTCATTCATTCTATTCCTTTATTAGTCACCTACCGATATCTGTATATATATATATATATATATATATATATATATATATATATATATGTATGTATATATATATAAAAATGTGTGTGTGTGTGTGTGTGTGCGTGTGTGTGTATGTTTGATTAAATAAATTATCAACATTATGTCAGCTTATTTTTAAGATAATCCGTTCATATTCCCAGATATTTTTCCATAGTTCTTTTCATCTTTTTCTGATGATGATCTCTGAAAGAGTTTGAAAGCACTTGGGAAATAAAAGTGATTTTCAACGTTAGAGTGCATTTCTTGCAACATAATGTTTGTAATTTATTATATATATATATATATATATATATATATATATATATATATATATAAGACTCAAACACTAATATTACATATTTATAATTTATTACATTGGAATGATTCCAATGTAATAAATTATAACCATGGAATATTAGTGTTTGGGCCTTTTATATAACATTCTTGCTCTGTCCTAAACATTGAGCTCTACCTCGATTCTATTCTCTTGGAAATATATATATATATATATATATATATATATATATATATATATATATATATATATATAACGGCTAGCTACTCGTTTCTGTGTTTGGCCGCGTGCGAGGGTGTTTATCTAATTATGTTGCATGTGCCTGCTCAAGCACATATGTGTTTATTCAACAACGTTGGCTAGCCTGTGGTTTTTCTATAACTAAGGTGGATAGACCTTAGTTAGAATTTCTGGGAGAGACCACACAATGTCGCGTGATCATTACTTGAAATAGGTCAGTACTCTCAAACCCTCGATCACAGTGACTTGTAATTTCGTGTTAGCATAACCATCGACGGCCCCAGAAGAAGTATGTTTACGCAATGTTGCCATAACCTTCGTCTTCCTAGAAAAAGATAGGGAGATAAAGAGGAAGTCGAAGGAGCAAATGAAGGAAAGGAAAAAGAAAGAAACGAATAAAGGGAGGATGAATGAAGAAAAATAGAAAGACGGAGAGAAAGGTAGAGGATAGACAGAAAGTTAGGGAAAGAAAGAAATCAGAATGAGGAAGAGAAAGAGAGACGATGAAAGAAGGAAAGAAGATTTAAAGAAAGAGCGATAAAGAGAGAAAGAGAGAGGACAAAGGAAGGAGCAAATGAAAGATAAGATAGAAAGAGGAGAAAATGAAATAAGAAAGAAGAGAAAAGAGGAGAGTGAAAAAAGAATGTAAGAGAAAGTAAGGGGTGAGAACAGAAGAATACGCAGAGAGAAAAGAAAAGTGGGAGAAAGAAAGAGAAAAGGAGAGTACGAGAGAAAGGAAAGAGAGAGAAAGGAATAAAAGAATGAGGAAGAGAGAGGTAGCTGCATGTGTAAGTAAAATATATTTCTATATTTGTAGGTTTTTCTTACTCCATATTTTCCTTTTGTATCTTCATCTTCTATTGCATGTAACAGTAACTTGGTAAAAGTGATAAACTTTCCCATCTTCTTTCACAGTATAACATGATCTTAATTACCTCCCCTGATTGTCACAGTCTATTTAAAATGTTATCTTTGTCGTTAGCCGGAACTCGGTTTTGTGTGCTCATCGACATTTCCTTAATGAGTCCTATGTTGGATCTGAAGGGACGAACGCAGCCACCACATGGTTCAGGGGATGGAGAGCTCTGCATTTCTTTGGGTTCTCTTCATCTCTTCTATTTTGCATTCTGGTGTTTTCAAAGGATGTTTTTACTTGGACTTCTCTTCCTCAATTGGTTCTTTCCGCAGCTCCAGTCTCCCAATTGACCGAATCGATTTCTGTCCTCAGCAAAGTGTTTTTGAGATAATCCTTGAATCGACGATGTGGTTATCTTTGTAGATATTAAATAAACCATTACAGAAAACAAAGCTGTATCATCCTAAACTTATGGTGCCCGTTGTCTGTCATTACCAAATACGCTTCGAATCAGAAGCTCGTGTATACATCCTTGTGCAAATTAATTGAATCAACCGCTTTAATTTCCTTTCTTTCAATATACGGTCGGTTTTAGACCCACTGGAATGACAGAATGTAATCGATTCCTATTTTTCTCTCAGATTATGTCATTTGCAGACGTGTGCAGTAATATGAAGCTATTGTCGGTGTGTATCATGAAATTTCCTTTCTTTCAATATACGGTCGGTTTTAGACACACTGGAATGACAGAATGTAATCGATTTCTATTTTTCTCTCAGATTATGTCATTTGCAGACGTGTGCAGTAATATGAAGCTATTGTCGGTGTGTATCATGAAATTTCTTTAGCCTTGAAAAATATTACGTCATCCGTGATTGCATCAGATTTTTATCCCGCCTAGACCATATTGTCTCGACTGTCGATTAGTTGTCCTACCAGCATTGTCTGATGCGGACGTTACTCCAAGAAAGCGTACGAGGATTGTAACGCTGCACAAACACACTGGTAAGCCTTACGAATGGGCAAATCCAAGTACTATAGACTGACTTGGAAACTCTCCTGATTTAAAACCAACCGATAATCTGTGGTCAATCTGCAAGGAACGACTTCGTGGAATGGACATACGAAGTACTAACATGTGCACTGGGTCATGTTTGAATGGAAAAAATACGAAAGAAGAGTAAATAATAACGGAATTATTCGTTTTATTTCAATTAATTTGCACAAGGGTGTATATGAAGCAACTCAGCGTAAACACATTTTTCCCTGCACTGTTTAGAATCTTTACATTGTCAATGGAATAGAAAAGTCATTCTCTTCTGTCTTTTTTCACTTGGACAGCAAGATGTAGCCGTAGGTGGTAAAATGTGCCCTCACCGAGGAACACAGATTCATTTCACTTTCTCCAATGTAACGCTTTTCACTCGGGCTTCTACACTTATGAAAAAAAAAAACATTCACTAGTTAAATGTTTTCTTCTTTATTGCTTATGTATACTTTTTGGTAATAACACAATTGCTATTTATTTGTATATGGTTTTGTCACCATATTCATTTATTACCTGAACTCAGATTCGAGTCCGCGGTAATATAAGAATTGTTACTAACAAACACGGTTATGGTCTGGAGTCCCTGCTGTTTGCCTCAGGGTTCTTGATAAGATCCAGAGACGGATATGCAATGTAATTGGCCCTGATCTGTCATCTCGTCTGCAGTCGCTCTCTCACAGACGCGACGTTGCCTCGCTCTGTCTTTTTTACAAATACTTTCACGGTAATTGCTCCGAGGAGCTGCTTTCGCTGGTTCCTAGGCCTCATGAATTTAAACGTCCCACGAGGCTGGCATCCCGTTCCCACCCCTTCACCGTTGAAACTGTTAGATGTAGACGTCTCTTCTACTCCAATAGCTTCATGTCTCGCACATCTCGCCTGTGGAACTCCCTTCCTTATTCCTGTTTCCCTGACAAATACAAGCTCCAACTTAAGTGTAACGTCAATCGACATCTCCAGCTTCCTTGATCTATCCACTTCCCTTCTCCACATCCTTTCACCTTTCATTCTTATCCGCTCTCGCTCCAAATCTTCTGTAACCCCCTTGCCTTGATCGATCCACTATCTTTCTCCACATCCTCTCCTTTACCACTCCTATCTGCTCTTCCTCCAAACCTTCTGTAACCCCTTGCATGCCAGTGGCTTCCAGCCTTGCTTGGGGTGATAAGCTTAAAAATAAATAAATAAATAAATAAATTTCAAGCAGACCTTAGAAAACCCAAAACGGGTTTTCAAGGGTTGTTTTTTTTTTTTGGTGCTGAATTTTGTGATATTGTACTCGACTTACTGTTCTGTGTATGAAGTGGTCTCTCTTTGATTGAATGTGTCAGTTTATGTTTTCTGTTGAGTTTATGTAGTTGAGTGAGTGTACTTCTCAAGGTGTGGATATGTTAAGTAAAATTAACTTTAAGCCTGGTAAGAAATGTGACATGCTTTAATAACAACCAACTCACTGGTGATTATTTCAAATAAAAATCATTTATTAATACACGTCTATTTGCAATAAGTGTTCAAATTCAAGGCCTGTCTTTTTAAAGATTGTCGTGTTTGAGTTACTTGATCTTTCTTGGTTTGGTTACACTCCTTGTCTGTATGTTAGTATGAAAGGCAGATATTGTAACATGAGCTTCGTTCTCTGGCATCCTTTCTCGGCGGCGCCCAGCGGGAAAAGAGGACGATTTCTCTAAACTGGCATTAATCTCGAAATTACTCGGGCTCTATTACAAACGTGGTGATTGGTTCATCTTAGCAAATCAACATCATTATTTCATGTCCGTCTGGGCTGATGGCGAACTCATAAAATCACGTTAGAATATTCTTATCTAAGCCTATGCTTTAGAGCTTGCTTTCTTTCTACGTCACCACTTTCTTTCTTCACACACATACACGCGCACCCCCCACGGACATATTTATATATAGTTATTTATTTTATTATGCTTTCTTTCTGTCCTTTTTTTTTTAGCCATTTTACTCCTAGCAAGGCAATAAAGCCATTAAGATGCAAGAGTTACTGAATGTTAGAAAATAGCAAAAAAATATTAATAAGGAGAGAGGACAAAAAAAGAGGGATTAAGAAGACGGTAGATAACGATCGACATTGCATTTAAATTTTTTGAAAGTGGCTTTGGCATTTTTGTCGATTCCGAATTCCATGCTAATGTTTTCGCTGACGGTTTTGGCAATGTTGATTAGGTTTTTTTCTGCTGGTTGTCATCCTTGTCAAACGTTTTAAGATCATCAATATGGAATAGGTGATTGAGTTTCCTATTCTGTCACTTGTATTCATAGCTACCGTTGTTCAGTAGGCAGTTGAGTGGCGCAAATGAAAGTCCGGAGTAGTGATGACAATGAATCTCCTTGGAAGATCTCGCTTTTGATGTTAATTGGTCTCGATATATGGTTTCATGCTCTCAGTTATGACTGACCGTCGTGCGGCATACTCTGTATATTTTTATGCTCTCCTCCATCCAAGAGTGTAAAACACTGTCGAACGCCTTTCTACAGTCGATCCATGCTGTCGATAAGTTTCTTTTCCTTGCTTTCACCTCTTGCAATATTGTTTTATTGATAATTATTTGGTCCATGCATTCGTAACTTCCTCTTTTACATCCTTTCTGTTCTGCTGGGAGTAAATTCTTTTTCTCAAGGAGATTGTATATCCTCTGTTATGATAGAAGTGAGGATCTTGTACATTGTTGGTAGGAAGGTGATGGGCCTATAGTTCTTCGGGTTCTGCATCTCTTTTGTTTTGGAGAGTAGGCATGTTACTTCCCACGTCAACCATTTGGGGCATTTTTCTGGGTTTATGATTATATTATTGTATTCACCGGCGAGGTCTTGGTAAGTGCTAGATAGTTTTTTTTTATCCAAAAATTGGCTATTTGGTCTATTCCAGGTGCTTCCCAATTTTTGATTTTGTAGGTGGCAGCGTTTTCTTCAGTAATATTGATATCCGTTCATTTTCTGGCACTATATATGTATGTGTTGTTTCTGTTGTTGCTTGATCCATATAACTCTTTCATTGTACATTTTGCAGTTTTTGCACCAAAATTAATATTAATTGTGTCGTTTATCTCTATTTTATTTTTTTCATGTTTTCGATATAGTTTCTTGGTATCTTCTTTGAAGATCTTATTTTGCCAGAAGAATCTGTTTCTTTTTTTTTCATAACGTCTGATTCTCTGCGCTTTCGCTTGAATTTGTTGTTTTAGCTTCTCTTTAACTTTTGGTCAATCAGTCTTATTCTTTATGTCAAGGCTTTATTTCAGTTCTTTCCTTTTTCTTTCGTTCATATTGAAGCCCTTCTTGTCTGCTTTACTTAGAAGTGTCAATTGTCCTAGTAGTTTATTTATTTCAGTTTCTACTATTTCTTTCCAGACTGGTAATTTTCTTTTTCATTTATGTTGTGTTTTTTTAATTTTTTTACCTATTCTTTCTGCGATCATTGCCGAGGCTGCGTATATAAGATAATTAATTTTTGTCAGGTTCATCGGTCTTTCCCTTTCGTCTCTTATTTCTCTAATAGCCTGGTTAGTTGTTAGTTGACTTGACAGTTCTTTCTTACTTTTGGAATTTTCGACCTTTCCTCGAATGATATTTCCTTTACATTCTCCCACTTATATTGGATTATGTTTTATCATCTTTGTTTCTCTCTCATGTCCGTCATTATCTTCCTCAATTTGTTTGTGTACCATAGAGGGATTATCCCAACTGGTTTTATTTGTTTCTCTGCCTGTGTCTCCTCTGGTTTGTTGGTATTTAGCCTCTCGATTTTAACATTTAATCTATTCTTGATGTTTTCTCGAATGCTTTCGAGTTCTATATCAGCTATTCTATTTTTCCTGATGGTGTCATGCCTGACATTGGTTAGTTCGTTGGCATCGACGTTTAGTCTGTTTGAGTGATGTTTTCTCGCTAGATATTATAGGCAGCTTTGATCGTTGTGGTCGGATTTATCGCAGCAGTGTAAAAGGCTATCATTACTTGAATATACACTTCCCTTGACCATTTATTTATTGTTCTTTTTGTGGGGTTTTCTTTTAATGAATATAAAGGGCTCTTATGAGGACTGTTCTCAGCGTGGTTTTCCTCTAAGTCTCGTTGGATAGGGTTTGTTCCAGCTCCTTTTCGATCCGAGTCTGGTTTCTCACTGGAGACCGCGGTCCTTGTTGACCCGCGTGACAGCTGATGCGGTTTATGAATATCTTTCGTTATATCAGCATTATAGTTAGTTCGTATTTACCCATACGTGGGGCTGGTTCGTGGGCGCCAGAGGATATCGATACGATAGTGGGCCATCCCGTTCAGGTGACCAGGTTTTCTCTTCTTTTTTTTTAAATATTGCTATTATAAGCGGTTAGATCCCAAGGAGACAGGGAGTGCTTCACCAGACTCAGACATAAATTGCAACGTAATTTTCTTTTGTTGAAGTATATATTTCTGAAAACAAAATAAAACAAAATAAACACAAAATTACAACGAAAATTAAATTAATATCAAAAAGAAAAAAATAATTTCATAAAAAATTACAAGTAACATTGTCTTGATGTTATTTTTGAAGATAGGATTAAAAAAAAACATTTCAAAAGAACATTACATTTATTTGTTCAGGACGTAACCAATATTATTCGTACGAATAAAATCCTAGTATTTCCTTGGAAAAAGAATATGAAATTCTGCATGAAAATACTTTGCTAACAGCTAAACCAAAGCGCCATCCAAAAGGTGGTCGGATTATGGTAAATTTCGTCTATAACGAAATCTTAGAGTAGAACAGAAAAATCACTTAATGCATTTATTAAAAAAAACAGAAAAACTTGAACGTATGAAGAGTGAAAATTTACACACACTTTTCCCTGATTTCGTCAAAAGATTGTTCCAGTTTTTAATGACAACATAATGCCAATAATTTCCAAACTTAATTAAATAAAATTAAATGATTAAATCGTTACTTTGATATATTTTGCATCATTTTCTTAACCAGCCTACTTATTATTGGGAAATTATTCAGATCATTGGAATATTAGAAACAAATCCTTTAAATACAGTAAAGAGATCCATTCAGTATTATCTGATGTTGTAACCAGGAACTAAGGAAACGGAAGCACGGTTTCAGTTAATTCAGACACGGAAGTACCGTTTCGGCCATATTGTAAATGTATGAATAAAATCGCTGGAGTATCGCTTCGGCGCACAGAAGCCTTCAGCCGACACTGCGTTGTTGTTACGACATAAGAATTTACAACGAATCCGCGATTCTTTGAACACAGAATAAACGAATTAGTTTCATAGCGGCCTTTTGTCATGGTAATTATATTAAAGAAAAATGCATTTAGCATTTGTTAAACATGATGTATGTAGAAAAAGATTAACTGACACATTCAATCAAAGAGAGACAACTTCATAGACAGAACAGTAAGTCGAGTACAATATTACAAAATTCAACACCAAAAACAAACTGTTTAATTACTACAAACACAAAAATACCTTATCAAACGTAGTCATTTTTATACACACAATTTCTCAACTTTTAATCTTTTATATAATATCTTCATAAACACTTCATTGCACACAAGAAAAAACTTTGAAGCATTTAAACAAATTTCAACATACAATTTCGTACCTTCTATTGGTTGTATAAAAATATTTATTGTTGAACGAAAGTATTGTTTCATATCGTTATTTCCCTTATTGTTTGCTTGCTTTTTGCTACTTTTGTGAAATTAAAAAATAGCGGGTTAATTGCATTTCCATCAACCCTTTACAGATTGCTAAACCCCTTTTGTCAGTGGCATCAACCCCACTACATGTATAGCTGACAATTCTTATTGAAAAAAATTGGAGATTGAAATTTTAGTTATTGACAATTCTGCTATGATTGTTGCTATAAGCTTTTAAAGTTTGTAAATGAGAAATAAAATCAATTTTCATCTGATATTTATATTTCTGATCAGCGATATATATATATATATATATATATATATATATATATATATATATATATATATATGAAATAGAAAACCAAATTTACCACATTCAAATAGCTATTTCTGCCAACAGGATTTGTTGGCTTTTTCAGCTCAGAGGTGTGAAGAATATATATATATATATATTAATTGCCCAAAACTTAATAAAAACAAAGATTTATTGTCAAAAATCTTTCTGTTATTATTAAGAGTAAAGACCAAATAAATCTTTGAACTATTTATATCTTCTTATGCATTCGAAATTTCGGTTAAAAATCTTGTTTTTCTTGCGTCAGCAGGTTACCAAAGATTAGTATAGAATATTTTATCGTCTTTTTATTTACTGCGAAATACACACTGATTTCGCGATTTCTGTAAAAATCAAATAATTGTCGGATTTTAATTAAATTTTAAAACTCATGAATAAAATTATTTTAGAAATGTGTCTTTTTTTTTAGAAAAAGTTGGTAAAAGATTTTTTTACATATGTTACCCCCCGCCACGCAACGACACTTATTTAATTTTACGAAATTTGGAGAAATTAGTTTTTTTCAGCGCTTAATATTTTATATGAGTTATACGCAGAACTGCTTGGAAAATCTAAATATCCAATTTTGTTTCGTAAATTGGACCCACAGTTATCGGAAATCTGCTCTGAATCGTAAAATAAAAAATGCAATAAAACAAAGATATTATTTAATTAGAAAAGATTTTACCTGCTTTTATGAATTATATATATATATATATATATATATATATATATGTAAAATTTCCGACTGACGCGAATTCAGCCGGTTTTCGATTCTAGCCAGAGGCAACCGGACGTCTAGCCACACTGATGAGCTGTGATACAGCGAAACAGTCTGTCTGTGGATGACAATATATATGCTCTTGAAAAAATTATTTCAGTTGAGCTCTCTGGGGAGGATGTGTGGGTTTGTAAACAGT
Source organism: Acanthosepion esculentum (assembly GCA_964036315.1). Lineage (NCBI taxonomy): Eukaryota > Metazoa > Mollusca > Cephalopoda > Sepiida > Sepiidae > Acanthosepion > Acanthosepion esculentum. The sequence continues at coordinate 151,275,316 of OZ038475.1, forward strand.
GACTATTACGGCTAATAATGCAAGACTCTTCGGTAAATCGAATCGAGTTCTCTCAGTCACTGTGTGTTTATCTAAAAATAAATACGCTTAAATTCACCTTCTTCAATGCCGTGCGCCAACGGCTTCATGGTAAAATTTCCGACTGACGCGAATTCAGCCGGTTTTCGATTCTAGCCAGAAGCAACCGGACGTCTAGTCACACTGATGAGCTGTGATACAGCGAAACAGTCTGTCTGTGGATGACAATATATATATATATATATATATATATATATATATATATATATATATATATATATATTATGGACACTCTTGTCTTAAGAAATAAAAAAATTGATGATTGTTGAATTTTTACGAGAATTGTTTTCATTTTTAAAAAGTTTAATTCGTATAATTTATAACATTTAACATCTTTTAAATTTATGTATATTAATATATATATATATATATATATATATATATATATATATATATATATATATATATATATATTAATATAGCGATGGCGAAAGTGACAATAATATGGAGGAGCCAAATCAGCTTTCAAACAAATTACAGACTGTACAAATCGCTGGTTGTCCCCATTCTCCTATATGGATGTGAAATGTGGACGCTGTTCGCAGATCCAGAGAGAAGGATCCAAGCGTTTGAGAACAAATGCATGAGAAAACTTCTTGGCATCTTCTATTGGGAACAAAAAAACAAAAAACATAAACAAACAAACCAAAAACGCCAAACAAACAAACAAAAACAACCACCCTCCCCCACCAAAAAAAAAAAACAATGGGTTTTTGCAGAAAACGGTTGAAATTTTTATGGGACACCAGGAATCTTTTCTCGGCACTGTCAAACGGAGAAAAATGGCGGGGTTTGGACATATTACAAAGCACGGCAGCCTGTGCAAGACCATCGTGCAAGTTACCGTTGAAGGTGGACATAGGAGAAGACGCCAACACAAAAACTGGTCGGACAAGAATGACTATAAAAGAACTGATAATGGCTGCCTTTGACAGACCGTTGTGGAAAAGAGTTAGTGTAGTTTCGGGTTCGCCTTACGATTACACAAGTCAAGGGGATGATGATGATGATATTAATACATAAACTGTACCGGTTAGGTGATATTTTATTAAATAAAAAGTATATTTTCTAGTCACAAAGGGAAAATATTACTACAATTAAGCGACCACGAATATTTTTAAAAGAATTTTGAATTTTTTTTGTGTGTGTATATAAAAGTGTTCATTTTTGTAAATACGGATGTTCATATACGACATTAAAAAATAAGAGTGATAACTATAGTGAAAGTGCCTAAAATTCAATAAAACATCAGATCACAGAGAATATTTTCCGAAACTCTTAAAATTACTGGGTAGATAAAAATAATATTAAAAAGGCGCTCATGCCCGGATATGTTCACTGGAGAAAAAACACGGTCAGTGAAGCTGACAACCTTTAAATACCTTCCGCTGTATTAAAAAATACATTTTTATGATATTTAAAACTAAAAGAAAGTAATATTTGTTTCAGATCAGATTAATTAAACTTTAAATCAGTTAATATTCCTAAAAAAGGTTTTAAAAAAGTATATTTTATTTTTGAAATTTTTTAAGAGAATTACATTAGGATGACAGATGGCTAAAAATGGTGCTAAAATAAGCGATTTCAAAACAAAACAAAAATACTCCTTCCAGTCAATTTAAATTGGTTTTGAAATTCAGCAAAGTATTTTGCTTATTGGAAATATTAAATTTCATCTATTAGCTTGAAATTATAACTAAAGTAAATGTTTCAAGAAAGATTTTTCATTTTTAAAAATTCATTTTAAACGTTACGTTCGCATTTCTCTTGGTGTTATCTCTCTCTCTCTCCCTCCCTCTCTATCTATCTATCTATCTATCTATCTATCTATCTATCTATCTATCTATCTATATATATATATATATATATATATATATATATATTAATGCATGTTTCATTAAATAATATTGACAAGTTCATAGAAAGACGAAATGAAATCACCATATTGATACATGTTTAAATTCAATCTAAGCTTTCGGCTTACATAAGCCATTATCAAAGATGACAAAATATTGTTTGATATATTGAAATGTAATTGCCATCTTTGATAATGGCTTATGCAAGTCGAAAGCTTAGATTGAATTTAAACATGTATCAATATGGTGATTTCCTTTCGTCTTTCAATGATAATGTTATTAAGCTTATCAGACAATATGAAAGGAATTTACTTAAAATAAATGGCCTAAACTTGTCTATATTATTTAATGAAACATGCATTAATGAAAAATTGCTGCCTAAATATACGCAATGCATACATAAATACATACATATATATATATATATATATATATATATATATATATATATATATATATATAGTGGATAGCAAAAATATTTAATACAACGGTTTTTATAAATTTCACAAAAAATAGGTTCAATTTGAATGATACTTATTTCAAATATTTTAATGAACATTGTCTAATTAAACATAAAGGAAAATTGAGAAATATTTTTTATGGACTTTTTATTGCTAATTTTCGAATTTGATTTTCTGCAAAATTATTTCACACGTTTTGTTAATATTTAGTAACAGATTCTTTGTTGACTCACAACCTCTAATCGTTTTCTGTAGTTTTCAACGAAATTCTTGCATGAAGTTTTTGCCAGTTTCATCCATTCTTCTTCAAGGACTTTCTTCAGTTCCTTGATATTTTTGGGACTTCTTGCGTGTACTCTCAACTTCAAATTTTCCATAAATTTTCTATTGGATTGAGATCCAGTGACTGGTTGGCCATTCCAGAAGATCAATTCCATTTTCATTGAACCAGTTTTGCGTTGTTTTAGCCGTGTGCTTCGGATCATTGTCCTTTTGGAATACAAAATCTCGGTCAAGAGCCAAACCGGTTTCACTTTTTAATAGATGGGTTGATAAGATTT
>OZ038475.1:151283270-151288270 GCA_964036315.1 Acanthosepion esculentum
CAGACGGTAGAATTAGTCTAGCCGGTAAAAAAAGAGGGACTCTTCAGTTTAGTGAAGAATCTGGATGAAACATCCTCCAGATATGACATGGAGATTAATGCCACCCCAAATAACCGATCCGCACAACGAACAACGAGAAAGAGCATTCAACCAAGATGAAAGTCGGTGATCAGGAGCTTATAGTAGAGAGTTAAAAAAACTCGGCTCGATTATCAGAGGATAGGGGTCCAGAATGGAAATATTTTCAAGAGACGCCACCCAAAATATCTGGAAAGACAAGAATATCTGCGTGTAATTAACGATCAGACTATGGCAGGCATTGGTCTTTTCAATCTTTCTGCATATCTGCGAATCTTGGACTTTTATAGCAGAATAATATGTTATTCATATTACCTTGACAAGCGTATATATATATATATATATATATATATATATATATATATATATATATATATATATATATATATGAATAAAGTCAAAAGAAAAACTTATCACAGCCGGTGCGTTTCATCTGCTGAGCAAATCAAGGCAAATGATAAATTTGCCTTGATAAATTCCCTCAGAAGACGAAACGCGTCGGTTAAGATAATTTTTCCTTTTGCCTTTATTCATATTGCCCTTTTAGATATACTCGATAGGAAATTTTTGCACACACACACACACACACACACACACACACGCGCGCACACACACGCGCACGCGCACACACACACACACGCGCGCGCGCACACACACACACACACACATTCTAGCTGAATAACTCTGGATAGACATGTAGTTGTGTGATCGATGTAATTATTTATGAGTTCGGTTTGATCAGGAACACAGTTTTTTAAGGGGCACACACACTGGGTGTATCACCAAAATTGTCCAAATTGTTAGATTAAGCTTTGAAACGTTGTATCTTAGAAATGATTAAAGATGATTAAATATATGATTAAATATATCTTACTGGAATTCTCCGAGTTTTTTATAACACTGTTGGACCCTACTTTAATACGAATGTTGGACTCTGAACAATAAGAATGTGTTTAGCTCTAAGTTGAAATGATGATCCCTCTTGCTGTTGTGACCTCCTGATCCAGTTTTCCTCTCTACTCTTCCCTCTTTTTTCTTGATGGTTTTTGAATGCACTTTGGAGATGGAAGCCAAAGTATGAATATTGGTACCATTACTGAAGGTCTGAATGATCCTTTTCCTCCCACCATTGCTCACTTGAGATGACATAATGTGTCTGACACAAAACGATTTTAACCTGTTCTCTTTCTAGCTGAATAACTCTGGATAGACATGTAGTTGTGTGATCGATGTAATTATTTATGAGTTCGGTTTGATCAGGAACACAGTTTTTTAAGGGGCACCTTAATCCAGACACCTTACGTTGCATCTATCTGACCAGAACTCTATTAGAACCCATTTAAACACACACAAAAACCTACCAGATTCCATTCGAAATATACTAGTAGAAAAGACAAACATAATAACCTCATCCACCTGTAAAAAAGATTAAAAATTATGGCAGCCCTAATAATAAAAAATTAAAAGCGAACTCTTAATAATATTAACTATGAACAAGGCCACAATGTGCTTATCGCGTTCGGAAAATAAAACATCTCTATAACACTATAAGGATACCCATAACAGACACACTCGTTTAAACTGAAAAATAAAATCATCCTTGATAATGGCTAAAAGTATAGCCGAAAGCGCTCGCAATTATAGAACATTTGAACAGTTTCTACACACTCTGTGTCCAAAAAAGAAAGCACTTGTTCGAACAAAAGAAAAATTAAATGAAAAGCTTAACCGTAGTACCTTGTCTGTCGTTTTTAATAAAACATGCATATATATATATATATATATATATATATATATATATATATATATATATATATATACGAGGGTCATTCAATAAATAAGGTGAATGTTTCGGTATAAGGACTTCTAATACAGATAGAGGCTTACTCTTTATTATTTATAAAAATTTGAGAGTTTTGGTGATTAACAAAGATGGCCGACCAAGAAGCATGCTCCAGGATTGAACAGCGGTCAGTTATCAAGTTTTTGGTTGCTGAAGGGTGCAAACCAGTTGAAATTCATAGAAGAATGTCAACTGTGTATGGTGCCACATATTTCAGCCCCAAAAATGTCTACAAGTGGGCTAAATTGTTTAAAGAAGGACGGAGCAGTGTTGAGGATGAAGACAGGCCTGGGAGTCCTACAGAAGTGAGGTCTCCTGAGGTGATCGAATCAGTCAATGACCTCATTCAGTCTGACAGAAGTGTGACAGTGGATGACATTGCAAGAACTTTGAGCTTATCTGTTGGGACAAACGCAGGGCTCATCAGTCAGAAGGAGTCATCTTGTATCATGACAACGCAAGGCCTCACACAGCAGACCAAACGGTGCAGACCAGCAACGAGCTGGGCTGGGAACTGCTCCCTCATCCCCCTTACAGCCCAGACCTTGCCCCTTCAGACTTTCACCTGTTTGGTCCCTTGAAAGCGTTCATGAGAGGCACAAAGTTTAAAAGTGACGATGAAGTCAAAAGTGTTGTGAGTGACTGGCTGAGACATCAGTCCAAAGATTTTTACGCTGAGGGAATACGGAAGCTTGTGCACAGATGGGAAAAGTATGTGACAGTGCTGGGAGACTACGTTGAAAAAAAAAGAAAAAAAGTAAGCTTCTATCTCTATTAGAAGTCCTTATACCGAAAGTACTTGGGAAATGAAAATGAAAGAAATTTAAACAGCTATAGCACATTTCTCTAATCCTTTAACATCAATACACGGAAGGTTATTCGTGAGTATGAACGGATTTTGTTAAAAATTAGCATACATAATCTCTGTAATTTATTGAATGAGACATGCCTTAAAGACAATTTGCTGCCTATACACACACACACACACAATATATATATATATATATATATATATATATATATATATATATAGATATATATCTCTGTGTGTGTGTGTGTATGTTAGGAAATGGATTTAAATCCGACAGATTTTTAAATTTGTTAAACGTTATTTTTAAATGGCTACTCCTATTTGAGTAGATGCTCTGTTTTTATTTATTTATTAAAAAGTGTATTTATTTATTTACATCTACTTCTTTCTGAATATTCGAGAAATCTTGTTAGAAAAATATGCGTCATCCGGCAGAATTCGAACCTGCTTCCTCTAGGGGTAATCGTCATCAGATCTGACGTGTAGTAGATCGTCTCGGCCACGTAAGACCTCCAGATCAAACCATGGCCGAATAGTGCTATTGAACGCACATCTTCCCAATTCTCGAAATATTTATATCTGTTCTGTTTTGTATCCTAACGTCAAAAAAGACATTTTTTTTAGGAAATGGCTTTAAATCCAACAGATTTTCCAAAATAACGTTTAAACAAATAAAACTAATACATATATTTATATGCATAACTCTTAAGTACGAATTGAATTCTCCGGACCATTGGCGCATTTCGTATAGAAAGAAAAAAAAAGTTAAAATTTCCCTTTCTCTCTGCCGTGCGACGATATCCTAGTGATAGGATCTCTGGCTGATGACAAATCGTTCGGGTTTCGTATATATATATATATATGAAAAAAGAACAGTAAGATATATAATCCGGTGTTCTTATTGACATTTTTACAAAATAGTGCTCAAAAAACCCAGACGACATGCATTTAACGGATGTCAGAATTCGTTTAAAATACATCCCTACCCTACCTAAACATAACCACTTTTTAGAACGTAACTAATAACTTATACAACAAAAGTTAATAAAAATGAACACGCTACCACCCCTTGTCTGAATGAATGGATTTCTCTGTATCCTTGGAAACAGGAAATTATGATTTTTTTTCTGTACCTTTAAAACTCAGTAAATTTAAAAAATAAGTTACTCCAAAATTCGCTTGAGGATGAAATGGAACTACTGTTTTTAATTTAATTACAAAATTAAATTCGAAGCTTTTAGCTTCTATTTTTGAAACATGGTTATTACTGTGTAGCGAAAATTTTTTTTAAATCAGTTAATTTATAATATATATATACATATATATATATATATATATATATATATATATATATATATATATATATATATATATATATATGTATATATATATATATGTATGTATGTATGTATGTATGTATGTATGTATGAATAAATACAAAAGAAAAAATTATCTTTAATAGCGCAAATGGTAAATGAGCTTTGTGATTTTGTAAACTAACAACTTACGACAATAATTCAAACCAATGGATCTATTGCTTTGTTCTTGGAAGGAGACAATTGCTATTTACTGTTGATAATTTACCATAATTCCCTCACAGATAACACGATGTAAAAAACTGACTCATATTACGTTAAGCCATTTTCCATCGAGAGAACGCTAAAATGTGTCCCCAAAAAATCCAAGATGTGTTAGCCCAACCAAACAATATAAAACAAATATGTCACACACACACACACACACACACACACACACACACAAACACACACATATATATATATATGTGTGTATGTTTATTTTTTCATAGTATATTATTTTTCATAGTGTATGCACGCACGCACGCACGCACACATACACTATGAAAAAAAAACCTGCACCAAGAAAAAGTTCATATATAACAGAAAAATCGTGAGGTATACGCTGTCAATTGGTGATACCCCTGGTGAGTGGACGCAGTGATTCCCGGAGGTCCGTCTACGAAATTATGGATATAAATTTCCAAGAGGATAGAATCCAGGTAGAACTCAATGTCCAGGACAGAGTAAGAATATAATATAAAAGGCTCAAACACTAATATTCCATGATTATAATTTATTACATTGGAATCGTAATCACGACCCAATTCATCAGACCGACAAATTAAAAAAGAAATGGGAAAATATACCCGGAGCTATAAACATGGAATATTAGTGTTAGATCTTTTTATATTATATTACATATATATATATATATATATATATATATATATATATATATATATATATATAT
>OZ038475.1:151293167-151423167 GCA_964036315.1 Acanthosepion esculentum
TTTAAAAAGCGATGATGAGAATAAAATCTAAACATATGAAAGTGAATTTATATATTTTCTTTGTTCTTGAGAACTGACAATAAAATATAAACACTATTTATTTATTAGATCGTTTATTTACATTATTAATCTGTTATATCGTTTATTGGAATACTTAACAACACATCGGCTAATTATGATCGATTCGAACTTGATAAAATGGTAAATAATAAGGATTTCCTTATAGTTGGTTCCCATAATATAATAATTTAGTAAATGTTTATAAATTTATGAATAAAAACTGGTTTCACATTTATTTCTTTATAAATTAGTAAATTGCATTAATTTTAATTGTATTCTGTTGTAAATATAAAATTATTCTTATAAATAAATAATACTATTTTTACAAACTCCTCCCGAGTTCCACAAGTATTCAATAATTGACGAAATTCCCCTTTTATACCGTTACATATTTGAGCTTAACAACTTCAAGCAAATATTGCAATAACAATCCGAAATTGGAATGCATACCGTTATTTAAAGATGTAAAAGGGTATAAATGAAAAGATTTGATGTTGCGAATTTTTTCCATTTCACTAAAGTAAAAGTTAAACATATGAAGCCGTTAAGTTCCAATATCTTCCCTTTCTTTCTTTCTTTCTTTCTTTTTCTTTCTTTCTTTCTTTCTTTCTTTCTTTCTTTCTCACTGAAGCTAAACAGCGTCTCTAATTTGTCTTTTCCGTCTTTCTTCGTTATTAAAATGGGATACTTCATTATTTATGAGGAATTGTCAGTGCGTGCTAAGAAATCAAGGAACAGGCAGAATTATTATCTTTGTTGATGTTATTATTATTATTATTATTATTATTATTATTATTATTATTGTTATTATTATTATTATTATTATTTCCTTTGATTTCTGCCGTTTACACATTTCTTTCCGGGTCCCGCCCAGAGATCTAAGTTTAGAAATAGCATCATGATACTTTCCACATTCAAAAAAAAATTACATACATAAAGTCCTTCGTAAAGTGGGGGTTGTACTTGTGAGAACAATTTTTTGTATTTCATTGAGGCATGGGCTTCCAGGAATCCCTTCAATTAGTCTACTGGAATCATTCTTCTTCTTCTTCTTCTTCTTCTTCTTCTTCTTCTTCTTCTTCTTCTTCTTATTATATTATTATTATTATTATTATTATTATTATTATTATTTAAAAAACAACTCTTTCCTCTCACGATGTTTAATTTAAACAAATAAAGAGAGCTGTGAACTTTCACATAATTTCTCATACTTCAACACAACCTTGGCGTATGGATTGAAACACTGCCAATTATTTTGTTTCAAGCATCACGAAGATATGCTATTTTTCTTTGTTTAGCGTACGAGAAGACACGTAAAAAATCCTACGGTGTTTGAGGTGATTTTTTTTTCAGAGAGAATTTTACTTTTATCAAAATTTCTCGATAAAAAACAGATTATCTAGGTATCTCCATCAAAAATATTCAATCTTGTCGACAAATATTAATTAAAATTAAAAAAAATAGTTTGCCTATATTTCTGAGATGAAGTATTAGGTACACTATTTACATTATTCGGACTATTGTCCTCATCTTTGTCGCCATTTTTATTACAACATTTCGGCCGTTGTACGCTCCGGCCTTCTTCAGGTGGTTGGAATGTCGAACTGAACTCTTTATTTCGCTCACTGGGGTAGAATGCTCTAGTTTCACGTGCCATGTTTAATGGATGTCAATTATCAGTTATCTCCTGATAATTCACCTCTGTCACTGGATCTAACCAACTGTGCCCTTGAGGGTGGGTTGTAATTGCGGTAAAATATTTTTTTCTCTAAAATTTTGCTTTATTCTATTTCTGATAAATGTTTCATTAAAATCCAATAATTACATGAATTTTGGAAGATTCGAAAAACTGACAAGCCAACAAAAAGCAAAAATATTTGTCTAGGGACAAAGTAAACATTTTAATCGCAAACATCTGCGATTCTATTTAAAATCTAGAAATATTGATGATTGTTTTTTCTATTCGTCCAGCTTTCGATAAGTAGAACTTAAAAACGTTCATAAAATTAAATTTTCTACAGGCTTCATAGCTCTGGTTTTTTTACAGGATTTTAATTTTTCTGCCATTGGAAATACCTATTATTATGAAAACGGGATATAATTAACATCAATCGAGATCCGAATTATTATGCAAATAAAATAACGCAAACAAGTTGCAAGGGAAATAACTCTAACAAATACTTATATTTATTCCCCTTGGAGTTTAAAAATGAACAATTATTAAAATGTTGCTAATCTTTTTAATCAATACACAAAAAGATTATTTATTGAATTTTAATTTTTATTCTTGAAATCTAATTGTAATAAATACATCCAATGGCTAAATAAATATTTTCTGATAGAAATTCATGAAAACTTTCAAAATGTTATCGGTTCTTCTTTATTGACGTGAAAACTATTAAATTCCTTCCCAGCTGAGAGTCTTGTCAGGTTATACTTGTAAATTACAGAAGTTATTTGTATTTCTTATATTGGGTGAAAATTTGAAACACCTATCAGTCAATATCTGTCGAAATAACATAATATCGCTCTAGTGATATGTAAATTACATACTGTATAAAGGGTTGTATCGCTATACCAACGTAGGAGTTACTTTCTTTTGGACGAGACTACATGTGGCAGATAGAATACTTATCATAACAATATGGCGTCGCTGATCAGTTACTTAACCACGATGGAGGATACTGAATATGCGAAAACCTGGCTTAGGTGTTTTGCATCGTCGGCGAAAGTAAAAAAAATAAAAAATAAAATAAAGGAGACCAAAGTTAGTGGAGGAGAAAATGAAGTTACTGATTTGTTTTTGGTCTCAGTGGGGCGTAAGACCATAAAAAAATCTCTCCGTCATGGTCTATCACAAAGTGTTAGAAGATTTAACGTATAAAGAAATTGTTGCCATCATGAAAGCAAATGTACGACCCAAAAAAAACAAAGATTGGTTTTAGGGCAAAGAACTAAATTTTCTCAAAGACTGGGCGAAACTATTATACAATATGTACAGCGATTAGAAAAAACGTCGAGATATAGTGGATTCGAAAGAATGGGTTCAGAACAAAAGTCTATCGAAGACGAGCTAATTTTGCTAAGATTGACTGAAGGAATATTTGACATCTCATACAAGCGTAAAATTCTAGAGTGGCTTCAAGCTCGTAATATGAATTTGGAAGCATGTGTGGAGTTCTTACAACAATTGATTCAAAAACTGAATGCCTCCGAAGGTAGCATGGAGACTTACAGTGCTACTAAACGCTTACTTGTATGCAGATATTGCAATAAGGAACATGAAAAGAGCAAAACTAATTATCAGGCCTTTGGGAAATGGCGTTTTAACAATAAAAAGAGGAATCATTACCAGACAGTATCCACATATGAAAAGCGAGTGGAAAATATCGATCCTCTGATTGAAAGTACGGAAGTATTTGAGATAAAAGCAAAGGATAAAAGAAGGGAAATGGTGAAATTGAATAGAGTAACTTTACTCATGCAGGTGGATACTGGAAGTGATGCTACGTTGATACGACGAATTTTGGGGAAAGAATAGGTAGACCAAATGAAACAGTTTGATGGGTCAATCATCAAAATTTTAGGATGTTTTGAAGGCACGTTTGAGACAAAAAAAAAGATTGGACATTATAGTGGTGGAAAACATGAAAAGTCATGGTCTTTTAGGAACTGACATGTTAAGAGTATATACATCGAAGCTAATAAATTCCATGAAGTCTGTAGAATCGGATGTTGGATTATTAAGGGGATATGAGAAGAGTATTCGACTCAAAGAAAACAGTCAATCCATGTATTTTCAAGCCCGTAAAGTTTTTGTTCACATGCTACAAGGGGTGGTTGCTAAGCTGAACAAAATGGTGGAACAAGGAATATTAGAAAAAGTCAACCTGGGTGGTAGCAATTGAGTTTCACCAATTGTGGCGATACGTTGAGAACTAGGCAGGATCCAGTGTTGAATAGAATTATGGATAGAATAAAAAGGAATACAACGAGTAATTGCTCTGTGGCTGAGAGGCCTTAAAAAGAGTCAAGACACAAATTAACAATAGAAATATGGAATTATATGTAATGGAGATAACATAGTAACCTCCACAGAACAAATTTAAGCTGTTCACGATGGTATACATGGAGGTATATTGGCTACGCAAATGAGGTTAAAGTTGCAAGCATGGTGGCCAGGCTATTCGTGCGACTAGGAAGAGTGGGTTAAAATGCACCCGAATTGTGCATAAATAGAGAAATTTAGGCAAACTAAAATTCCCTTTTGGCCAAAGGGAATGGAACTGTGTAGACGAATACATATAGATCATGTCTACATTAAAGGTATAGGACTATTTCTGATATTAGTCGACTCGTATTCAGGTTGGCCTTAAGTTATTAAAGTCGCGGATAAAAAAGAGCCACTAGTGTGAAGCGGGTGTTGATTATAGTGTGTTCGAGAAATGGCGAAATATATATATATATATATATATATATATATATATATATATATATATATATATCAAATATGTGGTGCAATTCAATTTATATTACAATGAATCATTCATACAAAAAGTAGATTAGTAAAGTTAATGACGAAATCCTTTCGCGAACAAAATTTTAAAGTAACATTAACCTACGAATCACTCGATGAATGTTATGACCCTAGATTTTAATAATTATAAGCTGTATAAGGTCTTTTTTTAATATGCAAGTACTTTCAACTGTACATTCAATCATACTCAGGTATGGAAATTATTTTGTTTTTAGTAAAATCCGGTAGCATCCGAGACGAAAAAATTAAATGCGAAATATGTTTTTTGAAATGTGGTATTGTTAACGGATACAAACTTTTGGAGCGTGCAGTCGCAAGGTTAAATTTTTTGAAAATTTAAGACATTCCGTTTTTTATTAATATGGCAATTTGATAATTTTTTTGTTGTGTGAGTTTATCAGTCAATGTGGCATGAACTAAATTGTTCAATAAATAGAGTACTCGCATCCTCAGAAAAAAGACCTTATACAGCTTATAGTTATTAAAAACAAGGATCATGACATCCATCGAATTATTCGTAGGTTAATGCAACTTTAAAATTTTGTTTGCGAAGGGATTTTATATCATTAACTTTACTAATCTACTTTTTGTATCATTGTAAGATAATTTGATATATATATATATATATATATATATATATATATATATATATATATATATATATATATGTATATGTATGTATATATATATATATATGTGTGTGTGTGTGTGTGTGTGTGTGTGTGTGTGTGTGTATAAATAAAAAGAAAGAAAAGTAAGATATATAATCCGGTGTTCTTATTGATATTTTTATTTTTACAAAATAATGCTCAATGTAAATTTACAGAGCATTAATATTATAAATTAACTGATTTAAAATATGTTTTTTTTCGCTACACAGTAATAACCATGTTTCAAAAATGGAACCTAAAAGATTCGAATTTAATTTTGTAATTAAATTAAAAACATTAGTTCCATTTCATCCTCAAGCGAATTTTGGAGTAACTTATTTTTTAAATTTACTGAATTTTAAAGGCACAGAAAAAATGCATAATTCACTGTTTCCAAGGATACAGAGAAATCCAATCATTCAGACAAGGGGTGGTAGCGTGTTCATTTTCATTAACTTTTGTTGTATCGGTTATTAGTTACGTTCGAAAAAGAGGTTATGTTTAGGTAGGGTAGGGATGTATTTTTCAACGAATTCTGACATCCGTTAAATGCATGTCGTCTGGAGTTTTTTTTTTTAAAAAAATATTGTTAAAGGCAAAAAATTCTTACGGCATTTTTTCTATTTGTATACTTAAAGATTTTTTAGGGATTTTTAGGTTAGAATATGTTTTATTTAACTACAATTTTAAAATATTTTCACTTTTAATTTTAATAGACTATATTACTTTTTTAAAACAAGTAAATGTACTAGAATTACTTACAGTATATAAAATTATTTTTTCATATCAAGTTTAAGTATAAATATTACGAGGTCACATTTTTAAAAAAATTTATTTTTAAATATTATTTAAGGAAAATTTTTGAAAATGACGGCAAAAAAATAGCTAATTCATTTCTCTGATTCAGTAAACCTTTATTTTTTATAAACTTAGTAATTTATAGTTTCTCATGTATGTACAAAGGACATGGGTCATTTAATGGCCTACATATTCAAGCTTTTCCTATTAATTTCATTTTATTGTAGGTGTTTTATTGGATTCTTTTAAGTGCTTGAAGTACTTTGAGAGAAGTGTTAAGGTTAGAATACGTTTTATTTAACTACTATTTTAAAAGATGTTTAGGTTAGAAATCGTTTTATTTAACTACAATTTTAAAATATTTTTACTCTTAATTTTAATAGACTATATTTCTTTTTAAAATAAGTAAATGTAATAGAAATATTTACAGTATATAAAATTATTTTTTCATATCAAATATAAGTATGTATATTGCCAGGTCGCACTTATAATTTTATTTTTAAATATTATTTAAGGAAAATCTTTGACAATGACGGCAAAAATAGCTACTTCATTTATCTGAGTCAGTAAATTTTTATTTTTTATAAACTTAGTAATATATAGTTTCTCATGTATGCACAAAGGACATGGGTCATTTAAAGACCTACATATTCTAGCTTTTCTTATTAACTTCCATTTTACTGTAGGTGTTTTATTGGATTCTTTTAGGTGCCAGAAGTACTTTGAGAGATATATTTGATTTCTATATTTATTTATCCTAAATGGACTTTGAAGTTGGTTGAACTGTTTTTTGAACACATGGCTTGTGCAACCTATATCAATTTTTATGTTTTCAGGATTTTCAATAGAAGAGATATTGCATTGGTATACTAATGATTCCGTGCGACATTTATTTTGTAGAGGACACTTGTGAGGGTTTCTACAGTTACATAATTTTTGTTTATCTTCATCTGTTTTTATTTTTATTTTTCCGTTGTCTAAAAGTTTTGGGTTCTGGTATAAGTGTTTATTTAAGATATTAGCATTATGTTTCTTAATAATTTTTTCTAAGTTGTCAATACAGCTGTAACTTAATTTTAGTGTATTTTTATTGGAAATAGTACTTAGTTTACTATTACTAGGAAAATGCTTGACTATTAATGCGAGGAATTTTTGTCCTAATTTGTTCTTTACCATTTATATATATATATATATATATATATATATATATATTCTTTACCATATATATATTCTTTACCATTTATATATATATATATATATATATATATATATATATATATATATATATATATATATATTTATTCAGACATGTTTCATTAAATAATATAGATAAGTGTTGTCTATATATTTTTTGTAAGTTCTTTTCATATCGTCTGATAAGCTTAATAACATTATCATTAAAAAATGAAAGAAAATCACAATATTGATACATATTTTTAATCCAATCTAAGCTTTCAGCTTACATAAGCCATTATCAAAGATGACAATTACACAATATATTAAGCAATACACGAACAAGATAATGGCTTATGTAAGCCGAAAGCTTAGATTGGATTAAAAATATGTATCAATATTGTGATTTTCTTTCTTCGTTTAATGATAATGTTATTAAGCTTATCAGACGATATGTAAAGAACTTACAAAAAAATATATAGACAACACTTATCTATATTATTTAATGAAACATGTATGAAAGAAAAAATGCTGCCTAAATACACACAATATATATTTATATATATATATGTTACGCAACAAAATACAAAACTAAGTCATATAGTGGGGTGGGGGTTATAGGTTTATTTTGGATTATATACCAACGGATTTACTACCTGTACTATATATATATATATATATATATATGTGTGTGTGTGTGTGTGTGTGTGTGTGTGTGTGTGTGTGTGTGCGTGCGTGCGTGCGTGCGTGTGTGTGTGTCGATCCTGGTCTCCACAATTTCTTGTTTCTTATTGGTCTAAAGACTTTGTCTTTATGGTCTTTGTTCTTGTGTCCATTTTCTCAAACTCTCTAAAGATTATTTTGTTTTTTCTCTTGTTTCCTTCGTCATTAATACGTCTTCTTTCTTAATTATGTCTCCTCAGAGTGTTAGACGTTTTTTTCTAACTAATTTCTATTCACCTTAAAACATGTCTGTTACTTACATATTATTTCCATAGAATTATTAGAATTCGCCGGTAGAATCCTTTATGTGTTGTTTTAAACCTCGTCTCGACATTTGTAAGCAAATTTTTTCCCATTCACGTCTATATAGAAGATTGGATATTATATAGTTGCGCTGCACCCTGTTCTTATCTCTTAATATTTTGCTCGAATTTTTAAAACCTTCTTTTGCTAGTCCTATACGCATTCGGGTTTCTGAATCACAATTTCTATCGTCTGCTATTACACTATCCAGATTTGCTGGCATATTAGATATTTTTTTTATTTTCCAAAGAAAAACTGTCATAAAAATATTTCCCGCTTATTATATACGTCGTTAAAGCAATTGGTTAATATTTACACATACATTACATTATGCTAATAATTATACCCAGCCTAGCTTCATAACACTGTAATTTAAAATTTAAATTGGGAAATAGATATATTATCAAACACACTAATACTGTATTACTAGAAAGAAAGTTATGCGTCATGCGTGATACACTCTTAGGCGATCATGTATCTTTCGATACATGACTGACGAGGCAGATTTTTTTCCAGCAGTAGATTGCCATTTCTTTCTGCGGTAGACCAATTGCCATCCAAGGCTATACAAACCGGTCTGTATTGCTATTTACCCATAGCTGGGGGAACAAGAAGATGATTCATACCTTCCCAAGGGTATAATGGATTCGACTGGAATTCGAACTCGGCTCTCCGATTCCTCAATCCAAGCCGCTATCTTCAATAATAGAAGAATGGAAGTTACTTCAAATCTAAAATGTAAATGAAGTTTAATCTATTCTAAGGGAGATAACTTTTGTATTCGTTTAATCTCCCTTTGATTCTTTTGATATTTTCCAACTTTTTAATTGTGAAAATGTCTCAAGAAAAGAAAAGTGTAGTGATTACTACTATGTTTGCCACGCCTACATTTTTTTTCAACTATTATTGGTCAAATAATAAATGCTAACTATCACTGGACAATTTACTGATCGCATTCACCACACTGAATTTTTCCTACAGTTAATTCACAAACATGCTTTTGTTATAAAATCACCGATTGGGTAATTTCTCATCCAATCAGATATTTTTTGTGTTCTCTCGAATTTTCTCCCGCCGTTGTCCTGGGAGCCTACCGATAGTAATATAAACCAGGATTCGTTCCAAAAATAGAGAGTAGAAGCAGAACTCAGTAGAACTCAGCAACTCACACGCGTCTACACAGACTATTCATTCTACTCAATGCGCACACACACAGAACTTAAATATCATTCACAATCAGTTCTATGTAACAAGCCAAGTTGCAACAGCTCTGCTAGTTATATATAATCCACAACTGAATTACTACATGTTCTTCTGAAAACATCATTCTATCTAATACAGAACTTTGAACATTCTTATTCAGAAAACTTGTTTTATTACATTTAATCTTTCAGCTAACAGATAAAGGGAAACTACTTCTTCTTTCTTATTGTTTCACACATTACAAAAAATGTTTTGTATTTGTTGATTTTAATATATATTTTATCGTTGAAATAAAAATCGGTTTTCATTGTTTTTCCTTGATTCAAAAATGTATAATTGTTAAATGCCATTCAACACGCAGCCACATCAATCTTTTCAACCCAACCAGCATTTACAGAAGTACTGGTCTGCTTGTTTTTACTAAGTAACTTTAAAAAAAAATTATAATAGCATCTCTAAAAATCTGAGATCAGAACAAAAGTTCGAATCAAACGAATAATTCAAAATAAAGTAAAATTATTTCTAGCAATACGAACCCGCTTTTATAGCCAAAATGTAAACCACCTGACGTTGGATTAAAACGGTAAAAAAAAAAAGAAGAAGAAAGAAGAAAGAAAAAAGAAAAGAAAAGCAAACCACTCACTAGACATAATGTACCGGAGTCGGTTAATCAAGTCCTGTTATCATCTAATGGTCATGAATTCAATTTTCAAATTGGGAACTAAAAAAGTTAAATCCATATACAGTTGTTTAGTTGGAAGAAACATTATATCAGAGGGAGAAAATAACAAAAACATCTGCTAAGAAACCTCATTCACTGTGTTGTGCTAGACAATTTTTCTCTCTAGAATCTATCTTGCATATCTATATATCTACCACTCACCCATGCTTAGAATATTGCTGCCACATATAGTCCAGTGTTCCTGCTATATAATTCTTGATAAACACAAAAGAAGAATCAGTAATATTATTGGCCCTGACATGGCGTCACGGCTTCAGTCACATTCCCTCCGCCGTAAAATTGCTTCCCTGTGTCTTTTCTATAAATACCTTCATGGTAACTGTTAGGATGGACTCTTCGCTAGTGTACCTAAACTTTATGAATTTAAGCACAGTACTAGATTGGCGGCAAGGTCTTACCAATTTACAGCTGAAATGGCTAGATGTAACCCTAAGTTCTATGCCAAGAGTTTATTTTCTAACAATTCTCGCTGTTGGTACTTTCTTCCGGCTTTTTTTATTTTCAAAATTTAAATGCAATGTCGATCGTTGTTAACTGGGGCAAAGGATGGCTTGTTAATTTTAACGACTCCAAAAAAGAACGGCTGCCTATTAATCATTTGATAGATCCCTTTATGCTGTCCATCAGATGAATGTCTCGTAGCGCCTTCACGGGCTAACAGTCTCGGCTGACATAAAGTGGAAAATTAAATCCATTACTAGGTCTGCTGGTATTACAGTTCGTTCACAGTGTCGTGATAGACAATTTTTCTCTCCTCTTATCTTACTTAACTTTATCATTCATCCATGCCTCGAATATTACTGACATATATGGTCCGGTGTTATATATTTAGATTCTTGATTCTTTTCTCGCAGAAACAATAATGTCCTCAAGGACACATGGCACAGTGGATAAAGGCGTTGGTTAGATCCAGTGACAGGACCCAAACAGTGTGAGTTAAATACCCGGTTAAGGTAGTGGAGAACTTGGAGAGGGGAATTAACAGGAGATAACTTGATAACCTCCATTAAACATGGCACGTGGAAATAGAACAGTCTATCTGAGTGAGCGAAATAAAAGGTTCAGTTCGACATTCTAACCACCTGAAGAAGGCCGGAGTGTAGAACGGCCGAAACGTTGTAATAAATATGGCGCCAATGATGAGGACAATAGTCCGAATAATGTAAATAGTGTACATAATACCCCATCTCAGAAATATCGACAAATACAGAAACAATAATGTTTCTGTTTCTAATTATTTCACACACATTAATCCTTTGTGTCTTAGTGGCTTTATTGCCTTACTTGAAGTAAATTCGATAAAAAAAAACACACACACACAATTATAACCTCCTCTCAGTAGGTACTTGGCCAAAACGTTTTGTTTATAATAACATCTATAACAAAAATGGAAACAAAAGTGCATATAAATTGAACAGGTTAAAGAGTATCGATAATTCCCGTTAAATATTATCAGCTATAAACGAATAAAGGGAGACTACTCAGTAAATGCATTTGGTTTTACAATAATTACCTCCCTTATAAAGAGGTACATTCAGAGTTTGTTCAAATGTAGATAGTAATATAATATTTTGAAGTTGCAAAAGTGAAAAGAGTTTATTCGCCAACACAGTTTTTAAAGAATTGATTTTTTTAACAAGACCATTTTAAGATTTTAATACAATTTTAACCGCAACAAGAATCTAATGGAAGCATTTTTCTGTTTTATGAACATAGGCATAGACGCATCCAGGAAAGCAACACAGAAAAGTATTTGCAAATAAACAATCAAATAAACAAAGAAAAACAATCTAATTAGAAGTTATCTTCCTTTAGATATCGAAACATATATCTTATTGAGATTAGGGCTTCATTCAAATAATTACAATGATTATTTTTAAAATTTCTTTTTTACCTACATTTGTTTTTTAATCGCATCGCCTAGAGCAAGCGAAAGATGTGATATTTTGTTGTTTCCACTTAATTGAACAAAATACGGGTATTAAGAAAAGAAAAAAAAACAACTTAAATGGGCAAAGCTCTTCGTATACTATTGGTTGTGCTTATCATGACTATTTGAGAGATTTCCTGGAGAAATGGTACGTCAGGGATTTTGATGATTTCTTTTTGAGTTCGATTTTTTATCAGCCCCAAAGTTCCAACCACAGCAGCAATAGTTTTAGTTTTTAAGCGCCATTTTTATTTTCTGTTTCCATCTTCAGCTCTTTGTATTTGCTTTGGTTTTCAAAAAAATTCGCACAGATGTTTTTGTCACTTGGTACCCTAACGTCAACCAGTATGTAAACTTTTTCTTTTCTGTCATCGATAATAATGTCTGGGCGATTTGCTTGTATTGCTCGATCTGTGTTGATAGAAAAATCCCATAGGGTGGTAACATCTGCTCTTTGAACTATAGATTCAGGGTGATGTTCATACCAGTTTGAAGCTACTTTTATCCCGTAGTGATGACAGATCTTCCAATGCAGATATTGACCTACCCTATCTTGACGTGTTTGGTACTCAGTGGGTGTGGGTATTTAGCATCCTGAGATAAGCTCATCAATAGTTTCAGTATACTGGTCACAGAACGTACATTTTGGGTCCGTTCTATTATGTTTGGCAGATTCATGTAAGCAGATTCGAGTCCTGTGCAGAAAAAAATAAGCCCTTCAGTCTCACCCTTATCTCCTGATAATCTTCGCCGCTGATGTGCTGCGAATTAATCTACAACAGAAATGTTGCTTTGGAGAAGGAACTGGCTATGTAGAGGCATTTGTTGCGGAGGTGGACATGGGTAACGTGGAAGACAGAATCTTGTTGTTTCTGTTATTGTTGCGAAGGTTAATTCCCTACCCGCCCCGGCAAACGTAAATTCAAGTAAAAAGAATACATCAAGTATGGGTAAATAAATGTATAATTGATTGACATTTATACAAAACTAGTAATTTTTTCTGTTGCTATTGCTAAGGCAACAGGGAGAGAGAGAAAGTGGTGAAATTAGAAGTGAAATAGACACTGCTGATAGCTGTCGTTGTCAGTGGCGTTTCTCTCTCAGCGCGTCGGTGTTGACATGAACGCTGCTTTCTGTCGCATCTCTCAGCTTGCTGGTGTTGACATCGAAGCAAGTCTCTCTTGAGTTTGTTTAAATTAGAGAATATATAGCTGTCATTCATCTATGAATTAAAGTTTTGGTTTTTGGAGAGAGAGTGGCTCTGAATAAATTGTTCGTTTTATTTTGGTTAAAGCGGATGTATGCGTGGGTCCTATGCGCAGAAAACGTATTTACGCAGTCTGGGTTGCCGAGCGGTCAACATCCAATTTGTGTAGAATGTAAAAGGCACGACACATTTGGCTCCAGCGATCTCCTATTTGCTTTTGGCCTCGAACTTTGTTAAAATTTTGTTGAACATTATTTTACAAACTGCACGGAAATTGCATTGATCTTTAAATTAAAGTGGTATTTCGCCAATAAAAGTGTTTGTTATGTTACGGTAACAAACACAACCTAAAATTGATTTATTATAAAATAGATAATTTATAGTCTAATATACAAGGTAACCAAAAAAGTTCTGTCCGTTTTTAAAGGAAAAAAAGAAAACGCTTCACAGTATGTATAACTTATATTTAGTCTTCGAAGTAATCGCCATCGGCATCCAGCACCTTCTGCCAACGTGTCTCCAGCTGTTCAATGCCCTTGCGGTAGAACTGGGGGGGGGGGTTGACACAAAGAAGTCCGTGAGGGCTTTGCGTAAGTCTGTTTCATTGGTGAAGGATTTCCCACGAAGATGATTATCCAGGGAGTGGAAGAGGTGGTAATCGGATGGCACAAAATCAGGGGAATAAGGTGGATGGACAAAGTCTCCCACCTAAGTTACTGTATGGTATCCCTGACCACTCACGCGACATGCGGCCTGGCGTTGTCATGGAGGAAAAGCATACCTTTGCGATTCACCAGTGCTGGCTCCTGCTGGCGCAATGCCTGTTGCACACGTTTCAATTGCTGTGAGTATAGGCCTCCAGTGACTGTTTGGCCCGTTGGTAGCAGTTCATAATGAACCACTTGACGACCTGTCCACCAGGCACAAAGCATAATCTTGCATTGGTGCATAGGCGGTCTTGCGGTGTGAGAGACAGCATCCTGAGGAGACAATCAATGTCTGGAACGCTTGGGAGTTTCATACAGAACCCACTTTTCATGACTGGTAAGCAATCGATTGAATAAGGATGCGGTACGGTGGCGAGAAAGCAGCGATACGGAGGCTGCCACTCGTTGTCCCTTGTGGACCTTCAACAGCGTTTGCGGAACCCACTTTTTCAGTTTGTACGTCTTACCTAGGCGGTGCAGGTGAAGTCTAACTGTTTCATCGGAAACGTTGAACTGTCTTGCAAGTTCACCCCACGTTAGACTACTGTCCTCTTCAATGGCCGCCTTCAGGACTCCGTCATCCAAGACCTGTGGTCGTCCACTGCGAGGCTCATCATGGAGAGACAAATCGCCCGACTTGAATTTTCGAAACCAACGCCTTGCAGTACGTTCATCCACAGCACTATCCCCAAACGCTTGACATATGCGGCGACTTGATGCAGCTGTTGATAAGCCCACTTTGAAGTCGTAAAGCAAACAGCCCCGAATGAGATCTCTAGACACTTCCATCCTTCTCACAGCTGTCCGGCTTATAACTGATGGCC
The DNA here is from genome assembly GCA_964036315.1 of Acanthosepion esculentum. NCBI lineage: Eukaryota > Metazoa > Mollusca > Cephalopoda > Sepiida > Sepiidae > Acanthosepion > Acanthosepion esculentum. The sequence goes on from OZ038475.1 coordinate 151,308,025, forward strand.
GGGCACGGTGCGCGTGTTTTTTTATAACGTCTGATGTTCCTACTTCCGGCTGTCCGAATTTGAAAACAATTGCTACACGCATTTCTTATATATTTCAACTTCATTCAATGACTAATCAAAAAACGGACAGATCTTTTTTGGTTACCTTGTAATACGTCTACAAACTCACCCTATGATATCAACTATTAGCTATAGAAAGACCGACACTTTATGACAATAACAACAAAAAGAACCCTTTACTGCGAGTACAAATGATGTAACTATTTTGATAATTCCTCCATTCATTCAAAGATGATTCATTTTGTTACCCGTATGAGATGCTTTAATTTGCTTTTTAGAATAATGAATATATAGTTTGCTACTATTCGTCAGAAAAGATAAGGACACTCCTTTCTCAAAGCCAGAATATACACTGTCCTGGGTATGACGATAAACTACGTTCAGCAGCAAGGTCTCTGCTCAGGGGGTTTTGAGGAGCATGGAATCACTTCTTAATTGATGATGTTCCCAGATCCATCCTCACCCGCGGTGGTAGCACCTGTTAGTGTCTCATCTATGGGCAAATAGTTAACCCCGAAACTGAGGTAAAAAGCATTATGAAAGTGAAAAACAGGTTTTAATACCAAAAATACTTTGTAAAAAAATTATTACTATAAATAAATTTTTCAAGGAAAAAAATATTACCAGAAATACATTTTTAAAAATGATATTACTAACTATACATTTTTGAAGAAAAAATATTACCAGAAATATATTTTTAACAAAACAAAATATTACCAGGAAAAAAATTGTCGGCAAAAAATAACCCATTGGTATTGATATGCCGTAAAACAAACCAAACCAAACCAGAATATACATTGTTAGCAATGAACGAAGCCCACAGAAATTTTTTTATTTATTGTAATAAAATCCAAAAATGTTGGATAAAAACTTCTTAAAAAGCAAACCAAAGCCCCACTCAGGAAAGATGTTATAATCAATCAGTGGAATAAGGTATGTTTTATGCTTTTAAATTAAGCCAAAGGAATCACAAAGATTTTATGGTTTAACATAAGTGAAGAGTAAAAATTTACACCAATAGGCGCTGATTATTTTTCAAAAGAAAATGTGTACTTCTTCAGAAGCACAGTACAAGTCCATATTTTGAGTCGGACTTACTCAATAGTCGATCAAAACGGACCTTCACAATGAGAAAGTTTCAACATCTGTAAATTTACATTTAATCAAATCAGTGGAATGATTTCTTGGTGTTATGACCTTTAAATGAAGGAAGATATTAATTTATAATCATCATAATTCTTTGCCTTCAGAATCCCACATAGTTTCAACATTGAATAAGATAATAGCTTTGGCATTGGATTTTTGTCGATATTAATAATAATAATTAAAATCTTGACAAATTTAATTTAAATCCGAAGCTGCGCTGGGATAGCGAAAGATGTCCTCCAAAAGCCAATATATTAAGAAACAAGGAAATTTCATTAGAAACAAAGAAAAGATTACTGAACTCCTATATGGCAATGACAACTGGACAATCTCCTCACAGATGAAGAAGAGACTTGAGGTAACACAAATGTGGTTCTACAGAAGGATGTTGAGAATACTATAAACTGAACACTTGAGGAAAGATGAAGTTTTAGAGAAAATGGAAACAAAAAATGGCACTTATGCTTAACACCAGAAGGAGACAGTTGAAAATTTCTTGGGCACATAATGCGGAAAGAGGGCTTGGAAAATTCAATACTCACAGGATATATATTGAAAGCAGACAGGACAAAGAAAATTGGGGCATAAAACCTACCAAACGAGATAGTGTATAAAATTTTGGCAGAACAGAGATTATGAGATATAGCAAAATGACAAGCTTTACTAAAAGGTACAAAGAATAAGATATTGTGGAGAGCCATGATCGACGACGTTCCGAAGGAAGAAGATTTTAAGAGATTTTGGTGTTGGATGCGGACGTGATAAAATTAGAAAAATTTAACAACAGCGAATCATTCTAATTCACATAACGTTTAATGTCTCTCCCTATACTCGTTTAATGTCTCTCCCTATACACCCACTGTGATCCTTACACACACACACACACACACACACAAACACACACACAAACACACACACACACACACACATATATATATATATATAAATATATATATGTATATATATTATAAATTTACTAATTTAATAATATGGTTCCATCGCTACACAGGAATTACCATGTTTCAAAAGCAGAAACTAAAAATTTCACATTTAATTATAGAATTAAATTAAATTCCCTAGTACTGTTTCATTTACAATTGAATTATATGAATAAAGACAAAAGGAAAACTTAGTCGACGCGTTTCGCCGCTTTATCAAAGCAAAGGCAAGAATTTTATTTTTGTAACAATTATATATATAAATTCTTGTTTCAAAATAAAATCCGTGCATATGCCCTGATGAAGTCACTCAGAGGACGAAACGCTTTGGCTAAGATAAGTTTTCCTTTTGTCTTTCTTATTCATATTGTCCTTTTACAGATATACTCTATCTGAATTTTTTACTCGCGCGTGCGCGCGCGCGCACACGCACACACACACACACACACACACACACATATATATATATATATATATATATATATATATATATATATATATCCAAGTATAGGATTGGTGTATACGGAATAAATTCCAATAACCAACACATACTATTCTTAAAAGAGTGCTCAATACAGAGTAGAGCAAATATAATTATTTATTCAAAAATTATAACATAAATATGTTATAAAATCACTACAAAAATAGCCATTTTGTTTCAACACTTCTAGTGTCTTATCAAGTGATGGTGTTGAATATAGAATAAAGGGTTTTAAAAGGTTCAAATCAATCAAACACCCTTCGTTAGTGGAAACGCTATTACATAAGCTGGAATGACCAATCAAAATACAAGTATACAATAATTCAAAAAACTTGACAACGGACTTTGGTTATAATAATTATTTAATGCTTTAATGTTAGGGTTAGACTACAATAGAATTCATTCTAACTAATAAAAATTAAATTTTTTATAAAAAATACACATTACAACCAAAAACGTTTGCGGTTTCTTTCTTCTTTTTAATATACACACTTTTCTCTCGTTGGAACTACTATAACCTCTTCCTTTTATATATATATATATATATATATATATATATATATATATATATATATATATATATATATATATGGATAGAAAAAAGACAAGGAAAAATATTTTTTCTGAAATTAAATTATCCAGAGTCATGTAACAAACTTTTATTTTCATTTAGATTTAATTTTAATTTTTTTTTTAATGGCATATAAACTCCTTATAGGTTATTTAATACCAAAATTTAATATTCCTTGGGTCTTTGAAGTAATAAAAATAGGAAATATATTGTTCTCTTCTCGTAATTGAATACATAGTAGATGATACCCGTCTTTTGTGCATGTACGTGTTTATGTGAACATAATTACATTAGGCTGTGATATATGTTTTATGCTGTAGTTTTGTTGAGTTAATTTGTTTTAATATAAATAGGTGTTGTTGGTAATTTTTTATATAAAAATGTATTGCCGGTATTTTTCTATAAAAATTTATTTTTATATTTTCATAGTGTTTTGTTTTTGTTTGTGGCTTCCCTATTCGCCGATAGCTGGGATTCTCAAAGGGTACTACCACCCGAATCAGGGTGGACCTGGGAACAACGGCAATTAGGAGGCGGTTACACGCTCCCCGAAACCTCGAATCATCCGATAAAAGGCCTTGCTGCCAGAGGTAGTTTATCGTCACATCCAGGACTAAGATTTAATTTTAAAGTTTTAAAATTTGAAACGTAAGTCTGTATTATTTAATTAAAAAAACATCTCTGATGAATCTAAATCTATAGCAAAATATATTAAATTAATAACATATATATATATATATATATATATATATATATATATATATATATATATATATATATATATATATATATATAAAACAACTGAAAAGTTGCAAATTTAAAAAAATTGAATGTTTTTTGTGAAAGTATTTGTTTATATTTTTTATATATATATTGATTTGATATTTCAGATCGGCCCCGATCTTTCATCAGAAATGGCTGTTTTCAGAAGTTTGTTTACATTAAGTAGCGTCCGTCGCGAGACGCGGACGTCACGTGATATGGAATGCAACTGTGTTTGAATATTTCTAACGTAAATCTAACTGTAGTAATATTTCAGATGTTGTTTCTAACTGTATCTAACAAAATATTTTTGGTTAACTATTGAAATATTTATAAAGATTTAAAATATCCAAGTCTTTATTTAACCCTAGTTTATATGTATTTAATTTTTAAATCCACTATTTTTTTTCTGCGTGTGTATGTGGAACTGAAATACACATTTACAGTTTTCTAATGAGTGTCCTGGTATATATATATACAGATGGTTCTCGGGTTACATCAGACGCGACATCTCCCATGTACCGGTAGCACAGCTCAGTTTACATACTTCCAAATACAAAAATATAACTAAATATTATAATAATTTCTGTTGTATCTCTTGTTTTTGAGATAACAGAGGGAAATAAAGAAGGAAAACAAACTCGTAGGTAAGTAAGTGTGTATATGTGTGTATATGCGTATCTGTATATGTGTATCTGTATATGTGTGTATATGTGTATCTTTATATTATGTGTGTATATGTGTATCTGTATGTGTGTGCATTGTGCATTAAACTGAGCTGTACTACCGGTAAGGAATATATATATATATATATATATATATATATATATATATATATATATTCTGAACGATAAAAATTATTAAAAAAAATCAATTAAAATCTTCAGACATACTGGGTTGTAGATTAATATTCTTATGCTTTTATTATTATTATTTCATTTAGATTCCTCGACTAGTTTCGGCCAACATGGCCATCATCGGGAGAGAAAAAATGTCTCTGCTTGCTGTAGCAGTAAACTACAGAAATGAATGTCTTGGTGAAGAAAACGAACGTTTGTCTGTAGTTTTCATTTGTTTTTTTATTGTTTATTTATTTATCTTTTTAACATTCCTTGTGTTGGTCAAACAGTCTCTTTTAAGTTGTCATTTGAGATAAGAGCTGGCGGTCAATTCAGCAGTTTTATTGGTACCTGTAGAGGGGATGGTAAGTGTGTGTGTGTGTGTGTGTGTGTGTGTGTGTGTGTTATTTAGTTTAGTGTGTGTGTTATTTAGTTATTTAGTCTCTGGTAAGTGTGTGTGTGTGTGTTATTTAGTTTTTAGGGAGTGAGTGAGTATGATATGCGTTAGCTTGTATATTGCCATGGGTGTGTGTTATCATTTGGCTCATTAGGAAAGTGAGTGAGTATGATGTGTGTAAATGTGTATATTCGTGTGGGTGTGTGTATAAGTGTGAGGCCTCAACACCTCCTTAGGCATGTCTGTTTTGTATGGGTGTGAAATGTGGGTAGGTTTTGATTTGTAGGGTTATGTGTTACTACTATCTATATTGTTAAATTTATGGTTTAGCCCGGCTGGAAACAGAGTATGTAAACGTCGTATCCACTTATTTTCATGGAACTCTAAAATCTTTCTAATGTTATCTGCTTTGGGCTTTTCTATTCTCTCAATTATAGTGAATTTGGCATGGGTTTTGAAGTCGTGTTTTTCTATGCGGAAATGTTGTTCTACAGGTAATAATTTTTCAATTAACGATTGCGATAATTATTAATTCTGTAGTGAATATATATATATATATATATTACAGGGTGGGATAGGTAAATTGTTGCCATTTTATATTTTTAGTTTCACGCATGCGCGTTGTTTATTTTTGATTTTGTCGACTGTGCAGTATAGTAGGGTCAGTTGGGCACCTTTTGTGAAAAAAGACCACCCTAGTGCAATTCACTCCGCCAGAAATTTAGAAACGGTATGCTATACTGCTTGGCATTCGCACCGAAAGCTATAAAACGAACATTCCAGTGTGATTGGGTGTCAATCTAGAGGACAGTGCAGAGGATTCGGAAAGAGTTAGACGAGTCTAATGGTGCTTACGAAGGTATGGGAGCTTGGAAAATTACTCTTAAAAAAACTCCTGAAATCGTTGGTGAGGGCTACAGACTCAACACGGAGGCCTACATCAAGTGCCTTGAGGAGGTAATGTTGCTTTAGGTCAAGAGGGTGGCTGCTGGAAGACACTATGTCTGGAAACAGGACTCTGCACCATGCCACACAAACAGGAGACCCAGTCATAGCTCTCAGACAAGTTCTGCGACCACACCACCCATTAGATCTGCCAACCTAATTCCCCAGAATGCAACCCCCTTGATTATTATGTGTTGGGCACAGTGGAGCGAGAGACCAACAAAACTCCTTGCAACACCAAAGATGAACTGAAGGCATGGATTACGGCGGGATTCACCAAGAGACCACCCAAAAAAAGTTTTCAGGAGATTCCGAAGTCGTCTTAAGGCCGTGGTTGAAGCCAATGGCGATTTTATTGAATAAATTTACTCTTTCGTATTTCAAGATATTTTTGTGTAATTTTGATAGATATATCTTTTAAAACGATGTATCAGCGTTATTTTCATTTTTGCGTAATTTAGACGACAATTTATGCATCGCACTCTGGGTGTTTGCCCCCCCCTCTCTATATATATAGATAGATAGCGAGAGAGAGAGAGAGAGAGAGAGAGAGAGAGAGAGAGAGAGAGGGAGAGAGGGAGAGAGGGAGAGAGGGAGAAATAGAAAGAGAGAGAAAGTGAAAACACGCACAGAGAAATACAGGAAAACCCTTAGAAATAAAACATACAAGCAAAAGACACACACGCACACACAAGTCGAAAAAGCTTCAAGAAGACGTCATCATTTCCATTATGAGGAAACAGGAACTGACAAGTTGGATCCGTTTCCTACTCCCGAACCATTTTTGTGGCAAAATCCAATCAAAACTAAAAAGATCAATTTACGAATTAACTCTGATGGACAAAGATAGCCGTTCCATAAAAGGATGGGCAATTGTCAAATGGACATCACATGACGTTAGAATCTTTGCATTGGATCTCGGCTGGACACTCAATCGATACCAATTTGGAATTGGTAAGTTTCTATGAACCGGATGTTGATGGGGATTTCAGCATATGTCTTTTGATGGAGTTGTCATGGCAGCCAATGTTATTTCTTCCTCTTTTGTTACTGTACATTATTTAAACTCGTATAGCAGAACTAATAACATCTATATTATAGGAGAATAAATAGCTGAAAAGATTTTTAGAGTCGGAGGTTAATAAGTCTTATTTAAATAACATCAATCGCACGTCTTGAAAGTGGTTAAAATAACAAAGAAGTAGGATTGAATGGAAAATAACTATGATATGATTTTAAAAAAACATTTTTAAGCTTTTCCCCCTAAGCAAGGCTGGAAGCCACTAGCACGCAAGGGGTTACAGAAGGTTTGGAGGAAGAGCAGATAGGAGTGGTAGAGGAAAGGATGTGGAGAAAGATAGTGGATCGATCAAGGCAAGGGGGTTACAGAAGATTTGGAGCGAGAGCAGATAGGAATGAAAGGGGAAGGGAAGTGGATAGATCAAGGCAACTGGAGATGTCGATTGACGTTATACTTAAATAGTTGGAGATTATATTTCTCACGGAAACAGGAATAAGGAAGGGAGTTCCACAGGCGAGATGTGCGAGACATGAAGCTATTGGAGTAGAAGAGACGTCTACATCTAACAGTTTCAACGGTGAAGGGGTGGGAACGGGATGCCAGCCTCGTAGGACGCTTAAATTCATGAGGCCTGGGAACCAGCGAAAGCAGCTCATCGGAGCAATTACCGTGAAAGTATTTGTATTTGTAAAAAAGTCAGAGCGAGGCAACGGCGCGTCTGTGAGAGAGCAACTGCAGACGAGATGACAGATCAGGGCCATTTACATTGCATATCCGTCTCTGGATTTTATCAAGAACCCAGAGGCAAACAGCAGGGGCTCCAGACCATATATGGCAGCAATACTCCATGCAAGAGCGAATGGTTTATTTATAGATTTGGAGGATCGATTCCGGGGAGAAATGAAGCAATTGACTCGATGTATTTGTTCCATCTCAGGTCAGCGGACAGCGGGAGACTGAGCAGCCGTAGAGAGGAGCTCTCGAGAAGTTGGTCTTCAGACATTCTAATGGGATGCAGGCATGGATCCCTGTGGTGGCTAATAATGATTTGCAAGTTATTGAAATGACAATTCTAAAATATGCTAGAAGTTTCACGAAATGTGGTCACTTTTATGGGTAAATAAATAGAGAGCAGAGCGAACTACAAGGAGAATATTCTTGGCCTATATTGGAATGGTAAATACAGAAGATAATTTGAAAAACATTTTGACATGTTTCGTCGATCAGTCATCGCCATAAAAAAACGATTTTATTTCAAGAAATTAGCCAGACAAAACGTTATTTTCATCCTATGAACGTTTGATATTTTTTACTTTAACTTTTTTTCATATAATCATCATGCGCAAAGTAAAACAGTAACTAATAGAAGGAACTGAACTACCAAACAAATCATGATATTAAAAAGGCGAGATCTATTAAAATGACTTGGAATGTTGGAAATGGATTCAATTAAACAGAATGAAGAAAAAGGAAAGAAGAACAATGAAGATTCGGACAAAATAGACTCAGAAACAGAAACACAAACAGAAGCCGAGTCTTGTAATACCCAGGATAAATTTTTACTGTATCACTTGTATTTTACACTAAATCATGTTATTAGTCCCGTAAACTGTTAGGGGCCGTACGGGTACCACATGTAATGCAGCCATAGAAGCAATGCTGTGTCTAGGGCAAGATAGCATGACGGAGACCATTCATGTCCAGCCTGTTTCTTTTATTGTTGCCCTTCTTCTAGACTGGATTTCAACCCCCAAGATAAGGGAGCCCAGTCTGCTATTTAGCAGTAGCTGAAGAGGGAAGAGATAGATTCATAACAATCCAAAGGGTATTTGGTGTAAAAGTGAACGTAACACTGGAATTCGAACTCGTCTCGCCGACTTTGTTTTCCTGGTCGCTAACCATTACACCACCCGCACATCCGCACGAGATGGAACCGGTCTGAAAAATCTGCTTACTCCAAAATGCTTATAATAATAATATACGGAATTAAATTTTATTTTGATCGGTAGAATCAGTTGGTATTTGTTTTAACTGTGAATTTACTAAACGAAGACTTGCTTTTTACGGACAGGGCATTTTGTCGACCAATTAGGATCTCGCCATTCGGGAAAGGGACATAAAATTAAAAATGCATTTTATTTCAACCAATCATGTTGAAGGAAAGTTTCATAAGAATATTCATGCAAACAGATTCATTAATTTTTTTAGTTACAAAGAACTGAATACTCAATATTGAGTTGATAGATATGACTCAAAACAATTTTTCTGAGCTGCTGATAAACAATTTGACCTATTAGTCATTACAATAATATTTATATGCTGTCTGGTTTGTCATTTCATAGATATTACTTTGTAAATTCTTTTATGCATTTTCTACCAAAATTGAGTGAATTAGATCCATAAATAAATCAAATCTTTGAATGGTTTCGATTTTATTCCTCGATATCCGAACTCAGTTGTTTCCATATGAAAAAAAGGGCGGTAAACAAGTTTTCTGACTAATCAAATTTTGGACTGAAATTTCAGCTAATAAAGGCGATTTCTTGAATGAGTAGATCGCTTGGGGGTCAAGAGCTGGAAGGACAGATTTAAGAGAGTTAACGAATTAGAATTGCCAAATTGCTTCAATTTAGCAATTAAAAATCATTGTTTATTAATACGTTAATAATACGCGGTGGAGTAATGGATAGCGGCTTGGATTCAGGAATCGGAGAGCCGGTTTCGAATTCCAGTCGAATCCATTACATTCACTTACGTGCTAATACCCTGAGGTATAAATCCTCTTCTCCCAGGACAGACCGGGTTCTATAGACTTGGATGGCAACTGGTCTACCGCACAAAGAAATGGCAACTTACTGCGGGAAAAAATCTGCCTCGTCTGTCATGTATCGAAAGATATATGATCGCCTAAGCGTGTATCATGCACGGCACGTAACAGACTGAATTTGAAAACACTATTACTGTACTTGAGTGGCAAACGATTTAGGAGAGAAAAAAATCTGAATTCAAAACTTCCAGCTATGGGTAAATAGTAGGGCATTTTGGGCTCTGTAGCCATGGTTGGCAACCAGACTAGGAGAAGGAGAACTCTGAATTCAAATCCAGAATCGGAGTCCCTGAGACAGTCTGATGTCATGTTCAGTTTCGTTCTGACATCTCCTGCGGTGCCAAACTGTATTGGCTTTTGCCTTTCTCTTGGAGAGGGGAGGGCGTGATGCAGCTGCATAACTCTTCGGGCGCAGATCTTTCGAGACTGAGGATGTCATATATATTTTGAAAAACATCCGCTTATAAAGGATACAAAAGAAATATTTTTCTGCCCTTTTAAAGATTGTTTGCTGTTAATGTTCGTTATTTCATCATTTATTTTGCTATATTATCGAATATCCAGCAAAACCTAATTAATACTCATTTTGCATCCGACAATCACATATAAAACTGATAGATTTTATATGACTCTTTATTGATCAATACTTAATTGAAAGTAAACTTACATATTTAAAATACGGTTGGCCTATGAGCGAATGAAGCCCGTAAATATTTGGTAAAGAACATTCTCCTTTGAACATTTTAGACGGACGCTACAGAATCACAAAGAACTGTGCCAAATAACAGAAGCCACATCACTTGAGGACTTTCAGCAACGGCAACAACTAAAATGGATAGCACATATAATTTGAAGTGAAAATTTTGACAAAAAATCAAAATGCTGATATTCCACACTATTTCAGATAAAAGTTGAGGAAAGAAGCCTCTGTCAATACTGGAAAGAGCAATAAATAGATTTGAGAAACCTATTTTACTGAAAAAAAAGTATTTGAAGAGAAAGATTTTATAAAATTCAACTGACAATAGGACTGGATGCTCGGTCAATGAATACCGAATGTTTTCTCATAAGGAAATGGCTAATATTACCATTAGGCATATAAAAAATCCTTTATAGAAAATTATATACAATTCAGTAAAAAATATACACATCTTTAGTTTAAATTCGGTATATTTGGGCAGTATATATTTCTCAAGATGTATTACAAAAACGTTTTTAGTGTATTATATTAAATGATATTTTTATTGTCCGACTATCGTTTCTTCAGTTTAATTAATCGTCGTGGCTATCTATCGAGGTCGAATATGACGGTCTTGTTCTGTTTGTCTCAGTCAGTTGGTTTTGTCGACTCTGAGATGGCTAATGAAACCGATTTTTGCGTGAAAGGTCCTTCGACATTGAGGACAGGTGGTGGATTAGGGCTTGATTGTTGTCTTTCTTTCTGACATCTTTTTTCCACTGGTTCGGCTGATCATGTGATTTCGAAGATTGTTGTTCCGTCTCTGGCAATGGATCTCCAGAGATTCCTCTCCTTTGCACTGGATTCCCAACTGTTGTCGTCGATGTCAGATTTCTTAATGCTCTTTTTTCTTATAGAATGTCCTTGAATCTCTTCATTTGACCTCTTTTCCGATTTCTTTCTTTGAGTTGGGAGTAAATGATTTGCTTTGGTAGTCGGTTGTCATACATTCACACCAGATATCCACTTCATCGAAGTTGATTTTTTTTTAAGACGATGGCTTCAATGGTGGTCATTTTAGCCTTTTCGGTATACTAACATTAGTTTTCTGCCTTCCAAACTCATGTTCAAGATACTTCGAAGAAGAACTCTATTATCACATCCTGTAAAGACAACCTTGGGGTGAAATCAAAACAAATCATGATTGGGTTTAAGACGATAATGTATAACAACAACTAATTACCAAGAAAAACGAGCCTTCATTAACTTCCAAAACGACCAACCGTCTGCCACAAAATGAAGGCTATACTAACATATGGTTTAGTTTGGTTTGTTTTGTTTAATGACATCTCAACCTCAATGCGTTATTTAATGCCGACCAGATTTTTACTGCTGGTAATATTTTTGCCAAAAATGTATTACTGGTAATATTTTTTTCTTCAAAAATGCATTGCTGGTAATAATGTATGATTGGTGATAAATTTTCCTCAAAAAATTATTGCTGGTATTAAAACCTATTTTACACTTTCATAGTGTTTTGACCCCAGTTTCAGGGTTTACTATTTGGTCATAGTTGGGACCCTAACAGGTACTACCACCCAGGGTCAGGGTGGACCTAACACCAGCAATTAAGAGGTGCTTTCGCTCTCCTCAGAACCTCCTGATAAGAAGCCTTGATGTTGGACGTAGTTTCTCGTCTTACACAGGACGCGGATGTAGTTTATCGTCTTACCCAACTAACATATGAGAAGGACTGTATACAATTTGTTTATTCCTTATCTTATCCTTCTGTCGAATTCTGATTCATATTTGACTCCAAAATTACATTTTTATTCAATATTATTGTCTCTCGTTTCTCTAACACCACCCGGCAACTAGATAATGAATAATACTTATTTTGTTTTTTTCCACTTCTCGCTGTTTCCTATTTTTACGTATATTCTTGTATATATAAATGTTAAGGGGTTTATAATTATTTAGTCAAAGTTATAACTCCCCATAAAAGGTTTCTTTGACTATGCTGGCGGGTTGTTATCTTCACGGAGGCCCAACCTGGTCAGACAGATAATTGCGTTGGAGACAGATAGAAGCTTAGCCCTCTAGAGGTACAAAGCAAAATGACAAATAAATACAAATAGAAAAACTTGAACCAATAATTATGAATTAATAAAACGAGCAGTAACTTTTCCGTTGCATCGTCAAACATTAACAGACCAATATGCAGAGATCGCTATTGGATGATAAATAACACAGTCAACTAAATGGGTACGGATCTGTCGTGTCCACTAAAATATCAAATACACTATTTATAAACCAATCACACGCAAGAAAACACTTACATCTTAAAACACACCAATAAAATCATAGAATACAAATCAGAATGTTTGTTGTATTAGTCATCATTATTTTTAGGTAGATACCGACCAAATATCGTACGGACGTAGTAGAAGACATACCACGTGCCCTTTTAGGGCCAATTAGGAATAAATAAATAATTTAATTCTGGAGCCGATTTTGTTCGGAAAAAGTGTATAAAAACATACGAAACCCGTTCCCAAACGGGATAGACGCAGCTGTCACCAAACTCCACGCAACTCTCGCTTATGATCTTCATGACCTCATCTTAAAAGCGACAGCGTTGACAAACTTCAGACTACGGCAACACCGCCAACAGTAAGAAACAATTCCTATCTCTCGTATCCGCTTTTACTATGAATCACACACACACACACATGTTGACTTTTTCATACAAACACACATATCACATTTATTTCTCACATACTACGTACACAAAGAGAATTTATATTTTATTTCAGAACTTTATTAACCCAAACAAAACGACATTACTTTCCAATCTATCATCAACTGCTTGTATTCTTGTTATATTAAATTAATGTTTATTTGTTGAAACTACGTTGTCTTTTCTACTGAATTTTATTCCTTCAATGAAAATCGTGTGATTATTCTAGACGGCCAAATTACGAGTGACCCTGTAACGATATTTTGTTAATGTATCGAATCCCAACACTCCAAATTTTAACATTCAACGAGAAACAGAGTAGAAGGATTCCTACAGATCAACCAATTCTCGTTAGTTGAATACTTCGGTTGCTAGTTGCGACCTCGAGTATTGAATCATATATATAGTGTAAGGTGGGCTTAAACGCAGCAAACGGAAAAGTAGGAGACCAACTACAGCACATGTAGGTCCGTTAAGAAGCGATGTTAGTTTGAGGAATTAAGTACTAATGAAAATCACGGAAGACAGAGAAGAAAGGAAGAAGTTAGTCAATGCTGTTCGAGTTCGTCCTAAAAACCTATTTAATAATGGAACAAAGAGATAATTTTTTATAAACAGGTTTAAGTTCAAAAAATGAAATTCTGGAGACAAACAAACGAAGTGATAGTTTCTTATTTTTATTTATTAATTTTGGTTAAGTTATAAATTCGTTTCGTTCACAGAGGTAACGAAAAGTAAAAAAACAACAAAAAAATTATAATGCAAGGGAGATAATTAGAAATAAGAATTACCTCCCTTGAAAGTTATGGCCCTTGAAACTGAATAAGAGTTATTCACCTTGAAAAAATAAAATTTACTGGCACAGACGTTTCCTGTCATTGAAATGAGAATAATAACTGGATGAAGGGGATCAATACATCCAGGCTGCGCACATTTCCTGTATTGAGAAGACTAAAATGAGAATATGCGCTGTTGCCTGTAGTAAAGCAAAAATCACGCATTTATCGTCATTGGAGATGAAAAATGCAGGCACATTATGTTTATATCGGCACTCACCTATAATGACTAGTTCCATGATGCATGGTGCTTAAAGGTGAACCTCCTCATGGAATTAAAAGAGTTAGGGTCAGGATTTTTCTTTTATAATTTTTCTTCGACAAGATCTCTATTATTATTGAGTTTTTAAAACTCTTACTGGATCTTCCACATTTATAGCCCTTTGCCAGACTTAGACAAGATTAATTTCATTATAATTTCGCGGTGTTTACTTTAACAACCGACGGAAACATTTTAAAAAATAAACGAAGGAAATAAATAATGAACACATTTATACCAAAGTCTCAGAACAATTTATGTTTTGTGATCTTTCCAAATCAAAGGAAATTATTTCATCGTCGGTGTTGGAAGTTTAGAGCCCTCTATATAGCTGTTTCACACGTGGAAGAAGGGCACAACACGATCTTCCTGTCAACAGAACAATCAGTATACTTATATCATTTATATTTTTCCAGTTACCTTCTGCGCATGTCAACTGACTCAGCTTACCGTCTTTGAACATCGATTGTTCCAGTTACCTTCTGCGCATGTCAACTGATTCAGCATATTTGTTTTGCCCATCAACAGTTCCGGGTCAGAATTCTCTACATATCATCCTATTTGTTTATCTCCTGTGTATACAATACTGATTTTTTATAATATACCAATCCTTACGGTTTCCTCGTGAGCTGAGGAACATAAACTGACTTCCCAATCTATTTTAGCTTCTGACAAATGATCGTTTCTCCTTATTAGATTTCGAATTCTCAACCACAGCTTTTCATCTTTTTTTCTCTGGAACTCCTTTCCTGATCTACCTTACGCATTTTCTTTCTTGGGATTGTATTTTATATTTGCCAAGAATAAATTTTGGCATACTTATTTGAATTCCTCGTTTTAGTTGTCCTTGCTTTTGACCTGTCAAATCATTGTGGTTTATTTTATTGCTAGCGTACACGATCTGATTAAACTAACCCAGGCTCGTGCGTCCCGCTACGATATGTAACTGGGATATCTCTCTATTGATCTCATGTTTGTGCATTGTTTCTTTTCGGCAATAAATGACTACTGGGATATCAAGACTATATCATCATTCCATTTAGCAATATTTTAATCATTTTTGTGTTTATCACAACGTTTCGATCAATATATTCTATAGCTTTCGTTAACGGTAGGTTGCATCTGGTGGTATTTTAATATCTCTACGCATTACTCAAACAGATATCTTTATCTTTTTTGTTTTAGTCACGGTATTTCAGATGGTGCATTCTTCAGCTTTCTCCATGGTATGTTGTTCTGAGGTTCTTTCGATATTGCCTGTTACGTACTTTCCATTGAAAAATGTAATTATTTGAAATGAAGGAAATTAAAATTAAGTATATTAAGACAAAGGCAAAAGGAGAAAGAACCGATCGCTTCCTCTTGAATAAAGTTAAAATAAAAGAATTGAAAGTCCGTAAAGAGAAAGAGTGCATGCGGATTTATAAAAAGAAAAAGTGTGTCGTCTTTGTCTTTATCTCTTATCCAGGAATGTAATGTCTACTTTGCTGATCGCTTACTTGATGATGATGATGGTGTTGATGACTACATTCACCGCCAATCTGCAGGTTCAGGAAAGGAAGCTTCCGCTTTCCTCAAAACCTGCTCCCGTCATCCATTCCCTATCGCCGTTTGGCTTTGCAAAAGGGGGTTTAAGGTGAAAGAAAATCAGAGGAGAAGAAAGATGGCATGAATTTGTTTATGGTGGACCTCAACCTGGCAGGAAGTGACCCACACACTTGATATCATGACCTTCCTCCGGGGCACATATGGAAGGAGACATGCAGAATCTAGTAATGAAACTGCAACGGACTTCCTCTGTTATAATTTCAAATGCCGCCTTCTGTAGCCGGTCCTTCGTGCGTGGCCTTCTTCATCGGCTGTTTCAACCGTTGATATCTGTTCTAATAATCATCCACTAGTTCCACCGTTGGGATCTTTGGGGTTGATCCCACTTAGTCTGGGTCCTCGTCTTCGACCTCGCCGCCCAGGGTGGCCTTACCAGGAGTTTAGAACTCCCGACGGCATCGTTCTCAAAGTCAGTGAAACACGTAAGCCCTTCCGCCACAATAAGGAGTGACCATCAAAAAACTAAGCATAGAATTTAATATAGAGTACAGAAACGTAAAACAACAACAACAACAACAACAACATTGGAAAGAAAATGCATCAAACGTATTAACTAAACTATCCGACTTTAGTTGCCAAGTCCCTTCAGGACGTGGGTGATAATGGTTCTTTACAGCCTCCTCTCTTTTAAGCCCTTCAAGACTATTCTTATCTCTGAGAAGATTATCTAGTATTCGCTGTCATAGAGGAGAGTAGATACCCCATAACAACCTTTCAGCTCTCTTAGTTTCCAATGTTATTTTTCGATTTGTTTATATCTCGCATTGTTTCATGAAAAGTATCTTTCGCCATTACTATGTGCTTTATATCCAATGTGGTACTGAATGCTGGACAATGTTGTGAATTCTCTCAGATGAAGAGACTTCGTAATGATAATGGTAATATTAGCTGTTTCGTTATGAGGAAATATCTGGCATTCATTGATAGAGCAACCAGTACTGCTTTCACTTGAAATTTATAAAATCTTTCTCTTAAAACAATTTTTCAGGAAAATAGGTTTCCCAAGTCTAATCGCTGTTATCTTTCTTTCCAGTGTTGATGGGGTTTCCTTCCTAGCCTTTTGTTTGTGGTAGATTGGAACGTCGGCATATTTGTTATGTTTTTATTTTCTCTTGCTGCCTATTTTAGTTGTTGCTACTGTTGAAAATCCACAAGTGATGCCGTTTATGTTATCTGATGTTGCTATTCTGTAACACCAGTCCACGGGGTTCGAGAGAGGATGGCCCTCGTTGAGACCAACACCTTACACTCATTCGAATCGGTTTTTAATCAATGATCTGAGAAAGCGGATATATAGGGCCAACAGCTGAGATATTTCTGAACCATTTTGGCACCACCCATGGCATCCATATAAAAGTCTCGATTATACAAGTCGGTTTAATAATCATGATTCTAGTTTTTAGGTAAATATTTTAGTTTTGTAATAACATAAGGTGTTAGACGAAATGACTCCTACAATATCATATTCTGTTTTTACTTTCCTTATTCCTACACTAAATTTGTTATAGTTGATTCACAGAACTGGATATTTAAAATGTTTAGTGTTCACTAATTCCGCGTCCTGTAATTTCATGATGGATTCGGGATTTGTATCATCTTTACTTTCATTTCTATTCCAGGGCATAGTTTCATTTTTTGGTAAGATTATTTTGATTCCAGTTTCTTGGAAATCTTGGTAGAGGATGTTATTTTTTTGTTGTTCAAGACCATTCTTATCTCATCTATGAATACCTATGTCATCAGCATAGCCCACTCATTATCTGTACATTGGCCTCGAGATGAGAAGCAGGAAGGCATTCACATTTAAATGCAGTGTATATTCTAAGAAATTATTAAATAAATTAACGCTCACATTTCATCCTTATCGTACCCTTGACGAAGTTTGAAATGCTTCGGTATTTGGGACTTTCCTCGACATGTACGAGTTTGTGGACCGATATAATTGTATGTGATATAGACATTCAGTGGATTTGGAGATTTCTAATGGACGAAAAGCGGCAGTCTCTCTTGATGTGGTCGGATGCTGATGTGATGTTGCGATCGATTTTTCACATTTTGTAGCAAATCATTATTGCATTCAATGTATACGCTGGGGATTGATGTGATAAGTCCTGATATCAAACGTTAGATTCATACCTTTTACCAGTTTTTGAGCATTTAGTTTTAAAGATCGTCTGAAAAATGTACAGAAATATTGACTTACAAACAAGAATAAATCCAAATAAAGTTGATATATTTTGTATTATATATTCAAACCAGAATTTTAATTATGAACCACTGGAATGGAATTTTTACTGTATTCAATAAGTAAAAAAAATTGTAACAGATTAAAAAAAGACTACTTAATGTATAAATTGAACTAGATCATTTGCTCGATCATAATAAAAACAAAAACGTAGATAAAAATGTATATAACATCACAATATTTCTGGGTACAAATTATAAGACAAAATGTTTTAAATTTATATAGTTTATTGAAAATTAAACTAAAACTACTGTACTGTATAATTAATTATATTACACCATAAGATAAATAATTCATTCAGTGTAATTCGCCTTTGAAGTAAATGAAGGTCTTCTTTGACGGCAAAATGATTTAGTAATAATGTGTTGTCTATATACAATTTGTAAAGCTTCAGTAAAAATATTATAAAGCTGTGCTATAAGGCTTTCACTGACCAGCGGAATGAAGTCCCAACGCTGCGATTTTTAACTTAAACTTATTCTTTAAACGCATTTCTTGAAGACACGATAGTGATATGGAAAAAATATATTTTGTGTCATGAGTTATCATGTGAAACTCCAACTTTGAAATTGAGTGCAATACTACACTTCCAAAATCAACCTGCCCTAGTCTACGTAGCAAATACACTGAGGAGTTACTTCCCTTGCTGCCCCATCTGCATGACTTTAAGCGTGCTACTAGATTGGCATCTCGGACCCACCCTTTCATTGTCGAAACAGTTAAATGTATCCGCTTCTTCTACTCCAACAGCTTCTCTCGCACTTTCCGACAGTGGATTTCCTTTCCTCTTACCTGCTTCCCTGGTGGCTATAATCTTAAAATATTCAAATGTAATGTCAAGCGACATCTTCTGATGCCTTGATTCCCGTCCGTCTCTATATCCTTTCCTCGAACACCTCTCTTTACCCTGGCTCTCTCATTCTCTGTAACCCGTTGCGTGCTAATGGTCAAGATTTAGGGACCTTAATTTGGACTCTAGTTTATTATAGAATTCTATTCTTACATTTTCATTTTTAAGTGCCTGGATGTTATATGTACTTGTATTTCGTGGTTTCTGCGAGCGGAAGCGGGTTATTTTGTTGGCTGGTATTGTGAGTTTTCTTAAGAGAAATCTGTAACCAGATTCAAAGTAGGAGTTATATGTTCTGACATCTGTCACAAATTGCTTAAACAAATAATCCTAGACGCTGAACCGTCCTGTGTAAAACGAGGAACTACATCCGCGTCCAGGGTAAGACGGTAAACTACGTCCAACAGCAAGGCCTCTGATCAGGAGGTTTTAAGGAGCGTGGAACCACCACTTAATTGCTTGTGTTCCCAGGTCCACCCTGACCCTGGGTGTTAGCACCTGTTAGGGTCCCAGCTATGGGCAAATAGTTAAACCCGAAACTGAGAAAGTTTTGAAGAAAAAAAACTATTACCAACAATACGTTTTTGAAAAAAATATTACCAACAATACGTTTTTGAAAGGAATACATTTTTTTAAATAATATTACCAGTTATACAATTTTGAGGAAAAAATATTGCCAGAAATAGATTTTTGACAAAACAAAAATATTACCTGAAAAAAAAAAGTTATCGGCATTAAATGACCCATTGAGGTTGATATGCCGTAAAACAAACCAAACTAAACCAGATGCTGAATTTTTTAAATGTGGTTCTAAGTTTTAAGCGGAATGTAAACAAAATGGACGCTTATACTTAAAATCAGAAAGGGACAATTGAATTTTTTGGCGGACATAATGAGGAAGTTGATCTTTGTAAATTTAACACTCGTAAGACATAGTGAAGGCTAGAGAGGCTGTGGGAAACTTAAGGAGCTGGTGCAATTGGATGGCATATAAGGAAAAGGGGCGAACGTTGCCTAGAGTTACAAAGATAAGGAAACTCTAGAGCCATGACCGCTCATGCTATGAGGGGGGACGGCACATAAAAGATGCACTTTCGAATGTCTGTGTTACTCACTGTCGCATGTTACTACACTTCTCCCAGATAGTTGAATTTCCCAGCTCGCTTTACTTTAATGCTCCTAGTCTGGAAATTCCTCTAGGCAACTCTTTTTTGCTCGCCACCGTACATTGCCTAGTCTTACAATTATTGTCCTTAACTCAATACTTTTGACGAGTAGACAAATTCTGTGAAGCGTTCGTATAAAATTGTTTTGCTGTTTCTTCATTGTACATTTTAGAGTGTTCATGAGAGAGAGAGAGAGAGAGAGAGAGAGAGAGAGAGCGTAGGAGAAACAGTGTGAGTGTGTGTGTGTGTAAAAGAGACAGTGTGTGTATGTGTAAGAGAGAGTGTGTCCTTAAGAGAGAGATAGAGTGTGTGAGTATGTGTGTGTAAAATAGACAGTGTGTATGCGTGTGTGTAAGAGAGAGAGAGAGTGTGTGCTTAAGAGAGAGATAGAGTGTGTGAGTATGTTTGTGTAAAATAGACAGTGTGTGTATGTGTGTGTAAGAGAGAGTGTGTGCTTAAGAGAGAGTGTGAGTGTGTGTGTTTGTGTAAAAGAGAGAATGTGTGTATGTGTGTGTAAGAGAGAGTGTGTGTGTGTAAGAGTGTGTGTGTAAGAGAGAGAGAGTGTGTGGGTGTGTAAGAGAGAGAGAGAGAGTGAGTGAGTGTGTATGTGTGTAACATAGAGATAGCGAGAAAGATAGTGTTTGTAAGAGAAAGAGAGTGTAAGAGAAACAGTTTGAGTGTGTGTGTGTAAAAGAGAGAGTGTGTGTGTAAGAATGTGTGTGTCTGTGTGTGTAAGAGAGAGGGAGTGTGTGTGTGTGTAAGAGTGTGTGTGTCTGTGCGTGTGTGCGTGTGTATGTAAGATAGAAAGAGAGAGAGAGAATTCGAACTTGGTTCGACGATTCCGTCTCGATAATCCATTAGGAAGCTCGCATCCGCGTAAGAAAAAGAAAACTACCGTATATACTCGTGTATAAGTCTACTTTGTGTGCAAGACCTGCATTTTGGGGTGAAAAACCTAATTTGTTTCATATAGCTCGTGTATAATGCGACCGCAGCTTTTGAGCAACAATAGTAGTCAAATATTACTGTAGTAGGCATCCTTCTGAACATGTTTTATAGTAAATAAATGATTCTTTTTTGCACAAAGCTAGCCCAAAATGCCCAGAAAAAAAAATTAACGCAAAATATCTAACACGGAGATTTAGATAAATTGCTTTTGTTTTCGTAAATGCATGATATTTAACCTTTTCAAAAAAAATTACCTGCGTATAGCTCGACTCCCTATTTGTTGCGTAAGAAAACAGATCGTGAAAAACTCGTCTTATACTCGAGTATATAGAATCAGTTGTTGGCGTATATTGTATAAGGAAAACATTCGTTCATCAAGTCAAAAGAAAGTCCATTTGTTATTTTAATTTTCGGCATCAAATTTTTGGAACAACTTATTCACGTTTTTGTCCCCCTGTTATTGGAGTTCTAAAACTTTTCCCTCTCGCGCACCCTTTCGCTCTATCCAAATGTTTTAGCGTACCCTTTGAAAGGAACAGCGTATGAAATGTATGAAAACAATAAAATAGATCCCAGATAAGAAATATTTGTTCATCATTTACATTTCAGTACATTATTAAACATACAGTGCTGTTCGATAAAAGTGACTCACCTGATTTTTTTTTTTACTTAAAAATTTTTTCGCCTATTGTTTTTGGCGTCAAACTAATTTTTAATCTTACTAATATAAAGACCCCTTCCCGACCACCTAGTAAAAATGTTTACTCACCCTAAGGTATTCTATTGATAATTATAATTTTGGATATAAATGAGATTCAGGGAAAAACTCCGTGCAAAAAAGTGACTCACTTATTTCCTGCAACTAGTAATCAATAGAAACATAACCGAACAGCTTTAAATAAAGAATAATAGAGGTATAATTTATTTATAATAGGTAATATAATTCGAAATATTTAATAATCTATGGGTCCTGCTTTATTTTGAATAATCTTTTCAATCTTTTTTGGCATTGACTTGATTAGGTTCTGGCAAATCTCATCCCCAAGCATTGAATTCCATTCGGATATGAAATTCACAATCAAATCCTCTTTGTTGCTCAACTGCTTTCTCGAGAGCCTGTACTTTATAATGCTCCATAAATTTTCTATTGTGTTGAGGTCAGGATATTGGGGCGGCCATGTCATAACACTCACCTGCTTCTCATCAAAGTATTCCTTCATCAATTTTGATTTGTGACAGGGAGCATTATTCTGCATAAAAATGAGTTTGGTGGGTCGATTTGCACCCTTTCAGCAGAAGGGAACAGACAAGACTCTAAATTTCTCTTGTACTGCTCGCTCCTGAGGGTCTTTTCAATAGGTTTTAAGAAACCAGTTCCATGAAAAGAAAAGCACCCCAGAACATTATACTGAACGGATGCTTGACAGTACTTACTGCTAAATTCAAAGAGCTTTCAAAGCTTCTTCTTCGGATTTTAGATCGCTTATCCTTTGAATTTAGCTCAACTTTCGTTTCATCGGAGAAGAGAACATTTAGTGAAAAAAATCAGTTGGTCACTTTTATTGAACAGCACTGTAGATGAACTTGGCTTTTTGCAACGAGTAAACCACTTCAAAGATGCATACCGTGTAACAATTGAGTCTTGCACAGTATTTGGTTTTGATCAAATTACTGAAATTACTGAAGAACCTTGATCAAACGTAAATGAATGGGAACAGCAAAAACTCTCCACGTAGTTTTTATTGTCCGACGATCTCATGCTTTTCATTTTGTTGAAAAGTATCTACTTCTTATCTCGCGTTCAAATTTGTTTCGAAAACGAAACATTTAAATTCGATACTCTGACTATTTTCAATGAATTGATGTGGAAGACACTCATCAAAGCGACTATCATAACCTAATTTGTTCAAGTGATTTTCAACGTTTAGTTTGGAGATTTTGAGTATGTTGCTTACAACATCATATAAAGTCGTTTATTCAAAAGTATTCTGATTTTGAGTATTCTCAGCAGCACCTACGCTACTCGGCCATGGACCATCGTCCAACGAGAAATCTTCAAATCAAAAATATGTAAATCATTTTTGACAAGTTTGATTACTTACAGTGCCTTCTCCATAAAACGCACACATTCGTTCTTTCATCTGAGTTACATTTTTATTTACTTTAATCTAATATTTCTTAATATGATTGTTTCTTTGTATTATTCACATTTTCGGACTGTTAGCCTCATCTTCATTGCCATATTCACAACGTTTCTGCCGTTGTACGCTCCGGCCTTCTTCAGGTGATTGGAATTTCGAACCGAACCCTTTATTTCGTCCTCCGGGGTAGATTGCTACAGTTGAGTTAAAGGGTAAAAACTGAGACATCTGAAAGAGGCATAGCACATGGAACTAGAACAATCTACTTCGGTGAACGAAATAAAGGGTTCGGTTCGAAATTCAAATCACCTGAAGAAGACCGGAGCGTACAACGGTCGAAACTAGTGAATATAGCAATGAAGACGAGGATAACAGTCCGAATAATGTAAATAATGCAAGTAATTCCCGGTTTTATTTTTGCACAACTCGTCTAATATTAAATGTCCCGGTGGTACACTCTTGACATGCAATTGGAAGCATTTACGAAGTTTTAACTTTTAACGATCGACATCCGGAGAATTATTACCTTCAACACCAAAATAATACCTTCGTGATATCATTATTTTCTCTTCCAGTGAAATGTCCAACATATTTTTCCTTATTTACATTATTCGGACTATTGTCCTCATCTTTATCGCCATGTTTATCACAACGTTTCGCCGTTGTACGCTCCGGCCTTCTTCCGGTGGTTGGAATGCGGAACTGAACCCTTTATTTCGCTCTAGAATAGTAGACTGTTCTAGTTCTGCGTGCCATGTTTCCTGAGCCGACCAAGCATAGAAATGAATACAATATGGGAACCAGTAATAAGTCGTGCCAGAGAAAAGCGATAATAACAAAAAAAAAATTTGCAATTTGAGCTCTGGTAAAATCCTCTGAAGAAGGCCGGAGCATACAACGGCTGAAACGTAGTGAATATGGCAATGAAGATAAGGATATCAGTCCGGATAATTTAAATAATGCAAGTAATCATAATACCTCATCTCAGAGATATAGACAGATAATGATTTTCATTTTTATGCTGATCTTAAAATATCCGCAAATCAACCAAAATCAACGATTTTAATATAGTTAAAACTAAACGTTCCTAATGCAATTTAACAACCAAAGTAGACCGAACATGTTGGCCAACTCAGCATCTGGTTATAACGTTTCTTTCTTATCTAAACATCGAATTATCCCTGTATTTGTTCTGACAGGAAACTTCGGCGCATTCAATTCAACACAAACGCATAAGGGAATATCGTATTTTCTTAATTGTATTTCGTGTTACGGTCTTTTATTAGAAACAATCATGTTTACATCGAAATCGAAGCAACAATTCAGCTTGTCGTGAATAATTTGATCCAAGAACATAAATTACATTCAACGTTTGCATTTCTTTGTTCTGTTTGCAATCGAAGTGTCACTCGTTGATCGTGTTTTTCTTAACACAAAGGCGCATTCGATAATATAAAGAAGAGAAGGATAGAGTATAGGAAATTGATTCAGCGAAGTCAAGGGAACGGTTCGAAGCAAAATGATTCTTGAAATATTTTCACAAACCACAAGTGATTTATCAGTAACAATAGAAGACGTATTACGTGACTAAAAGCAGACGGTAATTTGATACGCGTTTTATAAGTAAGCGCCATTGTTTTTATTTGAAAGTTGTGGTACAAATGTCAGTTAATCAGATGGACATAGAAAAGGCGCATTTTAGGAAAAGAACTCGATAAATATTCTTGAGGTTGCGTTGATCATACATTGAAATAAATATTTTTCTAGCGTACACACACACACACACACACACACACACACACACACACACACACACACACATAACTACGGGGTGCCCAGTAAAAAAGCGGTAAATTCAGAAAGACTTGAGACAGACATTGAAAACTAAGGACGACTGATATGACTGAAAAATTCAGGAAGAATTTCTGCACATTTCGTCAGTCCCCACGTCGGATGTTCTTCTTTGAAAAGTACGATAACTTGGTGCTCAAAATCAGTGAGTTGTTTAGCCATACGAGAAGGGCTGAACGAAAGACGAATGTCGTCTGCAAATAACATTTAAATGACGACTCACAAGATCGAGCAGTAATTAATCAATTATAAAAGAACCAATCAGAGTTAAGTAATTACGCGAGAGTCGAATGATTATTCAAGGTCATAAATATTCAAGAAATTTATTCAAGGTCATTCAATTAATCCTACAAAATAAAACAGTGATAATAAAATTTTTTTTGTTACTTGTATTTACAAGTCCGACTTTGTATGGAACAAGGCCACATAATGAAGATCAAACTCCCTACAGCAGTAATGGTCCGCCAGAAAATTTTGATCTCATTTCCACAACGTTTAGACATCCAAATATTTACTAAAAGTAGAGTGGCACAAGGATACACGTGGGGAGCATTATTATAAATCCTATTGTCGAAAGACAAGACACACACATACATTTTTATATATTTAAATACACACAGCACATTTTGATAGTTATTTAATAATTTAACATTTTCCCTGACACAAAGCCACAAAATATATTCACTACAGTAGAATTGGTTTGTGAGACGACCTTGTTAACCGCTACTCCATGTTGAGAGATTCCAAATTATTTACGAAAGTTAAATGAGTTTCGCTCAAGGCTATTAATGTAGAGTGACGATGAAACTCAATCTTATATTTGAAATATATGTGCGACGTGGTGAAATGGTTAGCAAGCTTGTCTCGCTAGGACTATTAAAAGTGGATAGTGAGTTCGAACCTTAGTGGATTTGGTCTTCTGCCGCATCTTAACAACGCTTAGAGTAGTGAGTTCGATCCTCACTGGGTGCCGCCTACTTTCGGTCTTGTGCCATATCGAAGCTAATGCTTTGAAAATTCACTGTAGGTTGAGAAAATGATTAGGAAGGTGGGTAACATTGTTGCAAGTTTAATATTTGTTCAAAAACAAGATTCGCGCTCCTATTTCCATGGTGCGTTACGCCATCTTTGTTTTTTTAGAAATGTCAGCGAATATCTCTCTGATTTTTGTATTGCACGTTCAGAATCTCTTTCCCGAAATTCTGATATAGAGGGTTAATACGCTTCTTCTTCATGTGCCGTATCCCTTCAGGGCGTAGGTGATCATGGCTCTCCATAATTTCCTGACCCTTGTAACTCTTAATAATTTTTTTATGTTATTTCTCCTAAACCATGTTCTGCCATCCATTTACCCAAGCCCACTACGTAGGTTATCTGTTATTTTCCTCTGTCTCTTTTGATACAGAAAGAAAACTACAGAAACATCTACAAAGCGAAAGGAAAGCGAGAAAATTAAACAGCAACTGCAAGAATGCATTTATACCTTATAATATTTGTTTTACCTTAGATCAAGTTTAACGTCTATTTATTACAAAACCATAAATGTTTTCAAGTTCTATGTTGAAACCAAGTTCCTTAAAGGTTTTAAATAACCTTTTTCTCAAAGAATCATTGTTCTATCACTACTAGTTTCTGTAAGTATAAAGCCGCCATCTAGGTATAGTCGAATATTTTCTTTATCAACTATATTTTTAAATATATATGATCCTGTCAGTCCACTAACCCCCGGACCATCGTAGAGACGTCAAAGTTTGTATTTATATCTCCTTGTCTTGACACATTTCATTGTCATAAGAAAGGACTGGTTTTCTTTCATGTTTGATTATTATCATTTTCTCAATAGGGTCATCAATATAATCTTTAGAAAAATCAATCGCTCTCTCAAACACCTTTCCAGTTATAGAGAGAGATATATATCTTTCATTATTTACATTATTCGGACTGTTGTCCTCATCTTTGTCGCCATATTTATTACAACGTTTCGGCCGTTGTACGCCCGGCCTTCTTCAGGTGGTTGGAATGTCGAACTGAACCCTTTATTTCGCTCACTGGGGTAGACTGTTCTAGTTCCACGTGCCATGTTTAGTAGATGTCAGTTATCTCCTGTTAATTTTTCCCTCTGAAAGTTCTCCACTGCCTTAACCGGGTATTGAACTCACACTCTTTGGGTCCTGTCACTGGATCTAATCAACGCCTTTATCCACTGTGCCATGTGTCCTTGAAATATAGACAGATATATATCTATTATGACATATTTTATAAACAGGTCCGCCAAGGGAATTTTTTTCCAAGGCGGTATAAGACCCTTTTGAGGCGCTGAAGCAGGCAAAAACTTTTCTCAAAATTGAGGATTTGATGTCCAGTAAATCTAGATGTAAACCCTCATAAATGCTTTATTTCTATGATCAGATAGGTAAGAAACATATTCAATGAACGAAGCAACATTTATCAGTATTTAAATTTGCGTTCACTAATCGCCTTTTAGGTTTTGCAATAGAGAAATACTTTTTAAACGTTTATAATAATAATGTCTTGAACTCTATAACAATCACAATACACAAAGTCCTTGTGAAACAAAATAATAATACAAACAGTCACATTATAACGCGAAAATTCTGGTATACGCTCGTCACATCATTACGCTAATTTACGCCTCTACACACGGCTGTAGGTAGATACTCTTGGTGTTATATATTCATACAACTAGGCTTACAATAATTAATAATAAATACTAATAACTAATAATAATATACGAATAAAAAGAAGTAAGTGTGGTTTGATAAATATACTGTTGTTTGAGTATAGTACATGTTCTCGAGTGGGGTTGCATGGTTACTGTGGGACTTTTCTTAGTTCTTGGGGACCGGTTCAAAATACTGGTTGTCCCTTTTCCTATAGGTCCTGTTTACAAAGCAGAATTTTCTTTACTTTTCAAATTTGTTAAACCGCCACTGTCTTTAGTCCTTCGTCATCGTATCCCAAACATCCTGTAGAATATTTCGACTTACAATCTCTAATTCACACTTCAACAGATTCAGTAGTCCAAAGTTGGTTTTGTTCGAAAAGTCACGTTTATGATATTTTAATAATCTTCTTTGCAAAACACTTTCGTCCTCTTGTCTAGTTTTAACTTACAAGAGATATTTTTTGCTTCCGCTTTGATAATTACCTGATAATTGTCACGTGCCTTCTGACAGAACCTGGTTTTTGTCTTTTTTCTTTTTTAAAATAAACTTTACGTCTAATTTAATAAATATTCGATTTTGACCTCTTCATGATGAAGACCTTCAACGATTTATGTAATTTATTAAGATCGGTTTTCAATTTCTCTTATTAAAACAGTTAGATTGCTTAGATCTACAGGGGAGCTGGAAATTGCGAAGAGCCATTATCGCTCACGTCCCCGAGGGACACGGCACACAAATGATGATGATGATGATGATGATGATGATGATGATGATGATGATGATGATGATGAAGAAGAAGGCTAAGTCTAGTGAAGTGTGTAGGCGTCGATTGTTGTTGTTTCTGCACGCGATGAAAGGCACAATCTCAACTTGGTGTCTTTTAAATTGGCGCGCTGCTGGTCGCCTTGTTTTGAGCTGAGGTTGATAAATGGCGACATTCATCGAAGGGAAAAGAAATTAATGATGAAGGGTGCAATTGGCAATGACAGCAGTTGCTATGACAACCGCACTGGGAGATGGGTAATAAGAGCAGAAACAGCGATTCGGGAAACAAAGATTTGATAGCTGTGTGAAAGGAAACGTGTCATGTCGGAAATGGTGCCGTCGGAGATCAGAAGGGTCACACGGAAGAAGCACGAACTAGTCAGGGGTATTAGTTTAACTACTTCTGAGTGGCTGACGAGATATCTCGTTGTCTTTGAAATCTATGAAAATAATACATAGATGGTAGAAATAGCAGCGATTTCACAGCAGCTGCTGAAATATTTAAAAGGACGTCACTTACCTTGTTCCCGTATAGCAGCCCGAATTAACCAACCCCAGTATATATTTAGGTATAATTTAGCCTAGTCCAGAATACCCATCCCGGATTATGATTTGGTCTAGCCTACTTCATAAAGCTAGGAATAAAAATTGCTATATCTAAATAAATAAACTGCAAATTCTATCTGTCCGTTCGTGTGTCTGAAACTAACTTAGGCCACACTTGCTCTAGACTGCTATATTAACCATTTTTGTAAACAGGATAAACCCGGGATTGAAAATCTGCCCTTCATCTGGTACTTGAATATCCAACATTGGGATTTGTGTTCGGATGAGGAGGGAACATTTAAAAATTCAAATTTTAAAATTACTTTAAAAATAGTGATTTTAAAAGTTTTTAATATATGTTGAGTTTAAAGTAATACAAAAACTTAGTGAATTTTAAAACAAAATTGTTTTAAATTCCCTTTAAAATATTTCCAAAACTTTGATGCATTCCAAAAGCTAAGAAGAGTATTAAGAGACAGGAAAAATTCATTAGGACAAAGAAAAGGGTGCTGAACTGTTACGTGATATCTGCCCTCATATATGAGAGTGAATACAATCTCCTCAAAGATGAAGAACAGACTTGAAGTAACAGAAATGTGGTTCTACAGAAAGATGCTGAGGATACCATGGGCTGAACATGTGAGCAACGACGAGGTTTTAGAGAAAATGGAAACAAAAAGGAAACATATATTTAATACCGGGAAGAGGCAGTTGAAATTTCTGGGGCATGTAATGAGGAAGAAGGGCTTAGAAAATCTGATACTCACAGGACTTGAGTAATTGATGGGCTTTAGTAAATGGAAGGTAGAACAGGGTTTGGGAGAGATAACAAAAAGGCAAAACTTATTAAGAATTACAAGGGACAGGAAAATGTGGAGGTCCATAATCACCTACGTCCAGAAGGGACATGGCACATAAAAGAATAATTCGTAGTTCGTATCTTGGACTCCTCCTTTTGTTGACAACCATGATTATTTGAACATTGTTAGAAAACAATTATTCGAAAAACATTTATTCGAATTGTAAATTGTTTGAATGAAAATTAATCGAAAGGACAATTATACTAAATAATAATTATTCGAAATACTTACGTTTGAAATACGTATGTGGTCTTGTTTTGAAAGCGTCAGTGCTGATTTACGTAGAACATATAACGCCCTTGAAGGATGGCATAGGGCTTTTTTGCAGCAAGTGTAATCCCATCACCCCACAATATGGAACTTCTTAGACGCTCTTATAAGAGAACAGGACTTGCAAGGAATTCATATTGCAAAAGTAAGAGCATGTTGCCAAAATATCAAGAGCGCCAAGAAATACCGCGGCTTAAATGGAAAACTTAAAAAATTAGTAACATCCTTTAACGAGTACTCTTCAGTAGTTGACTATTTACGTGCAGTATTATATTACTTAAGGTTATAAGGATTTTTCTCACTAAATTGTTTTATTAACGTTATTTGTATTTAAAATAATTATTATTTGTGTATTTCCTCTTTTAATGTTTACATTTTCATTGCTATAAAGAATTTTACATTTCCAATAATTATCATTTAGTATAATTAGATATCTGCACTAATTTGCTGAAAAGAGAATCCAATGGCCTCAAACTTGTTGACAAGCATGATTATATGGACATATTTAGAAAACAATTATTCGAAAACCGTTTATTCGAATTATAAATTGTTTGAATGAAAATTAATCGAAAGGACAATTATACTAAATAATAATTATTCGAACTACCTATGTCTGAAATACGTATGTAGTCTTGCTTTGTAAGAGTTCAATGTGATTTATATAGAAGTCATAATGCACTTGAAGGATATCATAGGGATTTTTACTTTGTCTTGTTATTTACAAGGAAAGATTATCTACACCGTAAAAATTTTATTTTGGAATGATATCTACATTGTAAAACATATCATAACATATATATAACATAAAGAAAATGTAATTAAAGTATTAAAAAAATATATTAATGACATTCTCTCGAAACCATCAGCGAACACATCTACAATGTAAGCTCTTGCAGAAGATTGCGTCTTCCCATTTGTGGAAGACGCCATGAACATTATACACACATACACGTACGTACGAACATTCACCAAAATACAAACTCTTTACGTTCACACACAAACACAAATGTTAATGCCTTTGTCACTTGTAAATTTGTTGTTTAATACATATATTTGTTGACATATATACAGGGTGTCCATAAAGTTCGTGTGCACAGTAAAAAAAGTATAACTTTATTTGTATTTGCGATAGAAATAATCTGTAAAAAATGTTATAAAGTTTAATGTACCTAGTTTTGAGTATAGCTAAAATAACTCATGTGATTTCAGGCATTACTGTAAATCAGTTGGCAAATGTTTTCCGGGAACTGCAAAATCGTATTACCCTTTGTATTGCTAATGATGGAGGACATGTGGAAACTTAAATAAAATTTCAATAAAACCTTAAAAAATATAGATTTACTTCTTTCCTCTCCTTTTTACAAATTATTTCTAGCGCAAATACAAATAAAGTTATAAATTAAAAGTGCACAGGAACTTTATGGACACTCTGTATATATATATATATATATATATATATATATATATATATATATATATATATATATATGAAGAAATATAGTCTTAAAGTGTGCTATATTTGTGGGATAAAGTGCTCAATATCAGAGATAGAGTGTGTGTTTCATGCTAGATGCAATCGTCAGGTGGCCTGACGATTGCATATAGCATGAAACAGACTGTCGCCGCTAAGTGTTGACTTCTATGTTCACTTATATATATATATATATATATATATATATATATATATATGAAGAAATATAGTCTTAAAGTGTGCTATATTTGTGGGATAAAGTGCTCAATATCAGAGATAGAATGTGTGTTTCATGCTAGATGCAATTGTCAGGTGTCCTGACGATTGCATATAGCATGAAACAGACTGTCGCCGCTAAGTGTTGACTTCTATGTTCACTTATATATATATATATATATATATATATATTGGTCTTGTTTGTTTTCTTTACCTCTTCAGTTGGACTCAACTTGAGTCCGCCATGTTCTTGTAGTTGGACCTTCTTCTAGCAGGAATAAACAGCACGTGTTCCTAATTCAACAACACTCAAACCCACATAGTCCTCTACAAGTTTTCCTTGTTCTTGAGGCAGCTTCCATGATACGTAGATCGCAACATAAAATGTCGATCGCAGACCAAAGAAGATTCAAAACAAGTAGATAACAATCGAAAGTGGCACTGAAAATTCTTTTGAAATTCAGTTGACTATTCTGCCATATTTACTTGACCTTCCAACAACCAATTGTTACCTTTTTTTTTCGATCGCTACGTTGATGGGGGAAAACTTAGTCTCATGGAAACTAGATTCAAGGGTTCGTCCAAAACTTATTGACGTCAAAACACGCGGAATTTTTACTCAAATTTTACTCTGATGAGCGGTGCCAAGTCGCTGTAAATAATGGTGAGTATATAACTGAATAAAATATACCTTTGCTTTATTTTTTTTTTCAAGAAGAAAATTGATAAAGAAGAACGGACATTATTTATGAGTCAAAAACTCAACCTAATATTAATTCGTTATTCAAGAAATGATTGAATTAAAATTAAAATGGGGTTTGGTGGAGAAGCCGTAAAGTAAGTGGACAATGACAAGAAACGCTAAGACCTCGCTGATAAATGAACTGAGATTGTTAATTTTTTTCTATTTTTTTATTTTGGCATCAGAACTAGAAAATCAACGTTTGAACATTCGACTTTTACCTGGTTTCGAACACTGAACAGTAGCACCAATTTGAAATACACAACTCTCTTATCCAAAACTTCGAGAATTTACAACTTTCTAGGGCACAAGGCCAAGTGTGCAGAGCACTCAATAAGGGTGGAAATCGCTATAGTAATAACGACATACATAAACAAACACGCAAACTACAAAAACCCATGCAACATTAGGATGTATATTTTCGAAAAGTATCCTTAATACTGCTGAAAAAAAACCTTACTTTTTATTAATTATTTGATTCGTAATTATCAGCATTCGTAAGGAATTTTCTCAACCAAAATAAATTAAGATTAATCCAGTTTTAATTTATTAATATTTAAATTAATCAATTCTATTCTTTTAAAAACGATGTGTTTTGCTACGTCGGCAGCCGTCCGTTGCTTTAATCACTGAGATAAATCCGCCAACCACATATCCCGATGATAAATACATACAGACCTACAAAAATATGTCTTTATAGCGACAGCGAAATATTTCTCGGTAGACTAGAAAAGGGGGCGACGGTTGTTGGCTGCTGAAATTTCAATTTTTTTTTTTTTTCACGCAGTTTTCTACAACACTGATCGACTGATAACATTGCGAAAAGAGATTCCCCACTCTGTAAGAGAAGTCTTCCTCTCACGAGCCTCCTTATCTTTTGTGATTAAATATCCGTATTTAGGCTGATGAGCAGGTCAGTCCTCGGTAGTATAGTGGTAAGTATCCCCGCCTGTCACGCGGGAGACCGGGGTTCGATTCCCCGCCGGGGAGGCTATATTTTTTATTGAAATATATTATATTTTGTTTTAAATTGTTGATATTTGATTATGTGATATCTATACGAATTTCTTACCGTATATTTCACTGCGTTTCTCTCTATTTCTGTGTATTTCTCAATATGTTTTCTTTAGACGTTGCTTTTGATTATTATTTAGATCACCGCTCAATTTTCCTGGGTGTGACGATAAAGTACATCTAGCAGCAAGGCCACTGATCGGTAGATTGGAGGTTAGGAGGTTATTAACTGCTTATAATAGTGGTAGCCCCTGTTAGGGTCCCAGCTATGGGTAAATAGTGAACCCCTAAACAAAAATCAACGGTACATTTTTATAATTAAATGCCCAACAATATATTTTATAGCAAAATGACAATGCAACACTAATATATATATATATATATATATATATATATATATATATATATATATATATATATATATATATATATATATATATATATATATATATATATATACATTTTTATAGTAAAATTACCAACAGTATATTTTATGTTCTACAATCTATATATCTAAAAAAGCATAATTTTACTTTAAAAGTATGAAATTAGGTACAAAATATCTTTAATGGTAGCATAAAATTACGTACAAAATATTTAGATTTTGACATTAAATAAGCATAGAATTTAGTATGCCGCTAAACGAAATCAACCAACCATGATCACCCAAGGCAAGAAAATCCCAGTCACCATCCACTGCTGAATGCTAAGTCAATACTGTTTACATAGACAGACGCTTTATTGGAAACACGCTTTATATATAAACACTTATTCGTAGAGCCTTTTAAACTGTCTATTTAAGAGTCCTCTTTTTCCCAATAATTCCCTCTTGCATAGTCACTTTATAAAATGGTCTATTATTGTCTTCTGTATATATATATATATATATATATATATATATATATATATATAGAGAGAGAGAGAGAGAGAGAGAGAGAGAGAGAGAGTGAGAGAGAGAGAGGTGGATAAGCCAAATAATTATATAATAGCAACCGTATATGCGCGTTGACGCGCGCATACACAGGTAGGCAAATAAATATTTTACTAAATTTACTTTCAGGTGTAAACTTAACAGTGCTCAATGTAGATAGACAAAGCTAAGAAATATGTATTAATAAATATACCTATACCTACGTAAGTTTCGGTGTTCTACCAACTCATCAGGCACGAAATATTATTTATGACTTAAAAAACAATATATATATATATATATATATATATATATATATATATATATATATATATATTAAAAAGGAGAGAATCTTTTCTTTTTAATATACACACTTTACTCTCGGTGAAACTACTATAACCTCTTCTTTATATATATATATATATATATATATATATATATATATATATATATATATATATATATATATACATACAAATATATATATATATGTATATATATATATATATATATATATATATATATATATATATATATATATATATATGGGCAGCAACGTTTCTTTTAAACATTTCTCATTAAATATGTCAGAGAAGAAAGATTTAATTAATTTTTATTTAGATGCCTCCTCCCGATTTCTCAGTTATTTCCCTTTAACTCAACTCTCCAAGTTTTTTGGTTCACCAGTGCTGAGATATCCGAAAGAGGCATGGCGCGTGGAAGTAGAACAATCTAACCCGGTGAACGAAATAAAGGGTTCGGTTCGAAATTCAAATCACCTGAAGAAGACCGGAGCGTACAATGGTCGAAACTAGTGAATATAGCAATGAAGACGAGGATAACAGTCCGAATAATGTAAATAATGCAAGTAATTCCCGGTTTTATTTTTGTACAACTTCTCTAACATTAAATGTCCCGGTGGTACACTCTTGACATGCAATTGGAAGCATTTACGAAGTTTTAACATTTAACGATCGGAGAATTATTACCGTCAACACCAAAATAATACCTTCGTGATATCATTATTTTCTCTTCCAGTGAACACATTTTTCCTTATTTACATTATTCGGACTATTGTCCTCATCTTTGTCGCCATGTTTATCACAACGTTTCGGCCGCTGTACTCTCCGGCCTTCTTCCGGTGGTTGGAATGTCAAACTGAACCCTTTATTTCGCTCTAGAATTGTAGACTGTTCTAGTTCTACGTGCCATGTCTCCTAAGCATAGAAATGAATACAATATGTGAACCAGTCATAAAGAGTTCCAGAGAAAAGCGATAATAACAAAAAAAATTGCAATTTGAGGTCTGGTAAAAACATGCAATGATAACACCAAAAATTGCAATATGAACACTGATAAAAAAGGTTGCTGAAGACATTAGTTTTATAATACCGAGAAATTCATACACAGATGTCTTCAAGGACACATGGCGTTAGTTAGATCCATGGACTGGACCCAAAGAGGGTGAGTTCAATACTTGGTTAAGGTGGTGGAGAACTTTGAGAGGGGAATTAACAGAAGATAACTGACATCCATTAGACATGACAGGTGGAATTAGAACAGTCTACCCCAGTGAACGAAATAAAGGGTTCAGTTCGACATTCCAATCACCTGAAGAAGGCCGGAGCGTACAACGGCCGAAACGCTGTGATAAACATGACGACAAAGATGAGGACAATAGTCCGAATAATGTAAATAGTGTACATAATACCTCATCTCAGAAATATAGGCGGATACATTTTTCCTTGTTGTTGCGGGTAGAGATGTTCAAGCAAAGGGTTGTTTATGATTTGATAAAGTTATTATTTTATTCATTTATTTTTTGGTTGTTTTTTTTGTTTTTTTTGTTTTTTTACAGTAAGTTTCACCCTGTACAATGCCCGTGGGTCACGTGAGTTAGAGGATTACATTAAAAGACAGTTTGTACGCATAGGAGAGGAAGATAGCGGTTAACCCTAGACATGAACAGGTTAAAATTGTAGTGACTGGGGAAACGTCTTCTTGGGAGTCGGTTTCACAGAGCAGTGGTTCGGGGGAAGAAGTTGCTTGAGTGGAACTTATTTCTCATCAATGGAATATGGAGGAAATCTGGATGGTTTGCTACAATGTGAGTGGAATGGCGAGTCCTAGCCTAGGAGGTTAGACCTAGCGGAACCAAATAATGTAGTTTGTCCGAGCACTTTCCATGGAAGTAGCGATAGAGCAGGGAGAGATTTGCCACATCCCGCCCGTGTGAGAGAGGTTGAAAGCTGGAAAATAATTTGTCACCCACATGGATCCGGAGACGCTATTGAACTCTATCGAGACTGGAAAGTGAGGCCTGAGCAGTTCCCGCCCAATTACGTGTGTGAATTTAACGCCAAATTCTTTAAAATTCCAGAAGATTTATTCATTTGAAGCCATTTTTAATCAGTGAGCTGAGAAAATGATTATATACATACATACATATATATATATATATATATATATATATATATATATATATATATATACAAATGTAAAAGAACGAAGACTAAGATTTCAGCTTTCAAAACATTAATTTAAAACAGGTCTCAATACAAAGGTAGAGCAATAAATATTTATTTATTATGCAGTGTTACATTAGAACATGCATATACCCACTACAAATCTGTGCATCTTGTTTCAACGTTAACATTTTTCATTTTTTTTAACGTTTCTTCAGGTAGGAAATCACGATCGTGATTTCCCACCTGATGAAACGTTAAAAAAATTAACGTTGAAACAAGATGTACTGTTTTGTAGTTACATGTTCAAATGTAACACTCTATAATATATATATATATATATATATATATATATATATATATATATGTAGTCAAACATAATGAGCCAGACAAACCTACCAAGGTTTCACTTAGGCAGATCGTCAGTGTCAGCTGACCCTGACGATCTGTCTAAGTGAAACCTTGGTAGGTTTGTCTGGCTCATTAGGTTTGACTAGGTTTGCTCTACGTTTGTATCGAGCTCTTTAGTTAGTTGTTTACTCGTATCGGGGTTTTTTCTTTGGGTTTTGAACCTGTATCTGTGCGATTATTTTTGACAGACTTTCATGTTCCTGGCTCTTTCTTTTTTAAAACCTTTTTTGCTCTTCGAGATTGATTTGGCTATTGTTAAATCAAGAATTCTAAGGTTTTTCGACACGAGTATAGTTACCTATATATATATATATATATATATATATATATATATATATATATATATATATATATATATATATATATACGCATGCTGACAAAAACACACGAAAATGGAAATAGATCTAAGAACACACAGGGGCCATTAAAAGGTAAGAATGCCGATAACTCCTTCACCATTTCTCGGACCAATATTACTTGTTATATAACCCTTCACGCAGAACTTTTCACTGCCAGTTCAAGAAAGACATTTGTGTCACTAACAAACAAAAAAGAGAATGTCTCATATCGAGAATATTTAACATCGAAAAAACATACGAAAAAAATTAATTATTTTTAATAATATTTGGAAATCTCCACCCTTTGCCTGATGGTGGTCGCGAGACCGGAAACTCGTGTAGCAAAGTTATGGAAAATAAAGCATAATATTTTTAAAAAATCCACATTACAACCAAAAATGATTTCGTTTTCTCTCTTCTTTTTAATATATATATATATATATATATATATATATATATATATATATATATATATATATATATATATATATATATGTACACGCACATAAAAGGTATTCGCTATGAATTGAGCACTCTGGTAGCCGGTAATGCGTATATCACGTATATAATGTGTTTGAAATGCCCTTTCTGATAGCCTAAGGGTGAGAGACTCCGACTGATGTCAAATCAGTCGGGTTACGATCCCGGATTGAAGCAATCGCATGTCAAGCCACAGTGATCAGCTGTGATACAGCAAAACAGCCTACCTGTTTGAATTCCATTGCATTCACTTACGTGATAATACCTTTGTAATCCTCTTCTTCTCCCTCCATGAGTAAATAGCAGGACAGATCGGGTTCTATAACCTTAGATGGCAACTGGTCTACCGCAGAAAGAAATGGCAACCTACCGCGGGAAAAAATCTGCCTCGTCAGTCATGTATCGAAAGACACATGATCGCCTAAGCGTGTATTACGCATGGCACACAACTGAATGAATATATTTCTATGTATTAAAGGTATTTACTATCCTTAGTCTGGCACAAGATTCCGTTCGTTGGTGCGCTCATAACCATAATTACTGCATTAACGAATTGGTCTATGCGACCATCGCACTATAGCTCGGCGCCCGCCTATTTGTTAGCTTTAACTTAGTAATGTACTAATGAGGCACTAATTTATTTTAAATGCACTCAATAAATTAGCACGATTTACTGATAAGGAATTGGCTTTGATTGGTCCACGAAGGGCGTCTTGCCAAATGTACAAGAGTGTTCGGAAAGTAATTACGTTCTACAAGAAAGGAAATGTTTTCTTAGTCATTTCATCCCAAGCAAGTCACCTTCATCCTTGTGCAAATTACTTGAAACAAAACGAATAATTCTGCTATTATTTACTTTTATCGTATTTTTCCAATAGAACATGACCCAATGCACATGTTAGTACTTCGTATGTCCGTCTTTATTGTTTTAGAATCTCTTTAATGCGATTTGGCATAGAATTCACTAATTTGGAGAAGTCCTCATTGAATTTTGGGTCACTGTACCACACGTCAATGATGGCCGTCACGAGCTTCTCTTTCGTCGTACAGTCCGCGATCTCTCTCTAAGGCCTGCTAGTGTGTTCGTCCAGTGTTACAATTTTCGTACACTTCCTTGGAGTAACGCCCGTCGCAGGCAATGGCCGTAGGACAACTAATCGACAGTCAAGACAATAGTGTCCGGGCGTAATAAAAATCTGATGCAATCACGGTTGACGCAATAATTTTCAAGGCCAAACAAATTTCATCATACACCCCGAAAATAGATTCATATTTGCCACTGCAAATAATCTAATCCGAGGAAAAAAGAGAAATCGATTACACCCTGTCACTCCAGTGGGTCTAAAACTTACCGTATGGTGTTAGAAAGGAAACTAAAGCGGTTGTTTCATTTAATTTGCACGAGGGATGTAGTTCTCAGATTTTACGGTTGAAATTGCTAGATGTAACCGTAAGTTCTATGCTAACGGTTTCTTCTCTCACATTTCTTCCTTGTGAAACTATCTTTCTGCTTCCTGCTTTCCAGCCAACTTTGATCTTCAGAAATTCAAATGCAACTTTCATTGCTATATCCTGTCTTCTTATTTCCTCGTTCTTTCTTCTTAATAATGTCTTTCTTTTTCTCATATTCATTTGTGCCCAATAACCCTTGCGTCTTAGTGACACTATCTCCTTGCTTAAGGTGAAATTATTTTAAACAAAATATTTTAATGATCGAAGCAAATGAAAATCTGTAGGTGCTAATATAGTGAAAATGGAGGATATTTTAGGCGTTTTTTTTGCAGTGTGTACCCTTGCTTTGTCATGTTGCAGAATAACACCTTTTCTGTTTAGCAAAGCATGGACATTTTAACTTAATGCGTCTGTTATCTGATCAAGTTTACTGCCAATAAACTTCTGTAGCGATGGAGCGTAACGGACGACGCCTTTTATATACCACCAGACACAAAGCAAGTACTTCTGTGGAGGGAGTCCTGGTTTTGATATTGGCACTGGCTCCATGTTCTTGAACAATATCAGGCATATACTAATGACCTGTCTGAAGACTGTTCAATACATAAAACATTACGCTGCAAATACGATAATGGTTAAACATATGCTTTAAGCTAACTTCCAATTATGACTTTATGAGTGTTTTCAAATACCTGGAACATATATATATATATATATATATATATATATATATATATATATATATATATATATATATATATATTCTTTGAAATTTGATATATATCTTGATGAAGAATGCTTAAAATCGGGGACAGAGTGTTTGTAGATATGACTGCCTGGATATAGAAATCAACACTGAATCCTTATAATATATACTCCTAAATAAAAGATCAGCGCTCATTTCCAAATTTCAGAAAGAAAATAAATTCCTATTCCGCTACCTACTCCCACGTCACATCTCCAAAAATTAAATAACTAATCACCCACATACTAAAACATTATGTTGAATCAAATACCAAATTCTGTAACTCCTGAGTATATTCAAAATACGTAAAATGAAATAAATAAAATCAAATTAAAAATAAACTATTGTATAAAAGATACAAAGGAAAATAAATAAATAAAATATACAAACCAAAGGTTAGGATTATATTCTAAAAACATTCGTTCTATATAAGCAACAGCAACTGGAAAAAAGCAGTTCCTCAATATCACATTTCCCACAAGCCTAAAATTGCCTAAAATAGAGCTTATACATGATCTGATGATCCCTTAAGGCATGAAACTGTCAATCATCAGGCAGTGTTGATTCCTGTATCCTTACTCTTTCTATATATCTATCTAATCTAGCACATAGACACTATGGTGTTGTATTATATTCTCTCCTTTTACGCAACTTCGTTTCTTACTGTATTAATAAAAACAAGTGAAATTAAGATATCCCAAACTCTTTCGTCAGTAGTAATGTCGGAAATCTTAGTGCTAAGCAGAAAAAAGTCATTAGGCAAGAATGGAATAAAAATAACCAAAGTCGGAGGATAAGAAAACCGAAGGAAGAAAATATTGAAAATATTCCCTCCTACAATTCCCTCCTCTTCAGAATAAGTGCGAATTATTGGCAAGTGGAATATGATGAATATTTATAAGGCAGATTGGTTGAAACCAGGTTTGGCCTTTCCCTGGCTGCTGCAATGCGATACAGACTGTCGACAACCACGTGGTCAGAGACCAGAGATGGAAATCATTAGCTAACACGACCACGAGTGAACGAATGGAAAGTTTCAAGAATACACGCACAGGCACAGAAATAAAAAAATAAATAAATAAAATGACACACCCACTGAATCAGTGGCGTATGCACAAAATACCCTCCGTTAAATGCAGTAGAATAAACTATTACATATAAATTCAATTAACACTGATTCATCTATACTGCTTGTATAGAATTTCTGGCATAAAATTTCAATGTGTAGATAGTCGAGATGATCGCGTATTAACCAGATGTAGAATTTAATTTTGTAAAAATGACATTGCCTCGGCATCATATATAACTCGATCTGGTATTTGGCATTCCCCCTCTCGGTTGTGTCGGTATGTTTTTCTCCCAACTGTCTTCAAGATGGAGAAAGTCGCACTGTCTCTGATTATTACTGAAAGTCAATTCAGCAGACTTTTCAATAGGAAAATGTTTTTTTTCTAGTATCAAAGCACAACAAATATGGAGTATTAAATAACTCAACACATTTGTAGTATAAAAATAGTACAATGCATATTGGCTACTTTTAGCCAACTACTTTTCTGTTATGGAGAAGGTGGTGGAGAGTGAACCCCCTATTTTATTACAGCGCAAACCCATCTCGGGTCAATGAATAGGCACTTCCACAGCCTCATTGCTTTTTTTGTGGGACTTGCGACCGTCACCTGACCCTATCATATATATTCTATTTCAGAAATACGATATATTTCTAGCAACCTCTGTAGCTGTTTCTTAGTAAGATCAATTTTTCTTTTTGTGTCAAACTTACAGTTAACCCTAAGTTATTCTCTGCTGTTTTACGCACAAAATGTTAAAACGTCCACGTGAAACGATGTACAACACTCTTTTAACTGCGTAGCTTTGATGTTTCAACTGCTATCTTGTATCCTATGCATCTTGTTTGATGCAATATACCGTTTTTTTTACGTGATATGAATTGAATAATTTTTGCATCGATATCAGGAGTTTGGCGATCATGACTCTCGACATGGTTTTCATTATTATCTGTAAATTGCCAGGCCTTCTTGGGAAAAGGAGTGGAGAGGTTTCTCCACATTTTCAAAATACGGTTGAATTTCTGCCGCACTACACGCACGCACTCCCCCAATACACACACACACACACACACACACACACACACACATATATATATATGAAGAAATATAGTCTTAAAGTGTGCTATATTTATGGCAAAAAGTGCTCAATATCAGAGATAGAGCGTGTGTCAATATAAAAGTGAACATCAAAGTCAATACTTAGAGGCGACTGTCTGTTTCATGCTGGATGCAATCGTCAGGCAATATATATATATATATATATGTGTAGATGTAATCATGGTAAATTTAAAATAATGGCAATCTACAAAACAGACAATTATTCGTACCTACAAATACAAGAAGAAAAACTTCATAAAAAAATTGAAACCAGCATTAAATAGATCATACCCCCCTCAACACACAGAAAACACAGTATACACACATAATGACCAAATACAGTAGTCGGTTCTGTTATGTTGACATAGAAGATTGCTTTGCGACGATAACGGTCGCATAATATCAGACGCAAATCGTAAATTTATAATGCAGTTCTATGACGTCGTACCACGCGAAAGAACGAAATATTAACTAGAGAACTATATGCAATATACATATATATATATATATATATATATATATATATATATATATATATATATATATATATATATATATATACAAACTCTATATCACCAGTTCAAGAAAGACATTTGCATCACTACCATGCAAAATTTTATTTTTATAATATGTGGAAATATCTATTCTTTGCTTGTATTCTGATTGGTCATCATATATATATATATATTGGTCATCATACCTGAGGCATAAAAAATATGGAGGTTGATTTAAGGCTATTCTTTAAAAAGTATACCCGTAGCAAACTAGTACGTATTTCAAATAAAAGTAGTTGAAAACACTGAGGATGTCATTATGAAAATGAGGTGGGAGATTGTTTTACAAATCAAGAAGATGCGAGTATGATAATTGACAATTTTGGTTTTAAAACGAAAAAATGACCCCCACCCCGAAAAATAACTAACTAACTTTGTAATGTAATGAGTAGATTAAAATTTAGAGAAGTTAAGAAGAAGTTTCGGGCTTAGAAAAAATCTTGTGATAACCACTGGTGAAATATTGAATGAGTAATTAATTGGTTTGATATAAAGCAAAAGAAAATACAGATTCATACAATTCGACATTAGGGAGTTTTACTCCTATCTCAGAATAAACAAAGACAATATCTTTGCCTGATGTTTTTAATCATTTAAGAGAAGAATATTATAAGCTATTGACAGAAATCTTTGCTTTTCCACAAAAACGAAATATGGACAAAGAAAAGGAGAGATTGACGTGGGTATTGGAAGTAACGACGGTGTTGAAGTATCGAAGTTAGTAGGAATCTTTTTGTTATGGAAGCTGTTGTATAATTACGCTAAAACGAAATTAGGCCTCTATAGAGATATGATGAGCTTAGGACAGTAAAAAGTAAAATTGGTAGGCTTAATGAGAAATATCTTCAAAATATAGAATCGTTCTTCCAAGAATACGGACTTAAAATAAATATGGATTCGGACAACTTAATTTAAACCTAACATCAGACGATTACAAGTCATAAAGAAAACAGGCGAATACGCGACTGTATATATAGCCACTGATTCTAATCATCCGACGGTTGTAACGAAATATTTCTATCAAGTGAATAGCCAGTAGATTATCTCTATTTATAAAAGTCAGAATGTGTGTGTGTGTGTGTGTGTGTAACGAATGCACGGCCGCAATTTTCGACGGATTTGCACCAATATTTACATGCACATGCTCCAAGTTAGCGAAAAGGCTAAGACTGACTTTGCATTTCAAAACTCCCATCGATAGTGGAAATAATCGATTTTTTCATGCTTCTACGGCAGTTTTCATGTAGTTTGCAGCCATTTTCTACTGGCCAGAGTGAGAGCCTATAGCTGGCTGCCACGAATAGGCAGGAAGATTCAATTGGCCAGCGTGAGAGCCAACAACTGACTAACACGAATGTTAACTAGCATACTAGCATGCAAAAACAAATCGAT
This sequence comes from Acanthosepion esculentum, assembly GCA_964036315.1. Classification (NCBI taxonomy): domain Eukaryota; kingdom Metazoa; phylum Mollusca; class Cephalopoda; order Sepiida; family Sepiidae; genus Acanthosepion; species Acanthosepion esculentum. Next base: position 151,352,818 of record OZ038475.1, read on the forward strand.
AGCTGCATTCGTCACAAGTGGGAAAAATTTAAATCTGCATGGCACTTTACTCCAATTGGCTCATTCGCTTGCTTAAACAAACGTTGATTCTGATTCCGCAGAACTGGGTTGAGTGTGAAAAAGTATTTTTGTTAACATTCTTTTTTCATTCGGTTTCTCCAGTTATGAGTCCTTTTTTTTTAAAGCTGATCGTTTTGTGTTCATTTTGTTTAGTTTTCTTTTCGTAACAGATTTAATGTTTAGTATAGAGCTTAGAAAAAATTCGCAGTGTGAGAAGAGGCAAGAAGTAAGGCATGTAGAAACATCAGCACGGCAAAGGGCATTCCTTTAAAGGCAAGGAAAGGCAAAAATATTTTAAGCCAAGTGATAGCGATTGCTGTATGAGTCGTACGATTTTTGAATCAAGCCCGGGCAACGCCGGGCCATGCTGCTAGTCTACTATAAAAATGAAGATATTCTTGAGAGAATTAAAAAACAAAGTATACCAGGAAGCCTTGAAAATAATTGGACGCAAAAACGAAATTGAATTTAATAAACAGCAACAAATAACCCCGAAAGAATAGGTGTATGAATATCATATTGTTCAAACCTGCATATAGCAAATCCATTAAAACTAACATAGGAGGGATATTTTTACTTGTAATTTAAAAAAATCGCTTCGCTGTTTCAGAGAAAATGTGTCAAATATTTCATAAAATTAATATAAAAGTTATTGTTGCGGGAAAAATATGAAAAAAATAGATAATCACAATATCATTAAGGGTGAACAAAATAAATTTAGGTGTAATTATAGAATTAAAACTTACTGTCCTATGGAAGGTAATTGTATGGTTAAAAATTTAGTATATGTAGCGAAAACGGAAGTACAAAATAATGTTAATGAGGAGAGTCGATACATTGGAGCTAGCAAAAATAAATGGCAAAAGAGATATTATAACCATAGGTTGAGTTCCAAGAATAAAATATATGAAAATACGAAGGCGCAGTCAACCTATTACTGGATAATCTAAATAGAAGGTAATAGGTACTTAAATATTACTTGGAAAATTCTTGAGAAAGCGGAGCGTGCAAAAATATTAGTGACAAGTATAGGCTATGCATAGAGTGAGAATTAATCTGTAGGTGTATGAATAGTACAAAAAATTTGTTGTACCACCGGACTAGTATCTCCTAACACACACTTTTTCGATTAGTACAGTCGCCTGGGTTCAACTAGATCCATATAGTTATTATTTATTTGCTTATTTTATTTTTCCCACCGAAAGGGCGACTGATATACACTTTTCTTTTACCTTTTTTTCCCATGATGCAATAAATTACGTTGTATTACGGTAATTGCGTATAAATGCTAGGCCCTTCCTTCCTTCATTTGCATTCTGGTCGTCTGAAGATCACGAGAGCGTGAAACGACTTGAGCTGTGCTTTGCAGAGTTGACGCTGTGAAGTGTTTTTGGCTAGGTGTTGAACACTGCTATTTACTGCTTACGTAGTTGGTTGCCTTTTGACCTTTTCTTTGTTAGTTTGATTTATTTCTTGTGTAAGGTTTTTTGAATTTTTTGTTATTAATATCTACCCCACTCCTCTTTTTTTAGTAGGTAGTCTGTTGATTTGGTCACACAAACATTTTGGAATTGTATCTCTCTCGCTCTCTCTCTCACTCTCACTCTCTCTCTCTCTCTCTCTCTCTCTCTCTATATATATATATATATATATATATATATATATATATACAGGGTGACCACAAAAAACGGGAATTTTTGAAGTGCGTATTGCCAGACATGAGCAGGTGGCAACACTACGAGACAGTGACCTTGAGCAAGTAAACATTTCACCATTTTAGTAACGAGAATGAAATTCACATTATCCCAGCTGAGATGTTGCAGCAGTCAATGAGGAATCTCGACAGCAGATTTCAAGAATGCATTCGTACAGGAGGACGCCATCTACAGGACGTAATTAAAAAAAAATGAAAATTCCATCATTGTTTCTTAAATGGCATGTTTTAAGGTTTCAATTACTATGAATTAAATATTTTTCTTCCATCACTCGTGGTTTTATTGGATTGTTAAAAAGTTCCCGTTCTTTGGGGTCACCCTGTATATATATATATATATATATATATATATATATATATATATATATATATATATATATATATATATATATATATATATATATGTATATACGTGTATGTCTGTGTGAATGTGTTTATGTATGCATGAGTGTATGTGTATTGAGATATATATATATATATGTGTGTGTGTGTGTGTGTTAATAAATTTTTCGCGGAATTTGAACATTAATATAACAATCCTTATATCTATTTTCCATCGTTTCTTTCGAAAACTGGTTTGTACACATTGGTTTACAAACGGTACTAATCAAGAAAAGATAGCTCAAAAAAGTAGATATCTCTCATTAAAACAGAAAATATGCATACATACATGTATATACATACACGCATACACACACACACGCACACACACACACACACACACACACACACACATATATATATATATATATATATATATATATATATATATATATATATATATATATATATAAGCGAAAGCGGTGTTGGGGAGCATTTCCTTCGCTTCATTCAGGCAGCAGTCGTTGCAAAACATCCAAGCACGATCAGCGCATGCGCACTTAAATTCATCCCCCCACCGTCGCATGTCGAGTTATTTAATCGAGTTGGCGGTCTGTCCGCCTACCCATGAAATATAATTTTGACCAAATGTTTAATCCAAGGTTAACTGGGATGCAAAACAATAATGGCCGACAAAGGTGACCTTGTTGAGAAAAGTTGGAATCTTTGGGAGCAAAAAGTAAGATTAATTATACATTCTAGCCAGATTTCATTATACAACTAAGATTCTTTCACAGCAAATATTTGTATTAACTATTCGACATTCCTAAGTGCTTCAAGATATCTTTATATGATTAAATAAAGAACAAGTTGCAAAACATAAATTCAACACGTTTCGCTGTTTTAGACAGACTCCCTAGGGGATATTTCCCCGATCAGTACAATCTTAAACTGTTTAAGTCTACAGTTAACCTTTATCTTCCCCTCCAGTCCATATAAATTACTCCTAATCGTAACCCTCTATTACGAGTGACCCCCGGGCCTTGTACAGGGTGAATCTTCCTGTAAATAAATAGAAACAATTACGTCAGCGTTTATACAGGGTGACCCCAAAAAACGGGAACTTTTTAACAATCCAATAAAACCAAGAGTGATGGAAGAAAAATATTTAATTCATAGTAATTGAAACCTTAAAACATGCCATTTAAGAAACAATGATGGAATTTTCAGTTTTAAAAAATTACGTCCTGTAGATGGCGTCCTCCTGTACGAATGCATTCTTGAAATCTGCTGTTGAGATTCCTCATTGACTGCTGCAACATCTCAGCTAGGATATTGTGAATTTCATTCTCGTTACTAAAATGGCGAAATGTTTACTTGCTCAAGGTCACTGTCTCGCAGTGTTGCCACTTGCACATGCCTCGCAATACGCACTTCAAAAATTCCCGTTTTTTTTGGTCACCCTGTATATGTTTAAACAGGATTTTTAACTAAAATTTCGGACATGCTAAGAATGAGGAAAAATTTCAAAAAATACTTTGGTATTTCTCTATAATGAAAGATACATTTAAGATGAAAAAAAATGTTATCAAGTTTCAGGCCGTTCTTGTCATGCTATCGATTTTTATGAAGGTACCTATGTTTATGTATATATCAATGTATACAAACTAATATTACACATTCATTTCCAATATTCGTCATATTTAGCATTAAAAAAAAATCCCTAATTTTTAATTCACATTTAAATTAAACCAATAGTTCAAGAATTAAACACACACGCATGCGCCGTGAGGCAAACACGTGACGCCCACACAACCAAATTAAAGCAAAACAGAATTTAAAAACGCAATTAAATAAACTCGTGTCGTCTACGTAAAATGAACAATTGAAAAAAATATCATTTCACTATTCCCCTCTCCAAAATTTTGATATAACTAAATAAATAGTGGAACCTGTCTATATTTCTGAGACGAGGTATTATGTACACTATTTACATTATTCGGCCTATTGTCCTCATCTTTGTCACCATATTTATTACAACGTTTCGTGTAAACTCCGACCTTCTTCAGGTGGTTGGAAGGTCGAACTGAACCCTTTATTTCGGGGTAGACTGTTCTAGTTCCACGTGCAAGGTTTAATGGATGTCAGTTGTCAGTTATCTGTTAATTCCCCTCTCAAACTTCTCCACTGCCTTATCCGGGTATTGAACTCGCACTCTTTGGGTCCTGTCACTGGATCTAACTAACGCCTTTATCCACTGAGACATGTGTCCTTGAGCGAAATAAAGGGTTCAGTTTGAGATTCCAACCACCTGAAGAAGGCCGAAGCGTACAACGACCGAAACGTTGTAATAAATATGGCGACAAAAATGAGGACAATAGTCCGAATAATGTAAATAGAGTACATAATACCTCATCTCAGAAATATAGGCAGATACTGAAAGGCCGAAACGTTGTAATAAATATGGCGACAAAAATGAGGACAATAGTCCGAATAATGTAAATAGTGTACATAATACCTCATCTCAGAAATATAGGCAGATACTGAAAGGCCGAAACGTTGTAGTAAATATGGCGACAAAAATGAGGACAATAGTCCGAATAATGTAAATAGTGTACATAATACCTCATCTCAGAAATAGAGACAGATACTGAAAGGCCGAAACGTTGTAATAAATATGGCAACAAAGATGAGGACAATCGTCCGCATAATGTAAATAGTGTACATAATACCTAATCTCAGAAATATAGACAGATACTGAAAGGCCGAAACGTTGTAATAAATATGGCGATAAAGATGAGGACAATAATCCGAATAATGTAAATAGTGTACATAATACCTAATCTCAGAAATATAGACAGATACTGAGAGGCCGAAACGTTGTAATAAATATGGCGACAAAGATGAGGACAATAGTCCGAATAATGTAAATAGTGTAAATAGTGGAACATTTTAAGTTTATCAAGATTTTCCTAATCGTTCCTTATTTAACCATTCTGTCGGATTTTAACTCATGTTGTCAACTCAATAATGAGGTAAACAATTACCCTGTTAATTTCAACTTATAATATCTGTGTTTATTCGAAATATTTACAGCAACTTATTTGGAGGTGTAAGATTTTATTACGTAACCCCAGCGTTGGTTATCATCATCATTTATTCAGTTAGCGCATTTTGTGCCGCTGTGGTCACTACTCTCCTCGATCTCTTTCTGTCTGATGTTGCCTGTACAGATTCAGACACCGCCATTACAGTCCACCTCTTAATATTATCGAAACACAATATGGATGCCCGTACCTGGCACCGCTTGCTCTCCACTCGCCCCAGCAAAATAACCTTATCGAAGTCGCCTCGTCGCATGAGACCCAAAGTAACGGAGCTTCCTTCGTGCCATCTGCTCTCTCAAAACGCACCTTGTTCTGATGGTATCTAGCACCCACTTATTAGCGCGTCTCGCTGTCCATGGAACTCTAAGAAATCTGCACACATCTCGAAAAGCATCAAATCTTGTCTTTCCCTCTTGGTTAGTGCCCATAACGCGCACCCGTAGCCGGCGATGCCGAAAGCAGTGAATCGTATTAATTTCATTAATCATTTTTTCATTATAATGTCAACAGATATGTAATACTATAGTTATTGTAATTTAATTTTTAATGTCACATATATAAATATTGCCATAGACCATCTTCTTTTACATGCTGTGTCCCTTCAACACACAGGCGGTCAAGGCTCTCCACAAATCCCTGTCTATTACAATGCTTAGTAATATTTACTTTTTATTATATCTTCCAGTCCATGTTCTTCCATCCATTTACCCTGCCACTATTATCTTCAATATGTCTTGTGAGTGACAAATTCTCTAAGTCTCTTTCCTCATTATGTATCCAGAAATGTCAGGTGTCTCTCTCTGATTTTAAGTACAAGTGCACTATTTGTTTCCATTTTCCTTAAAATTTCCTCTTTGTTTACGAGTTCATTTCATGTTATTCTCAGCATCCTTCGGTAGAACTACATAATGTCTATTTTTCATCTGTGAGGAGATTTCCAGGCATCGCTGCCATAGATATTACATAACAGATTAACTTTCTTAGTTTCTAATGAAACATTCCTGTTTGTGAGTACTTTATTTATTTTATTTTATTTTTTGAACTATTGATATGTAACTGATTTGAAATTTCTGTTTTTCAAGAAATTTACTTTGGATCATTGCTTATGCTTATTTCACCCTAATGGTCTTGAAATGGTGCAAAAAATGATGGGAATAAGAGGAAAGGATGACAACGAGATACATCTGCAACAAGATAGCGACGAGATGCGTGATTGTGATGAAAACTGGACTGAAATTGAAAAAGCGTTTGAAAAGGTTGTCAATTTTATGGAAAGAAAGCCAGCATTCAGCTATGACGATTGCAATAACGTACGCAAAATTAAAAAGTGTCTTTCTTTTAAAAAATTTCAAGAACAAAAGCAAAACGAAATGCGGAAAAAATTGAGAATGACATTAGAAGAAAAAGAATCATCATGCAACAGCTATTAAAAAACCCTCGTTACATTATTTGTTTTGTAAAATGGCATACTTAATTTAATGAATTTTCATTAACATTACATAATTTATTTCTTTTTCCTTAAAATCAATTCCGTTATATTTCACTAACCATTAGCTTATTTTGTTTACTATAAAACATTGAAAATAAATGTCAAACCTGATTTCAGTTCTTTTATTTTAATCTAAATATAACCACTCATATCTGGACTTTGTAACCAATTCCTCATATCCGGAAGGCCTTCTTAGTTCGATTGTCTGGGATTCTACTTTATTGTAAAGTGATGGGAAAGTAACTTTGGAAATTTCTTAAAATTTGAACATAGATCAAATGAGAATCAAACAAATGAAGTGAAAATGTTTCTTTTAAACAAATTCACTCGAAGCAAGGCATTAAAGCCACTGAGACACAAGGGCGTTACTGGATGCGAAAGAATTAGAAAACAAAAACACCGCTAATTTTTCTTATTTATATAAGTATAGTCTGGTTAAGCATAAGTCGTTTAATATCAATTTTATTGTGGAAACATTGATTTGCATAATAAAATCTGACACAGTATAGTAATTCTAGGGTAGGATCAGTTTATTACTTACAAACAATAGAAAACCGATCCCCAATTTTATGTCCAGTAGAATGTTATATTAATATTTAACGTAAGTATATCTTGAGAATTTTATAATCATCGATTGTTTAATATGAATTTTGCTGTAAAAACGTTGACTTACATCATAACTGTTGATTAACTGATTTGTTATTTTATGGATTATCAACCCTTGTTGCATTACTTTAAATCAAAGCTTATTTCGAATTGCAGCAGGTTGCATCATAACATCTGACGTAGGTTTGTTATCCTCCGGTGGGATCAATTTATTACTTAACAATAGAAAACCGATCCCCCATTTTATGTCCAGTAGAAACTTATTAATATTCAGCATAAATATATCTTGAAAATTTTCGTCGGTTGTTTAATACCAAATTTATTGTGGAAACACTGACTTGCATCATAAAATCTAACATAGCTTAAGCGCAAAATCTTTTGCTCATTAGCTGATTTTATTAAAGAGAACGTCCTGGGTAAGACGTTAAATTAGATCCGCGTCCTGGGTAAGACGTTAAACTACATTCGCGTCATGCGTAAGGCGTTAAACTACACCCGCGTCCTGCGTAAGACGATAAACTACATCCAGCAGCAAGGCCTCTGATCAGGAGGTTTTGAGGATCGTGGAACCACCTCTTAATTGCTGGTGTTCCCAGGTAACCCTGACCCGGGGTGGTAGCACCTGTTAGGGTACCAGCTATGGGAAAATAGTTAACTATTACCAGCAATACTTTATTGAGAAAATTATTACCAGCAATACAATTTTGAAGGAAAAATATTACCAGAAACAGATTTTTGACAAAACAAAATATTAGCAGCAATAAAAAATGTTGTCGGCCTTAAATAACCCATTGAGGTTGATATGCCGTAAAACAAAATAAACCAAACCAATCTAAACCAAAGAATGCATATTCTGTTCATACGAATCTATCCTAAAAATGTTGTCGGCATTAAATAACCCATTGAGGTTGATATGCCGTAAAACAAAATAAACCAAACCAATCTAAACCAAAGAATGCATATTCTGTTCATACGAATCTATCCTAAAAATGTTGTCGGCATTAAATAACCCATTGATGTTGATATGCATAAAAACAAAATAAACCAAATCTATTACAGAGAAAAAGAATATGATTTCATAAACCTCATACTAACAGAATCAAAAGCGTTTCTTGTTTGCTAATATGACCCCCAAGATTGTTTCCTGAATTACTTTTATCGTGTTCTGATAAGTGATCATGTGTTATCATTTATAGCTCGAGACAGGCGTTTATAAAAGTGATTGCCAAGTTTTGCAATATATATTTCTGATTTAGTGATACAAGAAAATTTAACAGCGTTATGGGCACACGCACACGCACACACACACATGTGTATGTAGTTTTTCTTGTAATTTAGTTGTATTTTGTAATTTACAGTTGTTTTTGAAATTATATGTTCGTTTATAATTGCGTGGACGTGACAAGAATAGACATAACAAAATATTTATAGAGTTATTGTGTTTCTGCAGGAAATTACTCCGATGGAAAAACAGATGGAATTGATTTTATTACAAATAAAATGGACAAAATGATGTCAGCATTTGTTGATGACAACCCATAATGGTTTATCGAAGTCTGTGAGTCCAGAAAAAAAAATTCTACATGTAATTCTTATTTCATTTCAGTAACCAACTCGTGCTTTTTGCTTTTTTCTTCTATCCACCGTGTCTTTCCTGCATTGGCTGATCATAACTCTCCACAACTGCCTATCATTTGTAGCTCGAAGTAAGGTTTGTTTTTCATCACCCCTTCTAGTCCATGATCTGTCATTCATCTGCACACGCTTGTTAGCAAGGTTACTCGCTGATTTCCACTTTTCCTCATGCTTTCAATATGGCCTGTTAGTTTCAAATTCTCCAAGCTTTCTTTTCTCATTTTGTGTCCTAGAAATTTCAACTGTCTTTTTCTGATGTTAAGTATACGTGTACGTTTTGTTTCCATTTTCTCTAAAAAAAAAAATTCCTCGTTACTTACATATTCATCCCATGATATTCTCATCATCCTTCTGTAGAAATTTCTGTTGCCGCAAATCTCAAATTTCCCAAGCCCTCTTTCCTCATTATGTACTCTACAAATTTCAACAGTGTCCTTCTGATGTTACGTATAAGCGTCCTTTTTGTTTCTCAGTCTTCGTCATTGCTCACATATTTTGTCCATGGTATCCTATCCTCATCATGCTTCTGTAGAACCACATTTCTGTTGCCGCAAATCTCTTCTTCATATGTGTGGAGTTTGCTGAGCATTCACTGCCATATAGGAAGATTGATATTATATAACAATAAAAAAATTCATTCTTTGTTTCTAGTAAAATCTTCCTCTCCCTTAATACATTAATTATCTCTTGGAAGTCATATTCTGCTATCCGAAAGCGCCTTCAGATTTCGGTGTTGCACCTTCCGTCTTCTGTGAAAACACTTCCCAGATATTTAAATTGTTGAGCTTACTTGATTTTGACATCCCCATTTTGTAATTTGCTTGTTGAGCTGCCCCTTTTGCTGACAACCATACATTGTTTTCTTGCAATTTATGTTTAGTTCTTTCTTCGCACTTTCCAGCACTAGCTTCTGTAGGTGTTCTTGGAGTTTCCTTTCTGTATCTGTTTCTCAATATTGTGTCCACTGCATATCTTATGTTGTTAAGATTCTGGTCGCCAATAATGAATCCTGAAAGAACTTCTAGTTCCTCAGAATCGCATCACTGTATAGGTTGAATAAATCCGATGCAAGCATATTATTGTGTTCAATTCATTTGCCATGGTTTCCATTGTAATAAATAGGAAACTTCGCTTTCGAAAAATGTTATCGTGTATGTGTGTGTGTGGATGTGTGTGTGTGAGAGAGAGTGAGAAAGAGAGAGAGTGTGTGGGTGTGTTTGTCTGATATATATATATATATATATATATATATATATATATATAAAAGAAAGAACAGTAAGATATATAATCCGGTGTTCTTATTGATATTTTTTATTTTTATTTTTACAAAACAGTGCTCAATGTAAATTTACAGAGCATAAATATTATAAACTAACTGATTTAAAATATGTGTTTTTCGCTACACAGTAATAACCATGTTACAAACATGGAAGCTAAAAACTTCAAATTTAATTTTATAATTTCTCTGTATCCTTGGAAACGGGGAATTATGAATGTATGTGTGCGTTTAAAACTCATTAAATTTAAAAATAAGTTATTTCAATATTTGCTGAAGATGAAATGGAACTAATGCTTTTAATTTAATTATAAAATCAAATTTGAAGTTTTTAGCTTCCTTTTTTGAAACATGGTTATTACTGTGTAGCGAAAAAAAACATATTTTAAATCAGTTAATTTATAATATATATATATATATATATATATATATATATATATATATATATATATATATAAGTAAAAGTAATATTTCTAATTAGATAAAGTAAAATAGTAGCTGATAATGAAAATCAAATAACCAGTCGCAAACATTCTAATCTCAGCTTCAAGTTAGCTCAAAGTGAATTTAAGATTTTCAAATAGAACTATATCGTTGCACACGTGTCAAGGGTTCTGTGCTAAACGATTATTTATTCACAATAAATTACTATTGTTAAATTAATTGCAGAATATGAAAAAATACAAGCTGGGATATATTTATTTGGTAATATCTGTTATTAATCAAATCCATATTATATTCTGCCTGTCACACCAGCATGGGTCACGCTAGACTCCAAAAGAGCAACACCATACGTTTTCTTGGCCTAACGTTTTCTACAGACATGATGTGGAGCGACTACATCGAATCAATAGCTGCATCTACTGCAAGGAAAGTTAGGTCACTGTGTCGTGCCAGAAAATCCATCTTGCACATTTACAAATCTACCATTCGTCCTTGCATTGAATACCGTTCCCATATCTGGTCTGGTGCTCCTGCTGTACACCTAGAGATTTTTGGCAAAATTCAAAGAAGGATCTGTAATATCATCGGTCCTGACCCGGCATCTCGACTTCAGTCCCTTTCTCATCGACGTGACGTGGCTTCCCTCTGTCCTTTCTACAAATATTTCCATGGCAACTGTTCTGACGAGATTTTTCTCAGGTACCCCGACTACATGAATCTAAGCGTGCGACTAGATTGGCATCAAGTCCCACTTTTTTATTATTGAAATAGCTAAATGCAACCGCCACTTCTACTCCAACAGTTTCTTTTCTCGCACTTCCCGCCTGTGGAACTCCCTTCCGTTTACTTGCTTCCCTGATAACTACAACCTTAGAAAGTTTAAATGCAACTCCAATCACCATCTTCTGTCTTCTGGAATCCCGTTTATGTTTCTTTCTTTCCTCAATTCTCCCTATTTTCAGTCTTCTCATTCACTTTTATTTTCTGTAACCCTTGCGTTCTAGTGGTATTAGCGCCTTGCTTGGGGTGAAATGATTAAAGAAATTATATATCCAGTGCAACATTTCAGCCATTCTGGGGGGTAAATTGTAACACTTCATATCTTCTCAATTTTTGTGTCATCCTGCACAACCTCTCGTCCTACTTTGAACTGCCTGTCCCAGTCAGAAACCATTAATCTTTTTATAGCATGTTCTTCATAAGCCATGGGTAACAGTCAAATATAAAAAGCAGAATGATTTATATAAAAGTAAAATTTATATAGTCTATTGCTTTGCTATGATTAGTGTTTTAAAATGTATTTAATTGCACTATAAGTAAAGTATTTGTATCTACATCAGCGCAAACATCTATTTATTAGATATTTAATTATCCCTCGTTATTGTGTCAAACGAAATTTACTAATTTTACTAAAGTGTTTAAATTAAATTCCACATGAGACCCAAGCGACGAGTGCCACAAATAAAACCTCGTAAAAGATGGCCAAGGTTATCTGGTGTTATTTGACAAGATTATAAACGACAAATTCGCCCACCTTCACTTCGTAATGTCATTTAACGGCTGGTTGTACAGAGACACAGCAAAAAACGGGCGAAGGTAAACTGAGTTAAATAACAAAAACCTTAGGAAATTTACAAAAACTATACTGCTGTCGATTATTTTAAAAGGATTAGAATCTTTGGTCGCATACGATTGTTACCTACCATTGAGCGTTAGTAACCATTAACTTTGGTTTCACACCATTCTCAATGCGCTCTGGAGCAATTTCATCGTAAAAAAACCGTGTTGCAAAGATGGAGAACCTTGGCCTTCTTTTCACAAGTTTTTATTTCTGACATTCACCGCTTGGGTCTCATCTGGAATTTAATTAAAATACTTTAGTAAAATCAGTAAATTTCGTTTGACACAATAAAGAGGAATAATTGATTATCTAATAAAGTGATTTTAGTTCTAATGTAGATTCAAATAGTTTTCTTATGGCGCAATTAAATAACATTTAAAACACTAATCATAGTTTGAAACGTCAAGGAAAGCAATAGATTATATTATAAACTTGGAGGTCACAATTTCACTTTTACGTAAATCATACTAAACCTTCAGATTTTTATATTTCTTTAAGTATCGTTTGACACAATAAGCATTAGTATCAACTATTAAAAGCATTTCGTGGAGCATTTATCCAGCTAATTTGTTTTGAGATAACATTTTTTCCTCACAAAATTCCGAGTTAGGCCTAAACACACCGTATATGTCGACCCCCACAAAACATACGGTATCCAACTAGTGTATCAGCTGTTAGACGCAATCTATGATATAGCGTTCATAGAATACTGAATTTGTCTTACTACTTTATTATATTAATATAATATGCCAAATATGTTCACCAAATAAGTTTTAGTGGGGGATAGATTTGTTTCAGCCTGTTGGGGGTCTGCTAAATGGTTTAAAGTAATTGTTAGCAGTGCTGTCCCACTTGTTGACGCCTCGGTCATAAAGGCTTGCATTTTATATCCGCCATATAAGTCAGCCCCTAGTTTTGGAAATATGTTTTTAGGCTTGAAAACTTGACTTGTACGCGATAATTTACTGTATCTGGGACATGTGTTTTAATCAAATATATGTTTGTGTTTTTATTTATTTATAAATAGAATATTGTATTGTACTTATGGTGTAGTAATGGATAGCGGATCGCATTGAGGAATCGGAGAGCCGAGTTCGAATTCCAGTTAAAATCCATTACATTCACTTACGTGCTAATACCCTTAGTAAAGGTATGAATCCTCTTCTTCTTCCTCCCCAGCTATGGATAAATAGTAGGACAGACCAGGTTCTATAGCCTTGGATGACAACTGGTCTACTGTAGAATGAAATGGCAACCTACTGCGGGAAAAAATCTACCTCGTCAGTTATGTATCGAAAGATACATGATCGCCTAAGCGTGTATCACGCATGGCACATAACTGACTGACTTAGTTTGTATAATAAAACCTGGCATCCCCCAAAACATGTTCAGATATAAACTGAAAATTATTGACCATATAAATATAAAAATATTTTGAATATGTTATCAATATCGTTTTCTTAATAGTCCCAGTTTTATTGTGAAAATGTTGTCTTGCATAAATGTGACATTGTTTTAGGTAGACTGTTTTTTGAGTCATAAGTGTCCTAACTGCACAACAAAAACACAATTAGCTTACAAAACGCTTGAATTGTGTCGCAGAATCGCTTGCAGACACAACTGATTTCATTCCGACTAAAGCCATCCACAGGAAGTGCTGCGATTAAAATCTGTTTAGTGAATAAAGGGAAGTTTACGTTCAAATCAAAACTAGTGTTTGCAAAGTAGAGGAAATTCATGCTGCTTCTATTTTTACCCATTTTCAACATGGACGTCGCGACAGAAAAATAATGAGCATTCCCCGAGGGCAGACAGAAATAGACTGCACCCCACCTCAGACGCTAAGTCTCAGTCAGAATATAATTAATGAAAAGAAAAAAATCTTAATACTAAATATCCTGCTATGGATAAATACAGCAATAAGTCAATGTCTAGTCAACAGAAAATATAATAGTAGGCGTCCTTTTATCTCGCGAGAGAAAGGTAGCGCCCTGTTTGTTAAAAATTCAGTCCTTTGGTAGTGAGACTAGAGTGACCTGTCTATGGCGCAGGTTTGGGTGATGGCATATGGAGGTTGTGCTCAGCTCAGACTACATTGTCCTCATCTCACGGATGTACCAACAAGATTCAAAGAAATACAGAGCATTACATTTGGGGTTGGCTTGGCTGCAGGGGTTGCCGGAACGTTGTCAATGTTGACAAACAACTGCCTTAGGGTTTTCACCCCAAGTTTTCTGTCTGGGTTTACTTTCATAGACTTTTCCGGATTTGGATATGACTGCAATACAGGGAAGTTTTAAATCAGAGTTTTCCTTCCCATCGATAAACTGCCTTCCTGGGCTGTAAAGCTGCATCTACACGAAGTAGCTGGTTATGAGGCGACAGTTGTCCGCCTTCACCAATCTCCAGCTTGTCAGAGGCTATTTGAGACGAATGCCACGGAAACATTTTATAGACAGTGGGAGCTTGTCCCCACTATCACTCCCGGATATAACCTTTGGAACATATATATAATGTACATATATAAACATTATATACATTTAGAAGCTCCCACAAATTTATAGTCTTTTTTAATATATAAAACATTAGGTTAAAAAAATAAAATAAACACAAATATTGAAAAGTTCGTTTATACTGGATACAGAGAGAAAGAAAAACCTGACAATATAAATCTGGATTTAAGCCTAAAATACTCGGAGATTATGAAGTCAATATAGAATAAAATAATGTATACTACCGTTTTGACAGTAGTAACACCTAATCTATCAATGGATACAGATTTAATGAGAGTAGAAAAAGCAAAGCTGATAAATATAACTTTAGGTAAGCAAAAACAAAAAGAAAAAAATAAGACAAACGACGATTAGGTTAGTTGTATAAAAGCAAATAAAGGCTAATACAGAAAACCCGGTAACTCTGGAAAAAAGTTGAAAGAGATAATAATAATAATAATAATATATATATATATATATATATATATATATATATATATATATATATATATATATATATATATATGTGTGTATAGAGTTAGGTAATGAAAAGTTTGGCAATCCGTATGGATAATCCCAAGGAGAATGTAATCCAGAGAGCTCAATGTCAAACCAGAGCGAATATTAATTTAATTAAAATAAAAAACAACAACAAAAAAAAAAATTTAAGGGTTTATTAATTATATTTTATTTCCCCAGGAAATCTGTTTGGTTTCAATCCTGGCTTGAGGAATTCGGATGTCTAGTCGCACTGAGGAGCTGTGATACAGCGAAACAGTACTGTCTGCGAATGACATAATTTAGCTCTTGAAAAGATATTTCAATTGAGGACTGTTGAGAGATAGGCTAATTCTATAAACAACAGTCACCTGCGCTAATGCAAAGCTCTTCAGTAAAATGAATAGAGCACTCAGGTTGATTGGCATTTGTTTACATTCGTATAAACCATACGCTAGATTTAGCTGTTTCACTCTGCTGAATGACTGACACCAAATCGATTGGGTTTCGATCCTGACTTGAGGCATTCGGATATCTAGTCGCACTGAGGATCAGCGAAACAGTACTGTCTTCTAATGACACACACACACACACACACACACACACACACACACACACACACACACACACACATATATATATATATATATATATATATATATAATGATTTATTAACAGATGCTGTTCGGTAGATGTATGAAAGTTCTTGTAATGTGATTGTCAGTCAATGATTCTGATTTCAATTGAACACTGTTGCATGGCAAGCTAATTCTATAAACAACATTCGTAAAGAACAATACGTTAGAATGTCGAATGAAGATAGCTCAGTGGTAGCAGCTATGACTAACTCCAAATCGGTTGAATTTCAATCCTGGCATTCGGATGTCTAGTCGCAGGAGCTGTGATACCACTGTCTACGGATGACATAATGTAAAAGGTATATATATATATAGATAGATGGCATATTTTCATTCAAGTGTGTGGTTAAATAATTTGTCTATTTATTTTAGTTTTAATCTTTCAAGTCCACGAATTAATTTCTTGGCGTTTGTAGAAAAAAATGAATTTGAAACGCTGTAAACGAAAATTGAAAAACTATTTTAAATTTATGGAGCTACTGTATACACATCCACATATATTTAACCCCCTAAAGATGGTCTCTGATGAGATTGAAAGTATTTGAGAAAATAAAATTATTTGAAAGAAAATTTTGAAATGTTTCTTAATGAATTTTCTACAGCCAACAATAAAAAACTAAAATAAATAAACAGAATACGTCTAAATTATTTAGCCAAACCTTTTGAATGAAATTATGCTACCTATAGGAGTGTACCTTTAAATGTTCTGAGATTGAACTATGCAATCGCGGAAGATGGTCTCATGAGATTGAAAGTATTGGGGAAATAAAAAATATTTGAAAGAAAATATTGGTATTTTACTTAATCAATTTTCAATCGCCACCAAGAAATTAATTCGTGGACTTGAAAGGATTCAAACTAAAATAAATAAACAGAATACGTTTAAATTATTTAAACAAACCTGCTTGAATATAAAAAGATATATAATTAATATTCAACAGATAAAAATTTCAGGTTAGATTTAATAAGAATTATTTTACAAACAAAAGGTGTTTTCTCAAATGATGTATCATTGTTTCTTCTCTTGCACTTCTCGACTGAGAAGTTCTCTTCCGGGTTCTTGCATTCCTGTCAACTCGGATCTTCAAAAATTCAAATGGAACGTCAATCAAATGGAACGTCATTTTCTGCTAAATCGTGCTCTTTTATTTTCATTTCTCTTCAATGACGTTTTCCAATTTCCTTCACTCTCAGTATCAACTTGTTTGTTAGTGGCTTTATCACCTTGCTTGGGGGTGGAAGTTCTTTTTCCGTGTGGTCAAATTTTAGTGTTATATTTAATTTTTGGCTTACGACCATATCACATTGAAATACCAGTTCTCGTTCGATCATCGAAGTTAAGCAACTTTGAGCCTGGTCATTACTCAGATGGGTGACCACTTATAAATGCTAGATGCTGTAGGCTAGGTGACTAGCCGGCCATGGATACAATCTTGCTATTTATACTAACAGAACACCTCGATATATGGAGGTGCTTCTGGGCTGGGAGGTCGCTAGACCTAACTGGGTGTGTTCTGGAACAGGGACACAATAAACTGATCATAGTGTCGGTATTGAACTCATTATAGCAAGCATTTGAACCATAATGCCTCATCGATATGCCAAAGTAAATCCGATGTAGGTATTTACACTATTCAGTCTTGTACAGTACAAAATCTGTATTAATTTGAAAGACGTCTGTATGAAGGAAATATAGGCATTTTCTGAGTTTAGGTTGGTTTGGACACTACAATAATTTTGAGCACCCGATGAGGATCGAAATCATTAGTATTTAGTAATTTCTTTAATGTTTATGATAATCAAGGGTGTTTCATTAAGACGGATCAAAGTCAGTGGTAAAGAAATCAGTGTTATTGGTGAAAATTTATTTATTTCTCAATTAGATCATGTTATTTACGTCATGGCAATTATGTGTGAAAAATAATATCGCCCAAATGTCCGCCAAGGCTTCGGCGGCACACCTCCACACGATGGTCAAAATCTTTGATGACGTCTCTGCATAGTTGCTCCTCGATCTCACCAATATGCCTTATTATCTCATCCTTCAGTTGTTGAACTGTTATTAGCTTGTTGGCATAGACCTTACTTTTGAGATGACCCCAAAGGAAGAAATCTAAAGGCGTCAAGTCGCACGATCGTGGTGCCCAATTGTCTTCGCTGTTTCGAGAGATGATGCGACCTGGGAAGTGCGCGAAATGAATTTTTGTTTGAATGTCCATTTTCGTAATCGGCTTCGATAACTTTAACACGTTGTTTGATTGTTAATCTTTGTACGGTTGAAATTGCCAAGTCGTTAAATCTGAAAGAAAAAGAAAAAGAAAACTCATTAGACGCTTAAACTTAATTCACATTTAAAATCGGTCCAAGTTATTGGAACGCCCTTTATTAGCCGTTTTCTAATAAAGAAAGATTCAGCACTCATTGACCGAGCAATCAGAGCTACAGGGTTGAAAATTAATAAAATCTTTCAATTTTTTTTTAATAGCTTTGTCAAGTACAGAAACTGTTATTGCTTTTACTATTATTGATAGGGGTTTCCTTCCTAAACTTTTGTTTGAAGTAGTGTGGAACGTCAACATATAGATTATGTTATTATTTTATTTTCAAGTTACAATCATCCATTTTAGTTGTTGCTGCTCTTGAGAGTCCTCAAGTGATGTGGTTTCTGATTTTTTCTGTACAGTTATTTTGTTTGTGATTCTGTTGAGCCAGTTTACAGGAATCGAAGAAGGATGGTAATCATTAAAACCTACAGGCTTCATTCGCTCGAAGCCATTTTGAACCACAGATTTGAAAAAGCGGTTGTATACAACTGACAGTTCATTTTGGGACGAGCTGTCGCTATTTATGACATCCACGTGAAAGTCTACTCTGTTTATTAACTAGCGATTACTCCGAGACGAGTGGCACAATAAGCTAGTTTCTGAAAGATTGTCTCAATAATCCGAACCAACCCGGAGTTTCTCGTTAGTTTTATTTTTTAATATCAATGCGAGTGAATACAGAAAGAAAGACTGTGTTGAGTCAGACCTTCTTGGAAAGTGTCTACTGGCATAGGAAATGAGAATTCGAACTCCCGACCTTGGTTCCAACATCGGATTTTGGAGCCAACTGAAAATAGGCACCCACTTTAGTCACTTTACAAACAACAAAGAAATGCTATTCCTTCAATTCCTTGTACGGTGTACGGCCACAACAGGAGTCACCTAGTGACGACCGAACCTATTAGTAATAGTCAGTGAGACGGGTTAATCATTACACCATGGCGATCCACTCCAATCAAGGAGTGTTTCTTTCATTGTTCAAGATAATAACATGGGGTTGCTTATAGCACGTGACAACCAGTAACCCTTTGTGTTACTCGAACAAGAACCTAATGACACATAAAACCATACATTATATATATATATATATATATATATATATATATATATATATATATATATATATATATATATATGATTTTGCTTACAGCCTCCTATATATATATATATATATATATATATATATATAATATATATATATATATATATATATATATATATATAATATATATATATATATATATATATATATATATATATATATATATAATATATATTATATATATATATATATATATATATATATATATATATATATATATATATATATATATATATATATATATATATATATATATATATATATATATATATATATATATATATATATATATATATATATATATATATATATATATATATATATATATATATATATATATATATATATATATATATATATATATATATATATATAATATATATATATATATATATATATATATATATATATATATATATATATATATTTATATATATCTATGATAAGATAAAGAACAAATAGCAAAAGCTTATCAATTTAACGTTTCACACACACACACGCATATATATATATATGATCTCAACTCATATCTATCTATCTATCTATCTATCTATCTCAGTTTGTTAACATCTATCTATCTATCTATCTATCTCAGTTTGTTAATATCTATCTATCTATCTATCTATCTATCTATCTATCTATCTATCTATCTATCTATCTATCTATCTATCAGATAAAGAACAAACAGGAAACGCTTATCAATTTAACGTTTCACTTATATATATATATATATATATATATATATATATGTATATATATATATATATATATATATATATATATATATATATATATATATATATATATATATATATATATATATATATATTAGACGCATTTAGGTAATCTAACATATATTGTAAAGGCAGCTGGTTGGGAAAAAGGTACTTGAATATGAATTCTAATCAGTTATAACAGCAATCATTTTATATTTTACTTTTATTGTCAGCAAATGATGTGAGAATTTTATGCAGATTTCAATCCAGTGTCCAAGTAAGAAACTTCATTCGTTAGCGCCATAAATGCAAATACGTCCGTTGCTATGGTTCGTTGCCATATTGAGATGAACGTCAAAACTTTTTGAATTGAACACTTTCCATTGTTTTTCTCAACGTTCTTGGCTTGAATTGTTGCTCTCTTTATCTTTTTTTCTCTTTTGTAAATTCATTATCTTTCCGGCTGTGAAAAGTACAGCCGTCAATGGGTCGTGTTCAAGCAAATGAAGCCGGTTTTTCGCTGAAGTGACTCGTTAGATTTTCTCGGCATTTATTAGTAACTTTTACCCACCTTCCAGATTTCTAATTAATTCAATAAGTAGGCTTTTCTAAATGACAAATATTTCAGTGGGTGTCTGAGATATTAGGATATAATTTTAATTCTACATTTACAGGAATGTTGATTACTGTTGCCGATCATTGTTTGAAAAATATGCTTTATAGATTAACAGAAAGCGGGTTCTTTCAATACGTCTAAGACTACAGCGTTTACTTGGTAGTGCTAAAAGGCTTTTTTTTGCTAGAGGAATACATTTCGATGCAAAATTTTCCAATATTTTCTTTAATGTAAATTTTCACACTTTTACGGTACATTTCGGCACATAAGGCGATCTTTAAATCCCCTAAACCACCATTAAAAATTAGGGTCGTCTTATACTATAATTCTAAAAAAGAAACCTTAAATTGTGAGCGATGTTTGTTGGTAGGCTAACCTCCACCTCGGTGCGATAACCAATAACGTACATGAAAATAATCACATTATCAAATAAACTGCTAATAAATGTAATAAAACCATATTATATATTACTGGCACAACTTCATGATAAATTGCCTATTCAAAGAATAATTCGATATCAATGAAATCAACTTGTATCCATGCCAGATCAGTTGAGAAAATGTAAATATCGAGTTATGATTGCGTTCACACCAATAGAATGTAAATCATCGTATATTATCGTACTGTTATTAGCGGTATTTTGTGATTGTCGATGAAGTATAAGTAAATGGCCATTAGTAAACCAGGCTGTTTTTAACTGTTTACATATAGGAAAAAAAAGGAAGAAGAAGAAGAATCAATATTCGTAAGAGATCACGTGATGGAACGTAAACCAAATGGTCCCTTTTTAGGGGATGTGTGTAGGAAAAACAAGATATAAAATCGGTTTTATTATTTCGTTTATTTTGAATTTCTAAAGATACAGTAAGTAACAACATTTTTATATAATCAAAAGGAGTCGTCTTATTCTACAGATATATGTTAAATTCGTGAAAATTTGTCATTTTTTTACGTCGCCTTATACGCAGAAATATACGGTAAATTCATAGCATAATTATTCAATATTTTTCCTTTGAGTTTTTCTTACCTTACTCTGCCTTTTAGTTAAATACTGTATTTCATTTGAGAAGAATGATTTCGATTATGAATTTTCTTCAGCTGAATATTGTTTCTTGTTTCACTCAGCTGACAATAACAAATCAGCAAAAGTTGAATACATGAAGTGACATCCGATGACAGTGGAGCCTTATGGAGAATTATTCAAGTAAAGGTTCGTTTTATGTCTTGTTTTAAATTGTGAAGTTATGTCCAATTCTTTACACGCGATGCTTTGTGATTTAAAGAAAGGGGAACAATGGAATTCCATCAAAGATGTAAGAATGAAGGAATGAAGAGAAAAGAACTCTGTGAGAAATAAAGAAAGATTTTCCAATATGACAAGAGAAAATATGAATGGCATTGAAAGAGAGAGAGAGAGAGAGTGAGAGAGGGAGAAGAAAAAGCGAAAATAGATGCGAGAAGAGAAAAATAATATAGTAAGAGAGAGAAAGAGGGGCAATAAATGTGAATAGAGAGACAGAAAGAAAATGGAAAGTGGAAGAAAGAGGGAGAGAAAGAGAAAAAAGGAATAGAAGTCGAGAAACGAAACGAAAAAGAAAATAGAAAGAGAGAGAAAACAGAAAGAAATTGGAAGTGAGAAAGAAAAAAAAGTTGATTACCCAAATAATAAAATAAAAATAAATTTTACTATCCCGAAATAATAAAATAAAATCTTATCATGCTGAAAGAGAATAAAATTTTATTATCGCGAAAGAGAATAAAATTTTATTATCCTGAAAGAGAATAAAACTTTATTATCCCAAAGTGAATAACATTTTTATTTTCCCGAAAGAGAAGAAAATTTTATTATCACCAATAATAAAATGAAATTTTATTATCCTGAAAGAGAATAAAATTTATTATCCCGAATAATAAAATCAAATCTTATTATGCCGAATAATAAAATAAAATTTTATTATGCCGAAAGTGAATAAAATTTTGTTATTCCGAAAGAGAATAAAATTTTATTATGCCAAAAGAGAATAAAATAATGTTATCCGGAAAGAGAATAAAATTTTATTATCTCGAAAGAAAGAAAGTTATCCTGAATAATAAAAATAATTTTATTATCCAGAAAGAGAATAAAATTTTATTATCCCGATTATTAAAATAACATTTCATTATCCTGAAGAAGAATAAAAGTTTATTAACTCGGATAATAAAATAAAATTTGATTATCCCGAAAAAGAATGAAATTTTATTATCCCGAAAGAGAGAACAAAAATTATTATCCTGAATAATAAAAAATAATTTTATTATCCAGAAAGACAATAAGATTTTATTAACCCGAATATTAAAATAAAATTTTATTATGCCGAAAAAGAATAAAAACGACAATATAGAAGAAAACTGTATAGTATTCTTTGTTGCATCTCACACACACACACACACACACACACACACACACACACACACACACACACACACACACACACACACACACACACACAGACACACACACACACACATGCACATACACACCTACACATACACACATGTGCACATACACATACACGCACGGAGACTCACATGCGCATCCCCACATATACACACGACTCCCTCACCAACACATGCATACAACCCCACCCACAAACCTACACACATATACACACACAAACTCCTACACAGATAACCTTGCCACAACCTCAACACACAAATCTTCACGCCCCCCCCAAAAAAAACAGGCGGATGGATCAGTCTGAAGTCGAAATATTTGCTTATTAACTAAATAGCCGAATTTTGCTTCGAATTTTTTACTGCGAATTTGCGAATGATGTAACGGCTATGAAAAGTATGAAAAGTATTATAGGCGAGCCGAGTTCAAATCCTAAGCGATTCTGTTCAAGACAGTTTCGCTCTACCTCCACTTCCAGCTTGGGAAAGCTATGCATCCATAGCTACTGATGAAATAGCAAGATATACGAGGGTCTTCAAACTTGGGTAACAGTTTTGAAGGAATACGCTGAATTCAAAATCTTAGATAAGACAACGGGAAATCACACTATCTTTTCCAAGATGGTTGGATCATTAACAAATATTAAAGAAAACGTATTTATGGAGAACAACGATCACCTACGTCCTGAATATTCGAGATGTGTGTTAATAATCATCACTGAATTAAGTGCATTGACAAATAAGGAAATATCTGAGAAGTTTTCTACTCCTCTTTCACGTGCCAATCGTCTTATGGATTGAATCTTTTCTATTTGATCTCTTTAGATCTAAGTTGAAATGATGACCTCTCTTCCTGTTTTGACCTCCTGATCTAGTTTTCCTCTGTTCCATCTTTTTAAAACTTATACACCGTTCTCTAGATGGTTCTTGAAAGGACTTTGAAGATGGAAGCCAGAGTATGAATGTTCGTACCATTACTGAAGGCCTGAATGATCTTTTTCCTCTCACCATTGCTCAGTTGAGAAGTCAGTGGGGCTGACACAAAACGATTTTAACCTGTTCTATTTCTAGCTGAATAACTCAAAGGGTTTTTTTGAGTGATTCTTATCTGAAAACCCAGGGAAAAGCGACTCAATTAGTTTAGTGTTTTTGTTTTAGTTATTAAAGATTTTGTGGGATGGACAATTATGTAACACGATTTGGACAATTTTGCTATTATACTCGGCATATAAGTACTCTGAAAAGTAATATTTCAACATGTCTTACAATTCGATACGTGTGCCAATTAAGAATTTGAAATGTTTTTACCTGAAAAGTGAAAATGGAAAGGAAAAAAGCTATAAAAACAGAAATCAAAATATTTGATGTTCATGGGTGTGGTACCATAGCTGAGAGTACGGTTCGTGAGTATTTCGATGGGTACAGTGAAAAGGCCTACAATCGTTGATGATGACGAAATCAAAATGCTGATAAAAAATAACTCAGGTCACACGACACGGGCCGCCGCAGAAATACTTCACATATCTCATATGAGTGTTGTAAAGCACTTGAAACCACTTGCATTCGTAAAATGCTATGGTGTTTCGGTGCCTGCCTAATTAGTGGAAAAAGAATATTGGACTGCAGTTTCATCAGTGATTCTCTGCTCAAATGAAACGAAAACAAACAACTTTAAAAAAAAAAGAATGCGCAAAGATGCTCACGTGAAGAAAGGATTATTTAGAGCAATCTGAAGTGAAAAAGGTTCTTGAGAAAACGAAATGAGCCATCGTTAATCACTCGTGAAGCCGGTTGCAGACGATTGTTGGAGTTTTTTGGGTACCCCTATGTACTAGTGAGCCAACCAAAATGAGCTGACTCATTTTATAGTCCACCAAGAGAAGGGTTAACGGTTAACCCTTCTCTGGAATATTTTAAGCTTTCTGATTGGTTAACCGTTAACCAATCAGAAAGCTTAAAATATTCAATTCGACGTGTATAAAGGCAGCCATGTTTTTTCTTTCTCCAAATATATTCACTGCCAACCTCTGATATTGAAGACCTGAAGAATTACTGAACAGCTGCTACTAGTGATATTGGCGTTGTTCCATTGAACACATTACGTACTGCACTGGATTCTCTATTCAAAGACTACGATAAACATGAGAAAACAACGATGTCAATGATAATGTATCGGGTGGGGTTGGAACGGTATTGTATATTACAAACTCCTTCCGTAAGTGAAAACGTTGAATTCGCACACGTCTCTCAAATGGACCGATTAATGGTAGCAACCTGACAAAAAAACAAAACAAAAACGCCCGGAATCGGTCAATAGGATGGGTGCCGTCATCTCCTCCGATCAGGAGAACATCAAAGTTCACGTCTCTTTGTGGAGTCGACAGAAATTGGTACAGTTTGGATGGGATGTCCTGCTATACACGTCGAACTCGGGTGACCTTGCACCTTCGGATTAACAAATATTTCGGTCCTTACAAAATTCTCTTAATGGCAAGAAGATCAATTCTATAGAAACCTATAAAACGACTTAGCTACCATTAACCACTTCTAGGGCCGATTTGCATCCGAAGAAAATAATGCTGTATTTCTAGTGGGATTGAAAGGGCATTGTACATTATGAGCCACGTCCTCACAATCAATCCAAATTTTTTGTTATTGCACCGACTAAAGGTCGGAATCGATGAAATATATATACGAATTGGTCAACCATAGAAATGTCGTCTTCAATCAGGCCAACGCCAGTCTCTTTGCTAATCCGGTAAAAAATTGGTACAACTTGCTCGTGATATCCTACTAAACTTGCCATACTCACCTGAGCTTAAACCTTCAGATTATCAATTATTTCGACCCCTACGAAACTCTCTTAAGGAAAAAGAAGTTCAGTTCTATAGAAACCTGCTAAAAATACTTATATCAGTTTATCCCACAGGAGGATCAGTTCTGGGAGGATGCAATCATGAAGCTGTGTCAGCGATGGCAAAATGTAGTGGAACAAAATGATACACGCGTTTGAATCAATCTATGTACAAATATCTAAAAGAAATTGTTTGAAATTCATTTTCAAAACTCCAAGAACTTTTTTACATACATATTTGTTTATCTATCTCAGTTCGGGAATTTTAAAGATTCATCAAAGCCTTGACACTACGAAGGTAGCAGGACAGGATATTATACCAGTGATTATTCTTAAGAACATTAGCCAAGAATTATATTCAAACTTTGCAAAGTTGTTTAACCGTTGGCTAAAGGATAAATGTTTCCCTCGGCTATGGAAGATATCAGCCATATGCACTGTTTATTGAAATGTGCATGAGCGCTCATACCCGTCAAAATCTCGGCCAATTAGGTCTCCTTAATGTATACAGCAAACGCGTGTCTATTATCAACAAGAAGATTGTGGATCACATCAACAGAAAAAAATGAGCTGAGCGACAAATTATGGATTTCCGACCTTCAGATCCACTGATGTCCTGTCATTAAACACAAAATCAGCGAAGCAACGGATAACAAACCCATCACGAGTGCGATTAACTTAGATATCTCAAAGGCAATTGACATAAGGTAGCATATTTAGTTGCTCTCATCATGGAATCTTTGGAAGAGTCTTCCCAATTGTTAAGTCCTTCTTATCGAGTAAATAACTATGCAGAGTTTATGGTTTCATCTCCAACGTTCTAGTTGATCAGAGACTTGCAACTGATCTCTCCTTTGATCCAGCTCCAACAGCTCAATGCGGGGAAATTGATTTGTAACATTCGATAACTTAAAAACCAAGTTAGCAATATTTTCATTTTTTTTCAGTCATGATGAGCGATTTTATCCTCAGAGGCTACTTTCTTTGTACCTCTGTTAGGACTCACAGATCTCAAGTGGAACCCAATAAACGGTCCATCTCTAAAGAAGCTGGAAAAGGGGCCAATTCCGTATGCTGCTCCTGAAAGTACCTAAATCGTCCTGACATGCTTTACAAGAGTCAGATCAGGCCCAAAATATTGCTGCCATATCTGGTCTAGTGATACCAAATCCTCATTTTCCATTTTTGTTCGAAGCGTTGACGCGTCCCTGTGGGTGATGAATTAATTTCAAATTAAATATTACTGGATAAAATCAATGTGTTGGAGAGCTTATCTTTTCAAAGGACTTATCTGTTATTTAAAAAAAGTCTTTCTTTTTCTCTTCCTTTAATTTCTCTCATATGTTTCTCTTTTCTTTTATATTTCGTTTTATATTTAATCTTTTCGCTTTTCTTTTCCCCTTGCTGGGTAGAAAGTTTATCTGTGAAATTGATTTTTTTTGTTTCCTTTCTTTCTTTTTCTTTTTCGTCTTGTCCAGCGGTTGAGTGAAAAATAAGTTGAATCTTCCTTTTCCTTGTCTATCAGGGTAATATATCTTTCATTGTTTCGTTGTATCTGCTTCTTTGAATCAACACTTTACTGAGTCATTTCAGCCCAGAAACCTTAATAGATATCTGTCTATTTCGTACATACAAATTTATAGCAGATCATAGCAAGTTTAGCTGGACGTCCATTCAGTTTGAATTCTGAAGAGAGACTGACTTGGTGGCGTTCTTTATTTTCGTGCCTCGAGTTTGGCACGTGACCCATGACTTCCAAATATGGATTTTTACATGTGTGGGTAAAAAGAGTTTACTGACCCTTTTCCTTTTTCTGTCGTATCTAAGAGAGTTCAAGGTTGCATTAATGACTGGATAGTATCCTGTCAAATCATCACGCTATCACGTGATCAAGAAGGAGAAAATGTACTTTTCATAGAATACATAATCTTTGCTCGGATGCATGCAAGTTTGATCAAGAACCGTTAATTGTCAATTTCACTTTATTTCTTTTTCATTTTCAGACTTTCTCAAAGTACTGGCTCCTCATTCAGAGTACTTCTAAAATATAAACTTTAGTGAGTGTTGATTTTAGAATAAAATTAGATGGGGGTTCATATATATATATATATATATATATATATATATATATATATATATATATATATATGTATGTATGTATAATTTATTTATACAGGGTGTCCATAAAGTTCGTGTACACTTTAAAAAAATTTATAACTTTATTTGTATTTGCGATAGAAATAATTTGTAAAAAGGATTAGAAAGAAGTAAATTCTATATTTTTTAAGGTTTTATTGAAATTTTATTTACGTTTCCACATGTCCTCCGTCATTAGCAATACAAAGGGTAATACGATTTTGCAGTTCACGGAAAACATTTGCCAACTGATTTACAGTAATGCCTGCAATCACATTAGTTATTTTAGCTATACTTAAAACTAGGTACATTAAACATTATAACATATTTACAGATTATTTCTATCACAAATACAAATAAAGTTATAAAATTTTTAAAGTGCACACGAACTTTATGGACACCCTGTATATATATAATTTATTTGTTTAAATGTTTTTTAATGGATACTCACATTTGGGTAGATGGTCAGTTTTTTATTTATTTATTAAGCAGTATATTTATTTATTTACATTCTTAATCTTGTTAGAAAAAATGCGGAGATCTATCGAATATTCAGGCCGATAAATGTAAATAAATAAATATACTGTTTAATAAATAAATAAAAACCGAGCATCTACTCAAATAGGAAAAGCCATTTAAAAATATATCGTTTAAAGAAATAAATATGTCGCATTTAATTTAATTTCCTAATTATATAAATATATTTATATTATTTTTTATCCAGTCACCCGTAGGGAGCACCAGGTGTATTGCAGCCACAGTAGATGTTTCAGTGGTGTTTCTTGGGCAAGATAGCCTGAAGGAGCCCACCAGTCTCCATGCCGGTTTTGAATTCAGAGATTTTCCTTCTCCTAGACCGGTTGCCACTCAAGGTTATAGAACCCAGTCTGTCCTGCTATCCCCCCCATAGCTGGGCGTGGGAGAAGAATAGGATTCATATCTTTTCCAATGGTATTAGCATGTAAGTGAATGCAATGGATTCGACTGGAATTCGAACTCAATTCCTCAATCCGAGCCACTAACCATTACTCCACCATTCTGTCCCCTCTCTCTCTCTCTCTCTCTCTCTCTCTCTCTCTCTCTCTCTATATATATATATATATATATATATATATATGTGTGTGTGTGTGTGTGTGTGTGTGTATTAATGTTTATGGTAACATTAGTCGTTTCCTTATAAGGAAAAATTCAGCAACATTGAACGAGTAGCCAGTACTGCTTTCGTTTGAAATTTATAAAATTCTTTCTCTGAAAACAATTTTTCAAGAAGTTTCCCAAGTTCAATAAATGATATCGTTATTTTTAGCATGGATGAAGTTTCCAGACTATTCTAGGTAGTCTTCAAGTGATATATATATATATGTACACACACACACACACACACACAAACACACACACACGCATATATATATATATATATATATATATATATATATATATATATATAGTTGCAAAATTGTTCAGATCATATAACAGCATGTGATAATTTTTCATCCAACAAAATGTTTAACATCTTAAAAAGCCTCTAAACTAATTGAGTTTATTTTCTCCGGGTTTTCTGATAAGACGTTTTACCATCTTGACACCATTTGTCGTAAGAATCACTGAAGAAAACCTTCGACTTATTCAGCTAGAAATAAAACAGTTTAAAATCGTTTTGCGTCAGCCCTACTGTGTCTTCCCAAATGAGCAATGGTGAGAAGAAAAAGATCATTCAGGCCTTCAGTAATTGTACCAACATCCATACTCTGGCTTCCATCTTTAAAGTCCATCCAATAACCATCTAGAGAACGGTGAATAAATTTTAAAAAGCGGGAACTGCAGAGAGGAAAACTGGATCAGTAGGTTGCAAGAGCTAGAGGGATCTTCATTTCAATTTAGAGCTAAATACATTCTTATTGTTCAAAGTCGAGTCTAATAGTGTTATAAAAACCTCGGAGACTTCCAGTAAGATATCTTTAATCATTTCTAACATACAACAGTTCAAAGCTTAATCTAACGACTGGACAATTTCGGTGTTAGACCCCCCTCTCTGTCTATGTCTGTGTGTGAAGTATGGAAATGTTAGGCATGTTATAGTAGGAAAAATAAACCCCTTATATCATGACGGTAGTTCGGCAGCCCAGTCACCCGTCCCTTGTATATTTCAAGTAGCGTCAGAATTGTAAATTGGCTGATTCAGAAGCAAATGGAAATAGAGCACTTTCTAGTCTCTTCTCGCTGAACGTTAATGGTTTTTTGTCTGTTCAAACGTCCTTGATACACTCAGCAACGAGGTATCAGTTATCAACACCAGATCTCCATTCAAGCGCAAATAGACAAACAGTGCGAATTTGATCGCAAAGGAAAAAAAAAATCAGCAATTTATTTTAATCTCTGTCTGAATTTCTGGGATGAAGAGTCTTCATTATTTACATGCGGACTATTGTCCTCATCTTTGTTGTTATCACAGCGTTTCAGTCGTTGTGTCCGCTTGACCTTTATCAGGAGCATGTTAATCTGGGCGACCTAAAGAGAATTTCAAACTGAATATTTAATCTATGGGGGAAGATAGTTCATGCCTAGGGATAACTGTCCATATTAGATCAGATCTATTTTAGTATTGCTCAGTTATTTTTCACTGCCTTTTCCAGGGATTGAACTCACAATTACTATGTCAAAAATTCAGGAACCAACCATTTAACACGTTAGACTTGTTCCGTTAGACAACTCTCACTGGAAAACATCGGCCCTTAAACCTAACCTGCATGCTAATGAGCGCTGTTTTTCATGCTTGATTTAATTACCTGAAGCTTTCTCTTTTGTTACAGCTGCTGCTACCACTGAAGACCTGTTGCCATTCGTCTTTTTTCTGTAATAGCGGCTCCTATATCGTATTTATTTCTATGCTAGGTCTACTAAGTTGGTCCAGTAGCATAGCATATACGCTGATTCTTTCAGAACTCTAACTCTCCAGTGTTCTTTCTTCTCTAGAATTTTCACTTCATTCCACCGAGGTTGATGGTTACCCTTTTCCGTCCATACATCACAACGTTTCGACCGTTGTCTCCTCCGGACTTTATGGGGTTTATGTCGATCTGGGTAATCTACAAGGAATTGTGAACTGAACCCTTTATTTATTCTATGAGCGTAGAGTGTTTTCGTTCCACTGTCCATGTCTAGAGATATCTCGTCTACTTATTTTTAGTACTGCTCAGTTCTAGCTCGCCTTGTTTCCACTGAGTCCAGAGTACACACTGCTCTGCCCAGGGATTGAACTCGCAATTGGATATACTTTATAAAGTGGATAATCTTTATAAAGTTGCTTTTGACATCGAATTGACAGAAATCGAGACAGTAATATTTAATTTAGTATCATTTATGCTTTATGTGATATCGATGGCTGTATAGATTTTTAATTGTACCGAGTTCTTTCAGGACGTGGACGATTATGTCTTTCCACAGCTTCCTATCATTTATTGTTTAAAGTAATATTTGTCCTTATTTCTGTTCTACTATTCGTTTCCACATACTCGCTGTTTTTCTCTAATCCTCTTGGCTTCAAATTATTCCGTGAGTGTCAAATTCTCCAAGCACATTCCTTATTATATGCCCCAGAAATTACAATGCACTCTCTGATTCAAAATGTATATTTTGTTTCCATGTTCTTTAAAACTTCCTATTTCACTTTTTCACTCACTTAACCCAAAGCAAGACTATAATGCCACAAAGAGGAAAGGGGCTACTGGGAGTGAAAAAACTGAAAAGTTTTTAGAAGGAACCGAAAACCCAATCCTAAACAGGAAACAAGGTTAAACCTCTACTCCTGTTCAAAAACCTGGGAGGAATATGAATCGGGCGATAGGCAAATCAATCTATTCTTATTGAGGAGAAATAAATAAATAAATAATAAATACAATTTTAAAATTTAAGCGGAGACGTTAGAAGTATATAATTGAAGTAAACTTTAGAAGTAACCGGAAACCCTATCCTAAAAGTAAAAAAGGAATGAACTTGTAATTCTGTTCAAAATACCGATGAGGAGTATGAAATGAATGATAGCCGAATCTATTTACTCTTACTGAAGTAAAAACAAGTAGAAAATGCAATTTCAGAGTTTACGCGGAGATTTTAGAAGTATAGAGTTGAAGCAAGTAGTTTTGCAGATAACAGAGCAAGTACAAAGAGGAATGGCAAGGCGCAAATGTAAATTATCACAACGAAAAAAGTTGTGGAAAGCCATGATATATATATATATATATATATATATATATATATATATATATATATATATATATATATATATATATATATATATATTGTATGTGTGTGTGTGTGTTTATATTTCTGAAATGAGGTATTGTAATTGTTGTCCTCATCTTTATTGCCATATTAACGTTGTTTCGGCTGTTGGACGCTCCCCAAGGGCACATGTCCCAGTGGATAAAAGCGTTGGCTGAAGTGATCCAGAGATTTGACCCAAAGAGTTGTGAGTTCAATACCTGACAACAGCAGAAGTGAACAAAAAAAAAAGGTTGGGTTACTAAAGGGAATTAACTGAAACAGAGATATCAAGAAAAGGCATGGCGTGTGGAACTAGAACAATCTACCCCAGTGGACGAAATAAAGGTTTCAATGTGAAATTCCAATATGTATCATCCGAAGAGGGATGGAGAGTACAGCGGCCGAAATGTTGTGAATATAACAATAAAGATGAGGAGAACAGTCGGAACAATGTAAATACTGTAAATAACTACATATATCATCTACAAGCAAAAAAAAAAGGCTAAAAATAATGGAAGCCTTATTAACAAAAACAAACAAACCAACACTTAATAATATTAATTTTGAACATGGACACAATATTTTGACTGAGTTTTGGAAAATGAAAACATTTTATGAAACATACATACAACAAACTATTTCTTATTTAACAGTTAAAATATTTAATCCTTTCAAATGGCTAAATGTATAGCCGAAAGCGCTTGGATAAAAAGGACATTCGGTCAGTTTTTATATAATTTGTCATCCGAAAAGAAAAAAATTATTAGATCGCATGAGAAATTGTATAAAAAACGAAACAAAAGCACCTTGTCTGTTGCATTCAATGAAATGTGCATATATATATATATATATATATATATATATATATATATATATATATATATATATATATAGGTGTCATAAAAAGATAAGAACGAAAACATTCTTCCTCGCCCTTTCATGGAACAATCCTAATTATGTTATTACCTCTTAAGCAGAAAAACACTTTTGCTACCAGTCCAAGAAAGACATTTGAGTTATCAATACACAAAAAGACAATGGTTAAACATCGAAAGAACGACTGCTGCCTAAATACACACACACACACACACACACACACACACACACACACACACACACACACACACACACACACACACAGACATACACACACACACACACACACACACATATATATATATATATATATATATATATACAGGTTGTATTAAAAATACTTTTACAAACGTTCAGGACGGGTTCTTCACACCAAAACAAGGACAAAAGACCATATAAACATCTATCCTCAAATCCTTCGTTTCGTTTTGAGTTATTAAGTTTAAAGTTTACGGTAGACGCTGTTAAATTCTCAATCCAAGATTCAATGCAAAACTACTTTTACAAACTTTGGATGCTGGTTCCTGACACCAAAAGAAGAAACAATTTCCAAAAGGCCATCGCTGTCCCTCAACACAGCAACTCAGCAGAGAACTGTTCAAAATGCCCTCCACTTACTTCTACACACCCATTCACCCGTCGAGTCATTGACTGGTGGATCGTTTCCCTATGCAAATGGTTTCCGCAGTCCCCCATCGCACGTTGGTGAAGCGTTTCTGCATTATTAATGTCTGCTTCAATAACCAATTTTTTTAGGTGGCTCCGCAGATAAAAATCCAAAGGGTTGAGGTCGGAGGTGGGGGAACGTGCAGGCCATTGAATCCCCCCCAACTCCATATCCACCTTTCATGGCAGATGTCAGCCAGTGCATCGCAAACAACGTGACTAAAATCTGCTGCAGCCTCAACATACATGAACCACATGCATCTTCGTATTAACAGGAGTACATCCTCTAGCATTTCTGGAAGTGTGTTCGAAATAAGGTACCTAAAATTCCAGCCCACACATTAATCGTAAACTGATGCTGGTATCTAGACTGTATTGTACGATGAGGATTCCGATGCGCACACGAACGTTGGTTGTGTAAATTCGTTATTCCATCTCTTCCAAATTTTGCCTCATCCGTAAACTGGACTGAAGAGACAAACAACGGATCGACAGTTTTTGCAATAAACCATCGGCAAAAGTTCTTCCGTGATCAGAGTGCGAAAGACCCTGCACACGTTTCAAAAGATACGAATTCAGGAGCTGCACTTGATGTAGCCTCCACGCGGTGCTATGTACGATATGCTAGGGCTACTTGACGTATGCTTATACCTGGATCGTCGCCGACAGCCTGTAGAATGCGTTCTTGGTAGTCAGTCGTACGAGCGGATGTCGGTCTCCCTTGTACCACGGATCCTGTCTCAATAACGCGACGTTAAACAGCATCAAAAGTTGGATGACTAGGCTGCATTCGGCTTGGATCACAATCTGATACAGCCGTGCAACCTCGCGTTCATTACCATTCGCTCACGATATGAATATCCTGTCATTGTTAAGCGAAACACGTCTCAGTTAATTTTGTGGCCTGTTTAGGGGCCAGCAAGAAAGACACGGAAGGCGAAGGTAGGTTGAACAAGTTATATTGGAGATATATACAAAGCAAGAGTGTTAGTAATAAGTAGATAGCTGTGTAAGTCCGAACGGTAGGTGAGCACTGCTTCTACTTGCTCTCTCTCAACCGACTCTCGCAGTTAGTATTTATGAGAGGAGGAAGAGTTCATTTTACTGTAGGAGGGTTTACTACAACAGTCAACTCACTGCCACACACGTTAAACGTTGAAAAAAAAAAAACTGGCTACAAATGTAAACGAATAACAAATGTAACATAGTCTACATAGCAATGCAGCGTAAATTTTCTTTAAAGTTAATGACTCAAAAAAAGGAATTGCGGACATATGTTTATATGGGCTTTTGTCCCTGTTTTGGTGTGAGGATACCCGACTCAAGAAGTATGTAAAAGTATTTTGATGCACCACACACACACACACACACACACACACACACACACACACACACATATATATATATATATACAGGGTGTCCATAAAATTTGTGTGCACTTTAAAAATTTTATAACTTTATTTGTATTATATATATATATATATATATATATATATATATATATATACTTCATGGACACCCTGTATATATATATATATATATATATATATATATATATATATATATATATATATATATATATATATACTTTATGGACACCCTGTATATAATGATGTGTTGCAATGAGTGTTGAACTAATTTTGTATTATCGTCTTTGCAACGTTACTGTACTTATAAACTCGATTACATTACATTTTAATTTATAACACTAATACTATAATATAAACGATTTCTAGCGTTACCTAAACATTTAATGTTATCGAATATTTTTAATGTCTTTTCTATGTGCTCGTATGTTCAGAAATTGGAATGGTATAAGCTGTTTGTAATCCACCTGAACGCCATTCACTACGAGTTTAATTTTTTTCTAACATGTGTACTTGATTAAAAGCAGCGGTTTCCTCTTTCAAATGTCATTCAATGCAAAAGAAATAGATTTTGAAGACGTGTTTCCAGTTGGGAAATTTATATGAGGAATTCTGAAAAAAAAAAAAGTAAAAAATATATTGATTTGGAAAGGAACACACACATACACACACACATATGCGCACAGAGACACTTACACAGAAACTCACGCAGAATCACTCCGTTTATTCGGACGTGAAATGAAGAGAAAAACTTAAATCATCCAAATATTTTTCAATTATCAGAACTAATCATATTCTAACACCGTAATTCCCCATGTATAATACGCCCTCATCCATAATACGCACACCTTAAATTGTACTGAAAATGTAGGAAAATGCTTCTACTCACGCATAATACGCACCCTTGTTTTGTAATCAAACCCTATAAATTGTAACTCTTCAATTTTATTACAGCTTGCGTTTTCTACTCTTATTTAAAAAAATGGTTTTAAACATAGAATAATATTAATCTAATTTTATGATAATTCTTTTTTATTTTACAACAATTTTTTAAAAGATGTTTTAGTTGTGCATAATAAGCACCCATGATTTTGCTCATTATTTTTTAGAAAAAAATGCGTATTATACATGGGGTATTACGGTACTTCATTTCAGACAAGCGTTTTGAGAATTTAGAAAACTAAGCTCAAAGTTCGAAATTTCAATTTCAAACACCGATGCAAGGCTCTTTTGATCAATGTTTAAATTGGTTACGCTTCCAACCAGAATCAACGCTTACAAATACACCTACTTTAATCCGGTGCCGGCAGTTAGCGGCAGAAAATGTGGGGTCAGTTGGAAACAGACAAAATTGGCACATTTTTTATTCATAAAAAATAAACTGGACAAAACTATGAACGAAGTGTTTGAAAATGATTTTTGTTATGTAAATGTTAAATTTCTTTCAAAGGGTGACATTTTTTTTGCCTTCCTCCTTTTTCAATAATTTAGCCGTCCTGAATTTTGAATTAGCTAAATATGTTTTTAACCCAATTAAAAATTAATGGATGAAAAGGCATAAAATACTGAATTGACAGCAAGATAACACTTAGGTATGAGGTTGGAGTGGACGTGTTGTTTTATTTCTGCAGTTGCATTGAGGTTCCTTGGTTGCGTTACTGCAGGTCGTTACTTTTTTGTTGTGGCTTTTTATTATATGTGTTATATTTTTCTGCAGCTGTAACTGATTTTAACGTTATTTTTGTTGAATGTTTTTGCGAATCGGTTTGTTTCAGGGAAGTGCTTTTCTATTAAGTTTAGGAATGTCCTTCCTCTGTTTGTTTTGACGGTTTTCTTGCATGGTGTGTTAAACCAGATAATGTTTCTTTTTCTGTTTTTGTGTTTCGGTCGTGGAGATGTGTATTGTATTGTAGTTGTTGTGCGTATCTACATTTTTTATTGCTTTGTCTTATGGCGTTTCCTTGTTATTGAAAATGTCTATGTTTGATGAGTTTTCAGATAGCCTGCGGCTGATTGATATGGGCATTTGCTTGATGATTGAAGCTGGATGGTGGAGGATGTGTGTACGTAATTTGGGGGTGTCATTATTTTTTTTGTACAATTCATATGTATTTTTGCTCAGGTTGAGAGTGACGTCTAAGAAGTTTACTCTTCTTGTACCTGCATTTATTTCTATTTTAAATCCAATTGTTTTTAGGGCGTTTCCAAATTCTGTCTAACTTGGGGTCACTGGGTTCTCTTATCAGGATAAGACCGTCATCTCAATATAGTCTAGGATCCTTGCTTGATATGAGAGGGTGAGTAATTCACAGGTAAACTCCATCGTAGCTACCCATTGTTACATCAAATAGGTCGTGTTTTTTTTTTTTTTGCTTATGGTTCATTAATGTGGAACAACAGAGATTTACGGCAGTGCTTGATTATTTTAATATCTCGGTCTGTAATTTTTACATGTTGTTGTGCTAGTTGTATAGCGTCATTCAATATATGTTTCGTGATGGAATATATATATATATATATATATATATATATATATATAACCAAAACACATACTAAAATCAAATTTAAAATTTCGGCGTCCCCTCTGCTTCATGCACATGTGTAATTCTATCGACGTAAACATCACGTTATTCCGATGAAATCCTAAATGCCGAAACGCATTACAATCAAAAACATTTTAGACTCAGTCAGAGATATTTTCCTTACACACACACACACGCACACACACACACACACACATATATATATATATATGTACAGAGTACCCTCTAAAAGTATTGGAACGGCAAGGCCAACTTTGTTTTTGTTGTTCACTGAAGTCACTTGGATCAAAAGATGAATATGAGACAAGAGTTTAGAATTTCAGATTTTATTTCGTGGTATTTATATTTAGATGTGTTAAACAGCTTAGGACATACCACCTTTTGTGTGAACTCAAATTTTTTAAGTGAGTAAAACTATTGGAACATGTGGCTGACAAGTGTTTCTTATTGCCCAAGTGTTGTATTTTAGATTAATTGTTTAATATTAAATAGCTCTGAATGACTTATATTGGGTTTCACCAGTAAAACCCACGTTTGTTGTTAAAAAGGATAACCCAACATGAAGACGAGTGAGATATCTATGGAAGAAAAGCAAGCCATTTTAAAGCTGAGAATACTAGGAAAATTGATCAGAGCCATAGGACAAACATTGGGTATAGCCCACACAACAATTTAGAATGTCCTGAAAAAGTACTTGTGTACTAGACATAGAACAGGTTCGACATTCATGGATACTGTCATTTGAGTAGATGTATAATGTCCAGAGTGGCGCAGGTTCGAATCCTGCCAGAGAGCGTAGATTTTTCTTTGATAAGATTTCTCAAACATTCAGGCCGGTAAACGAAAGTAAATAAATATACTATTTAATAAATAAACGGAGGGTCTACTCAAATTAGAATACCCACTAAAATAATGTTTAACATGAATATATATATATATATATATATATATATATATATATATATATATATATATATATATATATATATATATATATATATAAGATAATCTGTTTGCATATATATATTGATTCAGGCACTCTAAGCCTGAAGAGTCAGAAGATGAAAGTTTATATGCTAAAATAATTGCTTTGACTGCTCTACCACATTTATACATTAAATGAAGACAGTATTATTATTTTTTACGTTTGTTGTTGTTTTAGAGCGTGAAATATTACTTTTTTATAAACAAATAGACGTATAAAAATAGTATGCACATTTTATATATATATATATATATATATATATATATATATATATATATATATATATATATATATATGTATTTGTGTATTTAGGCAGCAATCCTTCTTTCATGCACATTACATTAAAAACTTCTGACAAGGTGCTTTTATTTAGTTTCGGATATACATTTAGCCATTTTCAAGGATTATATTTTAACTGCTAGATTTAGAAAGCGCTCGGATAAAAAGAACATTCGGACAGTTTTTATATAATTTATCATCTGAAAAGAAAAACATTATTAGATCGCACGAGAAATTATATAAAAAACTAAATAAAAGCACCTTGTCAGTCGTTTTTAATGAAATGTGCATATATATATATATATACATATATATATATATATATATATATATATATATATGTGTGTGTGTGTCTGTGTGTCTGTGTGTGTGTGTATAATTATATATTCGAAAATTATAACATAAATATGTAAAATTACTACAAAAATAACATGAAGAGACGAATCCCAAAAAGGGAACGCTGACTTTAGAATTTTCAGTTGTTCTGTTTCTGACTAGTCTTGTGTCTATCTTCACTTCATGTTGACTTAAATATCGTCTAATCCTAAGTATGTTTCTAATAACCATGTCCTGAAGATGGTCTACTAGACCGAAACGTCTGACGTCCACAGTAAAACAACATTAAAACAGTAAACTTGCATATTCGGATTTTGTTTTGTCTTTTCCATATTTTTCATCATATATATATATATATATATATATATATATATATATATATATATATAGAGAGAGAGAGAGAGAGAGAGAGAGAGAGAAAGAAAGATAGCTTATATTTCTGTCTTCCTTTACAATTTCTTCATAATTTGTCTTTTATTAATTTTTCACTTATATTGAATGAGTTTATGGCCTGAATACTTCGTGAGTGTCGCTGTCTCAACCAATTTGACCCTCATTTCATGAAAGAAGTGGGTCAGGTTTCAGCGGCACTCAGCTCAGTTTCCCAAGATTTTCCGCTGATAAAAGAAAACAATCTAGACAGGCAGGAATGTTTCATAAAATCGATGTTCTTGAATCTTTCTCGTATCAACTGAGGGCATCGATAAAATGGCATATCACTTCTCATGTGTCCAACTCACGCACTTCCTGATTGGTTTGCACTTCCAACTTATTAAGAATGGCTTTTGATATATCTTTTGTTTTAGTTCTTAAAGCGGAAGTTATGTTCTGTGTACGTAGGCAAAACTAAGGGCGGTTAGATTTCAAAGAAAAACCTTTTCATATGTCTATTTTAAGAGTTGCATGAAAGCTATGACTAAAATATCACCCAGCAGAGCGCCACGTCGTAGGGTATTAGTTAACGAGCTTATCGAAGGACATTAAAACTCGTGAATTTAAATCTCATGGTGCGTCTCATACTTGTAGCTTACTAGTGAATTCGAATATCACTGGGGGTCGCATAATTACAGCTTATTAGTTATTTTGATCCTCACTAGGTGTCTTATACCTTTAGCCTACTAGTGAATTGGATACTCACTTGTGACTTTGAGCTGCACTATAGTTAGCTTCGAAAAAAAAATTGTCCCCTCGCCATTTCGAAATTGTTATCGAGTTAGTCTCGTATATAATTAGTACTGTGTAGTAAAATCAATTCTCATCGAGTATTCTGTATCAGTAATTTAGTAACAAATTAATCTAGATTTACGAAATGCGTTAAAATAGACACTTTTCGGAGAGAATAAAAGAAATTACTACGACGTTATGAATGTAAGTAATCAATAGACAAAGAATATTGTTTGTTTTTATAGGCAGACTAATGTTCCTATTTTGTTACTATCACAATGTTTCGACCGTTATACCCTACATCCTTCTTCAAGTGTTTTCTGCAAATTTTAAACTGAGCCCTTCTTTTAATCTACACGATAGATTTTTTTCGTTTCTCTGCCCATGTCTAGAGATAGCTCATTTTAATTTCTTTTTAGTACTGCCCAGTTATATCTAACAATTTTGAGTCTCTACTACCCGGCTTAGGGATAAAACTCACAACTATTATGCAACCAAAAGTTGTGATCATTCCAATGTCCATATTACGAGATAACTCGTCTTATTCTTAAATTAAAAACAAAACAAAACAAAAACAAAAAAAAAACAACCCAAAACTGCGCATTTTTGGCTCACCATTTTAAGTTTGTACTACCCAGCTCAGGGATTGATCTCACAATTTCAATACCTCCACTTTCATCAACGTTTTAATTCTCTATACTATTGTACACAAAAAATTTCCATTGTTCAGTTTAGAACAAAAAAATGAAACAGACCTGTAACCCCCTTGCATCTTAGTGGCTTCATTGCCTTCCTTGTGGAGAAATGATTAAAAATGTTATAAAATTAATGTTCTTTTCTCTACATTCATATGCGAACATTTTTTGTGTAAGCTTGTGTAAATCACTTGCTGCTTCTTGCTTTCCGGTTAATTTTGATCTTCAAAAACCTAAATGCAATGTCAATCGTTGTCTTCTGTCTTCTTAATTCCTATTCTTTTTGTTCTCTTGCCTTAATAATGGTTTTGTTTTTCATATTCTTGACACTCAGTAACCGCTTGCGTCTTAGTGGGATTATAGTCTTGCTTGGGCCGAAAAGATTCAAAAATACTTACAGAATGAATGACTCTCTCCCTCTACCTTAATCTGCGCACATCTTTTTGTTTAATGATTTTAATGCTCATCACATCGCGGCTTCATCGTTCTGATGTTACTGATATTGCCGGTATTTAAACTTTCAGTTTTCCCGTTGCTCAGTCTCTCAAACAAAATGTGGATTTGCGGACAAGTTTCCATAAAATGCTTCTTTAATTGATTTTTTCCTTACCTCCTCTCCTCGCTCTTATCTAGCATCACAGCTCTGTCCTCTTGACAAATCAGACCATGCTGTAGTATATTTTGATATTTATTTTCAGTCGTCTATTAAACAAGAATCTCTGATATATAAGACTTATTTTGTTATCAGCGTGCTGATTCGGATTCATTTTGTGACTTTATTCGAGACGCCCCTTGGATTGATATTCTTAACCCTCCCATTGAGAATTGTGTTGCAGATGTTTCTTCTTGGGTTAAAGCCGTCATCGATGCCTTTGCACCTTCTTGGGAATACCGGTGGAGCCATAATCTTCTTCTTGGTTCATAATTCCCTGTTCAGCCGCTATGACTTACAAGAATCACTTTTTTTCTGCTGTACTAGCGTAATAGTTCTGATCATAATAGACGTCTAGACGTGAACTCAAAGAGGCTAAGTCTTTGATTTCTGATAGAATGAGGCACAGTATACCCTTAGACAAGTTTGTTTCTCGTGAGTACTGGCGGCTGTGTAAAAGTCTATCAAATAAGATTAGGTCTTCCATCTCTCTTCTCCATTTAATTTGAAGTGTTAACTCTGATAAAGCAGGATGTTTTCTATTCAAACTCTACTTTTGACTCATCTGGAGTATCTTTGCCAGACTTTCCACTTAGAACTGAGTCTCTGTTGAGTGATATGCCCATAACTGTTCATTGTTTCTGTTATCAGCTCTAAACTAGATCCACTCAAAGCATGTGGATTTTATGGTATCCATGCAATAATGCTTAAGAAATGTGTAACTCAACTGGTTCCTGTTCTCTCGAAACACTACAATAAATGATTTATTCTTTCTTGTTTGCCTTGATATAGATGGTGAAGATCAGGCTGTTGCTTTAGATATCTCGAAGGCATTTGATTGGGGTTGGCATGTTGAAGGATTATGGTATTTCTAGACGAATCTTTCAACTGATACAATCTTTTTTTATCAAATCATGAAATGAAAGTTGTCTTGAATGGCCTCTCTTCTATATCTTCTTACATAACTGCAGGTGTTCCCAAGGGTTCGATCTTTGAAACTGTGTTGTTTCTAATTTACATAATTGACCTTCCCGGTGTAATCAGTTCTCAACTGATCTATGATGATGACACAACTATTTTCTCCTGTCATAATGGTAAGTCTGGTCGGTTCGATAAGGCCAAATTGGCAGGTGATCAAAAAAATGACATAAAATGTTGTTAACTGGGGCAGGGAGCTTTTCAATTTTAATGTCTCCAAAGCAGCTTTTCAATTTTAATGTCTCCAAAACAGCTCCCTTTTAATCGTCTGAGAGAACCCTTATTGCATTTCAAGGTTAAAGAAATTTCATCATACACCCCGAAAATAGATTCATATTACTGCGCACCACTGTAAATGAGCTAATCTGAGGGAAAATAGAAATCGATTCACCCTGTCACTCCAGTGGGTCTAAAACTGAATGTATGGTGAAAGAAAGGAAACTAAAGCGGCTGTTTCAATTAATTTGCACAAAGATGTAGTTCTCAGATTTTACAGTTGAAATTGCTAGATGTAACCGTAAGTTCTATGCTAACAGTTTCTTCTCTCACACTTCTTCCTTGGGAAACTATTTAATTAATTTGCACAAAGATGTATACTCATCTTTGCTGTTATTCTCGAAGTATTTCGTTCATTGTTTTTCTACGGATCTTCCTATGGGGACTAATCGAGGGGATTAAACACTTGGTTCGTATGACATCTGTGAATGACGCTCAACAAAGACGCTCAAAAATTTAGAATAAAAGAAAGAAAGAAAGAAAGAAAGAATCGGGCAATATAATTAACAATAAAAGAAGACGTAAAAAAATGAAAAGGCAATCTAAAGAAACAAACTATAATTCAGAAAGAAAGGAATAGAAATAAATAAAAAAAGAAATAAATAAAGGAAGAAACCATGAAAGAAAAAAGCACGAATGAAAGAAAGAAAGAGAGGGAGAGACGTAGAAAGAAATCAAAAGAAATCTTAAAAAGGAAAGCATAATTTAGAAGATAAGAAAGAAAGCAATCAAGGAAGAAAGCAAGCAAGCAAGAAAGAAAAAAGAAAGAAAGAAAGAAAGAAAGAAAGAAAGAACTGGGGAATAGAAAGAAAGAAAGAATGAAAGAAGAAAAGACAACAACTGGGCAATATAATTAACAATAAAAGAAGACGTAAAAAATGAGAAGGCAATCTAAAGAAACAAACTATAATTAAGAAGGAAAGGAATAGAAAGAAAGAAAGAAAGAAAGAATGAAAGAAAGAAAGAAATGCCATATGTTGAAAACGGAAAAAGAAACAAAAGCAAAAAAAAAAAAAAAAAATAAGAAAAGAAAAGAAATCTAGCGTTACAGTTGATTGCGGTTTATTTGATGAAATATGCGAAATAAAGAAGAAGAAAAAAGCCGACATATCGGATTAAATACGAATTTCACCTTTTTTCAAACGTGGTTGGGAGATTGAATCTCTCACAAGGCAAATCCTGGATAATCTCCGTGGCAGATACCGTAATCCAATGTGATCGATTTGAATGAACATTGACATGGGCTGAGTAGACATTTACGTTACTGACACACAGCTTCAGGCCATTTGCTTATAAATCATTTTAAATGTTCACCCATTTAGTTCAAGATCAGAATCTAGAATTTGAGAATGACATCCATGAACACAGGATCTTGCAATTTCTTCTCATCCAGAAGAAGAAGATTCGTTTTTTTATGAGGGTACATTTTCCAAGCGTAATTATTAACCCTTAACAGAGTGGAGAGTCGAAACGGCAATCTGTGAAATTGAACCCTTCGAAATTAACACAATAGTAATGGTAATATTGGTCGTTTCCCTATAAGGAAACGTACG
Organism: Acanthosepion esculentum; assembly: GCA_964036315.1. Lineage (NCBI taxonomy): Eukaryota > Metazoa > Mollusca > Cephalopoda > Sepiida > Sepiidae > Acanthosepion > Acanthosepion esculentum. The sequence continues at coordinate 151,397,533 of OZ038475.1, forward strand.
CCATTCATTCACAGTGGTTGGAATTCATAAAATCTTTATATTAAATTACCTTTTCAAGGAAAATAGATTACTCAAGTCTAATGACATCACTCGTCAGTAGTGTGGAATGTCACCATCTTGATGATGTCATTATCTTTTCTTCCAGTTACATGTTGTATCCATTTTACTTGCAACTGTTGTTGAAAGACTTCAAGTAATGTGGCTTTTATTATTTGGTAAAATCCTTTGCCTGTACATTTGTAGCGTCAGTACACGATGTCTGAAAGGCGTGTGGTCCTTGATAAGACCTACAGGCTTAATTAGATTAAAGCCATTTTAATCATTGATCCGAGAAAATGGTTGTATACAGCTAATAGTTTCGGAACAAGTTTGTTGCCTTACCTGACATCCATATGACAATCTCCATCTGATGAGGCTATTTAAGAACAGCGAATTATTTCAGATGAAATGTGTCTCTATTTTCTAATAAAACGTTATTCATTTGAATCATTAAATTTCCCTGCTGTTTTTGTCATAATTTTTCAGCCAATACGTTCTCTGACTTTCCTCAAGTATATCATACATCCGATCGCTCTTGAATGTTGCTATTGACCTAAGACAAACAAAATAAGATTATGGATGCAAGCGCTAAAATACCGTTTTCATGCGATACAACCTTAGATATATTTTGTTATTAACATTCACCCTATACAAGGCCCAAGGGCCACTCAAGGTAGGGGGTTTCTGTAGGCGGTTGTGGTGTAAGCAGTAAGAGTAAGAGGCGGAGTTTATGCGGGTATGGGTGAAAGATAATGGTTCATGCAAGACTTGAAGAGTTTAAGATCGTAGTGGTCGAGAAAGCATCCTCGTGGGATTCTGTTCCACAAAACAACAGTTCATGGGAAGAAGCTCTCCCAGTGGAACTTACTCCTTACTAAAGGAATACGAAGGGAATGTGGGTGGTGCGCCTTAATGTACGCGGGATGGAAAAAGATTATTTGTATTCCATAATCCTTGTTATATTCAGTGTATGAAGCGTGTATGCAAACATAGCAGCTACGGGAGATGCTGAAAGGTCCGTCACCCGACTCTATTCCTAATATCTTTATTTTTTAATAACCAAACAGAATACTAAATTTAAACTAAGCAACGGACTGGGTTGCTCGACAGGAGGACAGGATGACTTACGGTAAATGAAAAGAAGGGAAAATCAGTATTACCGAAAGAAAAAGTAAGCTGAGAAGAGAAGGAAAGACAGCGTCTTTCCAAGATGGAAGTAGTGAAAAAGGAAAGAGAGCAAAACAAAACAGGAAGGAGTGACTGCTTCGACTTAAAAAGTTCTACTTCCTTCAGGCAACCCTACCGATCAGGGAGGGATCAATACTGCCATAATGACGGGATCGCATATACGACCCTGAGGGAAGGAGCCGGACATTTATTTTAACCCCCCAACTAAGTCAGTTTTTAACGTAGGGACCCGAATGTTTACAATCGGGCCGCTGGCTGGCCTAAACTGGTCAGAGCAAGTTTAAATAAGTCATAGCTTGTGACACAAGGTCGGTGTTTCCACTCGGGCCACTGGTCTAAGTTAGTCTGAGCCTGTCTAAGCTGGTCTTATCTGGTCATAGCTTGTCAGAGATCATCTAAACTAGTCATAGCCAGTTATACCATCGCTACGTAACAGATGTTACACAACGGTAGCGGGAATACAGAGGAGGAGAGAAGGCCTCCGACACGGAACAGATACTACAGCCGCAGCATCTACTCCGAAAGAACCAGTGGGGATGCCCCTCGGGGGAAAGGGGGGCCCGAAGAAAACTTTAAAAAGCTTTGTGTACATGTAATGTCAATAGAGTTACTTAATTTGGCTTAATTGAAATTAAGTCGATGAATTGAAATAATGTCTATAAGCAAAGGTTCTTATGAGTATTTAGAAACTGTTCGTAAGGATTTTATGCATTTAAAATACATGATTTCCGAAAAATTAGAGGTTTTATCATAATTCAAAAATACTGGAAATAAGAAATACTTGATATATACTGGTAATAAGAAACACTTGATAAATACTGATAATAAGAAACACTTGATAAATATTGGTAATAAGAAATACTCGATAAGTACGGGTAATAAGAAATACTTGATAAATACTGGTAATGAGAAATACTTGATAAATACTGGTAATGAGAAATACTTGATAAAAACGGGTAATAAGAAATACTTGATAAACACTGGTTATAAGAAATACTTGATAAATACTGGTAATAAGAAACACCTGATAAATACTGGTAATAAGAAATACTCGATAAATACGGGTAATAAGAAATACTTGATAAATACTGATAATGAGAAATACTTGATTAAACTGGTAATAAGAAATAATTGATAAATACTGGTAATAAGGAATACTTGATAAAACTACTGTTCTAAAAGGAAGCTAATCCACTTCCGGGTGTCAAACTGCTGGATGCGACACATTCTATAACAGATCGTAAGAAAGACAGGATGTATGTAAAATAAATGAATATATATAGTGGGTGCAGGAGTCGAGGATAGAAAGACAGATAGATAGATAGATAGATAGATAGAGAGAGAGAGAGAGAGAGATGGAGAGGGAGAGAAAGATTGTCTACGACAGAAAGAGAATATAAAAAGAGTGTGGGCTTCTTCGTATCAGTTTTTCTTTGTACAATTTATAGCAATTTGTGTTTCCACCACCCACGTAAATAATCGAAATCTATATATCTTGCTTATCATATAGTTTACAACTGCACACATTTCCTCCCCCCAAACAGATTTATGAGACGATGCAACAATACAAGGTCGGCCAAGAAAGTACCCAGCTGTTTAATATAAACGAAAAATTCGTCAATCTAAGGGAATGGTGTTTCGGCCATTTCAAATACAAACCTTGGATGTCACACATTTGGATGCCATACATTTGTTATATCGTCTGTTCATATTCTTTATAACAGTCTGTAAAATTCCTCCATCGTGATCACTGTCAACTTGGATTTGTTTTATAGGCATGTCTTTTCTTCATAATGTAGTCGATCTTTATTTTTCATAACTTCGTGTTTTATTTAAAGGGACATACTCAAGTAGGTTACTCCCTGATTATTCCTGTTACTCTTGTCGCTAATATATCCTGAGTTTGTTAAATTCTCCAAGCCATATTTACTCATACGATGTCCCAGGCACTTCAGCTGTTCTTTTTTGATTGCTAGTATCCGTTTCCTTGTTGATTCTAGTCTCCCTAAGACTTCCTCATTATTACATGTTCTCTCCATGGTATTCGTCGGTAGCGCCACATATCTGTTGACACAGGTATTCTTTTCCGTCCTGGGTATGACGTTAAACTACGTCCAGCAGCAAGGCCTCTGATCAGGAGGTTTTGAGGAGCGTGGAACCACCTCTTAATTGCTGGTGTTCCCAGGTTCACCCTGATCCGGGGTGGCAGCACCTGTTAGGGTCCCAGCTATGGGAAAATAGTTAACTATTACCAGCAATACTTTTTGGAAAAAATTATTACCAGCAATACAGTTATGAAGGAAATATATTACTAGAAAAAGATTTTTGACAAAACAAAATATTACCAGCAATAAAAGATTTTGTCGGCATAAAATAACCCATTGAGGTTGGTATGCCGAAAAACAAACCAAACCAATCTAAACCAAAGAATACATATTCTATTCATACGAATCTATCCTTAAAATGATGTCAGCATTAAATAACCCATTTAGGTTGATATGTCGTAAAACAAAATAAACCAAACCAATCTAAACCAAAGAATACATATTCTATTCATACGAATCTATCCTTAAAATGATGTCGGCATTAAATAACCCATTGAGGTTGATATGTCGTAAAACAAAATAAACCAAACCAAACCAAACAGGTTTTCTTTTTATCTGTGACAGGATTGTCCAATATACACTGTCATGAAACAGATTATATATTAGAAAGAAGTTCAGCAATAATTTCTTTGTTTCTAACGAAATTCTTTTATCAATTATTATTTTGCTTAATTCCTGAAAGGCATCTTTTGCCATTCCTATTCGGTTTCAGATTTCTGTCACACTTTACTTCAGTACTCAGATAATTAAATTTCTGTATCTGTTTGAAGTTGACGCCCCCGGGACATAACTTTCAGCTTGGGTTATCACATTTGCTGACAGCCATTTCATCTCGCCACGTTCTCCTTAATATCGCATATGGCCAGAAGTGCTCCTTTCAATTAAAATGTTACATTCAAGAGAAATCAGAAGTTGTAAGGAGTAGAATCTAGAGTTTAGGTATGAGACTGTCTCGGGCGAGGCAAAATCCAGCGCCATACGCGAATAATGGTCAGTTAAACAATTACTAGGTACACAACCTCACTCAATGGCAAGGGGGGTATTTTTGTTCACAAATGTGTAGTATGGTTTCGTTTGCTAAGTTGCCAATTTAAATCAAGACCGAAAAATCGGTTCTAGAGATATTCAAAATCAATGAGTATATTCAAGAGTGGCCTCGAAGTTCTTTCTTCTAATTGTTAATAGTCGTTGTTTCAATTACATTCTGAAACAGCACTTTCCACAATAATTAATCGATATTTGCTATCTAAAACGAATTTTAAAATGCCGCCATTATTATATGCCTTTCTGCTTTGCTCTACTTAATTGTTTCAAGATATTTTTTATTCTAAGAACTTTGCGATGACAATTCTCTATTTTACACAATAACATTAGGGAGTAACGAGGTTGGGGGTGATACACGCTTACGAGGCATGTAGCTGCCCAAGGAGTATTGAAAGTGGTCGACAAACTGAGTTCAGTGTAGAAGGGTCCGGTTACATGAGAAACATGAAAAACATTTAACTTTTAAAATATATTCGGAATTAAATACTTAAACATATTAAGAAAGTTATTGTCAGGGAATGCGCTGAGGGTTTTTTTTAGAAATCGAACCTGAATATTAATTTGAGATAAATGAGCTACTTCATTTAACTGGTTACCACTTTGTACTCACCCCCCGCCAATAGTGGCCAATCTGAAAAAATGATGACAATTAATAAAATTATATCTAAAAGCAGTTATGATTAAGTTGTTTGTAGTTTACATAAAGGTTTATCCATCGCGTCGGTGCAGGCACTTATCCAAAATAAATTACAAAAAAATAAGGGATTTTCAAAATCTCTGCCATCTTTGCTTATCTTATCCCTTTAAGCATTAATTTAAAAAAAATATTTAAATAATAAATAAGTAAATAACGGAATACAACTCTATTTAAAAGAACTTTCAGGAACCTCAGAATATTCAAGAAAAATATCGTAAAAATAAGTACTGTCTCTGACATCGGAAATAACATCATTTAATAATCTTTTGACAGATAGAAAAAATCGACAGGCAATTGCTGAAACCTCCTGACGAGTGAACCGAACGGTTACATAAAGGTTCGTGTATGAAACTCTGGAGTAGAGTTGCTGAATATAACATCAATCAGCTAACTGACAAATTTTATATTTGTATTAATTATATCTATCTATCTATCTATCTATCTATCTATCTATCTATCTATATATATATATATATATATATATATATATATATATATATATATGTATATATATATATATAATTAACAAACAATAAAATCCCAAATCACCTCATATGGGGATAGACTATTTCTACAGAAAAAACAAACACCGGTCGTCTGTTATGTCAGCCGCGACGTGGACTGAGTTCGTGTCAGAAATAGAAATTTAACCGCGAAAAACAAAAAAAGACAGTCGAAAAACTAATACAGAAATGATCCATTTCAATGTTTCAGCCAGACGAAAGGCACGAGACAGGGGTCAGGGGATGGTGGAAGGTATTTGTCTTAAGGGAAGAAGTTTTATAAAATAAAAAAAAGAATATTACCCTTATGACATTAATTTGAGGTCATATGAAGAATGAATTATTAATTTAAAAGGATGTAAGGGATTAATGGAAAGGGGGTTGGGGAGATCTTAGAGTATATATATATATATATATATATATATATATATATATATATATATATATATATATATATATATATATATATATATGTATATATATATATAATGGACTCTCCCGTTGAACTCGACGTATGAGGGCCAGACAGATCAGTTCCCAGAAACTGAAAAGCCGGACACCCACACAAGATTTGATTATAGTGGTGAAGGCTTTGTGTAGGGCCATCCACACTTTTTGGAGGGACGAATACAGGGACCTGGTGCAAAGAATGCCACAAGGTCCCCAAACGACCCTCCGCAGGTTTTGAATTCAGAGTTGTCCTTCTCCTAGACCAGTTGCCGTCCAAGGCTATAGAACCCAGTCTGTCCTGCTATTTACCCATAGTTGGAGGGAGAAGAGGATTCACACCTTTCCCAAGGGTATTAGCACGTAAGTGAATGTAATGGATTCGACTGGAATTCCTCAATCCAAGCCGTTATCCATTACTCCACCGTGCCTCCTATATATATATATATATATATATATATATATATATATATATATATATATATATATATATATATATATATATATATATATATATATATATATATGTAATAAAAAGAAAGAACAGTAAGATATATCATCATGTGTTCTTATTGATATTTTTTATTTTAATTTTTGCAAAACAATGCTCAATGTAAATTTACAGAGCATAAATATTATAAATTAACTGATTTTACATATGTTTTTTTGCCTACACCATATTTTAAATCAGTTAATTTATAATATTATATATATATATATATATATATATATATATGTGTGTGTGTGTGTGTGTGTGTGTGTATACATATATATATGTATGTACGTATGACAAATTTCATATTTACATTAATTATATATATATATATGTGTGTGTGTGTTTGTGTGTATATATATGTATGTACGTATGACAAATTTCATATTTACATTAATTATATATATATATATATATATGAGTGTGTGTGTGTGTGTGTTTGTGTATATATATACAAATATATATGTATGTACGTTTGACAAATTTCATATTTACATTAATTGTATATATATATATATATATATATATATATATATATATATATATGTGTGTGTGTGTGTGTGTGTGTGTGTGTATGTGTGTGTGTGTGTGTGTGTGTGTGTGTAAGGATAATGTTCCTACAGTTGTGGTCCGCAAGAAATGTCTGTTAGTGACCTTCGGCTGTGGCTATTTTGCTACGACTCACATATCAAATTCACACCATCATCAACTGAAAACAATTCCTTCGAGAACATTCTAATCTTAGATCCAAAGGTCTTGATACGCATCTTGATTTGTAATTTAAGCTTTTCATTCTCGATGTAAACAAAAGCAAGCGTCAAAGGCGATGAAGAAGATATCACTGCAAATTGTGGGCGTCAAAATAGGTAGAGGTTTCAAGAAACGATGTAGACTGGTTAGCAAAGTAAATAGTAAATGTCTGAACTCTTTTTGATTCTATAGGGTAAATATTCATTACACCGTCGATATCAGCTGCATTGTCCATATGACATGCTGGTAGTGTAACGGGTATTAGGTTGAAAAATGGAATCGGAAAGCCTAGTTCAAATTCCGGTTTAGTTTGATGCGTTCACTTTTGTGCACGTGACCTTTGACTCTATATTTTATTCCTTTATCTGTGGATTAAATAGAACATTAGCCTGATCTCTCTTGGCAATAATCTAAGAGAAGGAAAATATTGAATTTTAAACCGTAAAGGAAGCAACGGGGAACTGCTGATGGGATACTGCATTAAAAATATGCGGCTCACATACAAGGAAATGCTGAAAAATTCTCGGTTTGAGAAGTGATAAAAAACAAGAACAAAAACTAATATTTGGTTAAACTTTTGTGCTGAACTGAAAACTTCTCGCTGACATCCAATAGTCATTGAGTTAATGTTATTTTATTCAGCATCGTTTCCTTATGAAATTGATCAAATGTCACCGTCATCGGCATCGAAACGCGTCACACGCAAAGATTTTCTTTTACACTCATTAATTCCCTTATATAAATATATAATATTATATATATATATCGAACAAAGAAAAATATTAAAAAAATTAAATCTTCAGACACATTAATAATCCATCGTTTTTATTATTATTTCATTTAGATTCCTCGACTAGTTTCGGCCAACATGGTCATCATCAGGAGAAAACTACAGAAATTAATGTCTTGATGGAGAAAATGAACTTTTGTCTGTAGTTTTGATTTGTTTTTTAATTTTAAAAAATTTTTAACTTTTTTTTTTAACATGAATTTTGCGCAGACCTTGTGTTGGTCAAACATTCTCTTTTAACTTGTTATTTGAGATAAGAGCTGGATGGATTCATGCTGCTTTGAATTCCCTTGGTCATTTTGATAGTTTAAATGGTACCTGGAAAGGGGATGTGTCCTTGCTAAGTGTGTGTTATTTGGTTCTTAGGGAGTGAGTGAGTATGATGTGTGTAAGCGTGTATATTTGTGTGTGTGTGTGTGTGCGTATAAGTGTGAGGCCTCAACACCTCCGTAAGCATTTGTGTCTTGTGTGGGTGAGAAATGTGGGTAGGTCCTGATTTGTAGGGTTATATATTAATTCTATCTATATTGTTAAATTTGTGATTAAGCCCGTCTGGATAGTGTGTTTTTAAACTTCGTGTCCACTTATTTTCATGGAACTCTAAAACCTTTCTAATGTTATCTGCTCTGAACTTTTCTATTCTCTCAAATATAGGCATGGGTTTTAAAATCGTGCCGATTTTTTAATATACGGGTGGTCAAACACGACATTATCAGAAAATAAGAGCAATATCTATAGTAAATTTAATTCCAAAATTCTCTGTAATCCAATAATATTTTCTTAAATATTTAAGATTACTAAGTACTTTAAAGTACTTAGTAATCTTAAATATTTAAGAAAATATTCTTAGTAATGTAATGTTTTATTGAATTACAGAGAATTTTGGAATTAAATTTACTATAGATATTGCTCTTATTTTCTTATTCTCGCGTTATATTCTTCCATTATTTTTTCGGTTAAAGCCGCGGTAGAATAATATTAGATAAAGATCTATCTGTCGTTGTGCAGTCACAGAGCTATTAAAAACTGTCAACATAAGTAAACAGCTATCGCCGTTTTAAAAAATGCATTTCTGCGATATTTTAAACAAAGTAAATAATAGTTGTTTCAAATCAGATTAATTATAATTTAAATCAACTAATATTCCTCAAATAAAGTTTCAAAAACGTATATTTTATTTTTGGAAGATATTTTAATAGATTTACATTTTCATAAGAGTTTGCTAAAATTAGCTCTAAATTCAAAATTTTAGAAATTTCAAAACGAAAACTCCTTCCAATCAGTTCAAATTAGTTTTGAAATACAGTATAGTATTTTGCTTATTGGAGATATTAAATTTAATCTATCAACTTGAAATTAAAACTAAAATAAAAAGCTTCAAGGAAGATTTTTCATTTTTAAAAATTCATTTTAAAACTTAGTTTTCGCGAATATGTGGAGGTACCTAGATAATCTTCATTGTCATTGAGTGGTCCAGATATGGCGCCATGTCTCAGTCTAAACTGTTAAATTATTAAACAAACACACACATGCATACACACATGCATACACACATATGCATACACACATGCATACATATATATGTGTAGCTTGTTTACCATAACCCAAAGGCGAGATGAAAGCTGTTGTTAAATTATAAATGAAAATATTTTTGCTGTAAGCAGCATCATAAATGCAGAATGTCGGCTTCCCTCCTCCTAATTTTCGAAACCGCTACTAGGGGACTTTACGGACTCTAAATACTCGGCGATATCTTTTCTCGTTCTCTTCTCACTTTTTTCACTTACACGTCAACATGTAAGTCTCACGCGGAAGAACGCGTTCTCTTGTGGGAAACGCATGAATAATACTCACACACGCATACATACGCACACATCTTTCACTTCTAGGACTTTCTCCTACAGCAAACTACACATACGCAAGAAATTCACTAGTTTAAATGTTTTCTTCATTCATGTACATTGTTCGGTAACACACAACAATATTCTATTGTATATGTAACCCGTTATTATTAATACATTATCATTTGTTTGTACATATGTATTGGCCCTTTTGTGTTTCTTTTTATCAGACGAAATAATCGCGTCTTGTAAGCGGAAAAAGTGAGAAGAGGGCGGGAAAAGATATCGCCGAGTATTTATAATTCGGAAGGCTTCCCCTAGTAGAGGTTTCGAAAATTAGGAGGAGGTAACCCGACACTGTACACGATAGGAGAATTATCTTTCATTGCAATTTCTTCTTGAAAAAAAGTGGTCAGTGGATGAATGCCTTGACGCTAACACTAGGCGTGTGAAGTCAATATTCATACATTTACTCCCTGTAGATATGTATATTTATAACTATAACTATATATATATATATATATATATATATATATATATATATATATATATATATATATATATATATATATATATATATATATATAAGTAGGCGCTTTTGTTAGCGGATCAAGATTAAAATATCAAAGTCGAGTTTTTGAAAGTCAGTCTACTTAATAATGAAATTTGTTGGTGGAGATCAACTACCAAAAGATCAAAAGCAGGAGTTGAAAAAGGAAAACGCCTACGAAACATAATGCAGCAAATCGGATTAAATCGACTTCAATGAGAATGTGCCGAAACCATTATGATGTATGTCTAGGTCATGTTTTGACAATTTTTCGCTTCTTATTTCAGTAGGTTTAAGGGTCAACACAAAACAAGATATACAATCTGCCTGTTAGCTTGTTTATCTATCTATCTATCTATCTATCTATCTATCTATCTATCTATCTATCTATCTATCTATCTATCTCAGTTGGTTAATATCTATCTATCTATCTATCTATCTATCTATCTATCTATCTATCTATATATCTCAGTCTGTTCATATCTATTTATCAGACTATGACAATGTTTCCCTTTTTATTTCAGTAGGTTTAAGGGTCAACACAAAACAAGATATACAATCTGCCTGTTAGCTTGCCTATCTATCTATCTATCTATCTATCTATCTATCTATCTATCTATCTATATATATATCTATCTATCTATCTATCTATTTCAGTCTGTTCATTATCTATCTATCTATCTAACTATCTATCTATCAGTCTGTTCACTATCTATCAATCTAGCTATCTATCTCAGTCTGTTCTTTATCTATCTATCTTGGAATGAAAGCAACGCAGAAATATGCCATGAATTCATAAACTTTCTGGATGTAGAATCAATAAATACTAAACACTTCACACATATCGGTGTATGGAACGTTTATAACAGATTTAGTATAGGAGATAAGGAAATTGAACATAGAATAAGGTTAGGGTTAGTTTTGTCCAATACCACAAATTGCTACAAAACACTAACCTAAAAACTCAAGTCATATTCTTCAATTCTCTCCTTAGATGGAGATACCCACATGGATGTCATGCATGGTTACAAACTCTTTCAGAAATATGTAAACTGTCTGCTGTATACAACCGCTTTCCCAGGTCAAAGATTGAAAAGAGCTTTCAAAGGAATGAAGCCTGTAGATCTTAATGAGGACCATACTTCATTGAACTTTGCCGACTGGCGCTACAGAATCACCAAAAAAGATCTGTATCGAATAAACGAAAACCACATCAGTTGGGAACTTTCAACAACAACAATTAAAATGAATATCACATGTAACTTGAATAGAAAATAATGGCACAATGAAGATGTTGATGATTCACACTACTTCAAACAAAAGGTTAGGAAGGAAATCTCATCGCAACTAGTGTGATAACAGTTAATATCCTTGAGAAACCTATTTTCGGAAGAATTGTTATAATAGAAGGATTTTATAAATCTAAGCCCTGGCTGTTCGGTCAGTGAATGTTTCTTTATAAGGAAAGAGCTAATATTAAAATTACCATTACCATTTATCTCTTTCAAGTTTATTTATTCGTAGATATACACATTGTCGAGCGATGATTGAAATAAAAGTATTGATATCAATACATGTTCGCTTATTGATTATTTATAATTTAGTAAGCGCTGAAATAGTTTCTTGGTGAAATTTTTATGAGGTTTTATCAGAGCTTTTGAAAAGTTTTAATTCACACGACTTAATGCATTGGAAAAATGTTAGGAATGATAAATTAACTTCCTGGAAAAAAGGATACACATAGAGCCGGGAAACTAATTTGGCTCCAATATCTTGTAGCTATTTAGACATTAATATTTTCAAAGTGAATAATTAGAGAAATATTTTATGTGGACTCTTTTATCAAAAAAATGGGAACGTGAAATTCAAGCAACTTGCAATCCCAATATCAAATTTTAAACAAATAGTCTACGCCATAAAAAAACTTTTTTTTTACTGCATTTTTATAAATTAATTTATTTCTGAACTTCAAAATCCAATATGAATTTTTTATATACTAAACTAATAATAAATTTCTCCTTGTTTATTTGGTTCTTTTTTTTGTTATCATTTTCAACCCTAATTCTTATGTACGTAAAATTAGATCGTAGTATTCATAGTTTAAAAGTTAGTGGTAATACTAGTATTAATTTGCTAGATTCATGTCGAATAATATTTAACAGAAAGTAAATGTGAATATGTTACTTATTTGAGAAGTTTAGATTTCCTTAGTTATTTAGATTATTTTTACTTATTTAAATATTTTTAATTATTATTTTTCCTTGCTTAGATTAGGCCATCGTATTATTTTAAGTCATAGATTACAAAACTAGTAAGAAATTTCAAATAGTACGAGATAAGTTTGTAATGAACGATTTCGTAAATTAATGTAAATGGGAGATAGGTTTTATCTGAGTGTCTGCGCATGTAGGAGAGTATGAGAGAATACATTTATATGTAGAGGCTTGAACGTGCATCGCATTTTTCTAATTTAGTTTGGTTAATTGTATAGGGTTAGACTTAAAGATTTTTATAGAATAGTAAGAATCATTAATGTATTTTTTTGTTTTTTGGAAAGTAATGTAAGTGGTAAAGTTTAGTTATTGAATTAGTATTTAATTTAAATGTAAAGCATTGGATTGAACTTTGCAAGAACAAGTCCAGCTTACCGCGTTATGAATTCCAGGGAAAATAGCGCCAATCAAAACTGGATGAAGCAAAAGACAAGACTATATAGGGGGAAAGTCTTATTTTATTGGCTGATGTTGACTTACGTCTGTCAATAAGAACGGTCGGAATCCTAGCCATATCTTAAATCTTTTTTTTGCAATGTTGAGATGCGCAGCACAACGCTATCAAGGAGGCGGCCTGAATCTTTTGGAATCAGGTCGGGGTTGATGTTTGAGTCGATATGATGCAAAACCCGAAATCGGCAATGAAGACAGTGCATCACTGAAGACGTTCCTTGGTGCATCTGAAATGTATTACTCTACTAAACAAGAAAATGCCTTCTCACTGATGTGTCTATTCCGGGTGTATATGTTCCGGGTGTATCTATTCCGGGTGACCACAATATCAAGGTTAACAGAAACTGACAAGCTTAAGAAATACTGCGACCGCTTGATTGAAATTGCCTGAATGTGGGACGTCTAGGTCACCATTCACCCAGTTATGGTGGGGGTGATGGGGTATGTACCACAGTCCTATATTGAGAAAATGGAATGAAGACAGGTACATAATCGCTCGAGAAGTCTGCATTTTTTGGCACTGTAAATATTTCGCGACAGATGCTGTCTGAGGTCGTACGGCTTGATAGAGAACAGACATGGTGCAAAAATATCCCATTGAAAATGAAAAGTGCTAGAAAGAAAATCTTATTAACAATAATAATGAAGAGGTGAATTTTTCAGTGTCTCTCCAATGTTATTCGTCTTTGCAACGATAACTCTGTGATCTTGAAAATAAATTTTGTTTATTCTTTAAGTAAATAATAATAATTTCCCTCTAAAAGTTCTCCACTGCCTTAGCTGGCTATTGAACTCACCCTCTTTGGGTCCTGCCACTGGATCTAACTAACGCGTTTATCCACTGTGCCATGTGTCCTTGAGGAAAACCCTGGAGGAAAATTAACAGGAGATAACTGATAACTGACATCTATTAAACATGGCACGTGGAACTAGAATAGTCTACCCCAGTGAGCGAAATAAAGGGTTCAGTTCGACATTTCAACCACCTGAAGAAGGCCGGAGCGTACAACGGCCGAAACATTGTAATAAATATGGCGACAGAGATGAGGACAATAATCCGAATAATGTAAATAATGTAGTGGAGTTTGGTATAGACAAATACACTATGGTGTAAATTAAAATAGGGGATTTGATATATGCAGTAGATATTGCATTTGAATGATATGAAAAGCAAATGGCTGGAAGATGAAAATGGAAATAATTTTGAACTAGCTAGATGCAACTGCCTCTTATATTCTAATAGTTTCTTTTCTCGCACTTCTCACCTGTGGAATTCCCTTCCGATTTCTTGCTTCCCTGACAACTATAATCTTCAAAAGTTTAAATGCAACGTCAATCGCCATCTTTTGTTTAATTGAACCCTGTTCCTTTATTGTACTTCCCTCCCTTCTCCTCGCTAAAGTCTTGTCATTCGCTATCGCTAGCTGTAACTCCTTGCGTCTTAGTGGAATTATCGCCTTGTTTGGGGTGAAATGATTAAAAAAATGACGAGGATAATAGAATGCGACAAAATAGAGAATGTTGAAATAAAAGAAAAAATGACAAAAGAATGTAAAAGTTTCCAGAAAATATTATTGCGCATCCTGGGTATGACGTTAAACTACATCCGCGTCCAGGGTAAGACGATAAACTGCATCCGCGTCCAAGGTATGACGTTAAACTACATCCGCGTCCTGGGTAAGACGATAAACTGCATCCGCGTCCTGGGTAAGACGATAAACTGCATCCGCGTCCAGGGTATGACGTTAAACTGCATCCGCATCCTGGGTAAGACGATAAACTGCATCCGCGTCCAGGGTATGACGATAAACTACATCCGCGTCCTGGGTAAGACGATAAACTGCATCCGCGTCCTGGGTAAGACGATAAACTGCATCCGCGTCCAGGGTATGACGTTAAACTGCATCCGCATCCTGGGTAAGACGATAAACTGCATCCGCGTCCAGGGTATGACGATAAACTACATCCGCGTCCTGGGTAAGACGATAAACTGCATCCGCGTCCAAGGTATGACGTTAAACTACATCCGCGTCCTGGGTAAGACGATAAACTGCATCCGCGTCCTGGGTAAGACGATAAACTGCATCCGCGTCCAGGGTATGACGTTAAACTGCATCCGCATCCTGGGTAAGACGATAAACTGCATCCGCGTCCAGGGTATGACGATAAACTACATCCGCGTCCTGGGTAAGACGATAAACTGCATCTGCGTCCTGGGTAAGGCGATAAACTACATCCGCGTCCAGGGTAAGACGATAAACTCCATCCGAGTCCTGGGTAAGACGATAAACTGCATCCGAGGTGCTGGGTATGACGATAACCTACATCCGCGTCATGGGTATGACGTTAAACTACATCCGCCTCCTGGGTAAGACGATAAACTACGTCCAACAGCAAGGCCTCTGATCAGTAGGTTTTGAGGAGCGTGGAACCACTTCTTAATGGCTGGTGTTCCCAGGTCCACTCTGACCCGGAGTGGTAGCACCTGTTACGGTCCCAGCTATGAGCAAATAGTTAACATAAAAATAGGTTTTAATACCAGAAATAATTTTAAATAAAAAAAATATTATAGCAATAACTTTTGAAGGAAAAATTCTCAGCAATAAATCAAAAAATACCAATAATACAAACAGTTATACATTCTTTGAAAAAAATATGACCAGCTATAGATTTCTTCAAGGAAAAATATTTCCAGAAATAGATTTTTGAAGAAAAATATTACAGACCAATAAAAATGTTGTTGGCATTAAATAACCCATTGAGGTTGATATTCCGTAAAACAAAATAAACCAAACCAAATCAGATATTAATGTAGTCACTGTTTCTGCAGTCAACTCCCGGGTCGTGTCAGCTGTCCGTTAAGGTGTTGGAATTATTGATTGGACCCAAGATGATTTGCAAAATCTAGACAGAAAAATGAGGGAAATGATGAACATATAAAGAAATATGCACCTTCAGGAAGACGTGGAAATTTATTGGAAGTGAAAAGAATTTGAAGATCGTCTGATTTGTGTTGAGGAAATGACATAGATTGTAACAAGTAATTTGTATCAATATATCGAAAATACTAGTATAGTGGTGTCAGGTAGTGCAAACTTGAAAGAATAATTGTTAGAAACCTTGACTGAAAAAGCAAATACAGAATTTACCATGAAAAAAGAAACAAATTCATAGATAAATTCATTGAAATATATCGAATGAAATACAGAGGAGATAAGAGACGATAAGACAAAGTGGACATAAATTAGAATGTAACACCAATCCTGACCCCACTGGATCGATGTACTCTACAAGACCGGCGGTTGGTCCTGCCCTGGTCCAGTATCACAGGTTCAATCAAAGTCTCTGGTTCACAATGACGATCCGATTCCATTTTCCAGCAACGTTGTGATTTTTTTGATCCTGAGAGCAATTAACAAATCGTAGATCCCGGAAGATTCAGCTTGTCTACCTGCAAGTTCGTTGGGGCGAGAATCGGGCCAAGCAGAAAAAAATAAAATATGAACAAGTCGGTTCGATTCCAAAGAAAAATTTATGTATATGTATATAAATAAGAAATTGATGCAAAAAGAATAATGCTTCTTTCACAAGAAAGTAGTGTATATGAAATAAAGTCCAGAAAAAAAATATTGCAAATAATTCTGAAAGGAGAGAAGTAGTTTTCGGTTTCACCCTTTTTGTTCTTAGTAATTGCCGTAATTATTTCACTATAAAGATATAAGAGGGATCAATGGCAGTATTGCGCCAAATATTGTAGATAACTTGAGTTCACTTCCTCCCTTATTACATCAGCAAGCGGCCGCTTTCACTCACACTGCCTATCTCTCTCTCTCTGGTCGACAGCTTGTCAACCAACTTCACCCAGCTTCAAATTTCAACTCCGACTCGACTGTTTGTTTTCGCGCAAACACGCGCTTAAATAAACGCGATGGTAACGACAAAAACCCGGTGTGTTGGTAAACTTAGAATACAAGCTGATTACTGACCTCTTCCTCTTCATGATTAAATGAACAGTCTCTTCTTCTCAATTGGTATTAAATAGTTCATATAAACACTATTGTTTTGACATTATATATTAATAATTCTAACGAAGGACAGATTCTCTGGGCACAAACTTCACCATAGATTATTTTTCTCATCTATAAACAAAATTCTATATTACTATAATTATTAAGATTTCATTGCTCTGTGCCACAAGAAAAAGTAGTCTAAAAATGGAAACTGAAGTGTTATTAATGGCAGCTCAGGATCGGGCATTGCAAGCACACTGGATAAAAGTGAATGTTGACAAAATCAACACTTCAGCATTACGTTGAATGTCTGGGGAGAGAGATGAGACTATAAGTCATAATGTATCAGAATTCAAGGGTATGACACAGAATGAGTAAAGAAATAGTGGCATGATAAAGTTTCGGCCATTAATAACTGGAAGTTGTGTAAAATGTACGCGATTGAGTGCAGTGACACGATTTATGAACATGTCGTCACAAAGTACTGGAGAATACTAAAATGAAATCCTGTGAGTTATTTCGCTACAGACACTTTGAAACAAGATTTAGTCCTGCTGGACAAACAAAGGATTTGGTATCTGACGGAAATTCCCTGTCAATTTGAACATCGACAACTAAAATGATTTAAAATATGACATTTTGAAAATTTGGGAATGACTACAAAAAAAGAATTGCAGTACTAGTGATTATTGGAGCACTTGGGTGGTATAAAAATATGAGACAAAACTTGTAGATATTGAATTGTGATTTGGAAATGTATAGCTGGCCACTCGTATACGAAGATACCTGTCTACTAGGGTGGCTAGCCAATCCCTATTGCAGATTGCTTGCTCAGGCACATTTGTGTTTATTCAACACCTACAGAGCCCACCTGTGGTTTATACTGCAACTATGCTCAGCAGACCTGAGTTACGGTTTACGAAATTTGTCTATACCAAACTCCAGTACGAAAGAGCGTGTTATCTAGCGTGATCAACAATTTGAACAAAGCCTTAGTGATGCACAGCTAGGCAAGGGTTCCGTCTACCTAATTTTACTCACAAGGCTTGGGTCAACCCGTGGTATGGTTTTCAGGTATTTTCCAAAGGTGTCTTACGCTGGGATCGACCCCTCCAGTCCGACAACATCAGGAAGTCTCCTTCCTGACAAATCAACCGTGGTGAGATTCGAACCCGCGTCTCATGGTCAGAATGCAAACGTTCTAACCACTCGGCCATGAGCCCATTGGATTGGAAATACATTCCTTAAAAAAGCAGCTTCTCAGAGCAGCAAATATACTCCGGAAAGTATTGGATAGAACCTGTCGATGAAAAGAAATGATTAGTTTATTTTCTTAAGAGAATCCACCTGAAAATATGCTTAACAGCGACCAACATCATATGATGGAGATAATAATAATAATAATAACAATAATAATAATAATAATGATAATAATAATAATAATAATAATAATAATAATGACAACAACAACAATAATAATAATAATAATAATGATAATAATAATAATAATGACAACAACAACAACAACAACAATAATAATAATAATAATAACTGGAGAAGCATAATAATTTCAGTCTTCCTGTTTTAATTTTCTGATGAATCCTAATTCTTGAGTTAACAACAATAGAATAAGCCATTTGCGAGTTCTACGACTATAAAATACCTGTGAAAATTACCCAATTGCATATTTGAGCTTAACAAATTTAATAAAATATTGTAGTGAAAATCATAAATATGAATGCAGGTCATTATTTAAAGAAGTAAGAGGGTACAAATGAAAGGATTTAAAAAAAGTTTTTTTCCAATTCGCCAAGGTAAAGATTCAACACATGAATTTGTTATCTCCTCCTCTATCTTTCTTTCTTTCTTTCTTTGAGACTAAATAGCGTCTCTGATATGTCTTTTCCGTCTTTTCTCGCAATCAAAACGGAATAGCACATTAATCATGAGGAATTGGCAGGACGAAAAGCACTTACTAAATAATTAATTAAGGAATTAAGGAACAAGCATCCTAATAATAATAATAATAATAATAAGAATAAGAATAAGAAGAATATTTTTGAAAAATCATGACTGAAAATTCGGTGTAGGCTAAAGTCTTTGAAAACGTTTGAGAAATTAAGTAAATACAATGACCTCGGAATTACCTGTTGTTATTTGGGGTCTGGGAATTATATCAGAAGGAGCAAACAAACATGTGGATTTTATTCTTGGAAGCCCTGAAATGTGTGAATTGTAAAAGAAAGTCATAGTCGTGGGTCCATCTCACATCTTGTGTAGGGTTCTCTCCATCCATTGACCACAGTCACTTTTTTTCTTTGATTGCATGGCATCTCAACTGTTTTTATCTTTTGAAACAAAAAAAAACTTTTGTTGTATCTTGAAGTCACTTTCTTATGAATAAATATAGATATGAACAGAATGATATATATATATAAACAACATATATATATATATATATATATATATATATATATATATATATATATGAACAGATTGGCAGAGATATGAACAGAATGATTAGATAGATAGATAGATAGATAGATATGAATAGATTGAAATAGATAGATAGATAGCTATGAACAGAATGATAGATATGAACAGAAAGATAGATATGAATAGAATGATAGATATAAACAGATTGATTAAATAGATAGATAAATAGATATGAACAGATTGAGATAGATAGATAGATAGATATGAAGTGATTAAAATAGATATGAACTGAAAGATAGATATGAACAGAATGGTTAGATAGATAGATAGATATAAACAGATTGATTAAATAGATAGATAAATAGATATGAACAGATTGAGATAGATACTAAATACTGCTAATAATAATGGTAATAATAATAATAAAGATGCTGCAGGTCCAGTCGATAAAAACACATCTTTGAAATGAGAAACAAAGCAAATAGATGCCCTGACCTATTCCATGTCCTTCTTCATCCTTTCCTCCATCACGCCTCTTTACTCTCGCTTCCTCTCTGTAACCGCTTGCGTACTAGTGGCATCCCGCCTTACTTGGAGTGAAATGCTTTAAAGAAATCTCGGGACAACAACCTCTTGCTTTGGTTACTTTGGGAATGATATCAAAACAAGCAAAAAAAATTGATTCTTAGTTGGCCTAAAATATATGAATTTCAAAAACGCTATATTCATGGGTCCATCTAAAATCTTGTGTAGGTTTCTTTCCAGGCTTTGACCAAAGTAACATATAGTTTTTTAGCTGCTTGCATGGCACCACATCTGTTTGCATTTCGTGAAACAAAAAAACCTTTTGTTGTTTCTTGAAGTCTCTTTGTTATAACTTGGAGGCAACTCGTAATACACAAAGCAAAGGCAAAACAATCATGATGATCTTATCTAGAAGACCAATTTTAATCATTGTACGTTCTAGGGTGAGGAATTATTATTATTTACATCGTTATTATTATTATCATAATTATAATCACCCCATGCAAGGAAGTTAAGCTACTGCGACACAAGTGGGTTACTGAATATGGAAGAGCAAGAAAAAGAAAGAGAAACATTAGGGAGTGAAGCGAATAGAATACTAATCAAGACAGTAGATAGCGATTGGCATTGTATTTACATTTTTAGAGATCAAATTTGGCTGGAAAGCAAGAAGCCGGAAGGGGGTTCCACAAACGAGAAGTGCGAGAAAAGAAACCGTTAGCATAGAACTTACGGTTACATCTAGCCACTTCAACTGTTCACTGATGAGACCTAGCCGGCAACATGATATTAAGCTTAAATTCATAAAGTCTAGGTACCATAGAGAAAAGTTCATCCGAATAATTATCTAGACTATTATCATTATCTTTGTTGTTTTTATTACGATATTTCCGCCTTTGTGTGCAGCGGCTTTCTTCAGGTGTTTGTCAATTCGGTTAACCATCAGCTAATTTCGAACTGAAGTCCTTATTTAATTTTCTCATTCCTCAAAAACCATATCTCTATACCTAAATCTGAGTCTTTACTACCTGGTCTGGGAATTGAACACGCGATTACTATGCGACAGTTACTATGGAAACAGTAATTGAGTTGTACTATAAAGAACAAGATGTGATATCACTAAACATCATAGAATATTTATTTAGACACATTTATCAAGAAAAAATAACTTGCGTCTATGGAAGAAAAACAGATTTTGAAACTAATAAATTTAAATATTGAAGAGAAATCTACTCTTTTGCAAGGACCTGTTGTCACCTGATCCCGACTGAAAAACACCAGTTACTCCCGGTTTGAAATTGCAACGAATACACGTCAGCGATTGCATTAGGTTGCATGCAGAAATAAACCGTCTTTCAAAGCTTTACGGATTCCTGTAGAAGTCTGTAAATACGTAGAACTACCTGAAGATAGCCTTGACCAGACGCCATGTTCTTGTGTCAGTTTGTTCGTTTCTTGTCGAACTGATCGATATTTCTATTCAATGTCAGAATGACCTGGCTGCGGTGTGCAAAAAAAAAAAAAAAAAATGAGATAATACTGTTTCCGGGTTTGTAAATACGTAGCAGTGATCAATGAATTTAAATATCATTGTTGTTAAGTTCTATCTAACTTTTCTTTTGAAACACGTCTTTTACATTTTGTTAGAACGGCAGGATAGGCTGTCTACTGGGAAAGGAATATGATTTCAATATAAAATTTTCTCACCCACTGCATTGCTTATTAAAGCAGGCATCGGCGAAGTACAAAAAATGGTCGCTTGTTGCTTGATATGAATCATGCATTTCCCACCGGCGCTTGTGGTCGATGGTTGAACAATGGTAAAAGTAAGGATGTCGAACGATAATTTTAAAGGCAGGCACACGAACCCATAAGTCAGTCTGATGCAATACAATCTTCCTGTTCTCATTTATCTGCTAATGGTTTTGTAACTGTATTTTATAGCAAATTATTTACAATGCATTTCATTGAAAAATATTTGCAATGTATTTTTATAGTAAATCATTTACGATGCATTTTATTGTAAAATATTTGCAATGTATTTTTATAGGAAATCATTTACAATGCATTTTATAGTAAAATATTTGGAATGTATTTTTATAGTAAATCATTTACAATTCAATGTATAATGTATTTCATAATAAATCATTTAAAAGATTTTAAAGAAAATCATTTAGAAAGCATTTTATAATTTATCATTTAAAATTCATTTTATAATAAATCATTTGCAATATATTTTGTAGACAATCATTTACGATCTATTTTATAAATATCTGAAGAAAATTGTAAATCATTGGCAATGCATTTATAGGAAATCATTGGCAATTCATTTTATAGGAAATCATTTAAAATGCATTTTATAGGAAATCATTTAAAATGCATTTTATAAGAAATCATTTAAAATGCATATTATAATAAATCATTTACTACAACGTATTTTATAATCAAACATTTATCATTTATCTTACAGTAAATAATTTGTATTTTATAATAAATCATTTAGAGTGTATTTTATAATAAATCATAATCTATTTTGTAGTCAATCATTTACAATGCATTTTATTTTAAATCATTTTTTATGCAATTCTAATATAAAATATTTGCAATGCATTTTATAATCTATCTTTTGCAAAGAATTTTATATTTATTCATTTAAAATGAATTTTATAGTCAAACTTTTAAAATCTATTTTATAATAAATCAATTACATTAAATCATTTAAAATTAATTTTCAAGTAATAATTTACAAAGTATATGTGTATATGTGTGTGTATATATATGTGTGTGTATATATATATTTTTGTATATGCGTGTGTATATATGTGTGAGTGTATATATATGTGCGTTTTGGGTGTTTATATGTATGTATGTATATATATATATATATATATATATATATATATATATATATATATATATATTATGCCTTTAAATTCCTTGAGGAACATAGGGCCGCTAGATATCATTGCGGTTTCTATAACAAGACAGTTTTTAAGTGAGTAGTTTGGTAGCCTACTGCACCCCCCCCAATCTGGAGGTTCAGGTTTTGAATTCAGAGTTTTCGTTCTCCTAGACCAGTTGCCACGCAAGGCTATAGAACCTGGTCTCTCCTGCTATTTACCCATAGCTGGGGGGAGAAGAAGAGGATTCATAACTTTTCCTAGGATATTAGCACGTAAGTGAATGGAATGGATTCGACTGGAATTCGAACTCGGCTTTTGAAGCAGGAAGATTTGCTGCTTTGCTGTTGCAGGTGGGCAAAGGAACCATCAAAATGGGCCAAAATAGAAATATTTCACCCCCCCAAATGGGTGTGGAGTTTCAGTCTCAAGTATCGAAGACTAGATTTACCATGTTTATTCAAACATTAAACACCATTTCATGGATTCAAACTGGCTTTTTGAGAGGGCCATATCAGCTTCCAAGAATCAAACTGTGGATAGCATCAACTGGAAACTTCTCGAAGAAATTCCAAAAGACAGCATGAAGTACTTTTCCATTGACACTGCAGTTTAACAAGAGCAGGCAGTGAATTATACAATAGAGTTCCTGAACTCATTTCCTCGCTTCTGTAATGCTGTCACACAAGCTGGAACTAAAAGAAAATGCGCCAGTTATGCTATTGAGAAATTTGGATTCTCCAAAGCTTTGTAATGGAAGAATATTAATTTTCAAGAAGATCCTTACTTGTCAAGGAAAGGAGGAAAGAATTTTAATTCCAAGAATCCCATTAATTCTTCCAGAATCTTTGAGTTCAAAAGACTTCAGTTTCCATTGAGAGTGAGCTATGCAATGTCAATCAACAAGTCCCAAGGACAATCATTGAAAGTAACTGGACTTCATCTGATGGAGCCGTGACTTTCTCATGGCCAGCTCTATGTTGATTGTTCAAGGGTTGGGAATGGAAACAAGCTATTTGTACTGACCCTGAATGGGGAAAACCAAAAATGTTGTTTATCAGTAAGTTCCAAATAGACAAATTATATCATTGTTTTGATGAAAACTTTTAACTGTTTTAAAAAATATTGTTCGTTTGATACTAATTTAATATGTACTCAATGTATAAATTGTCACCAATCAAAAGCCCTCCACAGGAGCTAGTTTAAATGCCGTTCGATAGGGCGGCTTTTAAGCTAGTATGAATATAAATATCAGCCTTTTTTGTGCCGTATCCCTGCCATCTATTTCTTTTTCTTCGCGTCTCTCTTTCTTCAGGATGACCTCGGATGCAAATATCACTTGAGATCTTTGATCTCCTGAAAACCTTTAAACTGTTACATTTTCAATAACTCTGTCAACATAGTTGTACTAGAATATCCAGTCATCCTGAAGTATGTTGTATTGTAGTTTATGCGTTATTTTGACTTAATTAATTTACAAAACTTTACTCTGTGTTAGCATATTATTAGGTGGTCGCTCCCGCAGTCGGCGCTTATATAATTTTTAGAATGTAAAACATTATTTCTAAATTTGAATTCTTAGATAGAATATCTGTTTTTTTTTTGTGTCTCCGCCTTGGTTTTTCCGTGTCCCTAAGCCTTATTGGGTGTTCTTGAAACTAAGTGTTAATTATTACTTGGTCGTTCACTATATACCATCAGGGCCGGCACTAGGTTTGCTGAGGTATTTCGACTGAACTCCGGCGCCATTACAAGTATATAATATAAAATTTTCACAAGGAGAAAAACTGAAAACGCTGTGGATAAAAGAAAAAAAAAACATTAATTGAGCAGTACTAAATTTTTGTTTTTAATCACTTCATCCCAACCAAGGCAATAAAGCCACTAAGACGCAAGGGGGGGGGGTACTGTGTGTTTTACAACATGAGACAAATATATATAAGAGATAGGACAATACAAGAACAAGAATTAAGAAGATAGAAGATAACGATTGACATTGCATTTAATCTTTTGAAGATCAAAGTTAACTGTGAACCAGGAAGCTGGAAGAGAATTCTAAAACGAGAGGCGCAATAGAAGAAAAACTGTTGCTCTGAACTTCATGACAGCATGGATACATTTGAAATCTAAATATAGGTTTGGGAGGAGGACATCTTGCAAAAGACAATGCATACACAATCAGATTATAATACATAATTACGCAGACGTATTTAGATGCATACAGGAACAAAAAAGTGACTAGACAGGAAATATCGCCACAACCCTTTACAACCCCCCCCCCAAAGAAACAAAAAAAACATACATACACAATGAAAGGTGCATCAAAGTTACCATACACACAGACACCGGTAAAGACACGTACATACACCCACATACATTAACATAGGCACTCCAATACAACAACCAAGAAATATTTAAGATTGAAAGTGTTATTAAACGAATTCTAACAACTTATGACAAATATAAATATATATATCTATATAGAAACACACACACACACATATATATATATATGTATATATATATATATATTCTCATATATAAACTGAAACATACATATATACACATATACAAACATACGAAGTAATTAT
>OZ038475.1:151428167-151485667 GCA_964036315.1 Acanthosepion esculentum
TCTTCTTATTTATAGTTATTGATATTTGATTTTTACTTTCAGATATAAGGCTGTTCCAATAACGTGGATCGATTTTAAATGTGAGTTAAGTTGAAGCGTTTAATGATTTTTTTTCTTTCAGATTTAACAACTTAAGTCTTCAGGAATTTCAACCATGGAAATATTAATTATCAAACAATGTGTTAAAGTTTCAAGAGTGCAATTAGAAAAAATGTTCGCAAATTCAAACAAACTGTGTCGGTGGCAGATGCATGCTCGTTTACGCCGTTCAGCTGAAAACATTGCTGCACTGCACGAAAATGTGACCGAAAATCCAGACCCCCTTTATTCGTCATCGCGCGCAGAAATTGAACCTCTCCACAACAACGTTACGTACTTTCCAATTGCACTCTCGTTATGTTGACCAAAAAAATCGCGAACTGCGTGAAGTGCATTTCTGTCTGAACGTTCATTTTCATAATAGGTTTCGATAACTTTAACACATTGTTTGATTGTTAATCTTTCCATGGTTGAAATTACCAAAGACTTGTGTTGTTAAATCTGAAAGAAAAAGAAAAAGAACCCTTAAACGCTTAAACTTAATTCACATTTAAAATCGGTCCAAGTTATTGGAACACCCTAAATACGCGGTGTTTCAGGAAAATTGATATCATTTCGTAATCTAATAACTTGAGCAATACTCATTCAAATGATCTCAAATTTTAAAAGCATGTTAAGTAACAACTCAAGATTCCAGATTTAATATTTCGTGTTTTTTCTTCTTTTCATGTATAGAAATGCTATTAACTGTAAAAGAAAATTGGTTTTTTGTGCTCGGGCATGTTCAAACACAGTCGAACATGACTTTTCAGAAGGCATTTGTGAGCGAATTTGATAAAAAATGCACTAAAATCACTGCCGCACTGGAGACTGTTACTCAAGACATGCTACAACGTGTTTGCCAAAAGCTGGACTACCGACTTGAAGTGTGCGCATAGTGAAACTGGTGAAATCGTTCATGAAATCCACATACCTTTGAATTTTTCTTTCAAATGTTGATGAATAAATCTTTTTATGCTCAACAATTAGCATTTTTAGTTTCATTTATCCAGAGTATGTAACTACTTAGATATTTACATTCCAAATGATATCTATTTTTATGAAACGTAATTTATTAGTGTTTCTCATAAGAAAGTTATAAACTCAAAAGATATATAAGATATTGTAAAGTTACTGATGGTAATACAGTCTTCTAACTTGAGAAAAGCTGAATATAGATGAAAAAACAATAAAAATTGCACTGAAAACATTGGCAAAGTGAGAATAACAAGCAAAACGACTTTAAGAATGTAAGAAAAAATAAGGGAAAAATTAAAAGCTGGTGGATGACTCATAAGACATGAAGAAGTTGCTCTCTGGAAATAAAAAAGAAAAACGATGAAAAATATTAATCTGTTAAGGCCAACCGTAAAATCCGATAAGAATTATAAAAATTATTTTAATTTTTAAAAGATTGATATTAATGATAAAACTTGAAATAAAAATCCGGTATTAATGAAAAACTTTAAGTTAAAGTTCGGTATTAATTAAAGAATTGAAATAAAAGTCCGATATTAATCATAAAAAAATTAAATTATTATTAATTATTAAAATTTTAGCAAATATCCTGCATTAATTATAGGCCTCTAAAAAAATCCAATATAAATTATAGGCTTATACATTATTAATTATAGGTTTTTATTACCGTCTTTACAATAATAGGGTAGACGTTTATGGATTAAAAACATAACCGGAAATTTAAAAGCAACTAAAATAATGCATGAAAAAAGAATTTAAACAAATTAAGAAAATCAATGGTTGAAAGAGTAGAATGAATGAAGGGAGTCGTTTTGATATATAACAAGTGATAGCAATACACGCTACAGCATCAATGTTTTGTTTCGCAACTGACATGACGCGCACAACGTGTAACTTAGTCAGGTTGAGTTGAATTTTCTTATCTGCTATTAATTAAATAATCATATTTAGTTCATAATCTCTTGTCGATTTAACTGTGACAGACTCGTAGATAAGCATTTTGCTGAACTGACATTTTTCCTATAAAGCTGACGTCTATTGAATAAGTTGGCCGATTAGATCAGCTAATTCGCGCAATCGCTTTATTACAACTTAAAATGATCCTTCTTTGCCAATATGATTTCATAAATTTGGCAAAGGTGTGGAACTTTTTATTGGATTAAAAACCTGGCCTTATATTGATTAGCTGCACAAAAGCAATTGAGCAGCTTATTTTGATGAGTGTAAGATAACAAAACCATGGAAACTATACTCTGTTCAATATCTCAAATTATATACTTTTTTATTAATTAGATGTAGTAAGTTAATTCATTTTAAAACTACAGCATTGAAAAAATTGCCAATATTCACATAGCTATAAATACAGTACGCTTTAATCAAACCTAAGTTACCATGGGCGGAACTTATAAAAAGTATGTTTAGTCACACAAACCCTTCATAAATCTCGACAAAGTAAACACTGAGAGACTAAAAGAATATATACAAATAAACAGATACTATAATCTTTATTTTACTTAGCATCTGAGCCGTATCGGAAACATTCGCCGTAAACATTTTTGCCATAGGAAAACTTGTCTCAGGAATTTTCACCCCATGAAACTTGCCGTATAGGATGTTTGCCGTAAGACAATTTCGCCGCATTTTTTTTCGTTACCCCTGTCTTAAATGTGCCTTTTGGAGTAATGTTCAGTTTAATATGCGAATTATCTTGTTATCAAGTATATATGGATGTCTTTTTTACAGAATCAAACATCAGAAAAGAAATTAAAAAGTAAACATTAATTTAAAAAAAAACTAAAAATATATCAAATTAACAAAGAAGTAATTTGAAATGTGTGCAAATTTCAAGCAATGCTTCATAAATAATGCATTTGGCATGACGTAGGTTCAGGCGTTAAGTTGAAATTTTGGCGCTTGTCACTGACGAGGATGAATGATGTAAGATTTTGATCCTATAACTTCGCTTATTAAAATGTTTAAATCGAAGTAACAATAATGTGAGCCATATAACAACAAGCTTGATAACAACGTGCTTCGCATATTAAAAAATATGCGGCGAAATTGGCTTACGGCAATATTTTCTACGGTGAAAATTCCTGAGACGAGTTTTCCTACGGAAAAAAAGTTTCCGGCGAATGTTCCTAGAACCAATCTGAGCAATTATAGCGATGGTATTCTGATATATATTTTCAAATGTAATCAGTAAATACTAATCGATGTTTTTGAAATCATTTTTAAGAATCTGTAGACATATAGACAGAACATCAGATATGGCATCAGTATTCGATGCACGGACGAATGGTAGATTTACAAATGTACAAGGGAGATTTTGACAAGAAGAATTATCTAGCTCGATACAGTGAACCAATTTTCCTAGCAGTAGACATATAAATAACAACAAAAACTGCTATATGAGCTCTGGTAAAACATGAGGAGATAACAGCAGAAATTGCAATATGAGCACTGGTAAAAATGTTTGGTGAAAACATTAGGTTTATAATACCCAGAAATTCATACATTCTCAGGACACATGGCGCAATGGATAAAGGCGTTATTTAGATCCAGTGACAGAACCCAAAAAGAGTGAGTTCAATACCTAGTTAAGGCGGTGGAGAACTTGGAGAGGGCAATTAACAAGAGATAACTGATAACTGACATACATTAGACGTGGCAGGTGGAACTAGAACAGTCTGTCCCAAAGAGAAAAATAAAGGGTTCAGTTCGACATTCCAACCAACTGAAGAAGGCCGGAGTCGACAACCGCCGAAACGTTGTAATAAATATGGCGACAAAGATGTGGACAATAGTCCGAATAATGTAAATAGTGTAAATAATACCTCATCTCAGAAATATAAACTGCTACTAAAAGGCCGAAGCTTTGTAATAAATATGGCGACAAAGATGACGACAATAGTCCGAATAATGTAAATAGTTTACATAATACCCCATCTCAGAAATATAGTCAGATACTGAAAGGCCGATAAGTTGTAATAAATATGGCGACAAAGATGAGGACAATAGTCCGAATAATGTAAATTGTGTACATAGTACCTCATCTCAGAAATATAGAGAGATACTGAAAGGCCGAAACGTTGTAATAAATATGTCAACAAAGATGAGGACAATAGTCCGAATAATGTAAATAGTTTACATAGTACCTCATCTCAGAAATATAGACAGAGACATAGAAATTGATTCGACATAGTTTCTCAATTTCACTTCAGTGTAAAACCTGATCCAAGGAGGCACAAAGTGTTGCACTCCTGGAGTTTAGCATCAGCCATGATAAAAATCAGTCACAAAAGGTTATTAAATGAAATCAGTTTTGTCTTGGGGGCGTTAAAATTTCCTGGTTCTAGTTAACCAATGATTGGAAATGCTTTTTGCCTGAGAAGTTACGCGTAATATTAATTTTAGTTTTGCTCCTGAAAATGAAAACTATACACTATGTCCTAGCTTGATGTTTATTTTTATAACGGCAGCCACTGAGAGAATGCTAATTTTGGTGCAAGAAGAATCGTTCACATGGCGATAAGTGAATGAAAATAACCGCAGTAAAATTAGAACTGATTAAAAATGGCGTCTGATTATGTATTTTGAGAAATTGTTTCAGCAGTGTTTCAATGTACTGTGAATATCGTGAACTACAAACAAGAAAGGAATTGTTCGTGATCGATTATTTCAATTTTGATTTTCCCTTGATATTCCAAGCCCCAACTTATTTATTTTTTCACATTTGAATGTGAGTATTATTCGCAAGCAAGACTATTATCACCCCCACCAGGTTTGGTGTACAATCTCTTATCTCAAGCGTTGGTTCACCGTTGAGAAGGAATCCAATTTCAATTGGCCTTCTTAGATGTATTAGTACATCGAAAACCAACAAGTTTTCTTACCTCTGTTTACAGGAAACCAACTTTTGCGGGATTGTATACGCGTTGGGATTCCTTTTGCCCCACAAAACGTAAGATAAACATTATCAGAACCCTCCTTCATAGGGCATTAAAGATCTGTTCAGTGTCCTTGGACGATGAGATCAATTTTGTCAAGGATACCCTATGTGGTTTAGGTTATCCACCTAACACTGTTCATTCTGTCATCCGTGACAAAATTGAGGAGTTCAGAAGTGCCAAACTCTGTGTTGTTAAAAAGTGCCCGGTTTATCTCAGATTACCTTGGATTGGAACAAGTTGTGAAAGTATGGTTAAACAAATTTCATCTAGTGTTCGTCGCTTTTTTTTTCTCTGCTGAGGTCCGGATAGTTTTTCAAACCCGGCCAATGATTCGTCAAGTGTGTAAAGACGTTCTCCCTCATCATCAAATTAATTCTATAATTTATAAATACGGTTGTAGTTGCGGGGCTGACTACATCGGAAGGACGACACAACGGCTGGACACGAGAATTAAACAGCATGTTCCTACCAAAATCAGGAACCACACCTTGCTGTTGAATGGACTCGTCCCAAACACCTCCGGTTCCGCCATATGCGAGAACTTATTAAAGAGCAGATTTTGTGCAGATAATTTTAGTGTCGCCCGGCTCACAGTGTTGTCCCGGTCACACTCGTGATTTCACCTTAAGGTGCTGGAGGCACTTTTACATCGGGTCCCGCAAGCCTTCCTTGTGCAAACAACGTGAGTGTTTGTTGGGGCTCGCTGTCATTTGCCTCTAGCTCCTTTTGCTCATAATTTTTCCCTCCTCCTCCACATTTCCTTTTCATTGTACATTTTCTGTGTTTTTTAAATTAAATTAAATCCCCCGTTGGAAGCCTGATGAGCGGGAGCGAAACCGGTTGCTACGCCCGTTTTTAATATGTCTAGTAATATCAAGCTTCATACATTTATTGCTGGGATAAAATTTTGTACCTTCAAAAATATCTTATATATATATATATATATATATATATATATATATATATACACACACCCTGGATATCATTAGGCAAAATACAGGGAAGCCATTTTACCAGGTTTCTTCTTGGGTCACATCCGCAGACGCTTTCATCCCTTCTTGGAAATACCAGGTGAGACCTCAATCCTTTACATGGTTCACACCCGCATGATCGACCGCTATCGCAATGAACTGTATTAGGTCTTCCTTAAATATGCAAGTACTTTCAACGGGTTCTCCGGTCATCATCAGACATGGAAACTATGCCTCAATGCTCTCCATGATTCACACCAGCATGATCGGCCGCTATAGCACACAGCAATCACTATTTTTGACTATACCAGCGTGGTAGCTCACATCGAAGCACCTATTCTTTGCTAAACGAGTTACTGAAGGTGTTAAGCCTCTGTTTGAGAGAATGAGGCACCTTATTGCATCTAACAACTTTGGCACTTGTGATTACTGGCGGCTCTGTAATAGGATGTTAAATAAGTAAGTTCTCTATTCCCTCCCTCTTCAATCGATTTGAGGTGTTGATAAAACTAAATGCTCTACCCGTAAATCCTCCTTAAAATCTACTTTTGACATCTGGGGTATCTCTGCTTAACTTCCCACTTAGAACGGAATCTCTGTTGAGTGATATGCATATGACCCTTTCCATGGTTTCTGTTATCATCTCTAACCTAGATCCCAACAAAACATTAAATCATTTTTCTCTACTGTTGTTCAACCGGTGGCTGGGTTATTACGTTATTTTTCTTTACCACCGGTAAAGCGGAGATCAGTGCTCAAAAGTTTAATGTTTCTTCAACCACACAGGAGAGTCACTGTCTCAATTTATACTGTGTCTCTTTTTATTGGTCGTCAGATTAAATTAAAGCATCACAACTTCTTTTCCAGGTAATCAGAATGGCTATAAACCACGAAGGTTTTTTTCAATGTTTTTTCCGTTATTAAAACAAAACCCAGAAAAATTATGGGTCATTCTTTCATCAATAATCTAACTATATTTTACACAAAAGAGACTCGCATAAAAAAGATAAATGCATTCACTTTTCAATGTTTCCGTATATTAAATTAGTTTAAATTCATCCAAGAAATTATTTTTAAACCATCAAATTTTGCACGTATTTAAAATTGCCTTTTGCAAATCGTTTTCAGCATACAGGGGTTGGACAAAATAATTGGAACAGGTGAAAATTCCACTCCCATATTTCAATGACCTATTATATTAAGAACTTTAACTAAAACTTCGTAATTGCAGGTTATATCTATTGTAAATACGTTTATTTATCTAATTTACATCAATTAAACGTCATGGAACTAGAACAGTCTACTCCAGTGAGAGAAATAAAGGGTTCAGTTCGACATTCCAACCACATGAAGAAGGCAGGAGCGTACAACGGCCGAAACGTTGTAATAAATATGGTATTCGAGAGCGCCTCCAAGTAGCGGTTTCAAAATTTTAGGAGGAGATAACGCCGACAATACATTATTCTTACATATATATATATTTGTATATATTTCATATTGGTATGAAGAGCATGAAAGTGAGCTAAAACGCATGGAGTGGCCTCCCCAATCTCCAGATATCAATATTATTGAACATTTGTGGTGCATTTTGGAGCGACAAATTAGGAGCCGTTATCCTCCACCGTCGTGTCTTAAAGAGCTGGAGCAGGTGTTAATGGAAGAATGGCTGAAAATTCCTCTGGATGAAGTCAGGAAGCTGTATGATTCCATTCCTAGATGTATTAAAGTTGTATGTGAGGCTAAAGGAGGACCAACTCCATATTAAATAAATGTTCTTTGAATTTAACAAGTGTTTCAATTATTTTGTCCAACCCCTGTATCTTACGCGAACTATACATATTTTTCCATCTATTTTTTTTTGCGGTTAATCTAATTTCGAAGAAATTAAGTGTCGGTGTATTTATTCTCCTCGTATCAAGCACCGAATATTCATTTACAAGTTAATTCATTTCGAGCACATATTTTCTACATAAGTGATTCGTAGATGAGCTTGTTGCATATTTACTCGGGACAATAATATCAGCAATTTATTCAAAGCTGCTAAGAGACCTGACACACGGTACATTACGGTAAGAGTATATTAGCCGTTTGCTTATAAGCTGCATCCGGCAGAAAGTCTTCTGATCGGGAGGTTTTGAGGAGCGTGGATCTAATTAAATGCTGTTGCTACCAGGTCCACCCTGACCCGTGGTGCTAGCACCTGTTAGGGTCCCTGCTATGGGCAAATAGTAAACCCCCATTCGGTATTCATTGGCCGAGCCGCTAGTGTTAATATCGTTTGAAATTTATAATTTTTTTCTCTTTAAATAAGTTTTATGCAAAACAAGTTTCTCAAGTTTAGTAACTGTTATTGCTCTTTCTATTATTGATGGAGGTTTCCTTCCTAACTTTTTGTTTGATGTAGTGTTCAATGTCGTTATTTTCACTTCTAGTGACATTTGCTTTCCATTTAAGTTGTTGCTTCTCGCAAAGGTTTTCAAGTGATGTGGTTTCTGTTATTTAGAAAAGATCTTTGTGATTCTTTAACGCTAGTCTATGTGAACTAATAAAGGAATATTTTCCTTTCGAGTGACATGTGATGTCAGTTTTAGCAGCTACTGTTGTTGAAAGTGGTCAAGTGATGTAGTTTCCATTATTTGGTACATTTATTCGTAGATCTGTATTGTATACAGCTGTCACTTTCAGCATTTCTGAACAAATTTGGTACCATGCATGACATCCATATGAAAGTTTTGATCTGACGAGACTATTGAGGACATGAGTTTTTAGGTTATGTAGCAGTTTGAACACCATTTTATATTCAGCTCCCTTATCTCCAATACTAAATCTGTTTGTTTGTTTGTTTGTTTGTTTTGTTTTACGGCATATCAACCTCAATGGGTCATTTAATGCCGACAACGTTGTTTTTTCCTGATAATATTTTTTTGTCAAAAATCCATTTCTGTTAATATTTCCCCCCCATAAACGTATAGCTGGTAATATTATTTTTTTTCAAAAACGTATAGTTAGTAATATTATTATTATTTTCTTTCTTTCAAAAACATACAGCTGGCAACATTATTTTTTCAAAAGCGTATTATCAGATGCCTTGCTGTTGGACGTAATTTATCGTCTTACCCAGGACGCGGATGTAGTTTATCGTCTTACCCAGGACGGACTGTCGGATGTAGTTTATCGTCTTACCCAGGACGCAGATGTAGTTTATCGTCATACCCAGGGCCACTAAATCTATTATAAAGTATTTGAATTGTTTAGTATTTATCAAAATGCTGTGTACACAAAGGCAGACTGGGACGGCTTTAGATCCAACATGGCGGAATCTCCACTCTCAACCGTCTTCAAGCATTACGCCTCCAAAACTGCTGCTCATAATGGGTCCTTTCTGGAATGAAGAGTTTTATATCCACTAAAAAATCCAGTAAAAACCGAACAGCCAGCCCTGGTTCCTTTTTAAATACGGTGCAGCCATAGCTCAGTGTAACCACTACTTCAATATATATCAGAAGGAGCCGTGTATTTTTACTCTCACTTCACTCAGAACCGCTCGCAATCGATCCAAGAAAGTTATGGAAAATGCACACACCGTCAAAGCCAAGGTTGTAAACAAACAAATTGGGTCTCGAGATTTCTAGAAGATCACCAAACAAATAATGCATAGAAACAAGTCGGATGTGCCCACTTATATATATATATATATATATATATAGTATGTTTCTTCGTTTCTCTGTTCAGACAATATTAGCTTTTGGTCGCTTAATTTGTTCAAACCGGGAAAATGCTAAGATTTAAAATGCCGACTTTAAATTACAATTTGCAAATATTTAACACTGACCTTTCTATCCGGATAGCAACCAACACCCGGTTCTCTGTCGCCGTTTGTTTATATATCTTTATACTTTTCCCTCTCCACATTTCTCTCTATCGCTTTTTCTAGTCCCCTTTTCTACTTTCTCACTTTTTGCCTTTTTTCTCTTCATCTTGATCTGTTCCCCCTTTTCTTTCCTCGTTTTTCTCTCTACTTCCCTTTTCACTCTTTCTCTTTCTTTGAGAGCGGGAAAGTGTGAGGATGTATGAAGGTTATCAGCTCCTAAAATGAAACTGACGATCAGCTTTCAAAATTCAGTGCAGCCTGCATATATTTAATTAATGCTAATTTCCAAATGAAAGACGAATCGTTTTTTTCCCTGAACGCAGACAAAACAGAATCATTTTAAGTTTTACTTAAAACTATACATGTTCCTTTTACACTAATGTAATTGGAAAAGGCATGAATCCAGTTCTTCCTGTAACCTGTTACCTTAGAAAAATGCCACGAAGAGTGAGTAACTACTTGCAGAAGTCACCCTCGCGTATCTACCAAAACATCCAGACAAGACTGAAAACTAATACTTCAAATGCCGACTTCGACATTTGCAGGTAAGCCTATTAATTTACATTAAATTCAAAGTCTAAGGATGAAAAAACAGTTGCAGCAAATTTTCGTCCCTGTCAATGCACTTAATTCGGCCATTCTTATAGACCACGTTAATCGAAGAGCAGAATTTTCAGATAAAACTTTAGTTATTTTATTTTTACAAAAACATCGCTTATAGATAACATCAAAAAGAAACGGTGGAAATTTCTAGGGCACATAATGAGGAAAGTGGGATTGGAAATTATGACAGCCACAAGACATATTAAACGGTAAAGGAAAAATGTGCTAACCTTTCTAAAGAGCTTGAGTAAATGCACGGAAAAAGGGGTTGCGAGAGATAGCAAATTGACAACATTTACTAAGAGATGCAAAGGGCGGGAAATTGTGCAGAGCCATGATCACCCACTTCCTGATGGAACAGGGCACAAAGAAGAAGAAGAAGAGGAAGAAGTAGAAGAAGAATAATAAATAGAAGAAGATGAAGAAGAAAAAAATGAAGAAGAGGAGTAGAAGAAGAAGAAGTAGTAGAAGAAGAAGAAGAAGAAGAAGAAGAAGAAGAAGAAGAAGGAAAAAGAATAATAAGAAGAAATAGAAAAAGAAGAAGTAGAAGAAGAAGTAAAAGAAGAAGAAATAGAAGAAGTAGTAGTAGAAGAAGAAGAAGTAGAAGAAGAAATAGAAGAAGAAATAGAAGAAAAGAAGAAGTAGAAATAGAAGAAGAAATAGAAGAATAAGAAGTAGAAGAAGAAAAAGAAGAAGAAATAGAAGAAGTAGTAGTAGAAGAAGAAGAAGTAGAAGAAATAGAAGAAAAGAAGAAGTAGAAATAGAAGAAGAAATAGAAGAATAAGAAGTAGAAGAAGAAGTAAAAGAAGAAGAAATAGAAGAAGTAGTAGTAGAAGAAGAAGAAGTAGAAGAAGAAATAGAAGAAGAAATAGAAGAAAAGAAGAAGTAGAAATAGAAGAAGAAATAGAAGAATAAGAAGTAGAAGAAGAAAAAGAAGAAGAAATAGAAGAAGTAGTAGTAGAAGAAGAAGAAGTAGAAGAAGAAATAGAAGAAGAAATAGAAGAAAAGAAGAAGTAGAAATAGAAGAAGAAATAGAAGAATAAGAAGTAGAAGAAGAAAAAGAAGAATAAATAGAAGAAGTAGTAGTAGAAGAAGAAGAAGTAGAAGAAGAAATAGAAGAAGAAATAGAAGAAAAGAAGAAGTAGAAATAGAAGAAGAAATAGAAGAATAAGAAGTAGAAGAAGAAAAAGAAGAATAAATAGAAGAAGTAGTAGTAGAAGAAGAAGAAGTAGAAGAAGAAATAGAAGAAGAAATAGAAGAAAAGAAGAAGTAGAAATAGAAGAAGAAATAGAAGAATAAGAAGTAGAAGAAGAAAAAGAAGAAGAAATAGAAGTAGTAGTAGTAGAAGAAGAAGAAGTAGAAGAAGAAATAGAAGAAGAAATAGAAGAAAAGAAGAAGTAGAAATAGAAGAAGAAATAGAAGAATAAGAAGTAGAAGAAGAAAAAAAAGAAGAAATAGAAGAAGTAGTAGTAGAAGAAGAAGAAGTAGAAGAAGAAATAGAAGAAGAAATAGAAGAAAAGAAGAAGTAGAAATAGAAGAAGAAATAGAAGAATAAGAAGTAGAAGAAGAAAAAGAAGAAGAAATAGAAGAAGTAGTAGTAGAAGAAGAAGAAGTAGAAGAAGAAATAGAAGAAGAAATAGAAGAAAAGAAGAAGTAGAAATAGAAGAAGAAATAGAAGAATAAGAAGTAGAAGAAGAAGAAAAAGAAGAAGAAGAAGTAAAAGAAGAAGAAGAAATGGAAGAAAAGAAGAAGTAGAAATAGAAGAATAAGAAGTAGAAGAAGAAGAAAAAGAAGAAGAAGTATCTTATTAGGAATCTGCCAAAAAATGTTGAAAATAAAGATTGAAAACCTTATTGAAAAACGTGTTTTCGCTGAAAGCATTAGCATAGACTTTATTGTTAGTCGATAAATTCTTATTCTATATAAGTTTTGAGTCGTAATTAAGAACTAAATGCTTGTCATGTTTTTGTCTATTTATTAAATACTTTTCGCACAGATGATTACGGTGCAGACAATAATGAAAGCCGAATATACTTAGTGAGCCTAAAAATTATGTCGACAAATATTTATTTCATTTATTTGTGTATAATTACTTATACTATTTGCATTCCAAACATCTCAAGACAATTTGGCCTATTATCTTTGTTATATACTATTTTCCCGAATGATTTATTGAAGAAAGTTTGCTGAATAATAATTGTAATGGCAAGAATAGCTGTTTCTTTATGAGTCAAACATTCCACGTTCTCTGACTGAATATTTAGCGCTATTGTCAGTTGAAATTTAAAAAAAAAATCTTTCTCTTAAAACATTTGTATAGGAAAATAGATTAAGTTCAGTAACTCTTATCGCTCTTTCTAATAGTTATAGAATCCTGGGTAAGACGATAAACTACATCCGGCAGTAAGGCCTCTGATCTGGAGACTGAGGGTTTTGAGGAGCTTGGAACTACCTCTTAATTGATGTTGTTCCCAGGTTCACCCTGACACGTGATGGTAGTAGCTGTAAGGGTCTCCACTATGGGAAAATAGTGCCCCCCAAGAAAAATCAATATGAAAGTATAATAATATATCTTCATAGTAATAATACCAGCAATACATTTTATATAAAATACCAACAATTCATATAGAAAATGATCATCAATACATTTTTAAATCCATTTTATCTGCATTTTAAGGAATACAATTGCGTTCAAAATATATTTATTTGAAATCATAAAATTGTGTTCAAATATTTAGATTTCGTCAATGAATAACTCATATAGGTTTTGATATGTCGATAAACAAAAATAACAAACCAACAATACATATTTATAGTAAAATGAGTAACATTTTATCTGTAGTTGAAGGCATACAATTGCGTTCAAAATATATTTGATTGAAGCCATAAAATTGTGTTCAAAATATTTAGATTTCGGCATTAAATAACCTATAGTGGTTGATATGCCGCTAAAAAATTCAACCAAAATATTGATAGAAGTTTTCTTCTTAAGCTTTTGTTTAATGTGGTGTGGAAAGTCAATTTTTTTTATTATATTATTATTTTTGCTTTGAGTCCCATATGTTATCGATTTTAGTTGTTGATACTCTTAAAAGTTTTCAAGTGATGTGATTTCTGTAAATTTGGTAAAGTTCTTTGTGATACTGTATCGCCAGAATACAAGATCCGAAAGAAGTACAGTCTTCCCATGATACACGAGTTTATTCTTTGAATCCATTTTTGATCATTTATCAAATCCTAATTGCTTCTAATTGTCCTTCACCGTCATTTATCCGGCAATTTTCAACGAAAACTGCGGAATAGCGTCGTCAGATCGAGGCGCTTATGTGCATGTCAGGCATGGCGTTGAACTTGTTGCAAAATATTAAAACTGTCAGTATTATGCCACCGCTTTCTGAAATCTATGCTTAAAAATGGCTGTAGCGAATGAAGACAGTCGGTTTAAGGGAGCGTCATTCTTCTTCGAAACGTGAATACTCTTGCTAGAAAGTCACAAACAAACAACTGTACAAAATAACAGAAACCACATGACTTGAGGGCTTTCAACAGCAGCCACAACTGAAAACACATCTAACTTGAAGAGAAAATAATGACATAATCAAGTTGTTGACGTTCCAGACTACTTTTAGCAAAAGGTTAGGAAGGAAACTCCCATCAATACTGGAAGGAGAAATAACAAGGAACTCAAGAAACCTATTTTCCTGAAAAATTAATTTAACAAGACGTATAACATTTCAACCGAAAATGAAACTCATTACTCGGTTAATGGATGTCGAATGTTTCGTTATAAGGAAACATTTAATATTACCATTAATCTCTTCTTGTTGTTATCTTGTATTTGTTATATGTATACTGGCCTGAATATTCGAGAAATCTTATGAAAAAAAATGCGATCTCGGTTATTTTGTAATAAGATTTCTGGAATATTCAAACCAGTAGATGAATATGAATATGCATATTATTTAATAAGTAAACAGGCATCTACTCAAGTATTGGCATGAATTAAAAATAACGTTAAACAATAAAAAATAATATGGCAGATTAATAAATGAAACAACCATATATATATATATATATATATATATATATATATATATATATAGTTTTAAGGTATACAATATTTATGGGTTAATTACTTAATATCTGGGATATATATATATATATATATATATATATATATATATATATATATATATATATATATATAGCGTCGTCAGATCGAGGCGCTTATGTGGATGTCAGGCATGGCGTTCAACTTGTTGCAAAATATTAAAACTGTCAGTATTATGCCACCGCTTTCTGAAATATATGCTTAAAAATGGCTGTAGCGAATGAAGACAGTCGGTTTAAGGGAGCGTCATTCTTCTTCGAAACGTGAATACTCTTGCTACAAAGTCACAAACAAACAACTGTACAAAATAACAAAATATATATATATATATATATAAATATAAAAGTGGACATGGAAGTCAGCACTTAGAGGCGACAGTCTGTTTCATTCTAGTGCAATCGTCAGGCGACTCACTCGATATATATATATATATATATATATATATATATATATATATATATATATATATATAGTATAAAAGGAAATAGTGTTTACATTAGTAGAACTCATTTCCTACTATACTACTTTCCTCTCTCTACCATTTCTCTCAATCCGCCGGGGGCAGATATATTGACCATACGAAAGAAGTAATGACGAAATCTCTAAAAATCGTAGGAACCGTGAAACAGACAAGCATCATACAATGTGGAGTCTCATATTCACACAGTATCTATATTAGATCTCTAGCAGAATTATCCCAATAAATATAGTATTTTGCAAATACACACACAGACACACACACAGACAGACATACATACACACACACATACACACACACATACACACACATTTATATATATACTTCTGAGAAATCAACGCCTTTATTCACTGTGCCATGTGTCCTTGAGGACATCTGTGTATGAATTTCTGGGACTTATAAACTTAATGTAATGAGAGAGCACCGTTTTATATATATATGTATATATATATACAGACACATATATACATATATACACACACACTTATATATATACAAATATATATATACACACATATATTTACATATATATACACACACACACCTATATATATATATACAAATATATATATATATATGTGTGTGTGTGTATATATGTACATATGTGTATATATATATATATATATACATATATATATATATACATATATATATATATCTATATATATACACATATACATATATATATATATCTATATATATATATGTACATATATATATATACATATATATATATGTATATATATATGTATATATATATATATACACACATATATACACACACACACACACACATATATATATATATATATATATATATATATATATATATATATATATATATTTATATTTCATGTTCCTGGCTCTTTCTTTTTTAAAACCTTTTTTTCCCTTCGAGATTGATTTGGCTATTGTTAAATCAAGAATTCGAAGGTTTTTCGACACGAGTATAGTTACCTATAAATATATATATATATATATATATATATGTATATATATATATATACATATATATATATATATATATATACATATATATATACATACATATATATATATATACATATATATATATATATATATATATATATATATATATATATATATATATATATATATATATATATATACATTTAAACACGTTGTGTTGAATGTTAAAGACAACATAGTCATTCTTTGTAATCCCTGGTGTTGTTGCCAAATTACACATATTTTAAACTACATGA
This sequence comes from Acanthosepion esculentum, assembly GCA_964036315.1. NCBI lineage: Eukaryota > Metazoa > Mollusca > Cephalopoda > Sepiida > Sepiidae > Acanthosepion > Acanthosepion esculentum. Next base: position 151,444,437 of record OZ038475.1, read on the forward strand.
TCCCGCAGCTTTATATGATACCAACACCAGAGATTACAATGAATGACTATGTTGTCTTTGACATTCAACACAACATGTTTAAAAGAACAGTTGCTGCCAAATTACACATATATATACATATATACTCCGATGCAAAACGAAGAACTTTCGGGAATCTAAATCGTGAGAGATGCACTTCATGCCAATATACAAATCTGTTTAATCGCGACGCTCTTCGTATCCGACGGTTTCTTCTGCAAAAGGTGACTCAGGTTCAAACGTGTATATATACATGAATGGGAAAAACAGAAACTACAAAATATTTGCTGTAAAGTTTCACTATAACAGAATCTTTAGTAATATAAACTTGAAGTTGATTACTGCTATGCAAGCCATTATCAGTATCGGCTGAATTCCATAATGGCGTTATGATTAACAAGCTAGGTTCCTTAATATCCTAGTGAATTTGATTCTTCACACTTATGACTTTGTACCAAACACCCTCAGGTATCAAAATGCCTCGTTATGGTAGAGTAGTTAACGAGCTAGACTAAGATGAGATCGATTTTCACTTCTCAGCACAGATGACATTTTGCTAGATAAGATTTGATAAATATGAATACGCATGAATACCCAATGTAACTGCAATGTGTATTATAGATTGATGTATTAGGTGCGTTAACAAGTTCCCAAACCACTCTTTCTTGAAAATTAGAAACTTAATACTGTGTAGAAAAACCGATTTTATATAAGAAAAACTTTGGAACCTTTTGCAAACATATTTAAAATTTTAAACGAGCCGATAGAAATTTGTCTGAATAGTTTTACATCTACAGTTACATAGAAAATAAAAACATTTTTCCAATGTAGAACTCATCAGCAGCAATGTACTTACAGTCCCAGAAATTTGTAATTCATACCTCAAGACTGTAGAAATTGTTGCAAAACTTCTACCTATTTGGAAATAGCGCCAAGTAAGATTTTGTCTTGTATAAATCATCAACTCAATTCTGATATCCAAAACTGTATTTTTTTAACCATCGAAAGCTGTTGTATACAGCTTACAGTTTAGATATTTCTGATAGGACTCGAGTTTTTAGGTTCATTTTTTGGTTTGGTAACAATTTTCTGCATTGGGCGAAACTATCTCTAGCGCAGCCTATTCTATGTTTAATTTTCTTATCTCCTATGGTGAATTTGTTATAAAGGATATTCAGTATCTGTCTCAAGGACACATGGCACAGTGGATAAAGGCGTTGGTTAGATCCAGTGACAGGATCCAAAAGAATGTGAGTTCAATACTCGGTTAAGGCAGTGGATAACTTTCAGAGGGAAGTTACCAGGAAATAACTGATAACTGACATTCATTAAACAAGGCACGTGGAACTATAACAGTCTACCCCAGTGAGCGAAATAAAGTGTTCAGTTTGACATTCCAACCACCTGAAGAAGGCCGGAGCGTACAACAGCCGAAACGTTGTGATAAATATGGCGACAAAGAGACGCATCACTGATGTCTTTTCCATATGATATATAATATGGAAAATACATCAGTGATGTGTCTCTTTGTAATTAAACTCAATCTGCCATAAAAGATGGATCTGTGTTATAGAAATTTCAGATTAATGAACACTTCTTAATATTTAATTTCATTAGTTTAATATAATAAGACGGTTATAAATAGTTATGGCCGTATTGCTGTTTAACTTTTGTTATTTTGTATGTAATTTTCTTGTAAAATTTGAGAAAATCATATCTGAAATTTCTTACACTATTTACATTGTTCGGACTATCATCCTCATCTTTGTCGCCATATTTATCACAACGTTTCGGCTGTTGTACGCTCCGGCCTTCTTCAGGTGGTTGGAATGTCAAACTGAACACTTTATTTCGCTCACTGGGGTTGACTGTTCTAGTTTCCTATCTGTAAACAAAATTGTTCTGATCTAATTTCGCTGTTCAAATCTATATATGTGTGTGTGTTTGTGTGTGGTTCCCAAACTCTCTGTGTTTCATTTCCTCCCTTATCCATCTGTCATTTACTAGTAAATGACACACGAGCTTTCCTATCAACACACTATGAGAAAACCCAGTCCAACATGCTTCTGACTAGGGTCTACTTAAACATACGTCTCTTCCAGCATGCAAAGGTAGAGATATCAGTTCTTCTTTGGGTTCATTATGCCCACTTACATTTTCATTGTCCTTACGATACATATGTACATGCAACTTCCGGTTAAAGTTCCCTGTTGTGGTGATCTCGTGCAGTAGAACCTTTTCACATAGTTCACTAGTTCGAGTGTTATTTCCTTTTTTTTATTGGAGTTCGCAACACTCCTTACCAATTATTTCAGTCTCATTACAAAATAAATTTTTAAAAAATCGTTTTATTTCGTAAATCTGTCCCTGCGATTTTGTCTCGCTTTCACAACAGGCTTTGTCGAATCTTTTGTTGGTTCAGGTTCTTCCATGACAACCGTGGACTCTTCTTTAATATCAGTTAGGGGTCTAATGCACTCGAGTCGGACCTACCTTGGTAAAGTGCACTAACTGGAATCTCTCCTTCACGCCAATTTATTCTGCCCGGTCGACAACACCGAACGCCTCTTCAACCACCACCAAACTAGCAAGGCCACGACTATCATTAGTATAATTCCCACAACAGCCGGCCAGGTTATTATAGCAACCAAATTCTCTTTCCAGCCCAAAATCGGCGTGTCTATCTTATCTAAGTCCGACTTCACCGTCCAAGATCAATCTTATCGATTGGCTTTAACAACGCCGGCATCTTTTCTAGCGACATCTTAGGAATCTCCCTTACAATGGGTTCCCACACTCCAGTCCATCCACTGGCATTCGTTCCGGGGTTATTATACTCGGAGACATGCGTCTCAGCGACAGCATATCTAATTGTGCTCTCACATGCTCTAACAACACCGTTAAAGTATGACTTGTTTGACGTACCTTACTCATTATAGCTAATAATTGAAAATACCTTTTCAAAAAACCCCTCTAATTTATGTAATTCGGTTGTTACAGACGTGGTTACCTTTATCACTTTTCTAAAAACCTGTAGGTGAGAAATCAACCAATTGATACCCCCTCTATTCTTAGCCAATTCCAGCCTAGTGACGTTGAGTATGGATACGCTCTCTCTAACCGACTGAGCCATTGCTTCTTGTTGTCTCTGTTCTACCGCCTTTAATTTCCTCTTAATTACTCTCACTTCGCCTTCGGAGACTGTACCAAACAACACGCTTAATGCCATTCCCACTATAGGTAATACTGCCCTTTTTTACCTGGTCCGTAAAAACTACATTCCTTTCAGATACTAACTCACATCCTTCCATTATCTCTCAAGTATTAGGGATTCCTGAGCTGAGGGGTGTAATATACGGTGGTATTCCGGAGTCCGTAATTAGTCTCCGGCGACTTGGGTCCTGGCTGTATCTAGTTTGTCCACTTCAGTCTTCAACTGACCCAGTAACTTACCATACAGCTGCAGGTCTATCAGCAAAGTTATCAACCACTTTGATCTAGTTATAATCACTTCGCTAGTCTTCATAAATACAGTATTCTCACTGTGTTCCCAGGTATTAGCTACCACAACTAGCATCGTCAGTACCACAAGCCTCCTCTCGTCCATGTTTGCAATAATCCGTATTACTCAATCATTCTCTTATTGGTTTTATCGGGTGGTTACATCTTAGAGCGATACCTCAAGCACCGACCCACACCACTACCAGCGCCGTGCATGCATGGGGTCCGTCCACACAGTTCACCAGCACTGATGATAAATGCACAGTTAGTCCCAGGCCTTCACTCGTTCACCACAGCCACTGTAGTGGTTTCATTTAATCCCTGGTCTCGGGCTGCACCGCTCCCCACCAATCACCGTTTTAGTGGTAATTCTTCATTAATACTAGGTGCTTTTTCAACCAGCAATTTGCTCTGCAATTGAGCTAACGTAATTTCATCCTCTTCTTCCCATTCACTCAGTTCTTCTTCCCTAAGGTTAGGCTCAATCTCTGCTTCCTCAGAATGTCCCGCTGGGGTTCGACTTACCTCCCTCAGCCTTTGAAGGGTTGTTGGGCTAATTTCAATCTCCTCACTGCCTTCACTTTCACTCTCAGTCTCTAACCCTTCAGGTTCTACCAACGTAGTTTTCCTCAGCCTTTTCTGTTGAGTTTTTGTTTCGGTTCCTTTCCATTCTCCTATTTCAGCTAGCTTTATATCATTCGCATGCACTCTCTTTACCTGTTCGGTCAATTGGTCCCAGATCGCAAAGGAAACCGGAACCGTCTGCTCTATGATCCTATAGTATGGGCTCCATCTCTGGTCCAATTTACCTTCGCTTCTATGTATTTTATAATACACTGGATCACCTATCTGGAAGGACGCTTCTCTATTTTTATTTGCCCTATCGTTTTGCCTTTTCTGGGCTCTTTGAATCCTCCTCCTCAACCTGCGTAAAAAAATTATGCTGTTGTTCTAAAACTATTTTGGTGATGATCCTCTCTTAAATACTTCCTCCTAAGTCGTAACAGATTGTCTATAGGTAAAACTACATCCCTGCCATATATCAAATAATAAGGGGACAATTTTGTTGTCTCGTTCATCGAGAATCTCACAGCTGCTAACGCTTGCGTTACGAATAAATCCCAATTTTCCCTATTATCCTCTGTTAGTTTAGCCAACACATCAGCGAGGGTCATATGAAATCTCTCCACATTAGCATTACTTTGGGGGTGATATGGAGAGGTGGTTATGTGCTGTATGTTTAATTCTCCCAACGTCTCTCTCATAATCTGATTCACATTCTCCGATCCATTATCGGTAACCAACTGTTCGGGGGCCGCATACCTAGGGAATATTTCGTTCAGTATTATATCTGACACCGTTCGTGCCTTCTTATCCGGTATGGCAAATGCCTCAGGCCAATTCGTCAGCCAGTTCACAAAACTCACTATGTAAAGATTACCTCTAGGTGTTTCTCCATAGGGCCCGGAAATATCCATGCTTACTTTCTGAAATGGATAATTCGGAACATCCGTTTCTAATACTGGGGCAACCCTACTGATTCGACTCTGTACGTGGCATGTTACACATTTTTTTTACATGGTTCATAACATCATTAAACAACTTAGGCCAGTAGTAATTTCTCATTATTAATCCATACGTCTTATCAATTCCCAGGTGTCCTAACCTCTTATGGCATTGGTGTAGAATTTCAGCTCTCAACTTCTCAGGTATCACCATTTTTAAACCTACTTCCTCATTTCTTCTTGAAAGGTAGTACAACACTCCATTGTGCACCATATATTTGGAGGTACGCCCTGCCTCTACCGTGGCCCTGATAGTTGCTATCTCGCTATCCTCTTGGCTTTGTCTAATAATATCTCTCCAGTGGGGGTCGGAAACAATCTCCGTTTCACTCGTTTCCTGATCTTCCCAACCAAGTCTCTCCTTCAACGCCTGTGAATTTATCACATTAATTTGGAATGCTTTATCATCCACACCCGGCTCCAACCTGACAGATTCGGTCTCTAATTGCCTCAGAATCCTCGATAACAGGTCAGTACAGGTATTATCCTTCCCTGCCAAATATTCTATTCTGCAGTTATACCCACTTGACTTTAATGCCCATTGTTGTATCTTCTTATCCGTCCACTCCGCCTCTAACAAATATTTGAGGGGTTTGTGGTCTGTCCCAGTTCCTTATCAGTAATGGCTATTACCTCCCGATTACCGTTCAGCAACCCCCTCAATTTAACGCTCAGAGGCTGTCATATCTCCATCCCTTATTTCATCGCTACCTGTCTTATTTCCAGGCCTATTCTCATTCCATACTCTCATCTGTTCGACTTCTCTCACTGGGCATGCCTGTGCAAGCTCCTCTCCCTGCTTTATTTTAATCGTTTTATTGGCAGTATTGGTTAACAGTAAGGGAACGGTCTCCGACCTCTTCACCAACGAATCACACACAGTTATTTCCCCTTCACTATTATCATACCTATCAGTAGGGACCACCTGGTACAGGTCACTGTTCAGCACCCCTTCTGCTATAATCTTGCCCTTCTCAGATATAGTAGTCCTAGAGGGAAGCTTTATATCTGTCTGGGCCACCACTGGCAATTGTTCATAATTCTCCTCTCCTAACAGTATCCCTACCCCGTCCAATGTTAGGGTGGCGGGGTCGAAACGGATCTGTGCCTTATTCTGCCTAAGCCAGTCACATCCCAAAATTAGTTCACCACACAAGTCAGGTGCCACATAAACCTTAAGTTTACCTCTGGTTCTTGCCAACTGGAAAGGTAGCCACGTCATAACCTCTATCCTTATCCTGCTACTATCAGCCTGACTTATTCGTAGATCGACGGGACTAAGCTTCGTTTTCAGTACCAACTGTCTAAAAACATTGAAGCTAACCAGTGACACTGAAGCTCCAGTATCGACAAGGGCCTTCACCTTCTTGTCTCCCAGTAACACATTACAGGTGAAGTCTGGCCCTTCCTTCAGCAAACGGTATACCTGTGCTTTTCTTCTTCCCCTATGTTCTCTCCTTTCCTCCCGCTTTCTCGACAACCGAGACGTGGGAGTCGGTGACGGGAGTTCACCTTTTTCGAGGGGGCTCCAATGGGTGGGGTAGAGCTCGGATGACTCTCCTTTCTCGGACTAGCAACCCATTTCTCCCCTCTATTCGAGATAGGGTTGTTCCGTTCGGTGTGGTCCATCTTTCTCCTGCGAGGACAGGTTCGTCTCAGGTGACCCGCTCCTCCACAGCGCCAACACCTTCGCTTCTTGCAACTTGCCGAAAAGTGCCCTACCACACCACATGTCCAGCATCTCAGAGGTCTTACTTACACTGGGGCCATCCTGCCTCTTACTCTTTTTCACGTGTGACCCATCGGCGTTTCCCGGACCCTTTTCCTTCTCGGTAGGGGGCACCAGCGTATTAACTAGCTTTATCCCCAGTTTACGGTTTCCCTCTGCCGTACAACACCGAGCCTTGTGCCCGAACTCGCCACAAGTTGTGCAGTCAGGTCCCAAAGACCTCGGGTCGTTTCCATAGTTTGTGGGACAGTCGCGGGCCCGATGCCCACCATACTTGCAAGTCCAGCAAACCAGCTCATATCGGCCCAGTGTGGGTCTGTGAAACCCATAATGCAGGTCCCAGGCTCTCCTATTGGGAACTGCTTCAGCTTTCCAGTCCTCTTCCACCTCTTCTTTCGGGTCCCGTATCTGGATCTGCTCCCGGTCCTTCTTTTTCATCACTACTTTGGCCCCCCTGGGGTTCCTACCTACACCCCTCCTATTCTATCCCAGAGTCGTTCGCTGGTCTGAGCTGCATCTATAGCTGCGGCCAGGCTGACCGGTCCCCGCTTCAGAACATCGCTTCTCAGGTCCCTGTCACTCAGCGCGTCCACATAAACATCAGCCAACAAGGCCTGATTAGGACCACTGTCCTGGGTCGCCAACTCCGGAAAAGCTAACGCCGCTCGGCCGGCGATTCTTTCCCCCAATTCCTCATTAATCTCTCCTTCTTGTTGCTGCAGCCGGAATCATTTCCTGACTGCCTCAATGGCCGTACGCTCACTTGCCGGGTTTTCTCTGTACCACCCCCTATGAATTTGGATACCTGCACCGCTGCGTCGTCGTAAGCTAGGAGCACCATTTCTTGGTCCGAGATCCATAGATCACCTGCTTCGGCTGAATGGACAGATTCCATTCGTGCAGATCCGCAGGATTTTCTTTATAAGTAGGTAGCTTCATGCTACCTATCAGCCTCCTGAAACCCATCGATATTTCGGGGACTCCCACGTCCCCAAGATCATCTGTGGCGTCTGATCCTGCTACGCTCATCCTAGCATCTTGTCAACTACCACTTTCGACGACAGAACGAAAGGAAAAATACTTAACACGGTGGTGGCGCTTCAACTGCGTACAACGACGAGAAAGTCAAAACAAGATCAACAATATTAATGGCATATCTAAGTGCAATTAGCGAACAAAGGAAACCAAAAAGTGACTTACCTGAGGTCCGCTACTCCGTGTTTTGTTTCTTTTTCCTCCTCCTTGCTTCCTTCTCTTTTCCTCCTTATGTCCCTTTTAGACCAATATAGTACAAAGACTAGAGTCCTTTCTGGTTTTACTTGGTCCCAACTGGACAAAACGAATGCAACCTTCTCTCCTCTTTCAGACAGCCGTAGGAATTCCCACAGGTCTATCCTGGTCACGGCCACCAGTCTAACACTTTCGCTCTAGCCCCTCAACCATCGACGTCTTACTCTCTAGGTTGAGGTGTCTACTCGGTCTTAACCAAACTTAAGGGAGTGACCATAGGTCCCCTGAGCATTCGTAGACCATTCGACCGGTGCACTGGTTTAATCCTGCTTCCTGCCCACGTTGTGTTTGGTTTGATCCAGAAAGCAGAAGTGATGTTCATCCATTCACGGTCGACTGAAGATGCAGACACGGCTGGAGAGTAAGAAATTTAGAATGCACCAAAAAACAAAAAAACAACAAGTATTCAATGGTTGAATTGTTAATGTCTTTTATATAGCAGAAAAGAATAGTATAGAAAAGAAACGGGTTACAGAAAAGAAAATAATTGACGTAAAATCTCATACACTGGATTCTAGATAGATAGATAGATAGATAGATAGATAGATAGATAGATAGATAGAGAGAGAGAGAGAGAGAGAGAGAGAGAGAGACAGTAGGTTTTGATTAGCTTGTTGTTAAATCGTCTCAGAACGATATACGACTCTTGCGATGGAGAGATAAAGGTTTCTGTGCGCGACTTAAAGTTTATAGTTGCGTTCCTCCTCACCGGTAGTAACAGTAGTAGTAATCTTCGTGGTAGCAGAAACATCGGTACTTATATCAACAGTACATTTTTGTTCCAATCCCTGACGTCACTTCCAGTCTCCGATATCTCTCCACCCAGCTTGACTGCACTCGACGACAGACGAGCCCCAAAACAACCTTTTGATTATTGTAGCTTGTTCGACGTTTCCGTTTCCAGTGGTAGTAATAATAGCAGCAGTAGCAGTCTTAGATTGTTGGAGGAGTAATTTGCTTTTTCGTACTTATATCAACAAAATATGTTAGCGGGCGTTTGGTTCCAATCTCTGACGTCACTTCCAGTCTCCGACTTCTCTCTACCCAGCTCGTCTGCACTCGACGGCAGACAAGTCAAACACTCTGTCAACAGATTTCTGTGCGCGTTTATATAGATAAACCTAGCTGATCCTAAATCGATCCTTGGCCGGTACCCGATTATCACGAGTGCTTCCTTCAACCCAAAATCATGTGAATTTCAAAGTTCCTCATAGCCTTAGTAAGCTCTATTTCAAATTTTAACCGATAAAAATTATCTCAATCATCTTCCATTGTCTTCCTAATGACCCAATTACAAATGGGCTAGATCAGATTCCCCTCAGTAAACAAAATTGTTCTGATCTAATTTCGCTGTTGAAATATACTCCAATTTCAATAAAATAATATATATATGTGTGTGTGTTTGTGTGTGGTTCCCAAACTCTCTCTGTTACATTAACGTTTAGCGGCTTTATCGCCCTACTTGAAAGCGAATCGATTTAAAAGAAAAGAGAAGCACCTGATGAAGGTCGGTAGCTCCAACAGCCGAAACGTTGTGAAACCAACAAATATAGGGACAATAGATTGCATGTAAATCACATAAATGATGATAACTCTTCATACCAGAACATCTGACAGAACTTTGAGAGCATTGTTTGATTGAAACTAGACTTAGCATTGCCTAGACGCTGCAAAAACAATAGAGGAGAAAGTAAGATGTATATAAAAGGACGTTAAGAAAGAAAGACACTTTGTTGAAAGAAACAAACGGATTCATGCCTTTTCCAGGGCTGGAGTTATTAGTACAAATTGAATACCAACTATGCTAATAGAGCAAACTGCCTTTCGAGAAAAAAAGCGATCTGCCATATAAATGTACTCGTTCTTTCATTCTAACTGTTCCGTTAACAACAATAACGTTGTATTATTTTATCTTCTAGTAAATATTAAAAGTAATGAACGAGTACATTTATATAACAGGTCTTATTTTTTTCCTTGTTTCTAATATTTACTAGAAGATAAAATGTAAGTGTATAAAAGGGTATATTTTTATTATTACTGTTATTATTCGTGATTTAAAAAATATAACTATTGTTGCTAATATTTACTCTATTAGTACGAAATATTATATGCAACACTTCTTAAGTAATCTTCAACATTACTTCGAGCAATCTGCCTTTCGAGCAATTGGTAGTTCGAGAAATTATTTTTCGAGCAATTGATTTCGAGCAATTTACTGTCGAGCAATTAATTTCGAGCAATTAATTTCGAGCAATTAATTTCGAGCAATTTACTGTCGAGCAATTGATTTCGAGCAATTTAGTGTCGAGCAATTTACTGTCGAGCAATTGATTTCGAGCAATTTACTACCGAGCGATTGATTTTGGGCAATTTACTGTCGAGCAATTGATTTCGAGCAATTTACTGTCGAGCAATTGATTTCGAGCAATTTACTACCGAGCGATTGATTTTGGGCAATTTACTGTCGAGCAATTGATTTCGAGCAATTTACTGTCGAGCAATTTACTGTCGAGCAATTGATTTCGAGCAATTTACTACCGAGCGATTGATTTTGGGCAATTTACTGTCGAGCAATTGATTTCGAGCAATTTACTACCGAGCGATTGATTTTGGGCAATTTACTGTCGAGCAATTGATTTCGAGCAATTTACTACCGAGCGATTGATTTTGGGCAATTTACTGTCGAGCAATTGATTTCGAGCAATTTACTGTCGAGCAATTTACTGTCGAGCAATTGATTTCGAGCAATTTACTACCGAGCGATTGATTTTGGGTAATTTACTGTCGAGCAATTGATTTTAAGCAATTTACTACCGAGCGATTGATTTCGAGCAATTTACTGTCTAGCAACTGATTTCCAGCAATTTACTATCGAGCAATTTACTGTCGACCAATTGATTTCGAGCAATTTACTGTCGAGCAATCGACTTCGGGCAATTTACTGACGAGCAATTGATTTCGAGCAATTTAGTGTCGAGCAATTGATTTCGAGCAATTTAGTGTCGAGCAATTGATTTCTAGCAATTTACTGTCGACCAATTGATTTCGAGCAATTTACTGTCGAGCAATTGATTTCGAGCAATTTACTGTCGAGCAATTGATTTCGAGCAATTTACTGTCGAGCAATTTACTGTCGAGCAATTGACTTCGGGCAATTTACTGTCGAGCAATTGATTTCGAGCAATTTACCTAGATCCGTGTAATGGTTACCGACGCGAAAACTATGATCGGCGATCCGAGTTCTAATTCTAGTTTAGGCTCCTGCCGTCACATTCGCACGAATGTAGTTGCAAAAAGCAAGAATTCATTTCGAATTCACCCACAAGGGTGACAGCAGGTTATACTGGATTCATTAACCTTAGGTGGCTTAGAAGAAGAGAAGTTCTTAATTCAGATCCGCGCAGAAGGAAAAGGAAACCACTTCACTATCTTTCCGAAGAAGGTATGAACATTTACAGATAATAAAGAAAAATATTTTTGTGTACCATGTTCTCCTACGTCCCAAAGAGATATGATACATCAAAAATAGATCAACGATTTCATTATCAGTAGATATTTATATGTTAAATTTATTTCATTAGTTCCCACCTCCGAGGAATCTGAGGAAGGAGAAACACAGCATTGTTTTTAAAAAATTGCGCAATTTTTCCTGATTTGTGATTTATTTTACAGAAACATACGAATAGAAATCAGTCCTCTAGCGCGTTTTATTTTGAATTCTCCACTTAAAATAAAGAAAAGCTTCAACAGTGTTCTAGGAAATATTTTACAACGACTGAGCACCCATAAATTAAATTAATTAACTTTTGCAACACTGGGAAAGGTAATATTAATTCATTACCCGTCCGTAGCTGTTAAGGTAGATCTTTAGAAGAGACAGATTTTTTTCCGTTTTTTCTTCCTCTCCGTTTTTTTTACTACTTCCTCTTCCCTTTCTCACTTTTTCACTTCTCCATCATCATCATCATCTTTCTTTCTTTCTTTCTTTCTTTCTTTCTTTCTTTCTTTCTTTCTTTCTTCTTCTTCTTCTTCTTCTTCTTCTTCTTCTTCTTCTTCTTCTTCTTCTTCTTCTTCTTCTTCTTCTTCTTCTTCTTCTTTTACTGTTTATTTTGGAAACTTTCAGTTGGGTATTTTTGGCCTGCAGTCTGAGAGGTGGGAAAGTAAGTAGAAAGCTTTCCAGTTTGCACACAGTAACCTGCTTGGCTCTGATCCGAAAATCACTCCCACACCAATCCCAACCCTCAAAGAAAGATTTTGGATAGAAATGCTCCTCCCCGTAGCTATGTACACACAGATTCACGCTTTGATGTCTCCCAATACATATAGTGTGTTTGTGTGTGGGGGATTCACGCTAAAATGATAAATCAGTTCAAAATGGTGGATTTCTTTTGCTTATTGTAGTCATGTTGTATAAAGATTTCTGTTGTTTGTAGGGCCAGTGAGTGGGCATATAGAAGTAATGATCTTTTCAGAATGTAAATTGCAGAAACTGTTTATATGTTAATTACAAAAAAGGCACCAGTCCATATTGTGAGTGAAACTTGGAATGTTTGCGCTTACGATAATATTAACGTGAAAAATGTCTCTCGCATCATCATTCAAACTTCTGTCACCACTATCACATTGATCTATCTATCTATCTATCTATCTATCTATCTATCTATCTATCTATCTATGAACCTAATTTAACATTACGTATATATATATATATATATATATATATATATATATATATATATATATATATATATATATATTTATATATATCTTTTTACAAATGTGCAGATAATTATAGTATTTAAAGTACATGTGATTACTTGTAAAAGTTAATGCTCTCTCTACATACATACATATACATGTACATATACACACATACACACACATAAACACAAATAAGAGGTCAAGCCGTGGTAGGGTGTGGTGTCCTTTACAAAGCGAATGATGGTATTCATGTACGCACATCGTCTGGTCAGTCACAGCGAAAGATAGCTTTTATTTTCCAAGGGGCTATTTCATATATAAACGGGTTGCACTGAACTACAATTTGTTTTGTTTTTTTTACGACTAAAAAATGCCTTAAAAATTAACGGATACAAAAACGCTAACATAAGTTATAGAAACAATAGTACTAACAGGAAGAAAAACAGGAAAAGAAAAATCATTTGGTATACCCCTCCGTTCAACAAAATGGTTAGTACTAAGCTAGGGCATAAGTTCCTAGTTTTAATTGAAAAACACTTTCCTACTAATAGCAGACTTAGCAAAATCTTTAATAAAAACACCTTAAAATTAAGTTACAGTTGCACTGAAAATCTAGAAAGAATCATAAAAAACATAATAATAAAATCCTGGAAAAACACACATGCCAAAACAGTATTAAAAAATATCCTGAACTAAAATTAGATAAAACTACTAAAAAATTATGTAATTGTAGAAACCCTGAAGACTGCCCGTTGGAAAATAAGTGTTGTATAAAATCTGTGGTATACCAATGCACTATCTTATCCATTGAGAGTCCTAACATTGAAATTATATATATAGATTCCACGAAAAATGAATTTAAAATTAGGCGGAGACAACACAAAAGCTCTTTCAATAATATTAGAAATAGAAATCAGACATCTCTATCCAAATATTTTTGGCATTTAAAAGAAAGGAATAAAACACTAAAAGTAAAATGGAAAATAATAAATAGAACAAGAACTTGTAAAACCTGGGATGACCCATGCCCTTTATGCCTACATGAAAAACTACACATTATTAAGTTTCTAAATAATGAAAATTTATTAAACCATAGACACGAGTTAACGGTTTTTTACCGACATCAACAAATTTTCGCATTAAATAATTTGCTTAAAAAATTAAATTTCATAGTCTAATTAAAGTCTTAAAAGCTTAACTGAATCATAAAATAGAAAAACCCTTTATGAAGTCGTCAAAAAACAAATTGTAGTTCAGTGCGACGCGTTTATATATGAAACAGCCCTTTTGAAAAAAAATAGATAAAATAAAACAAAATTCTCTAGACACTTAACAACATATCATGGTGCCAAAAGCTAACTTTCGCTATGACTGACCAGACGATGAGCGTAAATGAATGCCACCATTCGCTTTGAAATGGACACCACACCCTACCTCGGCTTGACCTCTTTCCGAAGGTGATTGAGATGTGGATAAAAATGGACTTTTACGCCCCTTATCAAAATGGTAACTCCAGCCGTTTCTATAGTAATTAATTTTGCAAAGGAACATGCTTATAAAGATGCGTAAATTTAAAGATTGGTTATTCCTAAATTTTCGCTTGAGTATGAAACAGGGTTTGATACTTTAATTCAATTTAAGTTTAATAATTATATTGAGGGTTTCGGTTCTCGTTTTTGAAACATGAGAACTGTTATGTAGCGAAGGAATCATATTTTTTTAAAAATATTTATAATTTAAGCTCTACTTTTATATGGAGTACTGTTTTTTAAAAGGTTTTGTTACACTGCTTAAGTAGACTGGTTCGCTCTTAAAATATATATAAAGACAAAGGGAAAAACTTATGTTAACCGACGCGTTTCGTTTTCTGAAGGACGTTATCAACGGAAATGTAAAGATTTTATTTTGTGACAAGTATTTATATACAAGAGCAAAAATGTTATTGGTTTTTGATTTTTTTTACACACACAAACATACACACACACACAAACACACACACACACAAACACACACACACACAAACACACACACACACAAACACACACACACACAAACACACACACACACACGCACATACAGTACTGTTCGATAAAAGTAACTCACCTGATTTTTTTACTAAATGTTCTCTTCTCCGATAAAACGAATGTTGAGCTAAATTCAAAGGATAAGCGATCTAAAATCCGAAGAAGAAGCTTTGAAAGCTCTTTGAATTTAGCTGTAAGTACTGTCAAGCATCCGTTCAGTATAATGTTGTGGGGATGCTTTTCTTTTCATGGAACTGGTTTCTTAAAACCTATTGAAGAGACCCTCAGGAGCGAGCAGTACAAGAGAATTTTAGAGTCTTGTCTGCTCCCTTTCTGCTGAAAGGGTGCAAATCGACCCCACCAAGCTCATTTTTATGCAGGATAATGCTCCCTGTCACAAATCAAAATTGATGACAGAATACTTTGATGAGAAGCAGGTGAGTGTTATGACATAGCCGCCCCAATCTCCTGACCTCAACCCCATGGAAAACTTATGGAGAATTATAAAGTACAGGCTGTCGAGAAAGCAGTTGAGCAACAAAAAGGATTTGATTGTGAATTTCATATCCGAATGGAATTCAATGCTTGGAGATGAGATTTGCCAGAACCTGATCAAGTCAATGCCAAAAAGGGTTGAACAGGTTATTCAAAATAAAGGAAGACCCATAGATCATTAAATATTTCGAACTATATTACCTATTATAAATAAATTATACCTCTATTATTCTTTATTTAAAGCTGTTCGGTTATGTTTCTATTGATTACTAGTTGTAGGAAATAAGTGAGTCACTTTTTTTGCACAAATTTTTTTCCCTAAATCTCATTTATATCCAAAATTATAATTATCAATGGAATACATTAGGGTGAGTAAACGTTTTTACTAGGTGGTAGGGAAGGGGTCATCATATTAGTAAGATTAAAAAATTAGTTTGACCCCTAAAACAATAGGCGAAAACATTTTTAATTAAAAGAAATCAGGTGAGTCACTTTTATCGAACAGCACTGTATATCTTGAGAGGGTTGGCAAACGGTAAAGGAGGGATGAGATTCTTATATGGGCCATCGTCCAGTATGTACCGAGGAGATGGAAACAAGTATAAAAAATGATCTGTAATTGCAGCATCATCTGACATTTGATGCACAGTGTGCACCAGTGAAGACATGCTGCTATGATGGAGAGGGAATGTATTGCAGGGTACAGGCAATTAACCACTTTAAACAATTGGCTTGTGCAAATTGTTAAACAGTAATTTAGAATATGTATGTATATAGCTGGCCATTCGTATACGAGGATACCCTTCTACTAGGGCGGCTAGCCAATCCCTGTTGCAGACGCTCGCTCAGGCACATTTGAGTTTATACTGCAACTCTGCTGAGCAGACCATAGTTACACTTTCTGGGAAAGAGTGCATTATTTAGCAATTTAAACAATGTGTGACTTCGTGCTAGCACAGCTATCGACGACCCCCAAGGGCTGCAAAGGCTTGGGTCAACCCGTGGTATGATTTTCAGGCACTTTCCAAAGGTGCTGCACGCTGGGATCGACCCCACCAGTCCGATAAATGGTAAGATTCGGACGCGAGTTTTATGGTCAGAATACAAACGTTGCAACCACTCAGCCATATATATATATATATATATATATATATATATATATATATATATATATATATATATATATATATATATATATATATATATATATATATATATATATCCTTAACAAGGGTGTATATATATATACATATATATATATATATATATATATATATATGTATATATATATATATATATATATATATATATATTTATATACTGTAATCCCATTTTTTTATTACTTCAAACGCTATTTTTAATGGATACCCGTGTTTTAATCTCAAGTGCGCAGGACGAAAATATAATAAACAGTTTAAAATAAAAATGGGACATCTATTTCAAACACGGGTATCTACTAAAGTAATGTTTGAAGTAATATATACATGTATGCACACACGCACTTCCACACACGCACATACACACACACGCATACCCGCACATGTGTATGTGTGTGTGTGTGTGTATATATATATATATATAAATATATATATATTATTTTATATGCGCAGTACTTATTGTACTATCAGTGATAGAGCTAACATACTCAGTTGTATGGATATGAGTCCCGACACCGAAATAGAATTGCAATTGCGTATGTATGTATGCTCGAACGGATGGATGTATATCTGCACCTAATCTGGCATTATTTATATGGGTGCGTTTATGTGAACTATAAATACATCTGTATGTATTTCTGTGTGTATGAGAGTGTCATCCCAAATGTACACAGAGGAGAATTGCCCCCTCCCACCACCAAACATAATCAAACACAAACAAGCATAGACCAAATTTAAAAAAAAAATAAACCAATTTGTCTGATGATCGCAAAAGCGTGAAACACAAACTCATATCCATACTACTGAATATATATATATATATATATATATATATATATATATATATATATATACAAAATCCCTTTTAGCACCATTGCCTATCTTCAATTTGATATTACAGTCTTGACACCGAAATAGAATTAAATTGCGTATATATGTATGCTCGAATGCATGGATGTATATCTGCACCTAATCTCATATATATATATATATATATATATATATATATATATATATATATATATATATATATATATATATATATATATATATATATATATATATATATACATATATATATATATATATGTATAAAAGTGAACATTGAAGTCAACACTCAGAGGCTGTTTCATGCTAGGCGCAATTACATACGCTCTATCTCTGATATTGAGCACTTTATCCCATAAATATAGCACACCTTAAAACGATATTTCTTCATATATATATATATATATATATATATACACACACACACACATATATATATGTATATGTGCGTGTGTGTGTATAAAACGGTATCTGAAAACTTCTCAGCCCAATCCACTTCCCAAAAAAGAACCCTAAAAGCAAACATTTTGTGGAGAAAATAAAGACATATTATGAAACAGACGTAGGCATATACGAGCATGCGCACAAGTAACTGCATTGAAACTGAACGGAACGCGGAGTCTGTTTAATATATTCAAACTTGCCTGCACCAATATCCTATTATAATTAGCATGGAAGACTGATGTGTGTGTAAGAATAAGTTTACGAGAATGAATGTAATGTACGGATGCAGACAGATACATACAGAAATACAAACACGATTAATAGTAAGTAAGACGAACAGAAGCAAAAGTACAAAAAAAGAGAAGAAAAATAAATGAAAGAAGCAGACGGCCACACCCACCGCTTAAACACAATCATCATCCCATTGCGAACACAGTTAAGTGGAGTACTAAGAGAAAGAAAGAAGAGAAAGTAATCACATGCTGATGCAGTTGTACTTACGCACAATGCGACCGTCTGAAGGAAAAGAGTAAAAACACACATAGAGAGACACACACACATACAGAGACACTTAAAAAATTGCTTCCTCCTACATGCCGACATCATCTTGTATGGTGTTTGCCGCAATGGAGATTCAAGGCAGCGAGCCAAGAGCAATAAATATTAGATGATGCCAACCGCCAACACTTAGTAAGCTAGCCGTTTAATCTCTATCGTGCCTGCACAGGTAATATTTTTAGTGATTATAAAGTGATGACATTGACAGTAGCGACATCTATCTATCTATCTATCTATCTATCTATCTATCTATCTCAGTCTGTTCATATCTATTATTTTTTTCTTTCCTTCTTTCTTTCTCTCTGTCTCAGTTAATATCTATCTATCTATCTCAGTTTGTTAAGATAGATATTAACAGACTGAGATAGATAGATATTAACAGACAGATAGCTAGCTAGCTAGCTAGTTATCTCAGTCTGTTAATATCTATCTATCTATCTATCTATCTATCTATCTATCTATCTATCTATCTATCTATCTATCTATCTATCTATCTCAGTCTGTTAATATCTATCTCTATTTATATTATATAATGATATATAACTTTGTTTAATTTTATATATCAACAAACAGTATTTAGAAAAAGAGTATGACAAATTGGAAAAAAAGTTTTTAGTGACGCGTTTCAGTTCGATGAAAACCTAACGGATGATTTGTGCCACATAAACTTTTGTTTCAATTTGTCATACATGAATTTATTGAAACAAATATCTATAAACAAAAACAATTTTCTTTTGCTATCCCCTGCCAGCCGCAATGATAGAGAAAGTATTACCTTGCACCATCGCCAGTGTTGAACGCCTTTTCGTAGTTTATAAGACACAGGCGCACGCTCTTGTACATTTGTATTGTTCTTCTTGATAACACCCTGAGCATTAATATCGCGTTCCTTGTTCCAGTGTCTTTAACGAACCCGTACTGTTCTTGTCCTATCTCTTGCCTGATTCTGCTCCGCGCTCTATTCATCAGAATACGGATGATGAGTTATTTTTTTTATGTAGCTCATTAGGCTGATTGTTTGGTGGAGCACATCTTCGTTTGCGCTTGGTTTCTTAGGCACTGTTGTAAGAATAGATCTACTTAGATCTTCCGGTATATCCACACTGTTGTAGATTTCGTTCATTATTTCAGTAATCTTGTCTACTGCCAAAAATCATCTAAGGCTATTAGCATTTCTGTTACATTTTCGTCTGGCCCTGCAGTCACGTTTCTGTTCAATTTGGCCAGTGCAGCTTATACTTCGGTTTTTAGATTTTAAGGCCCGTCAGTAATTCTACATTCCCGGTTGTTCTCTTTCGTCGTGGAAGAGTTCTCCAATATATTTCATCCGGCGCTGAAGAATTTTTTACTTCTCTAATATGAGTGTTCCATCTTTGGATTTTATGCTGTACGATGACGATCATGTCTTCTGACCTGTTAGTTCCCTTATTTCTTTATGCAAATCTCCTTTGCCTGTGTTACCCAACATCTCTATTTGCCTGTGGTACCCAATATCTCTACTTGCCTGTGGTACCCAATATCTCTATTTCTGCACGGGTTTAGTTTATCTACGAGCAATGAAATTTAAAACCATTTTTGAACGTCCATAATAAATATAATTTTAAAATGTTATATTTAGGCAGGAAGTATTCATCGAAACAAATTTGATTAAAATCACCTGACAAGCCCTATTTGCTTCATTTTTTACTGCTTGTTGTCAATTTTGGAATAATATATTGCTATTGGGATCAAATTTGCAAATAAACTGTCCAAAGTTCATTTTTTGTTGTTTTGTTCAAGTACTCACCACTCATTCGTAACTGATCTTACGATACAAGCTTGTCTTAAATCTAATCTTGTGATGTTTGTTTGGCTAATTTTCAACTGGACTATATTTTTTTTCTAATGTCCGTAACCTTTCAGGGCATAGGTGATTATTATTCGTTATCTATGAATTACTCCGACTTCTTGGGAAAGATCGTGGATTAGTTTTCCGTTGCCTTCTCCAGGGGCTTTAATTCATACTAGTCCTTCTCGATTGCCTACCCTGGAATTGAACCCATAGCTGGTGGGGAGAAGAGTTTGATTAACGCCTTTATTAAATGCATTTGTGAGGAAGTGAATTCAAAAGACAGAATAAAAAAAAAAAAGATGCTGGGATTTGAACTCGCCTCGCAGATTACAATTTTGCGCCGGCAATGTCTCGGTTACCAGCAGAACCAACTTCCTGAATTTGTAATCTTAGATTTAATAGGAGGAAATCTCGTGGATCAACAAATGCGATCTTTAAGATAGAAACATTTTATCGCAGAATTTTATAGCTCAAGATGAAGATTAGAACTGATAAAAAACGCTTGCATTCTTCAGTCTTCAGCGAAAGGTGGGTGAAAATGGCGAGCTTGGTTCGTTTGAACGGAGCTGGACTTGATTTTCTCTTTTAGGTCAACTTACGTCACACCGGGTATTGTTACTTTTAGTTCATGTTTAGGGATATCTTGTATAGTTCTTCTTTAGTACTGCTTAGTTATATCTATCCCCTATTTCTATAGGTAAATTTGCACTATCCGGTTCATGCATTGAACTCACACAATTATTATGCAATCATAATTAATATGTCATAGCAATTATTATGTCATCATAATTATTATGTCATAACAATATCATAATTATTAAGTCATAACAATTATTATGTCATCATAATCATTATGTCATAACAATTATTATGTCGTCATAATTATTATGCCATAACAATCATTGCGTCATAATTATTATATCATCATAATTATTGTCATAACAATTATTATGTCACCACAATTATTGTGTCATAATAATTATTATGTCATCATAATTATTATGTCATCATAATTATTATGTCATCATAATTATTATGTCATAACAATTATTATGTCATCATGATTATTACGACACAACAATTATTATATCATCACAATTATTATGTCATCAAAATCACGATCCAAAGTTTTAATTCACTGTTTGTGTCACACGGCACAACGGCCGAAATGAGCGGTACTCGGATATTTGGCCAAAGGACATTTGGACGACGGACATAAGTCGAAAATGTAGTGGCGTACTGGTATTTATTGTATATAAAATACAATTATGGCACAAGGTCGAAAAAATGGAGAGGTTAAGGCTGGTCTTCACTAACTATCTTATACGTAGCTAATCCGAGTCACGACCCATTCACTCATTACAATTTGCACATTCACCACAAAAACTCGTCCGTCAACATTTAATCCTCTATCCACCATAATACCACACCCTCTCAAGGGGGACCTACAAAACGCACCCCATGCCTTAAAAAGTTAATGATAATAAATTATTATATATAAAATTCTAAAGATAAAGAATGAGTGGGAATGGAGAGGAATTCAGTACAAACTAAACATGAACACAAAGTAAACTAAACATAACTAATGTTATTAGGGCCCGTCCAATCATCAAAGAAGAGAGGCCGCTGTATTTTGCTCATTGGACACAATCAAGAGGCCCTCTCGCCAAGGGAGTGGGAAAATGAGAAAATATACACGGACATGGGAAAGAAAAAGCTGACCCAGTCGAGATAAAATGGAGCCAAAACAAACTGGGGAGGTTGAAAATCTCAACTTGGATCATAACCAAAGATGTAGCCTGGAACAGGCCAGGAACAACACTTACTCATATTAACTCGGTACACAAAAGCTTGTCTAACCTAAACATTGGGAGAGCTCCACTGGAAAACATTCCGATGTGACGTAAATGTAGTGGCATACTTACATGTATGTCACACACTTTATCGTAATCTGCTACATATGTTTATATTTATTTACTGCATTTATAGTTTTTCTTGACAGCTATTTTTAAAAATCTATTCTGTATATATTATATTTTACTTCAAATATTACCGTAAGATGATAAGTATTTTGAGAAAAAGCACATTTTATTACAGCAAAAATCTTAAGCTTTTACAATATGAAAGAACTTTAAATTTCATTTTTAATTATCATTTATCTTAAAGGCATGAACTAGCTTTCATCTAACTGTGAAATACGAATTTAAATAATCAAGTGTTACTTTTTATCCAAATACATTCAAATATTTTTAAAAATACTAATTTCAATAAGCAAATATTAAAATAAGAAAACTTTTAACTTTAATTTTAGATTTAGTAATTTAATCACTTGAATTTCAGTGGCAATTATTAGTCCTATTATACCTTATAATAATGCTAACTAAAATACTTAAAGTACTGCTTGTTACTATTTTTACTTGTACTTTTTCGCTGTAGTGA
Source organism: Acanthosepion esculentum (assembly GCA_964036315.1). Classification (NCBI taxonomy): domain Eukaryota; kingdom Metazoa; phylum Mollusca; class Cephalopoda; order Sepiida; family Sepiidae; genus Acanthosepion; species Acanthosepion esculentum. Next base: position 151,467,017 of record OZ038475.1, read on the forward strand.
CCAAATGCCCGCTGGGCCAAATGTCCGTTCGGCCAAATGTGCGGTCACGCTGAAACATTGGGGTGATAATAACAAAAATAAGGGCACTCGTCCTAGTCTAACTCATATAGATGATGACAACACATCATCTAGGAAATTCTCACAGAAGGTATTGCTGTGAAATGTGGTTAATAAGTTACGAATGAATTATCGATCAATAAAAGGAATATATGAAATTCTTTTTCGCATATCTCCCAAACATAATATAGCCTGAGGCTTTCGTTAAATTGACATTGCTGCAACGCTTTCAGAAAAGTATGTTAGTTGTGAAAGGGCAAGTGGCTTTAGGATTCTATTTGAGTCGCTAAAATGAACTGTATGAAAGAGGAATGCATGGATGTAAACAGTTAAATAAACTCTCATATTTTAAGCCTTCCACATCAACCACGACAGGCACTGAACCTCGATTTTCGAAAATAAAGTAGCTAGGTTTAGAAGAAAGTTATTTTTTTATCCGGGAAATACTATTTAAACTAGTTACATTGTTCGGACTGTTGACCTCATCTTTATTATTACGTTCACAACGTTTCGGCCGTTGAACGCCCCGGACTTCTTCAGGTAATATTTGTTTAAATTTCAATAAAATGGGCTGACATGTAACATTCGTATTCCTGGGTCGCTCAGTAAAGACACTGAGAATCTGTTTGCAGAAATGAGAACATTATATGCCAGTCCATTTCATGAAATAAAGAGCGTCTACACAAACGTCATCAAAGCAATCTTTAGAAACGCCAACATACAGATTGATTATTCTTGGTTCGGACTGAAATTCAAACAAATTTCACCTGAGGAAGACTGGAGCATCCAACGGTCGAAACGTCGTCAGTGTGACAATAAATATTAATAGTAATTGTTCATTTCTTTTACACCGATTCTGATAACAAGGAAGACGTTTACTAATCTTTACTCTACGTCGAAGCGTCCATCGTGAGTCTTAAATCTTATCTTGTGATGTTTGTTTGTTAGCCTCAACTGGAATATCTTTTAATTTTTTAATGTCCGTAGCCATTCGGGGTATAGGTGATTATTATTTATTATCTATGAATTATTCTGACTTCCTGGTAAAGATCGTGGAAAGTTTTCCGTTGCCTTCTCCAGGGATTTTAATTCGAACTAGCTTTTTCTTTGTTTCTTCAGGTCTACCGCCGATATAATAACAATAATTAGTGAATTTGTCTATCAAGATGTAGATAAGAACGACGAGGCTTGATCTGTGGCTTTAGATATTGAGAAGGCGTTCGATAGGGTTTGGCATGCAAATCCAATGCCTATGGCGTCTCTGGACGATGATTTGGCTTAATCCAACCGTTCTTAACAAATCATGTAATGAAGTTCATGTTTAACGGTCACGCTTACAGTTCATCTCAAACTAATGCGGAGGGTGTCCCCAGGGTTATATCGTTGGACCTACGCTGTTTTTATCTTCATCAAAAATCTTCCAGTTGTTGTCAGTTTCCAACTACGTATTTATGCTGATGATACAACTGTTTGATATAATTTTTACTCTAGTATATAGACAACTATATTGTATTTCATTACGAATCTCTAATACATAGCAGAAGTACCAGATCAGATCTGACGCCAATATTGACGGCATAGAAGAATGGTCGACTGCAGTAAACCATTCATCAACAAAAATGTTGAAAGCAGTTATTAAAATGTTTTTCGGGAAAAATCCAAATGTAAACGTAGAATATGTTGTTCTGTAGCGATTAAATCAAAATAATCACTCAACTTCATGTCAACTGAGATTAAGAAAGTGTACTGGAAGTTAGCATCAGCCATGTTCATACCAAGCAAGATAGTTCTTTATAAGGATTTCAAGATGGCTTTTTGAAGGCATTAAAATTTACAAGTCATTTCTTGCTCTATTTAACAAATAAGTGAAAGAAATTTTCGAGAATAGTTTAAGAATGTCTTTGATGAAGATGGCAAATTCTGGCTTATGTCCTCCTAAGTGAAAACAAGGAAAGCAAGTTTGGTGGCCGTTGTCACAGAGCAGAGAATGGTGTCAATAGTTGTGTCATTAGCATAAATGCCGAGCAAGGAAGCTGACGACATTGGACGGCTTTGATTAAGATGGCAAATACTGTCTTATGTCATCCTTAGTAAAAACAAAGAAAGCACAGTTTAGTGGCCACTGTCACAGAGCAGAGAATGGTGTCAATAGTTGTGTCATTAGCATAAATGCCGAGCAAGGAAGCTGATGACATTGGACGGTCTTTGATTAAGATGGCAAATTCTGTCTTATGTCCTCCTTAGTAAAAACAAGGAAAGCACAGTTTGCTGGCCACTGTCACAGAGCAGAGAATGGTGTCAATGATTGTGTCATTAGCATAAATGCCGAGCAAGGAAGCTGATGACATTGGACGGTCTTTGATTAAGATGGCAAATTCTGTCTTATGTCCTCCTTAGTAAAAACAAAGAAAGCACAGTTTGGTGGTCACTGTCACAGAGCAGAGAATGGTGTCAATTGTTGTGTCATTAGCATAAATGCCGAGCAAGGAAGCTGATGACATTGGACGGCTTTGATTAAGATGGCAAATTCTGTCTTATGTCCTCCTTAGTGAAAACAAGGAAAGCAAGTTTGGTGGCCGTTGTCACAGAGCAGAGAATGGTGTCAATAGTTGTGTCATTAGCATAAATGCCGAGCAAGGAAGCTGATGACATTGGACGGCTTTGATTAAGATGGCAAATTCTGTCTTATTTCATCCTTAGTAAAAACAAAGAAAGCACAGTTTGGTGGCCGTTGTCACAGAGCAGAGAATGGTGTCAATAGTTTTGTCATTAGCATAAATGCCGAGCAAGGAAGCTGATGACATTGGACGGCTTTGACTAAGATGGCAAATTCTGTCTTATGTCCTCCTTAGTAAAAACAAAGAAAGCACAGTGTGGTGGTCACTGTCACAGAGCAGGGAATGGTGTCAATTGTTGTGTCATTAGCATAAATGCCGAGCAAGGAAGCTGATGACATTGGACGGCTTTGATTAAGGTGGCAAATTCTGTCTTATGTCCTCCTTAGTAAAAACAAAGAAAGCACAGTTTGGTGGCCACTGTCACAAAGCAGAGAATGGTGCCAATAATTGTGTCATTAGCATAAATGCCGAGCAAGGAAGCTGATGACATTGGACGGTCTTTGATTAAGATGGAAAATTCTGTCTTATGTCTTCCTTAGTAAAAACAAAGAAAGCACAGTTTGGTGGTCACTGTCACAGAGCAGAGAATGGTGTCAATTGTTGTGTCATTAGCATAAATGCCGAGCAAGGAAGCTGATGACATTGGACGGCTTTGATTAAGATGGCAAATTCTGTCTTATGTCCTCCTTAGTGAAAACAAGGAAAGCAAGTTTGGTGGCCGTTGTCACAGAGCAGAGAATGGTGTCAATAGTTGTGTCATTAGCATAAATGCCGAGCAAGGAAGCTGCTGACATTGGACGGCTTTGATTAAGATGGCAAATTCTGTCTTATGTCATCCTTAGTAAAAACCAAGAAAGCACAGTTTGGTGGCCACTGTCACAGAGCAGAGAATGGTGTCAATAGTTGTGTCATTAGCATAAATGCCGAGCAAGGAAGCTGATGACATTGGACGGCTTTGATTAAGATGGCAAATTCTGTCTTATTTCATCCTTAGTAAAAACAAAGAAAGCACAGTTTGGTGGCCGTTGTCACAGAGCAGAGAATGGTGTCAATAGTTGTGTCATTAGCATAAATGCCGAGCAAGGAAGCTGATGACATTGGACGGTCTTTGATTAAGATGTCAAATTCTGTCTTATGTCCTCCTTAGTGAAAACAAGGAAAGCAAGTTTGGTGGCCGTTGTCACAGAGCAGAGAATGGTGTCAATAGTTGTGTCATTAGCATAAATGCCGAGCAAGGAAGCTGATGACATTGGACGGCTTTGATTAAGATGGCAAATTCTGTCTTATTTCATCCTTAGTAAAAACAAAGAAAGCACAGTTTGGTGGCCGTTGTCACAGAGCAGAGAATGGTGTCAATAGTTTTGTCATTAGCATAAATGCCGAGCAAGGAAGCTGATGACATTGGACGGCTTTGACTAAGATGGCAAATTCTGTCTTATGTCCTCCTTAGTAAAAACAAAGAAAGCAAAGTTTGGTGGTCACTGTCACAGAGCAGGGAATGGTGTCAATTGTTCTGTCATTAGCATAAATGCCGAGCAAGGAAGCTGATGACATTGGACGGCTTTGATTAAGGTGGCAAATTCTGTCTTATGTCCTCCTTAGTAAAAACAAAGAAAGCACAGTTTGGTGGCCACTGTCACAAAGCAGAGAATGGTGCCAATAATTGTGTCATTAGCATAAATGCCGAGCAAGGAAGCTGATGACATTGGACGGTCTTTGATTAAGATGGCAAATTCTGTCTTATGTCTTCCTTAGTAAAAACAAAGAAAGCACAGTTTGGTGGCCACTGTCACATAGCAGAGAATGGTGTCAATTGTTGTGTCATTAGCATAAATGCCGAGCAAGGAAGCTGATGACATTGGACGGTCTTTGATTAAGATGGCAAATTCTGTCTTATGTCCTCCTTAGTGAAAACAAGGACAGCAAGTTTGGTGGCCGTTGTCACAGAGCAGAGAATGGTGTCAATAGTTGTGTCATTAGCATAAATGCTGAGCAAGGAAGCTGATGACATTGGACGGCTTTGATTAAGATGGCAAATTCTGTCTTATGTCCTCCTTAGTAAAAACAAAGAAAGCACAGTTTGGTGGTCACTGTCACAGAGCAGAGAATGGTGCCAATAGTTGTGACATTAGCATAAATGCCGAGCAAGGAAGCTGATGATATTGGACGGTCTTTGATTAAGATGGCAAATTCTGTCTTATGTCCTCCTTAGTAAAAACAAAGAAAGCACAGTTTGGTGGCCACTGTCACAGAACAGAGAATGGTGTCAATAGTTGTGTCATTAGCATAAATGCCGAGCAAGGAAGCTGATGACATTGGACGGTCTTTGATTAAGATGGCAAATTCTGTCTTATGTCCTCCTTAGTAAAAACAAAGAAAGCACAGTTTGGTGCCCACTGTCACAGAGCAGAGAATGGTGTCAATAGTTGTGTCATTAGCATAAATGCCGAGCAAGGAAGCTGATGACATTGGACGGTCTTTGATTAAGATGGCAAATTCTGTCTTATGTCCTCCTTAGTAAAAACAAGGAAAGCACAGTTTGGTGCCCACTGTCACAGAGCAGAGAATGGTGTCAATTGTTGTGTCATTAGTATAAATGCCGAGCAAGGAAGCTGATGACATTGGACGGTCTTTGATTAAGATGGCAAATTCTGTCTTATGTCCTCCTTAGTAAAAACAAGGAAAGCACAGTTTGGTGCCCACTGTCACAGAGCAGAGAATGGTGTCAATTGTTGTGTCATTAGTATAAATGCCGAGCAAGGAAGCTGATGACATTGGACGGTCTTTGATTAAGATGGCAAATTCTGTCTTATGTCCTCCTTAGTAAAAACAAAGAAAGCACAGTTTGGTGGTCACTGTCACAGAGCAGAGAATGGTGCCAATAGTTGTGACATTAGCATAAATGCCGATCAAGGAAGCTGATGACATTGGACGGTCTTTGATTAAGATGGCAAATTCTGTCTTATGTCCTCCTTAGTAAAAACAAAGAAAGCAGGGTTTGGTGGTCACTGTCACAGAGCAGAGAATGTTGTCAATTGTTGTGTCAGTAGCATAAATGCCGAGCAAGGAAGCTGATGACATTGGACGGTCTTTGATTAAGATGGCAAATTCTGTCTTATGTCCTCCTTAGTGAAAACAAGGAAAGCACAGTTTGGTGGCCACTGTCACATAGCAGAGAATGGTGTCAATTGTTGTGTCATTAGCATAAATGCCGAGCAAGGAAGCTGATGACATTGGACGGTCTTTGATTAAGATGGCAAATTCTGTCTTATGTCCTCCTTAGTGAAAACAAGGACAGCAAGTTTGGTGGCCGTTGTCACAGAGCAGAGAATGGTGTCAATAGTTGTGTCATTAGCATAAATGCTGAGCAAGGAAGCTGATGACATTGGACGGCTTGGATTAAGATGGCAAATTCTGTCTTATGTCATCCTTAGTAAAAACAAAGACAGCACAGTTTGGTGGCCACTGTCACAGAGCAGAGAATGGTGTCAATAGTTGTGTCATTAGCATAAATGCCGAGCAAGGAAGCTGATGACATTGGACGGCTTTGATTAAGATGGCAAATTCTGTCTTATGTCCTCCTTAGTAAAAACAAAGAAAGCACAGTTTGGTGGTCACTGTCACAGAGCAGAGAATGGTGCCAATAGTTGTGACATTAGCATAAATGCCGAGCAAGGAAGCTGATGACATTGGACGGTCTTTGATTAAGATGGCAAATTCTGTCTTATGTCCTCCTTAGTAAAAACAAAGAAAGCACAGTTTGGTGGCCACTGTCACAGAGCAGAGAATGCTGTCAATATTTGTGTCATTAGCATAAATGCCGAGCAAGGAAGCTGATGACATTGGGCGGTCTTTGATTAAGATGGCAAATTCTGTCTTATGTCCTCCTTAGTAAAAACAAAGAAAGCACAGTTTGGTGGCCACTGTCACAGAACAGAGAATGGTGTCAATAGTTGTGTCATTAGCATAAATGCCGAGCAAGGAAGCTGATGACATTGGACGGTCTTTGATTAAGATGGCAAATTCTGTCTTATGTCCTCCTTAGTAAAAACAAAGAAAGCACAGTTTGGTGCCCACTGTCACAGAGCAGAGAATGGTGTCAATAGTTGTGTCATTAGCATAAATGCCGAGCAAGGAAGCTGATGACATTGGACGGTCTTTGATTAAGATGGCAAATTCTGTCTTATGTCCTCCTTAGTAAAAACAAGGAAAGCACAGTTTGGTGCCCACTGTCACAGAGCAGAGAATGGTGTCAATTGTTGTGTCATTAGTATAAATGCCGAGCAAGGAAGCTGATGACATTGGACGGTCTTTGATTAAGATGGCAAATTCTGTCTTATGTCCTCCTTAGTAAAAACAAAGAAAGCACAGTTTGGTGGTCACTGTCACAGAGCAGAGAATGGTGCCAATAGTTGTGACATTAGCATAAATGCCGATCAAGGAAGCTGATGACATTGGACGGTCTTTGATTAAGATGGCAAATTCTGTCTTATGTCCTCCTTAGTAAAAACAAAGAAAGCACAGTTTGGTGGTCACTGTCACAGAGCAGAGAATGTTGTCAATTGTTGTGTCAGTAGCATAAATGCCGAGCAAGGAAGCTGATGACATTGGACGGTCTTTGATTAAGATGGCAAATTCTGTCTTATGTCCTCCTTAGTAAAAACAAAGAAAGCACAGTTTGGTGCCCACTGTCACAGAGCAGAGAATGGTGCCAATAGTTGTGTCATTAGCATAAATGCCGAGCAAGGAAGCTGATGACATTGGACGGTCTTTGATTAAGATGGCAAATTCTGTCTTATGTCCTCCTTAGTAAAAACAAGGAAAGCACAGTTTGGTGCCCACTGTCACAGAGCAGAGAATGGTGTCAATTGTTGTGTCATTAGTATAAATGCCGAGCAAGGAAGCTGATGACATTGGACGGTCTTTGATTAAGATGGCAAATTCTGTCTTATGTCCTCCTTAGTAAAAACAAAGAAAGCACAGTTTGGTGGTCACTGTCACAGAGCAGAGAATGGTGCCAATAGTTGTGACATTAGCATAAATGCCGATCAAGGAAGCTGATGACATTGGACGGTCTTTGATTAAGATGGCAAATTCTGTCTTATGTCCTCCTTAGTAAAAACAAAGAAAGCACAGTTTGGTGGTCACTGTCACAGAGCAGAGAATGTTGTCAATTGTTGTGTCAGTAGCATAAATGCCGAGCAAGGAAGCTGATGACATTGGACGGTCTTTGATTAAGATGGCAAATTCTGTCTTATGTCCTCCTTAGTGAAAACAAGGAAAGCAAGTTTGGTGGCTGTTGTCACAGAGCAGAGAATGGTGTCAATAGTTGTGTCATTAGCATAAATGCCGAGCAAGGAAGCTGATGACATTGGACGGCCTTTGATCAAGATGGCAAATTCTGTCTTATGTCCTCCTTAGTAAAAACAAAGAAAGCAAAGTTTGGTGGTCACTGTCACAGAGCAGAGAATGTTGTCAATTGTTGTGTCATAAGCATAAATGCCGAGCAAGGAAGCTGATGACATTGGACGGACTTTGATTAAGATGGCAAATTCTGTCTTATGTCCACCTTAGTAAAAACAAAGAAAGCACAGTTTGGTGGCCACTGTCACAGAGCAGAGAATGGTGCCAATAGTTGTGTCATTAGCATAAATGCCGAGCAAGGAAGCTGATGACATTGGACGGTCTTTGATTAAGATGGCAAATTCTGTCTTATGTCCTCCTTAGTGAAAACAAGGAAAGCAAGTTTGGTGGCTGTTGTCACAGAGCAGAGAATGGTGTCAATAGTTGTGTCATTAGCATAAATGCCGAGCAAGGAAGCTGATGACATTGGACGGCTTTGATCAAGATGGCAAATTCTGTCTTATGTCCTCCTTAGTAAAAACAAAGAAAGCACAGTTTGGTGGTCACTGTCACAGAGCAGAGAATTGTGTCAATTGTTGTGTCATAAGCATAAATGCCGAGCAAGGAAGCTGATGACATTGGACGGACTTTGATTAAGATGGCAAATTCTGTCTTATGTCCTCCTTAGTAAAAACAAAGAAAGCACAGTTTGGTGGCCACTGTCACAGAGCAGAGAATGGTGCCAATAGTTGTGTCATTAGCATAAATGCCGAGCAAGGAAGCTGATGACATTGGACGGTCTTTGATTAAGATGGCAAATTCTGTCTTATGTCCTCCTTAGTAAAAACAAGGAAAGCACAGTTTGGTGCCCACTGTCACAGAGCAGAGAATGGTGTCAATTGTTGTGTCATTAGCATAAATGCCGAGCAATGAAGCTGATGACATTGGACGGTCTTTGATTAAGATGGCAAATTCTGTCTTATGTCCTCCTTAGTAAAAACAAGGAAAGCACTGTTTGGTGCCCACTGTCACAGAGCAGAGAATGGTGTCAATAGTTGTGTCATTAGCATAAATGCCGAGCAAGGAAGCTGATGACATTGGACGGTCTTTGATTAAGATGGCAAATTCTGTCTTATGTCCTCCTTAGTAAAAACAAAGAAAGCACAGTTTGGTGCCCACTGTCACAGACCAGAGAATGGTGTCAATTGTTGTGTCATTAGCATAAATGCCGAGCAAGGAAGCTGATGACATTGGACAGTCTTTGATTAAGATGGCAAATTCTGTCTTATGTCCTCCTTAGTAAAAACAAAGAAAGCACAGTTTGGTGGTCACTGTCACAGAGCAGAGAATGGTGTCAATAGTTGTGTCATTAGCATAAATGCCGAGCAAGGAAGCTGATGACATTGGACGGTCTTTGATTAAGATGGCAAATTCTGTCTTATGTCCTCCTTAGTAAAAACAAAGAAAGCACAGTTTGGTGCCCACTGTCACAGAGCAGAGAATGGTGTCAATTGTTGTGTCATTAGCATAAATGCCGAGCAAGGAAGCTGATGACATTGGACGGTCTTTGATTAAGATGGCAAATTCTGTCTTATATCCTCCTTAGTAAAAACAAAGAAAGCACAGTTTGGTGGCCACTGTCACAGAGCAGAGAATGCTGTCAATATTTGTGTCATTAGCATAAATGCCGAGCAAGGAAGCTGATGACATTGGGCGGTCTTTGATTAAGATGGCAAATTCTGTCTTATGTCCTCCTTAGTAAAAACAAAGAAAGCACAGTTTGGTGGCCACTGTCACAGAACAGAGAATGGTGTCAATAGTTGTGTCATTAGCATAAATGCCGAGCAAGGAAGCTGATGACATTGGACGGTCTTTGATTAAGATGGCAAATTCTGTCTTATGTCCTCCTTAGTAAAAACAAAGAAAGCACAGTTTGGTGCCCACTGTCACAGAGCAGAGAATGGTGTCAATAGTTGTGTCATTAGCATAAATGCCGAGCAAGGAAGCTGATGACATTGGACGGTCTTTGATTAAGATGGCAAATTCTGTCTTATGTCCTCCTTAGTAAAAACAAGGAAAGCACAGTTTGGTGCCCACTGTCACAGAGCAGAGAATGGTGTCAATTGTTGTGTCATTAGTATAAATGCCGAGCAAGGAAGCTGATGACATTGGACGGTCTTTGATTAAGATGGCAAATTCTGTCTTATGTCCTCCTTAGTAAAAACAAAGAAAGCACAGTTTGGTGGTCACTGTCACAGAGCAGAGAATGGTGCCAATAGTTGTGACATTAGCATAAATGCCGATCAAGGAAGCTGATGACATTGGACGGTCTTTGATTAAGATGGCAAATTCTGTCTTATGTCCTCCTTAGTAAAAACAAAGAAAGCACAGTTTGGTGGTCACTGTCACAGAGCAGAGAATGTTGTCAATTGTTGTGTCAGTAGCATAAATGCCGAGCAAGGAAGCTGATGACATTGGACGGTCTTTGATTAAGATGGCAAATTCTGTCTTATGTCCTCCTTAGTGAAAACAAGGAAAGCAAGTTTGGTGGCTGTTGTCACAGAGCAGAGAATGGTGTCAATAGTTGTGTCATTAGCATAAATGCCGAGCAAGGAAGCTGATGACATTGGACGGTCTTTGATTAAGATGGCAAATTCTGTCTTATGTCCTCCTTAGTAAAAACAAAGAAAGCACAGTTTGGTGCCCACTGTCACAGAGCAGAGAATGGTGCCAATAGTTGTGTCATTAGCATAAATGCCGAGCAAGGAAGCTGATGACATTGGACGGTCTTTGATTAAGATGGCAAATTCTGTCTTATGTCCTCCTTAGTAAAAACAAGGAAAGCACAGTTTGGTGCCCACTGTCACAGAGCAGAGAATGGTGTCAATTGTTGTGTCATTAGTATAAATGCCGAGCAAGGAAGCTGATGACATTGGACGGTCTTTGATTAAGATGGCAAATTCTGTCTTATGTCCTCCTTAGTAAAAACAAAGAAAGCACAGTTTGGTGGTCACTGTCACAGAGCAGAGAATGGTGCCAATAGTTGTGACATTAGCATAAATGCCGATCAAGGAAGCTGATGACATTGGACGGTCTTTGATTAAGATGGCAAATTCTGTCTTATGTCCTCCTTAGTAAAAACAAAGAAAGCACAGTTTGGTGGTCACTGTCACAGAGCAGAGAATGTTGTCAATTGTTGTGCCAGTAGCATAAATGCCGAGCAAGGAAGCTGATGACATTGGACGGTCTTTGATTAAGATGGCAAATTCTGTCTTATGTCCTCCTTAGTGAAAACAAGGAAAGCAAGTTTGGTGGCTGTTGTCACAGAGCAGAGAATGGTGTCAATAGTTGTGTCATTAGCATAAATGCCGAGCAAGGAAGCTGATGACATTGGACGGCCTTTGATCAAGATGGCAAATTCTGTCTTATGTCCTCCTTAGTAAAAACAAAGAAAGCAAAGTTTGGTGGTCACTGTCACAGAGCAGAGAATGTTGTCAATTGTTGTGTCATAAGCATAAATGCCGAGCAAGGAAGCTGATGACATTGGACGGACTTTGATTAAGATGGCAAATTCTGTCTTATGTCCACCTTAGTAAAAACAAAGAAAGCACAGTTTGGTGGCCACTGTCACAGAGCAGAGAATGGTGCCAATAGTTGTGTCATTAGCATAAATGCCGAGCAAGGAAGCTGATGACATTGGACGGTCTTTGATTAAGATGGCAAATTCTGTCTTATGTCCTCCTTAGTGAAAACAAGGAAAGCAAGTTTGGTGGCTGTTGTCACAGAGCAGAGAATGGTGTCAATAGTTGTGTCATTAGCATAAATGCCGAGCAAGGAAGCTGATGACATTGGACGGCTTTGATCAAGATGGCAAATTCTGTCTTATGTCCTCCTTAGTAAAAACAAAGAAAGCACAGTTTGGTGGTCACTGTCACAGAGCAGAGAATTGTGTCAATTGTTGTGTCATAAGCATAAATGCCGAGCAAGGAAGCTGATGACATTGGACGGACTTTGATTAAGATGGCAAATTCTGTCTTATGTCCTCCTTAGTAAAAACAAAGAAAGCACAGTTTGGTGGCCACTGTCACAGAGCAGAGAATGGTGCCAATAGTTGTGTCATTAGCATAAATGCCGAGCAAGGAAGCTGATGACATTGGACGGTCTTTGATTAAGATGGCAAATTCTGTCTTATGTCCTCCTTAGTAAAAACAAGGAAAGCACAGTTTGGTGCCCACTGTCACAGAGCAGAGAATGGTGTCAATTGTTGTGTCATTAGCATAAATGCCGAGCAATGAAGCTGATGACATTGGACGGTCTTTGATTAAGATGGCAAATTCTGTCTTATGTCCTCCTTAGTAAAAACAAGGAAAGCACTGTTTGGTGCCCACTGTCACAGAGCAGAGAATGGTGTCAATAGTTGTGTCATTAGCATAAATGCCGAGCAAGGAAGCTGATGACATTGGACGGTCTTTGATTAAGATGGCAAATTCTGTCTTATGTCCTCCTTAGTAAAAACAAAGAAAGCACAGTTTGGTGCCCACTGTCACAGACCAGAGAATGGTGTCAATTGTTGTGTCATTAGCATAAATGCCGAGCAAGGAAGCTGATGACATTGGACAGTCTTTGATTAAGATGGCAAATTCTGTCTTATGTCCTCCTTAGTAAAAACAAAGAAAGCACAGTTTGGTGGTCACTGTCACAGAGCAGAGAATGGTGTCAATAGTTGTGTCATTAGCATAAATGCCGAGCAAGGAAGCTGATGACATTGGACGGTCTTTGATTAAGATGGCAAATTCTGTCTTATGTCCTCCTTAGTAAAAACAAAGAAAGCACAGTTTGGTGCCCACTGTCACAGAGCAGAGAATGGTGTCAATTGTTGTGTCATTAGCATAAATGCCGAGCAAGGAAGCTGATGACATTGGACGGTCTTTGATTAAGATGGCAAATTCTGTCTTATATCCTCCTTAGTAAAAACAAAGAAAGCACAGTTTGGTGGTCACTGTCACAGAGCAGAGAATGGTGTCAATAGTTGTGTCATTAGCATAAATGCCGAGCAAGGAAGCTGATGACATTGGACGGTCTTTGATTAAGATGGCAAATTCTGTCTTATGTCCTCCTTAGTAAAAACAAAGAAAGCACAGTTTGGTGCCCACTGTCACAGAGCAGAGAATGGTGTCAATAGTTGTGTCATTAGCATAAATGCCGAGCAAGGAAGCTGATGACATTGGACGGTCTTTGATTAAGATGGCAAATTCTGTCTTATGTCCTCCTTAGTAAAAACAAAGAAAGCACAGTTTGGTTGCCACTGTCACAGAGCAGAGAATGGTGTCAATAGTTGTGTCATTAGCGTAAATGCCGAGTAAGGAAGCTGATGACATTGGACGGTCTTTGATTAAGATGGCAAATTCTGTCTTATGTCCTCCTTAGTAAAAACAAAGAAAGCACAGTTTGGTGGTCACTGTCACAGAGCAGAGAATGGTGCCAATAGTTGTGACATTAGCATAAATGCCGAGCAAGGAAGCTGATGACATTGGACGGTCTTTGATTAAGATGGCAATTTCTGTCTTATGTCCTCCTTAGTAAAAACAAAGAAAGCACAGTTTGGTGGCCACTGTCACAGAGCAGAGAATGGTGCCAATAGTTGTGTCATTAGCATAAATGCCGAGCAAGGAGGCTGATGACATTGGACGGTCTTTGATTAAGATGGCAAATTCTGTCTTATGTCCTCCTTAGTAAAAACAAAGAATGCACAGTTTGGTGGTCACTGTCACAGAGCAGAGAATGGTGCCAATAGTTGTGACATTAGCATAAATGCCGAGCAAGGAAGCTGATGACCTTGGACGGTCTTTGATGAAGATGGCAAATTCTGTCTTATGTGCTCCTCAGTGAAAACATTGGAAGCACAGTTTGAGAATGGCGTCAGAGAAGTAACAACCCAAATTTTCTTGATGTCAGAAGGGACACAAAATTAGGATTGATGGCATGTATGCAGTGTTCTGGTCCGTGATTTTTTACAAATCTCGACTGAAGTGGAAATATGTTGTTTGCAAATGAGAAATTTGTGTCGATATATAAATAACGATTATTCTCTCATGCGTACCGAATCAGTTGCAAAGTGAAATTAGCTAAGTCATTCCTAGAAAAATGTGCAAATATTTCGTGTGAAAATAGTTGTCGAAAAGATACAAACCTACACGCTTTCTTATGCATGTATTTTAAGTTCAACATATCGGCGTAGATGTACAGAATGTTTTAAAGTTAGATATCCTTTGAGATGTAAATATCAGAAAAACTTCATAGTCGAGACAAATGAAACTGAAAATGATAATTTGGGGGCAAAATAAGATTTATTTGTCAACATTTGAAAGAGAAATTCAAAGTTATGCGGGTTTCATGAACGATTTCACAAGTTTTTAATAGACGCACCGCCTACAACACGACACTCTCTTTGGTAACTGCATTGCAGTTGGGGCTTCTTTTTAGCAAATTCTCTCAAGCTTTTTCGATTTTGTTCGAGTATACCCTAATATACAAAACGTCTTTACTTTCCAGTGAACAGCATTTCTACACATGAAAAACAGAAAAAAAACACATAAGACATTAAGTCTAGAATTTTGAGTTGTCTCTACACATGCTGTTAAAACTTTAGATCGTTTGAATGGGACTTGGTCAAGATATTAAATTACGATATGATAGTAACTTTTTTGAAACACCCTGCATATTATATCAATTCCATATCTTGATCGATGCGTACATCTTGTAAGATTTATTAACAAGCTCAGATAAAATAGAGTAATATACGAATTGGAATGTTTGTTGTTAATATCGATCCGGAGATCTTAATTGATGTCAGAGCAAAATGTTTGGTTGTTTGATGATAAGTTCGGGAAATTCAAGTAGAAAAATAATGAAATCAACATAAATGTTTCGTCTTGGAAAATAATTAAATGTTGATTGCAAATCTGGAAAAGTCACCAATTAATTAAAAAGTCAGTCTAGTATGAAAAAGGAAGATGAAAACAGAAGATGAAACCAACATTAATGAAGTTTTGTATTCTATTTATTTCCATGTTTCCACACATTTGTATCAATTTCAGTGTGTTCGTTTTTATTTCCGATTCTGCGTAAATTAATTGATTCACAAGAAAAATCGTATTAATCCATCAATTCAAAACCGAATTTTTGCATGGACTAGCACAATATAATCTAGCATATATATATATATATATATATATATATATATATATATATATATATATATATATATAAGACATTTTATGCGTCCTTTTTATAGATACAAATATTTAAGTAAATGTTCTGTTTATAATAAACAGTATTAACGACGTTTACCGGCCTGACTGCCCGAGAGATTTTCATAGAAAATATGTGTCCTCCGACAGAAATCGAACCTGTATCCTACACAGAACAGTCATATAGCCTGACGTGCTTTTACCGATTGAGCCACAGAGGAGCGTTTCGGTTAGCAAGTTCGATTTTACTGTTTTTAAACTACAATTCTCTATGATTTTTCTTTCATACATTCATATCTGCTCGATGTGTATCGAAATGTAAACAAATGACGTCACACATTATGAAATGGACAAAGTCCGACATATATATATATATATATATATATATATATATATATATATATATATATATATATTAATAAATACACATATACCTAGGTTTACTTTTTTAACAATAAAAAATTTTTGTAAATGAACGATAAGCTATATCTTGTGTCCGACGAGTTGGGTAACCTACGAAACTTTTGTCACACAACAAACGTGAGTATATGTGTATTTATTAATATATATTTCTTTGCTTTGTCTAATCACATTGAGCACTATGTCTACACCTCCAAATTTGGTGATATATATATATATATATATATATTTGTATATATATATATATATATATATATATATATATATATATATATATATATATGTATATATATATATATATATATATGTATATATATATATGTATGTATGTATATATATATATATATATATATATATATATATAGAGAGAGAGAGAGAGAGAGCGAGCGAAAGAGACAAACCACAAACGTTTTTGGTTGTAATGTGTATTTTTAAAAAATATATATTATAGATTAATTTCCATAGTTTTGCTACACGTGTTTCCGGTCTCACGACTTTCATCAGGCAAAGAGTGGATATTTCCAGATATTATTAAAAGGAATTCATTTTTTTATGTTTTTAAGGTTTAAACATTCTCAATATTAGACCTCTTATTTGTGTGTTCAAGAAGACATTTGGGTCAGTAAGTAATATCTGTGACATGGCTAAGCAATGTATGTGGGTACGCACCTCTATGTATCTATGTATGTGTGAGGAAATGTGAGATTATCTGACGGCGCAGACGATCTGAAAAACGTCAACACCACCCCACCCTTTCCTTGTTAAGAGAACATTGCTACATATGTAAGGATAGAGTCTTTACATCGAAATAAAAGGACAATTGTGTATATATGTGTGCTCGAACGCATGGATGTGCCTAACCCCAGATTATATATATATGGGTGTGTCTATACGAACTAAATTGTATACACCTGTATGTATGTGTGTCTATGTGTGCAAGAGTGCCATCTCAAGTAAACAGCGAAGATAATTTCCCCTCCAACACAAACAAATAATTTGTCTGGTGGTCACAAAAGCGTGAAACCCGGGGTTATAAACTAATATCCATACAACCGAATATATCTATATATATAAATAAATATATTTAGAGGAAAACTCCAAAATTACCTCATGTGGGTATAATCTATTTCATATCGACACAACGTTGATCCTTATCAGCTCTCGAATACCTGTCTGTAATTGGGGTTTTGAATTTATTTTAGATAGCAGTCCACTCAAAATGACGCCTTGTTTTTGATAAGGGGCTTGTGTTGGTGACAAGGGAGGGCGTAAAGTATCTCTTTAAGTGGTCTTGAGTCAGAGTTTGTTTATAGCCAGAGCCTTTCATTGTATGTAAATGAATTTCGGTTTCTAATATGGGAAGCACGGTGGATTGAGGAATCGGAGAGCCGAGTTCGAATTCCAGTCGAATCCATTACATTAATTTGGGAAAGGTATGAAACCCCATTTTCTATCCCTAATCCTTGGGTAAATAGCAGGACAGACCGACATCTGGTCTACCGCAGAAAGAAATTGTAACCTACTGCGAGACAAAATCTGCCTCGTCAGATCGCCTAAGCGTGTATCACGCATAGCACATATCTGACTGACTGCCTATGAGATACTACACTATGCTAACAACAAGTAAGTTTTACTGGGATTATATTAAGTAGAATTTAGAAAAGTTTTTAATATTATTAGTAAGTGGGGGGGGGTTAATATAAAACACCTAAAAGTTAAAATAAATTAGTTGAATGATAGATTCATAAATTTTGTGAATAATACCGAGACACCCAATAGAATAAATCATGCTATACAGCACACATACATATAGACACACACACATGTGTACATTTACATACACATACATATATGTACCCATACACACATATATAACCACACATACATACGCACATATATATACAGATATACACAAATGAGCCATTGAATTATACCATTCGGGATCGAATGGTGTAACTGGATCGAAAGCGTTTGATTTCGACAGATTTCAATGAAAGGTGGGTGTCTGAGTCGAGCCTGCTTCGTGTGGACGGGGCTAGCCTTGATTTTCTTTTTTAAGTCTCCTTAACACAACGGGGCGGTTTCCTGTTGACCCCCCTCCCTGGTTAAGTTAGACATTATTTTGTGTTCCTAGTTAATGTGAATAAGACTTGTTCCCGGCTTTTTCTTCTGTTATGATTCCCAATTTGCCACCTTTTTTCATCTCGGCTGAGTCAGCTTTTGACTTTCCCCATTCCGTCATTTATTTTTCCCTCCCCATTCCATTAGTGAGTGTGCTTCTTGATTCTATCTATCGATAGAATACAGCGGCCGCTCTTATTTATTTTGAGGGGTGGACGGTTCCTACTAACATTGTTTTGTTTTCGTTTTGTCTTTGGTTGACTTTTTGAGTTTCTTATCGGGGTTCATATCCCCTCCCCATCATTTCATGTTTGACGGAATTATATATATATATATATATATATATATATATATATATATATATATATATATATGAATATTAAAATTTTTAATTCATGGGGTGTTTTGTAGGACACTTGAGTATTTGTGGTATTGTGGTGTTTGCAGGATTGAAAGGTGATGGATGAGTTCTTGTGGTGAATGTGTAATTGTAATGAATGAATGGGTCATGATTGAGGTTAACTAGGAATAGGATAACGAGTGAAAGACCAGCCCTTTCCCAACTTCCCCTTTCGGCCTTGTGCCACAATTTTGTAATTTTTTTTGTAATTTTTCCAAAATAAAAATATTCGGGATCGGGATCGATTAAATTATTAGGAATACTTTAAGATGAATATATATATATATATATATATATATATATATATATATATATATATATATATATATATATATATATATATATATATATATATCAGTTTCTTCATATCGATCTATCTCAATTTGTCCATATCTATCTCTCTGACTCTGCTCAAATCTATCTATCTATCTATCTATCTATC
>OZ038475.1:151493167-151558167 GCA_964036315.1 Acanthosepion esculentum
TTTCTTTCATACACGCACACTGAAAGCCTCTTTCACACACACATTGGAACACACTTACATTCACATACACGCAGAAACCCACTTTCTTTTAAACATACACTGAATTTCACTTTCCTTCATACACAGTGAAACTTTCTTTCACACATACACACAGCAACCCACTTTCTTTCATTGACGCACACTAAAAGCCAATTCCTTTCATTGGCGCACACAATTAAACACAAATGCTTTCTCATACACATTGAAAAACACTTTTTTCAAACACACAGAGAAACACTTTATTTTCAAACACAAACTAAAAAACACTAATTTTCACACAAACACTGAAATACACTTTCTTTCTCTCACTCTCTCTCTCTCTCACACACACATACACACACACACACACACACACATATATATATACACACACACGCACACACACACACACAAAGACGCAGATACACACAGAGAGGAAACACACTTTTAAACAAACAGAAACCACTTCCTTTAGCACACGCACTGAAATACACTTTCTTTCATACACACACGGAAAATCAGTTTCAATCAGAGAACCACTTCCTTTCACACGGACACTGAAATAACCTTTCTTTCCTACACATTGAAACCAACTGTCTTTCACTGACACACTCACACACTAAAACACGATTTCTTTCACTGACACACACTCTAAAACCCGATTTCTTTCTGTTGTGGATTCCGGAATGAAATTCGATATCAATAAATAACAAACGCCAGGAATAGATAAGGAAAATAAATGTATTAACGTAATAATACAAACTGGTAATGCGGGTTAGTAGATACCGGAATGCGGGTTAGTAGCAATAATATATATACAATCTTGGTATTGAAGTATCGCGGTGTTACTCCTTACTGAGTCTAGGTGCTCGTGACGATGACTCTTGTGTTACCCTCCTCTAATACTACTCTGATACAGACTTCTCGACTGTCTTAATGTGCTCCCAGGTATTCACTGGTGGTAGTATATGTATACCTCGGTTGAGTCCATTTGTGTGAAAAGAGGAGAACCCTTAACACCCCCTTCTTAAATCCCTTTTAGGGGGAGTTAATATCTTCTCCTTTCTCTTATGGTCGACAATTAGAGGCACTGTAAATTTTGTCTTCATGATATTCCTTCCAATTTCTGTGTCTTCTTGTGGTCTTTGAATCTCAAAAACTTCAAAGATCTCCTCCATCGACTCGTCATTTTCTGCGGGTGAGCTTGGCTCTTCTACCCGTCTATTTTGTATTTGGTTAATATGTTTTGTGTGGGTAAATTTTTCGCCTTTTGTGTACATCACGTTTCCTTGTCTGTTAATTATTGTATTTGGTTCCTCATAAGCCATATTGTTACTAAAATAGACCCATTCTTGTTTGAATGATCTCCCGAGCACTGTAGATGTATACCGGCTTTTATTTATTTTTTCCTTCGTCCTCTGAATAAATTCATTCTTTTTTGCTTTTATCTCTCGCAAGGTCAAAAGTAGTTCCTTTACTGCTTTGTATAACTCTTTACTGTTTTAATCTGTGGTAGCAAATGGCGCGTTTCGCTTCTATTTACATACTGGTTGGACATTTTCTTTCAGTTCAATTCTCGCTGCACCCTTACAAAACGAGCTGATAGGTGAATCCCATACGTCGAACCTTTTCATCCATTTTCGTCTGTACCCACTAGATTTTCTGTATTTTTCATTACGTATATGTTAAGATTTTTGTTTTCGAGTGAAATTTAACATTTACGATTATTTCGCCTTCGAATTTTATACGCTTTCCTGTCACCGACTTAGCAATTTTTTGTGAAAGTAACATGGTTGGTCTGTTAAGCTTTTTCCATGTCTGTAGGTTAATTATCGTTAAAGCGGAATCCGAGTCTAGTTGCAATTTTATCTTTTTATTTAAGATTTCAAGTTCCACATATTTCCTTATGTTGGTGTTGTCTTCGTCATGCATCCTAGTAGCTCTTATCCTACTAGTAGCTTTTCTGTTCTTACATTGGGATGCCTTGTGCCCCATTTTTCCACACACAAGACAGTTTTTATATTTAAAACGACAATGCTTGTTCCAGTGTAGTCCTCCACATCGATAACATGCAGATGGGGGGGGGGGCTTATATTTGCTTCGATTTTCGTCATAATTTGTCCTAAATGTTGTACTTTTTCCCTTATTATAGAATTTTTGTTTTCTTTCCGGGAAGGGTGAAGAACGTAAACTTTTGTTTAACTTACGTATATAAGTCTTTCTTTCTGCTCAGGCATTTTTGGCAATCTTCTGATAGTTGTTGTAGTGTTAGTCCAGGTTCATTTTGTAGTTTTGAAAGCATTCTTTTGCGCATTTCACTATCTTTTGCTGAGACTAACCCTTGAACAAAGATGAGACACTTGAAATTGTCCGGTGTTAATTCTGCCAACTTGAAGTCGTCGCAATGTTTATTCACGATTGCGGCAAACGTGAAATAGTCCTCATTTTCGCCCTTTACCAGATTAAGATATTTCTACCTCTTGTGAAAGAGTGACGTTTTTGGACTAAACAGCTCTGTAAGACATGTAACTGCTTTTTCAAACGCTAATTCCTACGTCTTTTTTGGCAAAATGTAATCCACAAATTTTGTGTATTCTTCAGTATCTAATATTCTGAACAACAGACGTAGCTTCTTTGCTTCTGTCCAGATTTGACAATCGATGTTAAAGATGTCTTCGTGGCGTCTAAAATAATCCACGAAATTTTTATCCTCTTCTCGAGAGTATTTGAAAGTTTCTATCGTATTCCACACTGCGTCTTGGGAAAAAGTCGCCTCTTTTTCGGTATTTTGTTGTTTGTTACCCGCTACCTTTAATATTAGTTCCTGGAGTTGCCTTTGTATTTGTTGATTTTCCTAATGCGTTTGAAGTAATTGCTTTTGCCACTTTTCTTCCATTCTTTCTTGGAATTGTAATTGTTGTTTGTTTTGTCTTTTTTGGAGTTGTAATTGCTGTTCATTTTGGTATTTTACAAGTTCTACTAAAATACTTTGAAAATCCTCCATGATAAGAGACTTACGAAAAAAAATCTCGATTTTCCGTGTTTTAATCCTCGTAAATCGCCAAGTTGATGTGGATACTGGCAAAAACGGCAATTTTTTTCTTTTTGTGTGATTTCGAATACCTCGTCGCCAATTTGTTGTCGACGAGGGGGAATTGTTCTTTTTTCTTTCTTTCCCGTGTGAGTTCGATATACTCGTTGACATTTTGTTGTGGACAACGAGGGAGAATTGTTTTTTTTATTCTTCCTGTGTAAGTTCGATATACTCGTCGCCAATTTGTTGTCGACGAGAGAGGATTTGTCTTTGTTCTTCCCGTGTGAGTTCGAATACCTCGTCGCCAATTTGTTGTGGATTCCGGGATGAAATCCGATATCAATAAATAACAAACGCCAGGAATAGAAAAGGAAAATAAATGTATTAACGTAATAATACAAACTGGTAATGCGGGTTAGTAGATCCCGGAATGCGGGTTAGTAGCAATAATATATATACAGTCTTGGTATTGAAGTATCGCGGTATGACTCCGTACTGAGTCTAGGTGCTCGTGACGATGACTCTTGTGTTACCTTCCTCTAATAATACTCTGATACATACTCAAATACAGACTCCTCGACTGTATTAACGTACTGCCGGGTATTCACTGGTGGTAGTATATGTATACCTCGGTTGAGTCCATTTGTGTCAAAAGGGGAGACCCCTTAACACTTTCACTGACACACACACTAAAACCCGATTTCTTTCACTGACACACTCACTAAAACCCGATTTCTTTCACTGACACACTCACTAAAACCCGATTTCTTTCACTGACACACTCACTAAAACCCGATTTCTTTCACTGACACACTCACTAAAACCCGATTTCTTTCACTGACACACTCACTAAAACCCGATTTCTTTCATTGACACACACACTAAAACCCGATTTCTTTCACTGACACACTCACTAAAACCCGATTTCTTTCACTGACACACTCACTAAAACCCGATTTCTTTCACTGACACACACACACTAAAACCCGATTTCTTTCACTGATACACACACTAAAACCCGATTTTTTTCACTGACACACACACTAAAACCCGATTTCTTTCATTGACACACACACTAAAACCCGATTTCTTTCAATGACACACACACTAAAACCCGATTTCTTTCATTGACACACACACTAAAACCCGATTTCTTTCACTGACACACACACTAAAACCCGATTTCTTTCAATGACACACGCACTAAAACCCGATTTCTTTCACTGACACACACACTAAAACCCGCTTTCTTTTACACACACTAAGACCCACTTTCTTTCAAATACACTGAAACCTACTTTCCCTCACACAGTCAATGAAATACACTTTCTCTCACACACAGGGAAAACTACTTCTTTTCACACACGCACTGAAACACTCATTCATTTAGACACACTGAAAACCACTTTCATTTACACACACACTGAAACACACTTCCTTTCTCACGACCACTGAAACATGCGTTCTTTCACACACACACACACACACACACACTCACACACACACACACACACACACAGAATCCCACTTTCTTTCACGCACTCACTGTGACACTTTTTTCTTACACTCACTGAATTACACGTTCTTTCACACACGTTCATAGTGAAGCACACTTTCCGGTGTACACACACACGTTTTTACACACTCACTGAATTACACGTAATTTCCCAAACACACCCAGTGAAACACAATCTCTTTCACACAATGACTGAGCAACATACTTCCTTTCACACGCGCACCGAAACGCGTTTTTCTTACACACTCACTGCAACACGCTTTCTCTAACGCATTCATTCAAACATATATCTCTATGAATTATTCGTGATAAAATCTCATATACACATCTTTTGCACATATGCACATATGCAAACACTCACAAATACAGCCATTCTGCCCGACTGTTTCACCCACAAATATTCACTTCACACACACACTGACAGACACACTACCTCTCACGTATACTCTTACAAATATAGACCCACTTTATTTCACACCTATTTAAACACCATCAAATATAGCCGCTTACATATTTATAGCACAAAACAATTTCTATGTTTATTTGTGAAGCTTGAAGTTAAAATAGGTATTCTCACAAATAAGTGTGAAGCAATAAATCTATAGTCTGACAAAGTCATTAACTGAAATTAGATCTAAAGATTTCATTGTATAATGTTACATCGATATAATTAATATTCACCATTAAATTAATTGTATTGTCAAGGAAATGGAATTGAGTTGAGAAATAAAGATTTGTGTACAATAAATCATGAAGTGACAGACTTATTGATGTAGTTCGGCGTCTCCATTCACAGACAAGTAACGGACTTTTATTGAATCGTTCGCAATCCTTACAAACCTTTTCAGGCAACTCCGCAACGCAGCTGCTGATCAATAACTTCGATTACGCATTATGCAAAAACTGTCTAGGGCTCACATGTTGATTAAAAGAGACCAAAGAGTTAGCAGTAGCATTATGGTTGCCTTGTCAACCAAAAGGGTTTCCGAGGACATGCAGTAACGACACGAGCAGCAGCAGTAAGCGCGGTTTTAGAAAGGATACATCACTGCTCGGGTCAATACTGCGAGGTATTCGATACACAAGCGCATATATTACCAGCTTCACTCTTTCTCTCTCTCTCTCTCTCCACACACACACACACACACACACACACTCATATATATATATATATATAGTGTGTGTTTATAAATATCTTTACAATTTAAAAAATATATTATAAAGGCAAATGAGATATATTAATCAGATACGTTCTATCTACTCAGTAATTATCAAAGTTTTAATTACATTGAATTTGTATATTTCAAGTATTTTGTTGATTGAACAGATACAGTAAAATGAACCCCTAACCATTCCAGACCGGTGAACTGGAAGGGATGGCCAAATTCCGTGGCCACCTTGTTCACCAGATATCACACCTCTGTATTTCTTTCTATGGGGTTATGTTAAAGATATCGTGTATCAAACAAAGATACGGGACATCATCTAGAGCAAAAGATCATTGATGCCATTGCCAGCATTGATGAGGCTACAGCGAACATGGCATGATATCGAATATCGCCTTGATGTGGTTCGTGCAACTAATGGCGCTTATATAGATGTGTATTAAATTAGTTAAAAAAATTCAATATCTACTCCTTATTTTGCAACAATTTCCACATATTTGTCTGTTCATTTGCATTTATAATAATTTTTTTTAAATTGTAGAGAATTTATGGACATCCCATATATATATATATATATATATATATATATATATATATATATATATATATAAAGAGAAAGAAAGAGACAGTGTGAGACAGAGAAACAGTGTGTGACAGAGATAGAGAGAAGACAAGCGAAAAAATCCTATTTCCCAATAAATGTTGAGAAAACTTCGATTGCAAATTAAAATTGGCGAATTGTCGAGATAAAGAAATGGAGAATGTGAATGGGTAAACTGAGGAAGTAAGAAGCAGAATTATTTTATGTTACGCGTCTCAAAAAGCGGCATTAACACACACATACAGACACAGAAATACACACACACATACGGACACACACACACAAAAGAGACAGACACACAAACACACACACATACACATACAGACACACACACACACACACATACAGACACACACACATACAGACACACAAACACATACAGACACACACACATACAGACACACACACACAGAGACACATACAGACACACAAACACACACACACATACAGGCACAAACATACACATACAGACACACAAACACACACACACACACAGACACATGCTTCTCAATGATATGCGAAGCTGTCACTGTGGCTTTGTCGTACGCAGTAAAGCAGACTTTGCTGTCTAATCGCAGAAACATGAGAATTGATCCTCAATAAATCGAGAGAAGTGGTTTACCACATGTCTCTCTCTCTCTCTCTCTCTCTCTATATATATATATATATATATATACATATATATATATATATATATATATATATATATATATATATATATATATATTGCGTCTAGCATGAAACAGGATGTCGCCTCTGAGTGTTGACTTCTATGTTCACTTTTATATTTATATTTACATACGCTCTATCTCTGATATTGAGCACTTTATCCCGTAAATATAACACACCTTAAAACTATATTTCTTCATATATATATATATATATATATATATATATATATATATATATATATATATATATATATAATAAGAATATTTTTATTATAAAATATAATATTTTGTTCTACTTTGCATCGAGCACTTTAAAAAAAGTAAATGCTAAGAACGGTGGATTCGTAATCTGTCTGTTCTTTCTCTTTATTTGTATATATATATATATATATATATATATATATATATATATATATATATATTTCCAAGAGGATAGAATCCAGGTAGAACTCAATGTCCAGGACAAAGAATATAATATAAAAGACTCAAACGCTAATATTCCATGGTTATAATTTATTACATTGGAATCGTAATGAGGATCCAATTCATCAGACCTACAAATTCAAAAAGGAATCGGAAAATATCCCATTTCTTTTTGAATTTGTAGGTCTTATGAATTGTATCATGATTACGATTCCAATGTAATAAATTATAATCATGGAAACATTAGAGTTTATGCTTTATATATATATATATATATATATATATATATATATATATATATATATATATATATATATATATATATATGTGTGTGTGTGTGTGTGTGTATATATATATATATATATATATACACCGGGTATAAAATTGTCCAAATCGTGTAAAAGCAAAATGACCAACTGTTAGATTAAGATTTGAAACGTTGTATCTCAGAAATGATTAAAGATATTTTACTGGAATTCTCCGATGCTTTTCTAAAAGTATTGGACTCTTCGTTGAGCAATAAAAATGTATAATTACTCTCCAATCTTAAAAAAAATAGCGTAATTAGTTGGATCATAAACGAAAATGATATTGTAATTAAAGCTAATGTTAGGAACCTTTGTATTTTTGGCCGAACTATGATAGTCAGTGGAGACATTTATGTCTCAGTGGAGACCCTTATGTGCCCCTCAACGCAATGTCTCCATTGACTACCTGACTTTCTATAATCCATAGCTCACTCCTTAAGTTTAGTATTTGTTTTTGAATGTCTACTAATTCTCCAGAGTTATTTACTGCATCCACCTACTGTAGCTGACAATGTCTAATTATTATTTGTACTAGTGACCACTTCATAACAATTAAGCCACTGTATAAACCTATTTACATAGTTCAAAAACCTCGGAAGTATCTAGGCAGGGTAGGCTGCTAAAGCTACCATTAACCCCGCCTTTGCATTCTCATCCTCTTCTTTCACTCCTTCTATAACTGTTTCCATTTGGTATTAGACGTAAAAAAACAACAACAACAAAACAAAGGCTTAAGTTTTACCATATTAACACCAAATTTTATTAAGATCCATTAAAATTAAATTAATTTGAATCGACCTGATTTGTCCTGCATAAAAAACAACAAGCGGTATCAGCCAAAGTAACATTCAAACCAATATCAAAATCTAAAAGGTGTAGAGTAAATTCTTGGTTGAGGAAACCGACTACTACTAACCACTAATCTCTAAGCCCTATCTTTACCCAACCCCTCTTTCTCTCACCTTCCCTCCGGTGTACTTTCTCTATTCGCGGAGCAGGTTTTCGTTCTGATGAGATGAACATCTCGGTGTTACGAAATAAAAAATTCTAAACGAAATGGATAACTAAAGTCTTCTCTTCTTTTTATCATATATATAATTATATATATATATATATATATATATATATATATATATATATATATATATATATATATATGTGTGTGTGTGTGTGTATGGATGTATATATATATATATATAGAGAGATATGTGGACATACGCACACGCACATATTCAAGATTCTCTATTTCTGAACATACACACACGTACAGGTCTACACATACACACGCGTACACACACACACACACGCGCGAAAATGAACATAACACCAATGAAAAGTGCATAAATTCACAAATTGTTTTTTAGATTAATATAAAGATAACGAAAATGAGAAAATCCGCAGACAATTGTTGATACCTCCTGACGAGTAGAGTAAACAATTACAAAAAGTAATATATATATAAATATATATATATATATATATATATATATATATATATATATATATATATATATATATATACACACACACACACACACACACACACACATATATATATATATATATATATATATATATGAAGAAATATAGTTTTAAGGTGTGCTATATTTATAGGATAAAGTGCTCAATATCAGAGACAGAGCATATGTAAATATAAATATAAAAGTGAAGATTGAAATCAACATTCAGAGGCGACATATTCTGGAAATATATTTCTTCATATTCTGGAAATTCGTAATCAACAATTAACTTAAATATTTTTTTTACTAAAACAGATAACTTTGCCTCGCCAGTAGATTCTGAAGACTGTTCTACATCTCGCTATAATTTTCTTCATTTAACATTCTCAAAATAAAACAATTTATAATTGTCATTGGTTTATTTTGTTTGAAGATAAATTTTCCTAAATCAAACTTGTAATTAAAAATAATGGTTTATTGTTAATCGATGTTGATTTTCAATCACCTGATGTGTAAGCCATTTTTATAATGATAGGTAATATGATGTCAGACAACCGAGGAATAAAAACGGATTGTAAATCACTGACGCTTCTAAGATTTTACTAACACTTTAAACTTTTGCTTCTATCCAGTATGAATATCCCGTACAAGATTGCGCCCCTTATAATAAAGCGATTGTCTACATATCTGTTAGGGTCCAAGATCCTTGTACCACGGTGATGGTCCACGGTAGAACCAATGAAGAATTACTCGAACACAGGTATGGACTAACACAGATATATTACAAACAGAAATATGTACAAAGAAGTAGAAGTGTTAGTAATGACAATCAGGTTTAGTTAGAGTGAACTATGTTGTCTCGACAAGTGTCACTATTCCAATGTCTTACAGTGATCGTCTGACTGCGACTCTGTCTCTGACTGACTCTGACCTGAACTGTACTGTGAACTGTACTCCTGCTTCCTCTTGAGGCGCAGTATTTATGATGTACGGAATAGTCCATTATTATTATGGGTAAGTTCCCATGACAATATCGATATGGATAAGAATCAGTAGAAGGCTGACAATCTACTTAAGTCATATTATTGCCATATGAAAGCATTTCGACATCCATAAACAACTGCCTGTCTTCGTTAGTAAAATCTTGTAGCTAACAATATCATTCTAAAGAAATCTAATTGTAAAAGATGTCATGATTTAAGATAAGTCTTCTCGCTCTTTTAAAAGACACCCCAACATGGAATCACAACCACATTTCTTCTTGGATACATAAAATTTCTGCTACTTCTACACAATACAACTTAGAGTACAAGCACAGGAAATTAAATTAACAAGAGACTTCTTGAAGATGGCCAACCAATTAGCTTAAAGCAGTTGTGAGAGTAATCATTACGGACTTTCTCGAATAATCAGGTGTGTAGCCGAAAATAAATATGCTGTTTAAAAAATAAACCCAGCGTCTACTCAAATATGTGTATCCATTAAAAAATATCGTTTAAAATGATATCTATCTATCTATCTATCTATCTATATATATATATATATATATATATATATATATATATATATATAAGCATGTTTGATTAAAAAGGACCGACATGGTCTGTCTGTTTAATTCTTATTGCATTTTTCAAATTTTTGGATAAGGTGTTGAGTACTGCGTTCAAAATTGCTGATAAACTGTCCGAAGTTCATATCTTGTTATTTTGTTTAAGTAGTTTCGACTTTCGCAGTCATTATCAAGAACCAATGTTGTGTCTGTGTCGTAGTTAGGTTTCCTTTGTCTGCGTTCTGGTATTCTTTGGGAAGCTGGATATTTGAAATGATTTAGCTTGACGTCATGGGAAAGGAAATTAGAAAAAAGTTTCACGTGGATAATTAAATTAGAGGAAGAAAGAATATTGAAAGAACGAATCGATCATGAAGAAGAAGAGATCAAAGCTGTAAATACACGTGTGTGGGAGACTCTTTCCCGAAACTACTTAAACAATTTCAATACTTAGGTTACGATATATAAATGTATATATATATATATACATTAATTATAAAATTATATTGATTCAAATTGTAATATTTGTCAATATATCCGTAAACATCTGCTAATACATCCATCGATATTTTAAAAATTTAGATTATTACGGCATAAAACAATTTGTGAAAGTAATGATAAAAGGAAGACCGTATACCGCCAATCATCTTACATGGAAAGGCATTGCTTTCTATCTCACTTACCTCATGGGGCATGTATACAGTTACCTAGACATGTCTGCTCTATAATGCAGAAAATAACTATTTATATTATGTAACACATATTTTTAAAATAAGCTCTTTCCTTGTTAAGGCACTCCATCCAGTAGTAAATATTGGATTTATAAAGCAGATCGAAAATTATACGGTGAAAATTTCAAATCAAAATTCAGCTAATAAATCCATCATGGAACAAACTTATTGCTCCAGCCAATTAAATATATATTTTGTGTGTATATTGTAGAATCTACCATCGTTCACACACACACACACACACACACACACACACACACACACACACACACACACACACACACACACACACACATACACACACACACACGAGCCTCTTCTCTATCTATCTATCTATCTATATGTATATGTATATATACATATATATATATATATATATATATATATATATATATATATATATATATATATATATATATATATATATATATATATATTTTGGATGTAGATGATGCTATTATATTAGTGTTGTTGACAAGTATGTCCGGTAGGTCTCCACGTATATTTAAATGAGATCTAATTCAGCTATTGTCAGAAACAAACAAAAATAAAAACAAAATTAAAACATTTTATAAAACATACATACAACAAACTATTTCTAATTTTAACAGTTAAAATATAATCCTTGAAAATGGCTAAATGTATAGCCGAAAGCGCTCGGATAAAAAGAACTTTCGGACAGTTTCTTGATGTTAAGATGAAATTCATCAACAAAGGCGCCGTGGCATTTTTTTTTAACCCAAGTAGTTTCGATATTTTCCGAGATCATCTTCAGGGGTAAATTACAAAGATAAATTTATTGTAACTGCGATAACATCTATATTCTGTTGTGATGGTGATTAAAAAGAAAATACGCGGACGCGCTCTGTTAAAAGTTTAATTTATCCCTCGTAGTTATATATGTTTATTTAATTGTGTGTGTTTGTCTGTCTCTGTGTGTGTGCATTTTTCACTGTTTAACCAGTGTCATTTTTGTAACTAGCATGAGTTCCGTTGCTGTAGTCTGAATCGATCATTACGCAACATAATTTTCCTCCTGTAATATATACACTCCACATAAAATCTGCAGTCAAAAATTTATTTTCAAGGGGAGAATAAGACGCAAACAAATGAATAGGAAGTTGCGAGCAGAAAACCTGTGGAAAAAAGTGACCCCCACTCCCCGAAAAACCCCAGAGATTATAAGGAAGAAGATTAAAATCCAGGAGTGAAAGGATAATGATTCTATAGGTTAAGATTAGAGAACTGTCAGAAAAGGAGAAAGGCTAACAAAAAAAGGGAGTGACTTTATTGTTAGGGGTAAAGAAAAATGATGAAAACAGAATTTAGGAGATGCGACCTGTGCGGATACATTTTCGGCCGGTAATTTGAGCAGGTCCGTGGTTAAGCCGGGGTCCGTCGCCCGGACGCAGAGATGAAAAAAAAAATAGTTAAATATTATTCTCTTGCTGAGAGATTTTGTTTTACTTCTGTGGCAGTGGAGACTTCAGAGGTTATTGGCCCTCGTTCAATGGCGTTCCTTCTGAGGATTGACGCGACTGCCTCTTGATTAAGGGATGAGCCTCGCGAAACGGAGCTCTTGCAGCGTGTCTCACTGGCGATGGTTCGATGTAATGCTTTCTCAATCATTACGGCTATCAGAGGATAGAAAAAAATTGTTTATAGTTACGTTGTTCTGGAATTGTTATCAATGGTCAACTGAACTTGCTTTGTTTCAATAGATTCTCTTCTATTCATTTTTTATGAGCGATAAGAAATAATTAAATTCTTAAGATTTAAGAAGACATTAATTGGCAATATGTTCCTATTTTGTCAGTCGGTAAATGTTGCTATTCCTTTCATCTCTTAGAAGACGAAACAATTACATATAGGAGATGTCAGAATGGAAAAGAAATTAATCTCTAAAAAGGAGAGTAATAAAAAAAGAACAGAGAGTAGTAAAGTATAGGAAAAAAAAAGGAGTGCAGGAAAGATGGGAGAGTTTGGATGACGATGATAATGATGATATTAATTAAGGGGAGTGACAAACTAAACAAAATAACTGAGAACAAGCATATCTGAATAGA
Source organism: Acanthosepion esculentum (assembly GCA_964036315.1). Lineage (NCBI taxonomy): Eukaryota > Metazoa > Mollusca > Cephalopoda > Sepiida > Sepiidae > Acanthosepion > Acanthosepion esculentum. Next base: position 151,506,711 of record OZ038475.1, read on the forward strand.
AGGAGTGAATGATCAAAATTGTAAATAGAAAGGGAGGAAACATTGTGGAATATTGTTAGGGAGGGTAAGAATATCGAAAAAGGGTATTTAGGTTAATTCGTGTAAAAGTCGAACAGGATGACTTGTAAGAAAGTGCAACTATAAAGCTATCAAATAATTAGTGGAATAAGAAAAGAGATTAGAAAATACGATATAGAGTAGAAGTAAAGAAAGAAACAAACAAACAAAAAGAAAGAAAGAACGAAAGAAAGAGAAAGAAAATGAAGAATGAAAGGGCAATAGAGAGAAAAGGAAACAAAAGGTAGATGTTTAAAAGCAAATAAGAGAAGAAAATCAATAAAATTTAGACTAGAAATAAAGAAGGGGAGATTATATAAAAGAAAGAATTAAGACAAGCAACAAACAAAAAACAAACCGAAAGAATAAGAAACATTCAGATGGAAAGGAAGAAAGAAAAAAGCAGAAAGTGAGTTGATAAGAGAAGAAAGAAATATTAAAAAAGAAAAAAAGAAGCACATTATAAGAAAGAAAGAAAGAAAGAAAGAAAGAAAGAAAGAAAAAATATAGAGGGAATTGATAAGCGAAGAAAGAAGTATTAAAAAAGAAACACATTATAAGAAAGAAAGAAAGAAAAAAAAAGTCAGTTGATAAGTGAAGAAAGAAATATTAAAAAAGAAATAGAAACATATTATGAGAAAGAAAGAAGGACAGAAAGGAGGAAAGGAAGAAAATGAAATAAAAAAGCAGAGAGGGAATTGCTAAAGCGAAGAAAGAAATGTTAAAAAAGAAAAAAGAAACACATTATAGGAAAGAAAGAAAGAAAGAAAGAAAGATCAGGCATTGAACAAGAAAGGAAGAGAAATAAGATAGGCTCCGAGCAACGAAATGAAAAAGAAAAAAGATCTCAAGGGAAAAACAAAAAAACGAATAAAAAAAAAAAGTAAAATCGGTAAGATCAAAGAAAGAAATAAAGAAAGAAAGAAGAGAAAGAAAGAAAGAGACAAAACGCAGTGCACAAGTAAAGGAAGAAAGAGAAAATTGTTTCAAATTAACAAAATGAAAAAGAAAGAAAGGAAAAAGAATAGCCCAAAAGCAAACAAACATAGGAAAGAAGGAAAAAAATAAAGGTGAACAAGGAAAGGTGAACAAGGAAAGGAAGAAAGAAAGAAAATAACGAAGAAAGAAGGGTGAACAGTGCGCCAGAACTGAAAGAGAACTGAAAAGAAAGACAAGCTTCAATCAACGAAATGAAAAAAGAAAAAAAGAAAAAGAAGAGGACACAGACAAAAAAAAGAGAAAGAAAAGAAAAGAGAGAATGAAGGGTAAATGGAAGAAAAGAAAGAACAGAAAGCATTGTACAATGAAACTGGAATGATGAGAAAGAAAGGAATAAGAGAAAGGTCAGAGGGTCAAATCTAAAAGAAAATGTAATTAAAACTGAAAGCCTGGATTGAAACGAAGGGAAAAGAAAATTAAGAAAGACAGTAGCAAGAATGGGAGAGAGAAAGAAGAGAATATAATCAGAAGGAAGAATTGCAAGGAAGAAAAATCGGCTCATTAAAAGGAGGAGTAAATAAGGAATGGCGAGCAAGAAAATAAGATACGTATTTACGTTGAGGGAGAAAATATACATAAGTATCTGAACGCACACACACACACACACACAGAGAAAGAGAGAGAGATAGTGATGCACACATATATATCTATTTATATATAGAGAGATCGAGAGAGATAGAGAAAGATATAAAGAGAGAGAGGGAGGGAGAGATAGAGATAGATATCAATATGTTTATAAATATAAATGACAATAGGAAAACACTATTAATGGCTGACGCGTTTCGTCCAATGTGGACTTTCTCAAAGCAACAAACGAAATGAATTTAATTAAACAAGGAAATTAATAAAAACAAAAGACAGAGTGTTCTTAGCAACTGGAATGTAGGGAACGCTATTTTCATATTGTTAACTGAAAATAACGTCAGTTAATGTCACGTGTGGAGAATATTATCATTATATCTGTGTTGGTGGATTCAACTATTTTCTTTTATTAATCTACGCCTAGGCTTTTTCCCTATTTCACCTTTCTTAAAAAATTACTGCTCTCACAAACAAAGTTACACAACAATATCGTAAAAAAAAATTTAAAAAATAGTTGAATCCGTCAACACAGATATAATGATAATATTCTCCACACGTGAGATTAACTGACGTTATTTTCAGTTAACAATATGAAAATAGCGTTCCCTACATTCCAGTTGCTAAGAACACTCTGTCTTTTGTTTTTATTAATTTCCTTGTTTAATTAAATTCGTCTCGTTTTTTGCTTTGAGAAAGTCCACATTGAACGAAACGCGTCAGCAATTAGTAGTGTTTTCCTATTGTCATATATATTTATAAAGATTGTCTTATCTACAGGTTAACTCTGAGAAATTTTCATATCAATATATATATATATATATATATATATATATATATATATATATATGTGTGTGTGTGTGTGTGTGTGTGTGTGTGTAGATAGATAGAGAGCGAGAGAGAAGTAAGATATAGATAGAGAGATAAAAATAGATAAAAACAGAGATAGAGACAGAAAGAGAGGGGCGAGTGATAAAGCGATATACAGTAGCGGCCATAATATAAGGAACGGAAACAACAAAGACATAAATATGTGTATTACTTAAAAAGTAATTCATGATTAGTAATGAAATTTTTACCGAATAAAGATTAAGGTGTAATGCATAAATATTATACAAAGTTACAAAAATTTACATAATGGTTTTTTTAAAATAAAGATTAAATGGAACAAAGGAAATAAGCTACTGGACAAAAGTTAAGGAACGATGTTAATAATTTGCATAAACTTTTAACTTACATTGTTAAAAAACTCGATGGAGATTTTCAACAATAAGTAAAAGTTCATTTATCATTAGGACTTTTTTTTTAAGCAATATGGCAAATTCTACACGCAAAACGCTCTCTTTTGAAGAAAAACTCATTATCGCTAACTATCAAGAAAAAAAGTCAATTTCAGAAATTTCTGATATTGTTCATAGGTCTAAAAGTGTCGTTCATCGTGTAATTAGCAGGTATAAAACCGATAAAACGTTAGATGCAAAACCAAAAATCGACAGACCTCCAAAAACATCACAAACAGAAGATCCTAAGAATTGTTAGAATATCTACAAAAACCGTTTTGAAACTGCTACATCAATTGCCCGTAAATTTAATGAAGAGACATAAGATCTCAAGGAAAACGGTTGCTCGCAGGTTAAAAAATGCAGGATTTCATGTCCGTATTCCAGCTTCGAAGCCTCTCATTTCAAAGCGAAACCAAAGGGCACGCCTGGAGTATGCGAGAGAACATGTTTAGACTGACGCACAATGGGATACAATTCATTTCAGTGACGAGTCCAAGTTTACTATATTTGGTTCTGAGGGCAAAACTTACGTACGCCGTAGAACAGGTGAAAGACTGTCTTCTCAATGTGTCAAGAAAAACGTTAAGTTTGGTGGCGGCAGTGTGATGGGTTGGGGAATGATTTAATCTGAAGGAGTTGGCTCTATCATCCGCGTATATGGCAATATCAATGCTGAGATTTACAAAAGGCTTCTTCAGCAGCATGTGGTACCAAGATTACACCATAATCTTTATGAATCTCCTATTTTCATGCAGGACAATGCACATTGCCACAAGGCTCGGAAGGTTACGGCTTTATTTGAAGAAGGAATCGCCCTAATGAAGTGGCCAGCCCAGAGCCCCGACCTGAATCCAATAGAAAATGTTTGGAAGATAATTGGAGAAAGGGCTCAGAAAAGAAACCCGAAAAACCAGGACCACCTATGGGAGTTATTGAAAGACGAATGGCAGGGAATTACTGCTGATTTTTGCAAGAAATTAATTAGATCATGTGGTCGACGATGCAGAGAAGTCATTGAAAATAAGGGGATGTTTACTAAATATTAAATTTTGTTGATATTTTATTCACAATCAAGTATTAACAAGATCGTTCCTTAACTTTTGTCCAGTAGCTTATTTCCTTTGTTCCATTTAATCTTTATTTAAAAAAAATATTATGTAAATTTTTGTAACTTTGTATAATATTTATGCATTACACCATAATCTTTATTCGGGAAAAATTTCATTGCTAATCATGCATTACTTTTTAAGTAATACACATATTTATGTCTTTGTTGTTTCCGTTCCTTATATTATGCCCGCTACTGTATATATATATATATATATATATATATATATATATATATATATATATATATATATATATATATATGTGTGTGTGTGTGTGTGTGTATGTATAGAGAGAGAGGATGGAGAGATAGAGAGAGGGGGATAGATAGATATATAGATAGAGAGAGAGAAAGAGAGAGAGAGAGAGAGAGAGAGAGAGAGAGAGAGAGAGAGAGAGAAATAAACATGGGGACAAGCCAAGAATTGAAAACCAGATCGAATAGTTAAGCAGAAAACCAGTAAAACGTTATTCAAGATAAACCCGGCAAAACGTAATTAACATGGGAGAGTAATATCGGAAATCGAATGAAGAATCATAAAAATAAAATTAATGAGCGAAAAGAACGGAAAGGAAAGTTCAATAAAGAAGAAAATATGGAAGAAAGCATACCTCCCCCCACACTGTTACGCCCTACACTAAAATAATGGCTTAGGGGCTGGAAAGATAGAATCCGCACAACTTGATATGAATTATTATCAAAAATTTTGCGGGAACTTTTCCAACTCAATATATATATATATATATATTTGTGTGTGTGTATGTGTGTGTGTGTGCGCGTGTGTATCTATGCATGTATGTATATATATCAAAATAAAAAAAAGAACAATCAGATTTATAATCCACAGTTCTTTAGCATTTATTTTTAAAACAAGTACTCGATACACAATAGAGCATGATATTATAATTATTATTTAAAAATCTGTATTCATCGCGACACAGAAATTACCATATTTTGAAAGCAAAACCTAAATCTTAACTTAAACTTAAAATTTAAAGTTTTTGTTCCATTTTTAAGCGATGTTGAATAACTTTCGAAAGTTATATATTTATTCAAATATGCTCATTGAATAATATAGATATTGTGTCTACTTATTTTTATGATCCTTTCCAGTTGACTAATCAGTTTCTTGATGTTAAGATGAAATTCATGAACGAAGGCGCCGTTTGAGGAATCCTCTTTCCTTTCCCTCAAACAAGCGTCTTTACTCTTGTTCTTAATCCTCTGTAACCCCTTCCGTGCTAGTGGTACTCCCAAATTGCTTGGGGTGAATTGCTTAAAAAAAAAGTAATGGTTATCTATCTAGTCTCGTAGACAATTTTTTCTTTGGTGTCAGTTCGATCCTAGTGTGTACTTGACGCATTTGATCTTGTGCTGTATTAAGCGTGGTATACATTTGGGAACGCACCATTGTGTAATATATAGTAAACTCATAGATTACTGTGAAGTTCGATTCTTATTAGGTGCATTTCACTCATGGCCTTGTGCCATCCTAAACTCATCTTAATAGAAAATAACGAAATATCAGGAAAGAGAGAAAACCTTTACGGAAAACTGGAAGCGCAAGAAATAGAATTGACTGGATCGCACAGGAAAAGCGTTTGAGAATATTGAAAGACAAAATAATGGAAGCAATGTAGAGTTAAAAAAAAAGGGAGACGGACAAATTTAATGAGTTTTGTAACATGTGTGCCTATCAAAGAGAGCGTAATGTATAAAAAGCGATAAAAAGGAAGAATTTGGAGAATAAAAAGAGAGTTAAGAACAACGAAGTGAGAATGAAACGAAATGGAAAGAAGATCGAGTAACTTTAAAACGAAGTTTTGGAAGGGAGATACCATTGTTAAACCTCGCGAAAACAGTGTAATGGAAAAAAAATGCCGGTAATCGGATAACACTGGCTACATCAGAAGAATGTACTTGGAGACTGAACGAAGGTTTCGTTCATTCCAGTAAAGCAGAAGCTACATTGTTCATTAATGATGGACAACTGACAATAGTGCGGAAGTGACGCACGGAAACGCTAATAAAGGAAAAAAGGCAGAATCTGCGGGTGGTGGGGATACATTTGGTTGGGGCTTTTTATTTATTTTTTTGCTTAATATTTTTACGTTGTTCTCTGTTACGGGCGTATGCAGTTTTCTCCGAGTAGCGCAATAGTTGTATGTTGGCAGTGGCAGTAATGGTTGGCAGAATGCATTGTAGACAGACGATAAAAGGAATGGATGGAGCAGAAGAGAAACGAAAGGAAGGTTAAAATTCCAGTTTTCCGTAAAAGATTTCTCTCCTGATATTTCGTTATTTTCTTTTAAGATTTGCTTTGGTTTCTTTTTTTTACGGCATATCAACCTCAATGGGTTATTTAATGCCGACAGCATCTTTAGGATAGATTCGTATGAATAGAATATGTATTCTTTGGTTTAGATTGGTGTGTTTTATTTTGTTTTACGGCATATCGACCTCAATGGGTTATTTAATATCGACAACATTTTTAGGATGGATTCGTATGAATAGAATATGTATTCTTTGGTTTAGATTGGTTTGGTTTATTTTGTTTTACGGCATATCAATCTCAATGGGTTATTTAATGCCGACAACCTTTTTTTCCTGGTAATATTTTGTTTTCTCAAAAATCTAATTCTGTTAATATTTTTTCCTCAAAAATGTATAGCTAGTAATATTATTTAAAAAAAATATATTGCTGGTAATATTTTCTTTTCTTGAAAAAATTATTTCTGGTAATAATTTTTTTACAAAATATTTCTAGTATTAAATCCTATTATTACACTTTCATAGGGCTTTTTACTTCAGTTTGGTGCTGCCACCTCGGGTCAGGGTGGACCTGGAAACACCAGCAATTAAGAGGTGGTTCCACGCTCCTCATAACCTCCTGATCCGAGGCTTGGCTGCTGGACGTAGTTTGTCGTCTTATCGAGGACGCTTCTCTTAAGATGAGATTAGGATGGCACAAGGCCATGAGTGAAAGGCACCTAATAAGAATCGAACTACACAGTAATATATTAGTTTACTATTTATTATACAATGGAGTGCTCACAATTGTATAGCACACTTAATACAGCACAAGATCAAATGCATCAAGTACACACTGAGATCGAATTGACACCAAAGAAACAATTGTCTACTAGTCTAGATAGATAACTATTACTTTTTTAAAAAGTAATTCACCCTAATCAATTTAGGAGTGCCACTAGCACGGAAGGGGTTACAGAGGTTTAAGAACAAGAGTAAAGAGGCATGTTTGAGGAAAGCATAGAAGATTCATCTTATAGATAAGTGGAGAGACAAAAAGAGAAGTGAAATGAAAGAGATAAAAAAGCGTATATACAAAACGCACAAAGACAGAAAAAAAGAACAAAGAAAAAGGAAAGAAAGAGACGAAAAGAAAAGGAATGTGAAAGAAACGATATCTATCTATATATCTGAGATGAGATTACTTAATTATTTCAGTATTTACATTGTTCGGACTGTTTTCCTCATCTTTATTGCCATATTCACGATGTTTCGGCCGTTGTACGTTCAGGCAATCTCCAAGTAGTTGGAATTTCGAACTGAACGCTTTCCAAATTCCAATCTCCTGAAGAAGGCCACAGCGTACAACGGTCGAAAGGTCGCGACTATGGCAATAAAGATGAGGGCAACAGTCTGAACAACGCAAATAATGTAAAGCTAAGGAAAGGTAGTAAGAAAGAAAGAATGAAAGAAAGAAAGAAAGAAAGGCACTGTATAAACAAAGAAGGGAAGAGCAAAAGTCCAAGCGAAGAAGGAAGAGATGGAAAGAGACGGTAAAAGAGAAAAAGAGAAAGCAAGAAAGAGAGGAAGAAAGCCAGAAAGGAGACATGGTACAGAGTAAAGTAAAAGAGAAAAAGAAGGGCAGCGAAGAAGATAAGAGTAAAAGAAATAAGAAAAGAATATTAAAAGCATATAATAGAAAAAAGAAAGAAAGAAAGCTGAAAAAGAAGAACGAAAACAATAATTCAAAGAAAGAGACTGGAAATGAACGCGTTAAATAAATCAGACGAATTGACGTGAAGGAAGGAAAAGAAAGTGAAAGTAAATGAAAAGCTAAAAAAATGTAGAAAGGTTGGTTCCATTAGACAGTAAACAATTGAAGGGAACAACATAGGGGTTTACATTATTTATATTTTATTATTAGCCTCATCTTTGTCGCCATGTTTATTACAACGCTTCCATGTCCACTTTTATATTTACACACGCTCTATCTCTGATATTGAGCACTTTATCCCATAAATATAGCACACTTTAAGACTATATTTCTTCATATTCAGCTCCTGATAATCAGTAGAGCACTTTATATATATAATTAAGAATATAATAAAAAAATGGTCAAACATTAATATTCCATGGTTATAATTTATTACATTGGAATCCTAATCCCGATCCAATTCATCAGACCTAAAAATTCAAATGTATTATATATATATATATATATATATATATATATATATATATATATATATATATCCTTAAAGAATATCAAACACTTAAAATTGACGTTAATTAATAATAATTTTGCTCTCTCTTTTGACATAGAGCTCTCCATGGATCTATATCCTCCTGGAAAGTCCACATGGATTACTATATTGTATCATTACTATATATATATATATATATATATATATATATATATATATATATATATATATATATATATATATATAACACAAACATAGCATTCTTTTTATAAAACAGGTAAATATAAAAAAATATAGTCTATTAAAATTAACAGTGAAAATATTTTAAATTGTTTTTAAAATTGTAGTTAAATAAAACGAATTCTAACCTTAACACTTCTCTCAAAGTACTTCAAGCACTTAAAAGAATCCAATTAAACACCTACAGTAAAATGAAATTATTATGGATAGCTAGAATATGTAGGCCATTAAAATGATCCATGTCCTTTGTACATACATGAGAAACTATATATTACTAAGTTTATAAAAAATAAAAGTTTACTGAATCAGAGAAATAAATTAGCTATTTTTTGCAGTCATTGTCAGAAATTTTACTTAAATAATATTTAAATATAAAATTAAAAAAAAATGTAACCTGGTAATATACATACTTATACTTGATATGAAAAAATAATTTTACATACTGTAATTAATTCTAACGCATTTACTTGTTTTAAAAAGAAATATAGTCTATTAAAAATTAAAAGTGAAAATATTTTTAAATTGTAGTTAAATAAAACGTATTCTAACCTAAACATCACCAAAAAATCTTTAAGTATACAAATAGAAAAAATGCCGTAAGAATGTTTTGCTGTTAACAATAAAATTTTAAAAAACCCAGACGACATCCATTTAACGGATGTCAGAATTCGTTGAAAAATACATACCTACCCTACCTAAACATAACCCCTTTTTCGAACGTAACTAATAACTGATACAACAAAAGTTAATGAAAATGAACACGCTACCACCCCTTGTCTGAATGATTGAATTTCTCTGTATCCTTGGAAACAGTGAATTATGAATCTTTGCCGTGCCTTTAAAACCCATTAAATTTAAAAATAAGTTACTCCAAAATTCGCTTGAGGATGAAATGGAACTAATGTTTTTAATTTAATTACAAAATTAAATTCGAATCTTTTAGGTTCCATTTTTGAAACATGGTTATTACTGTGTAGCGAAAAACATATTTTAAATCAGTTAACTTATAATATTAATGCTCTGTAAATTTACATTGAGCACTATTTTGTAAAAATAAAAATATCTATAAGAACACCGGATTATATATCTTACTGTTCTTTCTTTTTATTTATAGATACATATATATATATATATAGGTATAGATATGGGTAAATCAAATAACTAGATGTTAGCAACCGTATATGCGCGCTAGCATGCATACAGATGCAAGCAAATAAAATATATTTTATACATTTTTTGTTTATAATTATATTGAGTCGAACTATGGGTTTGTAATTTTATATTTCCAATATAAATACATTAGAGTTTTTCTATCATTCGCCTCTTTAATTTCCAAAATTATATATTTCTAAGTGAAATTGTTTCTCAAATAATTCCTAATTCCTGCTCTTGTCTAAAACAAAAAGCTTCTACCCGGGATCAGGTGTAAACATAAATTTGTACCGGAAAGTTCCCTGGGTACAATGTTCTATAAAATTCCAAAACTGATTCCACACTTGTGGGTGAGCTGATGGATTGTTTAGCGACAATAAAGATCAAAGGAAACTTCCTAAATATTCGCATGCACACATAAACAAACACACACATACATTCATATACGGATCTATGTACAGGGGTTGGACAAAATAATTGAAACCCTTGTTAAATTCAAAGAAAATTTATTTAATATGGAGTTGGTTCTCCTTTAGACTCACAGACAGCGTTAATACGTCTAGGAATGGAATCATACAACTTCCTGACTTCATCCCAAGGAATTTTCAGCCATTCTTCCATTAGCACCAGCTCTTTAAGACACGACGATGGAGGATAGCGGCTCCTAATTTGTCGCTCCAAAATGAGCATAATATTGATATCTGGAGATTGGAGAGGCCACTCCATGTGTTCTAGCTCACTTTCATTCTCTTCATACCAATTCTTAACCACTCGAGCGGTATGTATTGGAGCATTATCGTTTGGGCCATTGGATGAACATTATCTCCCAAAATGTTCAGGTAATCTCTGCTGTTAATTCTACCATGCAGGGCAACTATTGGACCGAGACATTTCCATGATATGGCGGCCCAAACTATAACTGATCCATCTCTATGCTTCACTGTTGGAAGAAGGCAGTCAGGGTTGTAAGCTTCTTTGGGCTGCCTCCACACATAAACTCGCCCTGAAGTTGGGAAAAGAGAAAAACTAAACTCGTCTGAGAATATGACTTGCTTCCATTAGTCTGCAGACCAGGCATTGTGATCTCTGCACCACTTCAACCTCTTCCGAATGTTGCGAGTGGAGAGAAGAGATTTCCTTACGGCGACACTTCCATGATATGCAGCCTTATGGAGCTCACGACTAACAGTTTTAGTAGAAACTGGACTATTCAGATGATTATTCAACTCAGCAGTCACTTTGACCGCAGTAGTCCGATGATTTTTTGCCATATTGCGTTTCAATGCACGTCGGTCCCTGTCAGTAAGTTTGCAAGTCCGGCCCAAATTGCTACGGTTGCTAGAGGTTTTGCCCTGTTTCTCGAATTGCGTCATAGTTCTTGATTTGGTAGCTCTTGAAAAACCAAACAGTTCAGCAACCGTAGTGATCGAGGCTCCTGCCATGCCAGCTCCAACAATTTGCCCTTTTTCGAACTCGGAGAGGTCACACATTTAGCTTAAATTTTAAAAATAAAAAAGACAAAGACAGTAAATTAGATAAATAAACGTATTTACAATAGATATAACCTGCAATTACGAAGTTTTAGTTAAGTTTCTTAATATAATAGGTCATTGAAATATAGGAGTGGAATTTGCACCTGTTCCAATTATTTTGTCCAACCCCTGTATATTTCTATTGCTTAAACGTTATTTTAATGGATGCCCATATTTGAGTAGACGCTTTGTTTTATTTCAAAAGTTTTTTTTTATTTCATCTACCGGCCCGAGGGGTGATTATACGTCATTTTACTTTATGTGATTGGGAACCCACGAAGAACTCATCATCTTTAACTGACACTTTACCGTCCTTGAAAGGAAGTTGCTACTGAAAATTCTATGATTCAATTAAAGTATGTTCAGCAAAAGCTTGACGAAACATTTTGAGCTTCTCGATAAGAGATTTGTCGAATTTTACGCAAAAGCAGTGGAATTTCTCAGCCACCATAAAACTCAATAACCGCCCCCACAGAAGGTTAAAAAAAACCTTCGCGTAACAATTGAACATAGGAAGATAGAACAGAATTTTTCGTTAGAATAGCTCCGCAAGCTGGGTATTAATAAGCTTTGACTGAGTGCAAATTTCTCTACAATCAAATGAATTATTTCTATTCAGAGAATTTATTTTAAGAAATCGATACGATCATTGGATTAAGAATTGATTCGATATATCTGTTCATTTTAATCAGATTGATTATAGGCATTCACCAAGATTTAATTCCACGTTCCGTGCGATCACCGAAGTTAAACAACGTCGAGCTTGGCTAGTATCTAGATGGGTAACCGCTTGGGAATGCCAGCTGCTGCGAGCTTTGGGTGTGCGGGTGGTGTAATGGATAATGGCTAGGAATTGTTAATGGGAAAACCGAGTTCCAATTGGATTTGTTATATACACCTACGTGCAAATACCATTAGGAAAGGAATGAATCCACCTCTTTCCCCACCAGCTATGGGTTAATTAGTAAGATTAATATCAATAAACCATTATTATCTAAAAATGAATCTTACAATCTAAAAACATTTTCTGGCTTTAAATAAACTGAAAAGGGTTGATAATCCGTCAAAAAGATTTAATCAATCAGATTTAATCCGGTCGCAATAGGTGAACACACAGCAAGCATTAAATACAAAAGATCAATGAAATGATGTTTCTCGCCATCAATCTTTAGTAATACTTTTGTCAGGGGTAGGCAACCTTTTGCTATGTGCCGACTTAGGGTTTTAAAATCATTCAGTGTGCCAACAGCATACATATTTTTGTGCAAGTCAATATACCCGTTCTACAATATATTTTATATAGTAATATATAGTATATATGCTTTAGTATATATTGAAATTGAAATAGCTAAGTATCTTCTTCGCGTTGTAGTAGTTATTTGTTCGGACTTCATCATGTCATTTGCAGCGGCGTGCCATTGGAAATTGCTCGGCCTGCCACGTGTGGCACGCGTGCTGTAGGTTTTCGACCCCTGATATAGGTAATAGAATCTATTAATTATAGTAAATGTAGTCATTATGTGTTTGTTCTTTGTGTATATAGATGAGGGTCGCTCCCAAAGTAATACTTCATAATTTAGTATGTTGATCCATGATTTCAGAGTCAAACGTTGTTTGTTTGTGGGCAGAGGATAAACCTTCCTGCCAGTAACCCATAAATATAACTGCCTTGCAACATGATAGTGACAGATATCAAACCGGCTTGAAAACCATGGATCATATTGCAAATTTTTGGCTGGGCTCTCATACCACGCCCAATAGATATGGCGGCTGCCTATTTTCATCTGCCCGGGAAGATGAAAGATGGCCTACGCAGTCATTTTCCTGGCAACGATACCTTTTTCGCTGCCCTGAAAAAGTGGGTCGCCATCAATGCAGACGTTTCCATGCGTGACATTTAGGATTTTGATCATTAGCGGAGAAAATTCATCACCATTGGTGATGACTATATAGACAAATAGTACTTTATAGCCTCTAATATTATGTTAATAACGTTTAAAAATAATACTAAATTACATTTCTCAAAAGCAACATTAATGTTTATTCATTCCTAGATTCAAATTAACTTCGGCCACGATGGTATGTGGTTGTAATGGCGTTCATGGAACATTGATCATCTCTGGTGGATGGAAGTGATTCTATCCCCGATTTCCGATTCGCGCGTTTATATAACTTCCGGTTGTCTTGTGTATACATTCTAAGTGTGAGAATTACACTTTTGAGTAGTTTTTAACACATTACTTAACATCTCTTAGTTGCGTCTCTGTCTTTGTGCAGAGTGCGATCAGGGGCTACTCTGTCAAAGGACAGAGTTGCAACTGAGGACAATTATAGCGAGAGGTGCCCAGGCCTGGGGAACATCCGCCCGAGGGCCGCGCTCTCTCGTAGCACCAGAGAGAGGGATCGCTGTTCGCACCGAGGCCGGCGCAACCGTCGGTTGCCGGGGCTGTGGCCAATTTTTGTCCCTTAACCGAGTGATCGCACTTAAAAAAGACCTTGTATCACATCTCGTCTCAGTGGGGAGACAGAGTAAATACCGTGTGTATACCGTGTTCAACTGGCTTGACTTCCTGTTTTATATCGACTCAGCCACTGACATCTTCTGAGTCTCGATGCTAAGTAAAACTGCTGACGTAAAAATGCTAAGTAAAGTCAAAATGCTAAAACAATTTTAGTGGGAAACTGGTTCGAAGCATATTTTGTATCATTTAGGGCTCGCCCCGTATATACGGCCCATTCACGTTGAAATACTGGTCCCCCGTATGATCACCGAAGTTAAGCAACGTCGAGCTAAGTCGATACCTAGATGGGTGACCGTTTGGGAATACTAGATGATGCGAGCTTGGATGTGCGGGTGGTGTCATGGATAATGGCTAGGAATTGTTAATCGGAGAGCCGAGTTCCAATTTCAGTTGGGTTCGTTATATCAACTTACGCGCTAATATATTTGGTAACGGTATTATCTATCTATGGCTTGATTAATAAGACTTATGTCACTAAAACTATTATTACACCCCCCACCAAATGTAATGGGGTAAAATATTTATATTTGGGCATCAAATAACCCAGAGTGGTTGCCATGCCGCTAAACAAAGATAAACAACCAATAAACGCACATACTGGGTTAGACACAGACCCAACCCCACTTTGATCAAAGGTTCTTGACTGACATTAAATTCGATTCATACCGCTGATACTTCCTAATATGAATCACCTAATACAAAATGGTAACTTGCTCCACCCAGTGGCGTTACTGTGCATTATCAACCATTTTAGTTCTCTTGTAAATATATAGGAAATATATATTTCAGTGCATCGTTGATCTGATGTAAATTTGTTACGACCACAATTGGGGAACACACAATCGGAATCACTCTGTACACGAGTAAAGTCTACGAGACGAGATTTCTAACCAATGTGTAATAGCGAAGCAGCTTGTTCTCTCTCTCTCTCTCTCTCTCTCTCTCTCTCTCTCTCTCTCACACACACACATATATACATACATATATATATATATATATATATATATATATATAATATAATAATATTTTTAGTTTTTAAAAATATGATTCCTCCGCTACATAAGAGTTCTCATGTTTCAAAAGCGAGAGCCGAGACCCCTAACATAATTTTTTAAGTTATGAAGAGTTAAGGCGTCTGGACCCGCTTCCTTGTCAAGCGAGAATTTGGATTCCCAAATTCTCGCTTGACAAGGAAGCGGGTCCAGACGCCTTAACTCTTCATAACTTAAAAAATTATGTTAGGGGTCTCGGCTCTCGCTTTTGAAACATGAGAACTCTTATGTAGCGTAGGAATCATATTTTTAAAAACTAAAAATATTATTATAATATAAGCTCTACTTCTGTATGGAGCACTGTCCTTTTGAAAATAAAGCTAAATATTAAGGAACACCGGATTATCTAACTAACGTGTTCTTTCCTATTTCACTGCATACCTGCATACATATATACATATATATATATATATATATATATATATATATATAAATTCGATGTACCTTTCAGATGTAGACAGTCATGATTCCCTACGCATTCATTTTCTTTTTTTTTCATATCCATGAATTGCCAGTTTCCTGGGACCTATATATATATATATATATATATATATATATATATATATATATATATATATATATTTAGTTTACGAAAAACTAGGTAATCCGTATGGGTAGACCCAAGGAGGATAAAATCCAGAGAGCTCAATGTAAATCAGACCTAATAATTTAACAGAAAATAATAGCAGACCACTTTAAGGTTCCATGTAATAAATTATTTCACTACAGGCTTTTTAGAGGACCGCGGATCATCAGACTTTACTTCGAAAAGTTGAAACGAAAAATGAAAACAAATGTACACATTTTTGACGGGCAGTACTAAGCATGTGTAAATTAACGAATTGAGGAAGTGAGGTGGGAGAGAGACATGATTGAGTTAGATGTAAAATGTCTATTCTCTCAAATTTAAATTGTTTGAGGAAATCCAGACATTGACACATTAAATCGGTTAACTTAACGGAATTATATATTGATATATAGGGGAGAGAGGAGAAAAAAGACATAAAGAGAAAAAGAGAGAAATAAATCATGAGAGAAAGTGTCATTAACTTTCTTTGGAATGAAAAGCCCGAAATAGACGCTGTTGTTTTGCTTTACTTTCAGAGTTCATAAATATTATAATGTTTGTTATAAATTTGAATGTTTAAACAGACTATAAGGAATTTAATTTGATGTTTGTTAGCGATTTAAGTTTTTTTTTAAAACTTTATTACAAAAATTTTGGGGATTTAATATGAAATAGTCGATTAGAAAAATATTCATAGAATTTACATTAAAATACTAAAATTTTATTTGAAAATATAAGTTTACTTCTAGTTGTAATTGATTATTAAGGTGATATCTCTATCAGTTTGAATTATATTCATGAATTTAATTTGCGTCTATTTTTAGATTGGTAATTTCTCTTACTTAAAATTTAGTTTTTAAGTTAATATGGAGTGATATTTGAAGATAATATTAGAGATCTTGTTATAAACACATCCATGGAAGTAAAGTCTGATGATCCGCGGTCCTCTAAAAAGGCTGTGGTGAAATAATTTATTACATGGAACCTTAAAGTGGTCTGTTTTTATTTTTAGTTAAATTATATATATATATATATATATATATATATATATATATATATATATATATTATAAAATGGACAAAGTCAGACCATTATTTAAAGACATTTTTATGTTTAACATTCTTTTAATAGATACAAGTAAATGTAACATTCTTTTAATAGATACAAGTAAATGCTCTGTTTATAACAATTCAGGCCAGTAAATGTTATTTAATACTGTTTATTATAAACAGAGCATTTATTTAAATACTTGTATCTATAAAAAGAATGTTAAACATACAAATCTCTTTAAATATATATATATGTATATATATATGTATGTATGTATATATATATATATATATATATATATGTACTAACTTTAATGCATCAAAAACAAAATTGTTCTCTCTATTACTCACCACAGAGAACCCTCCCTGTCTCCCATTAGAATGTCTGATGCTCAACTCCACGAGAGCACCAATTTGCCACTGCTCGGTCTCACATGGACTGCTGACCTGTGATGGAACGAATACATTGAATCAATAGCTTCATTGACCGCAAGGAAATTTGGTTCTCTGTGTCGCGACAGAAATCTTTTCTTGCCTGAGTCCATCCTCCAAATCTATAAATCAACCATTCGCCCTTGCATGGAATATTGTTGTCATATATGTTTTGGAGGCTCCGCTGTTCGTCTTAGGGTCCTCGACATAATCCAGAGAAGGATATGCAATGTGGTTGGCCCTGATCTGGCATCTCATCTATAGTCGCTCTCTCACAGACGTGCCGGACACAGGACATGTGACAATTTTATGGGACTTCACAATACACACAGGCAGAACAATGAAAGCTAATCGCCCAGACACTGTGATCAAAGACCACAAAAACAAAATGTGTTTTCTTATTGACATGGCAGTTCCTGCAGATTGCAATGTATTTTGAAAATCTTAAAAAAACAAAAAAAAACTATGAAAATGCAAGGATCTTGAGGTAGAAATCTAAAAAATGTGGCACATGAGGACATCAATTCCAGTTGTAGTTGGAGCCACCGGATCGACTGGAAAAGGTTTCGATAGATTCAGTGAAGGGATTCATTATAGTCTATGCCTTAAAGAAATACAAAAAGTGTACACACACGCATTACGAAGAGCTTTATCTATATAAAATGTGTGATCATAGATTTTTTTTTTACAAAATAATCAGAGGAAAATGTCATAATGCCGTATCTGTCTTTAGGTCTCTGGTTGGGATCCGGAAAGAAGAAATGTTGATACAACAGAAATCAAAGGAAATACCAAGACCACAACCCCACCAGCAACAATAATAATAATAATAATAATAATAATAATAATAATAATAATAATAATAATAGTAGTATTAGTAGCAGCAGTTATATTAGTAGTAGTAATAATAATAATAATAATTTGAAATGAAATAAATTCTAAACAAAAATGAATAATTATTGTCAATGCTTCATAGAAAATTTTAATAAATTTAACAAAACAAATCTCTGGCTTGGCAAAATGTGTTTGACTCATTTATAGTAATTAAAAAAATTAGGTATTTTAGTTAAGGGTCGGGCATAACGAAAAACAATTTTTTTTAATCTCAGAGCCTCAGAGTATTGTCTGTCGATGTAAGATTCTTATTTTGTTAACATTCCCCTGCTCTTAGGGGTTGGGTGGGTGGAGAGATCAAATGGAATTGACTGTAAACATAAACAACACGTATTAATTCTGATTCGATAATTTTAAGAAATCAAATGGATTCGTTTTTTTTAAATGTAGCCGTAGGAAACAACAGTTCAAAGAAGAAAGGTTTTGCATGTTAGACAGATGAAAGATAGCCTGCAATTAATCGGTTTAAAACTTGACCACCTTTTTCTTTATGGATAGGCTTGTCGACAGAATTGTTTACAGCAAGTCATATCCTTGCAAAGTTTGACACCGACGATGTTGTCGTCATAAAATTGTTGTTTGTCTGAGGTTTTTAGGGTAGTTTTCTTTGCCTCGATCCTTTCAGAAATTTCATTGTGAGGCACAATTGCGTTCTCTTTTCTTTGGCCGTTCTTTGGAAGTCCTTCAAGCAAATCGATTTTGAAAGCTATTTCTCCAATTCAGAAAGATTGTTATGGGCTTTTCTTATTTTTTCAAATATCTTTATTTTGTTTCGATTGATAATTTTGGTATAAACATGTTTGTTTCAAATTTTAAGCAATAAGCAACTACCTTTATCCTTCGGCTCTTATACACACATTTGCTGATAGCAGAACTTTCTGTAAATTGTCCAGATCTTTAAGTATTTAAATAATTATAGCTGTTTTGGCTTAGTCTGATAAAAGGACACAAATGTGAGGCACCTGTCAACGACTAAGCACACTGTAAAAGGAATGAACTAGAACATTTAGTCAATTATTGCATTACGAAAAGACACCTTGCAAAATGTGTTATAAGTATTTACTCAGCTTAACTTAGCCTGGAACAAGGCCTCAAATATAGAGCACCCACTGATGATCGGACTCGCTACGCAGTAAAAATGGTCGACTAGTTCGTTAACCATTATTCAAGGGCAGGGGCTAAATATATTTATTTTCAATACATTTACTCACGTTAGTTTCGTTCTTGCAAAAGGGTATTAGAGTAGAGCACCGGAATGTGAATTGAGCTCACTACAGAAATATTTGACCCCCCCCCAACTGAGTCAGGTTGTGACACAAGGTCGGTTTTTAACGTGGGGACCCGAGTGTTTTTACCCGGGCCGCTGGTCTTGGCTGGTCATAGCTTGTCCAATCTGGTCAGAGCTGGTCAAAGCTAGTCATAGATGGTCTTAGCTTGTCCAAACTGGTCATAGCTAGTCTTGGCTTGTCATAGCTGGTCCAGGCCGGAGCCGGTCCCAGCTAGTCGTAGCCGTGATACTACCAGCGCAGGGACGAATCCCTACACCAGGTATCAAGTGACGCTCTCAGCCAAAAGGCCGATAAAGCGAGAGATCTGAGAATAGATACTACACTCTGATCCAGGCCTCCAGGCCGAGAAGCGTCAAAGTTTGTTAACCATTACGCCATGACAAGGAAATTGTTCTCATTCCGATGTCTCTACCTGGTATTGCTAGCTCCATTTCCACTGAACTAGAGTATATATCCTCACTACTAGGCCCAGGGATTGAACCTACAGTTATAATAACATCAAATTCACTGATTATTTCTCTAAACCTTTTCGCCATTAGGTCGACTGTAAATAACGCGATTAATAATAATTTCTTATTCCCGAAATTCAGTCAAAACTAATCGCCCGACTAAGAAAAGTTCTATAGTGTTATTAACGTTCAGAATACTTCTGACACACAGTTATTATTTTGCAGTATTTATCGAGGTTCCAGATCACTTACCTTGTTAATTGGTTTATATGAGAACCTGGTTAAGTATTGCTTTATTTATTAAGCTTAGTCTGACACCACGATATGAATATCGTTTACTTTGATCTCATTAAGTTAGTAATAGGCTGTAAGACTATCTTGTTAACAATTGTTCAATTCCTGAACATTAACATTCTACAGGGAGAGTCATGATAGCGTGGATAGTTTACCAGAAAAGCAGGGCGATTTCTTATTTTATGTATGGCTGCTCTTCAGAATCTACCTGTGGTTTATACTGTAACTATTCTGAGCGGATCTTCGTTACAGTTTACGTATATGCTCTGGCATAACCAGATACGGTATTGATTTCAGAATTGTCCTTCTCTAATGCTGGATAACTACCATAGCAAAAGAGTCCTCACTGAGTCTTCACTGCTATTTAACTCATAGCTGGAGGAGAAGTGACGGATTCCTGCTTTTCCCATTGGGATTTGTGCAAAAGCGAATGTAACGATCTCGAAGAATATTTGAAAACGACTTGCCAAATATCTCGCCTCTGCACATTAAACCAACTGCCCAAGATGAACTTTTATGAAATTTAAATCAAATTAACGTTAATTTTGTACACGAATCAAACGTCAGTATCATTTTCTTAGTATCTGTCTATATTTCTGAGATGAGGTATTATGTACACTATTTACATTATTCGGACTATTGTCCTCATCTTTGTCGCCATATTTATTACAACGTTTCGGCCTTTCAGTATCTGTCTATATTTATGAGATGAGGTATTATGTACACTATTTACATTATTCGGACTATTGTCCTCATCTTTGTCGCCATATTTATTACAACGTTTCGGCCTTTCAGTATCTGTCTATATTTCTGAGATGAGGTATTATGTACACTATTTACATTATTCGGACTATTGTCCTCATCATTGTCGCCATATTTATTACAACGTTTCGGCCTTTCAGTATCTGTCTATATTTCTGAGATGAGGTATTATGTACACTATTTACATTATTCGGACTATTGTCCTCATCTTTGTCGCCATATTTATTACAACGTTTCGGCCTTTCAGTATCTGTCTATATTTCTGAGATGAGGTATTATGTACACTATTTACATTATTCGGACTATTGTCCTCATCATTGTCGCCATATTTATTACAACGTTTCGGCCTTTCAGTATCTGTCTATATTTCTGAGATGAGGTATTATGTACACTATTTACATTATTCGGACTATTGTCCTCATCATTGTCGCCATATTTATTACAACGTTTCGGCCTTTCAGTATCTGTCTATATTTCTGAGATGAGGTATTATGTACACTATTTACATTATTCGGACTATTGTCCTCATCATTGTCGCCATATTTATTACAACGTTTCGGCCTTTCAGTATCTGTCTATATTTCTGAGATGAGGTATTATGTACACTATTTACATTATTCGGACTATTGTCCTCATCTCTGTCGCCATATTTATTACAACGTTTCGGCCTTTCAGTATCTGTCTATATTTCTGAGATGAGGTATTATGTACACTATTTACATTATTCGGACTATTGTCCTCATCTTTGTCGCCATATTTATTACAACGTTTCGGCCTTTCAGTATCTGTCTATATTTCTGAGATGAGGTATTATGTACACTATTTACATTATTCGGACTATTGTCCTCATCTTTGTCGCCATATTTATTACAACGTTTCGGCCTTTCAGTATCTGTCTATATTTCTGAGATGAGGTATTATGTACACTATTTACATTATTCGGACTATTGTCCTCATCTTTGTCGCCATATTTATTACAACGTTTCGGCCTTTCAGTATCTGTCTATATTTCTGAGATGAGGTATTATGTACACTATTTACATTATTCGGACTATTGTCCTCATCTTTGTCGCCATATTTATTACAACGTTTCGGCCTCTCAGTATCTGTCTATATTTATGAGATGAGGTATTATGTACACTATTTACATTATTCGAACTATTGTCCTCATCTTTGTCGCCATATTTATTACAACGTTTCGGCCTTTCAGTATCTGTCTATATTTCTGAGATAAGGTATTATGTACACTATTTACATTATTCGGACTATTGTCCTCATCTTTGTCGCCATATTTATTACAACGTTTCGGCCTTTCAGTATCTGTCTATATTTCTGAGATGAGGTATTATGTACACTATTTACATTATTCGGACTATTGTCCTCATCTTTGTCGCCATATTTATTACAACGTTTCGGCCTTTCAGTATCTGTCTATATTTCTGAGATGAGGTATTATGTACACTATTTACATTATTCGGACTATTGTCCTCATCTTTGTCGCCATATTTATTACAACGTTTCGGCCTTTCAGTATCTGTCTATATTTCTGAGATGAGGTATTATGTACACTATTTACATTATTCGGACTATTGTCCTCATCTTTGTCGCCATATTTATTACAACGTTTCGGCCTTTCAGTATCTGTCTATATTTCTGAGATGAGTTGTTATGTACATTATTTACGTTATTCGGACTATTGTCTTCATCTTTGTCGTCGTATTTATTACAACGTTTCGGCCGTTGTACGCTCCGGTCTTCTTCAGGGGGTTGGAATGTCGAACCGAACCCATTATTTCGCTCACTGGGGTAGACTGTTCTAGTTCCACATGCCAAGTTTTAATGGACGTCTGTTATCAGTTACCTCCTGTTAATTCCCCTCTTCAAATTCTCCACCGCCTTAACCAGGTATTGAACTCACACTATTTGGGTCTTGTCACTGGATCTAACCAACGCCTTTATCCACTGTGCCTTGTATTCTTGGATAGGGGACTTAACAGGAGATAACTGATAATCCCACATCCATTAGACATCACACGTAGAACTGGAACAGTATACCCCTGTGAGCGAAATAAAGGGTTCAGTTCGACAGTCCAACCAGCTGAAGAAGGCCGGAGCGTACGACGGCCTAAACGTTGTAATAAGTATGGCGACAAAGATGAGGACAATAGTCCGAATAATGTAAATAGTGTACATTTTCTTAGACTGTAGTAAATTTACAGATTAAAGTATTTTGTAACATACGCCTCGGTTTATTTTGTTTTTATCTCTTTTGCTATTCTGAGCTCGAGTTGCTGATTTCTTACTGGTATGCCCAAACGGTCACCCATCACATACAAACCAAGCACGACGTAGCTTAACATCGGTGATTGTACGGAATGTGGAATTAAATCTTAATGAATGCCTATAATTAATCTGATTAAAATGAACAGATATATCGATTCAATTCTTAATCCAATGATCGTATCGATTTCTAAAATCAAATTCTCTGAATAGGAATAATTCATTTGATTGTACAGAAATTTGCGCCTAGTTAAAGTTCATCATTAGTACCCCGCTTTCGGAGTCAGTCTACCAAAAAACTGTTCTGTCTTTTTCTGCTCGACTAGTACGCGAAGTTCTTTTTTTTGTTAACATTGTGTGGGGACGGTTCTCTGATTTTTATGGTGGCTGAGAAATTCCACTAAAATTCGAAAAATCTCCTATCGAGAAGCTCAACATGTCCATGTCTCGCCTGTCTTGATTGAGTTCAAAAGCTTCCATACGAACTTGTGTGTGATGAAGTATTTTCCGTCCTACAACCAATTTCTCATAAACGAAACGCTGTTGCTATGGCATGTGTTCTAATGTGTTATAGTCCCTAATCCCACCATCCCTGACCTTTACATGTAGGATCCGCCATCTCACGTACATTAGTGGGAATCATCCACATCCACATTCCGTTCGTATACCATTAGGAAGGAGGAAGTTCCACTTGGACAATTTCTTCCCAAGAACCACTGCTTTGTGGAGCAAACTCCCGAGAGAATGTTTTCTCAATCACTACAATCTTGATCTCTTGAAGCCTAAGGTTAACATTTATCTCTCCTGCATCGCCCCATGAAATTCACTTCTTGCTTTTTCTTACGCTCATACAACACCATAGCGAATTCATCTACCTTTAGTGACTCTGTTCATGGTGAATATTAATATAAAAATGTATCGGTTTATAAGATGTATGGTTTACAAGGCTATCTGGGAGACTGCTGCCCATTACAAATTATCCAAGCTGTATAACGCGTTCTGGGTAAAACGATAAACTACGTCCGCGTCCTGGGTAAGACGATAAACTACGCCCAGCAGCAAGGCCTTTGATCAGAATGGAGGCGCGAAACCCAATATAATTGCTTGTGTTCCCAGGTCCACCCTGACCCGGGATGGTAGAACCTGTTAGGGTTGCAACTATGGGCAAATAGTAAACTTCAAAACTGGCGTCAAAACACCATGAAAGTGTAAAATAAGTTTTAAATACATTTTTGTAAAAAATTATTACCAGCAATAAATTTTTGAAGAAAAATATTACCAGCAATAAAATTGTGAAGAAAAAAATATTACCAGCAACACATTTTTGTAAAAAAAATTATTACCCGCAATAAATTATTGAAGAAAAAATTATTACCGGCAATACAGTTTTGAAAAAAAAAGATATTAGCAGCAATACATTTTATTTTGAAAAAATATTACCACAATAAAAATCTTGTCGGCATTAAATAACCCATTGAGGTGCTGATATGCCGTAAAGCAAAATAAACCAAACCAAAGCAAACTATAACTGTATTCTGTGCTTTGGTAATCATCAGCTCCTGTGTCATAATATCAATGCATTGGGCACTTTAATATTTGCATATTTTCTTTATTATTTAATATCCGTTTATTGTGCAAATAAATACATCCTTGCAGTTTCATTTAAAATGAACCTCATTATAAATAAATGAAAGTATATGATTAATAAAATAGTTTACGTTCAAATCTGAAGTTCAACTCTAATATCTCGACCCAAATTTTTCCGAAAATCGAAATAATTATCTTTTGCCCTTGTAAATTTCATCATATAGATTTTATATATTTTAACACTAACGATGTATGCGAGAAATAAAAAAAAAATATTTAGAATTAATATTTATAAGAAAAAATAGTGAAAAGAATTCCTTCCAAAAACCATTTAAAAAAAATCTAATATCTGCTCATTTAGTCCGTTTTTGGAAAGTAGGTGGAGCCTAAAACTTTAAAGTAGGCCCCTCGGGATATTTACAAAGATCATATAGTTGCTTCTAGTATCCGGCAAACTTAGCTTATTATGTGTTTACGGCCACGTTCAAACACCGGTTCCTGTACGATTACCTAATTTAAGCAACGTTAAGCCTAGCCAGTCACTGAATGGGTGACCACTTTGGAATAACAGGTGATGTAATCTTGGATGTGCGAATGGATTGGGAATCGAAGAACCGAGTACCAATTCCAGTCGAGTTCATTTTATTCTCTTACGCACAAATACCCTTAGGAAAGGTATGAATCCATCTGTTCTGCTTCCCACCTATGGGTAAATTATTAAGACTTGTATCAATAAATTACTCTAAAACATATACAATCTAAAAATTTAAAAAAATATTTTCCAGATTTAAATAAACAGTTTGATATGCCCGAAAAAATCTAACAATAAGCTTATTCTGTGACAAGGCCCCTGTTCTCCGCAGAACGTAGGCGATCACAGATTCCGTTTTTTTATTATCTGTGAATTGCTATAGATCATTTGGAAAGACAGTGAAGTCGTTTCAAGTTGCCTTCTTCTTAATTTAGAATTCAGTGTTTTCTTAGACTGGTTTACACCTAAGCCTAGAGAGCTCAGTCTTTTCCGATATTTAACCTTTAGCTGCTGAGGTAGAGGGAAGACGGATTCATGCCTTTCCCAAGAGCATTTTTGAAAATTGAAGACAACAGTCTAGGCCGGAATTTGAACTTGGCTCAACGCTTCTACTTTCCACAGCGATACTTACCCACGCAAACTGGGTGACATACAGTGCCTAAAATGCAGTGACGTCTGTGGGTTCAAATAATTGTGTATTTCTGTTGACGCAGTGATCGGGCTAGAAGCCTAGAGAAAATTCTAATATTAAGACAAACATGCCGTCCCCACTTAGAGGTTTGGCGTAACACAATCTTTCTATTTGAAATTTAGTAAATATCAGTAAGCTTTAAATTAGGCAATGCCAAATGATTTTCTTAGCCTATCTTAGATGTGGCACAAAATCGAACGGGTGAAGTATTCAGATCGAACTCAATATACAGTTATAATCGATCTGCCAAGACGAGCTTGCTAACCATTAGACCACGTCCTCGCTCGTCATTTATCCGAGTATAATCAATTATAAAAGTAATATTTTAATTGAAAATTTTAAAAGTAATATTTTAATTGAAAAACCTTTGGATGTTCTGAGTGGGTGATTTGTTAAGATTATATTATGCCTTTAAATTCGTTGAGGGACATAGAGCCGCAAGATATCATTGCGGTTTCTATAACAAGCCATTTTTAAGTGAGTAGATTGTTAGCCTGCTGCACCCCCCAATCTGGAGGTTCAGGTTTTGAATTCAGAGTTTTCCTTCTCCTAGAATTATAGAACCTGGCCTGTCCTCCTGGGATAAAAGAGGATTCATATATTCCCCAAAGGTATTAGCACGTAAGTGAATGCAATGGATTCGACAGGAATTCAAAGTCGGCTCTCCGATTCCTCAATTCACTGAGCCGCTATCCATTACTCCACCTTTCCTCCTTTAGGATTAGCATTAGAAATTCAGTTTATTTTTCAAGTACTTTTTCTTTGATAAATGATTAAATAAAATAAATTAAGAAAAAATATTTCAGAAATCTAGTCTTTCACTTTTATCTCATTTCATTTACTAGTTTTAGATCTTTTTTGAATCATCTTATTCTTTTTTTCCTTCTTCTTTCTCCTTATTAATCATTCCATTTTTCTTTTTTCCTTCCTATTTCTCCTTATTAGTCATTCCATTGTTTTTGCTTGTCCATTCTACTATCTTTATCTATAAAAGGCAGGATGTGTGTGTGTGTGTGTGTGTGTGTGTGTGTGTGTGTGTGTGTGTGTGTGTGTGTGTGTGTGTGTGTATAACGAATGCACGGCCGCAATTCTCGACGGATTTACACTAAAATTTATATGCACATGCTCTAAGTTAGTGAAACGGCCAAGACCGACGTTGCATTTCCCAACTCCCATCGATAGTAGAAATAATCGATTTTTTCATGCTTCTACGGTAGTTTTCATGTAGTTTGCGGCCATTTTCTACTGGCCAGTGTGAGTGCCTATAGCTGGCTGCCACGAATAGGCAGGAAGATTCTATTGGCCAGTGTGAGAGTCAACAGCTGACTGACACGAATGTTAACTACCATGCTAGCATGCAAAAAAAAGTCGATAGCTGCATTCGTCACAAGTTGGAAAAATTTAAATCTGCATGGCACCTTACTCCAATTGGCTCATTCGCTTGCTTAAACTCAATGTTGATTCTGATTCCGCAGAACTGGGTTGGGTGTGAAAAAATATTTGTCGTTAACATTCTTTTTTCATTCGGTTTTTCCAGTTACGAGTCCTTTTTTTAAAGCTGATCGTTTTGTGTTCATTTTGTTTAGTTCTTTTTTCGTAACAGATTTAATGTTTAGTATACAGCTTAGAAAAAATTCGCAGTGTGAGATAGGCAAGAAGTAAGGCATATAGCAACATCAGCACGGCAAAGGGCACTCCTTTAATGGCAAGGAAGGGCAAAAATATTTTATGTCAAGTGATAGCGATTGCTGTATGAGTCGTACCATGTTTGAATAAAGTACGGGCAACGCCGGGCCATGATGCTAGTCCTTCATATGGATGTGATGTATGGCGCCAAATCCGTTCAGAAGTATCTAAACTCTTTGTTGTATACAACAGTTTTCTCAGATCAAAGGTTAAAATGGATTTGAGCGAATGAAGCCTGTGAATCTTTGCGTAGTCCACACTTCTTTAATGTTTGTAGACAGGTGCCACAGAATCACAAATATATAACTTGACCAAATAACAGAAACCACATCTCTTAAGGACCTTCAACGCTAGCATCAGCTAAAATTGATATCACATGAAACTCGAGGATGAAATAATAACATAATCAAGATGTTGGTCTTCCACATTACTTCCAAAAAAGGTTAGGAAGGAAACCCCTATCAATACTTGGAAATATCGACTTGAGAAACCTATTTTAATGAAAAATTGTTTTAAAGGGATCATTTTATAAATTTGAACCGGAAGTAGCATTGGTTGCTCGGTCAATAAATGATACAATAATGGGACCGTTAACGACAGATAACAATGGTAACTACCCACGAAATAGAATATTATATCAAGTCACATCCTAATTCAATGATGGTACTGCTCAACCCATTAATCGCTGTGGGGCATGTACTACATTCTATGATGGCACTATGACATCGGCTAATTCGCCTTATATAAGTCAAGGAACATCAGTATTTGATCGTGACCGACTGTCAACGTGTCACCTAATCAGCCGAGATATTATTTCATATTTTTCGGATAAACGGTTGTCCGTCTATGGAGGAACCCGGGTAAGGCTATGGTTCCAACCTGTTAGTAGGGTGTTGGCAAGTTGATTACACTATAAGAGATATTGGAGTTCTAATTGACATATACAAAAATAGATTTTTCATACGTCTTCACTGATATACAAGGCTCGAGACTCAATCAAGGTAGAGGATTAATCACATTGAAAATCCTACTAGATATCCTTAATAAACTTAATAACATCGAACCTACCATCGAATTCACACATGAACATGAAACATTCGGGTAAAAGTTTCTCCCTACATGGAGAAACCCGAGTGAGTCTATGTATTGAGGGGTCTCCCTTTTTACACAAATGGACTCACCCAAGGTATACATATACTAATGCCAGTGAATAACCGGCAGTACGTCAAATCGTAGTAGTAGTAGTAGAACGTTGAGTCGGTCGAGTAGAATAACGTAGCGGGAAGAGTCACAGTAACGAGCACTTTCACTCAGTAAGAAGTCATACCGCGATACGTCGATACCAAAGACTTTATATATATTTGTCTACTAAACCCACATTCCTGGAACTACAAACCTGTATTATCAGTTTGTATTATTACGTTAATACATTTTCCTATATTCAGTCTTGGGGTTTGTTATTATTTGATACCGGATTTCATCCCGGAATCCACAACACTTTGGCTCTAGCCTTTTAGTGGCGTATTTTGCAGGCTGATAGTGGGTCTGTAGTAACGATGAGTTCGCGCACTCTAAAAGATATATTGGAGTTTTAACTGGCATATACAAAAATAAATTTTTCATATACAAGGTAACCAAAAAAGTTCTGACCGTTTTTAAAGGAAAAAAAGAAAACGCTTCACAGTCTTCGAAGTAATCGCCATCGGCATCCAGCACCTTCTACCAACGTGTCTCCAACTGTTCAATGCCCTTAGAACTCGGGGGTGGGGTTGAGGTAAAGAAGTCAGTGAGTGCTTTGCGCAAGTCTGCTTCATTGGTGAAGGATTTCCCACGACGATGATTATCCAGGGAGTGGAAGAGGTGGTAATCGGATGGCGCAAGGTCAAGTGAATAAGGCGGATGGAACAAAGTCTCCCACCCAAGTTGCTGTATGATATCCCTGACAACTCGCGTGAAATGCGGCCTGGCGTTGTCATGGAGGAAAAGCACATCTTTGCGATTCACCAGCGCTGGCTCCTTCTGGCGCAATGCCTGTTGCACACGTTTCAATTGCTGCGAGTATAAGTCTCCAGTGACCGTTTGGCCCGTTGGTAGCAGTTCATAATGAACCACTTGACGACCTGTCCACCAGACACAAAGCATAATCTTGCGTGGGTGCATAGGCGGTCTTGCGGTGTGAGGGACAGCATCCTGAGGCGACAACCAATGTCTGGAACGCTTGGTAGTTTCGTACAGAGACCCACTTTTCATCACTGGTAAGCACTCGATTGAATAAGGATGCGATACGGTGGCGAGAAAGCAGCGATACGCAGGCTGCCACTCGTTGTCCTGTAGACCTCCAACAGCGTTTGCGGAACCCACTTGCTCAGTTTTGTACTGTCCTCTTCAATGGTCGCCTTCAGGACTCCGTTATTCAAGACCTGTGGTCGTCCACTGCGAGGCTCGTCATGGAGAGACAAATCTCCCGACTTGAATTTTCGAAACCAACGCCTTGCAGTACGTTCATCCACAGCACTACCCCCAAACGCTTGACATATGCGACGACTTGATGCAGCTGCTGATAAGCTCACTTTGAAGTCGTAAAGCAAACAGCCCCGAACGAGATCTCTAGACACTTCCATCCTTCTCACAGCTGTCCGGCTTATAACTGATGGCCGGGCACGGTGCGCGTGTTTTTTTATAACGTCTGATGTTCCTACTTCCGGCTGTCCGAATTTGAAAACAATTGCTACACGCATTTCGTATATATTTCAACTTCATTCAATGACTAATCAAAAAATGGACAGAACTTTTTTGGTCACCTTGTATAGAATTCTCGGGATTCACCGAAGATAGAGGCTTACTAAATGAGGTGCGTGATATGAATGAGAAATTAGCTGGTTGGAAGGATAATGAGAACAGAAAATTATTAATCTTTGATTAATTTGCTAACCCTCGGCACAACTGTATACTTGTCATGCATCTCAGTGCTAACGGCTTGTTCTAGTTACATGACTCAACCCGTTTTGAGGCGAAAGAAGCACGTGACTTGTTCCAGGAACCCTTGGTTCATTTCCAGGTGCTTCATTGGTGCTTTAGCGCCCATGTCAGATTTAAACGCAATTCTATGAGATATGTTTCAGACATTAGTAGATTTCTTTCAGCCACAACCAAGAAAATTGATAGTCCAGAAAAATGTCTGAATAAATATACAATTGAAACGATTGCACACTTCAGCCACCGTTACTTAGGCGAAAGGAGGGGCTACACGTTATTAACTAGTTTCTCTTCATGACTATTATTAAGCTGTACCTTTTCTTTCAGATGTTACATCGGTAGCTACAAATCTTGAGGTGCTGATAATTTCTAGTTGTTATCTTAAACTACACAGCAAAACCACTCAAACCGCTAGACATATTCAGGGAATGGAAGAAAATGACATTATATATATATACATACATATATATATATATATATATATATATATATATATATATATATATATATATATATATATATATAAAGAAAGAACAGTAAGATATATAATTCGGTGTTCTTATTGATATTTTTTATTTTTACAAAATAGTGCTCAATGTAAATTTACAGAGCATTAATATTATAAATTAACTGATTTAAAATATGTTTTTTTCGCTACACAGTGATAACCATGTTTCAAAAATGGAAGCTAAAAGCTTCAAATTTAATTTTGTAATTAAATTAAAAACATTACTTTCATTTCATCCTCAAGAGAATTCTGGAGTAACTTATTTTTTTAATTTATATGTATATATATATATATGTGTGTGTGTGTGTGTGTGTATGTGTGTGTGCGTGAGTGTGTGTGCGTGAGTGTGTGTGAGTGTGTGTGCATGTTTATATATATATGTCCTTCAGGCCAGATTTTCCTGAAGATCCGTTTAGGTGAAACCTATGTAGGTTGATTCCTGGGTCCTTAGGATTTATTTCATTTATCCCTACTCGACTTAGCGTATTAAGCACTCTACGTTTTAGCTTTATTACTCGCTTGCTTTTTTTTTCTTTAGACTAATAACTTAAGGCGCTGGACGATTTATTTCGCCCTGTTCGGATGTTCAAGGTTTGCGTTTGACAAAAGCAGACGAAAAAAGATGCTTTCATTTTGCTTTAAGATATGTTTCCTATTAAAATATATACCTCCTTCACAGACATTTTACTCTTAGCAATGCATAAAGCCAGGCATCAATGAGAGAATATGAGAAAAAATATTATTAATGAGAGGAAACAATAAATGAACAGGAAATAAGAAAAGACAAGATCACAATTGACAATATATTTAAATGTTTGAAGATCGAAATTAAGAGCTGAGCAAGAAGCCGAAGTGAGTTTAAATATTTGTGGAGTGCTACAGAATAAAATTAGCATACAACTTATATTATATCATGTATACATTACCTTATATAGACTTAATAAATTAATTCATGAGAGTAAAAATTACATTTTTATTCTCATAAAAATTTTGACAGTATTCCAACTGTGGAATCTGAACGAATAAAAAGATAATCAAAAAATGCCTTTCATATTTTTCACTCGAATTCCGCTCTTTACTTACAGACTTCCTGACTATCTATTTACTTACAATTTGCTTTCCTTTCTTACAACGAAATAGAGGCTGGCACATATTTCTTTCCTCTCCTTGACAACAGAGAATGTATTTTTTGTTAGGTAGCTGCTGGCCTTTTTTAAGTCGACTCGAGCAACATAATTCTAGAGAGGGAACTATTATTGTCGAATATCACTGAACAAAATTTCAACGCAAAAGGACATAAGAAATCCCCAAAACTGGACGCGACGTGCTTAAGATGAGATGCATAGGCTCTCAAGCCAAGACTTGTCAACGTTCCAGCAGACATCAAACGCACGAAGAAGAGTGAATAATACAGAGCTGAAACGTCCGAAAAAAAAAAAAAAAAAACCAAAAAAAAAAACAAGAAAATTAGTCCAAACCATTCATCTATAGCGAAAAGTGCGTATAAAATATGAATGAAACAAAAAAGATGAACTTTTCTGCTTTTGGGATAATTGTTTTGAACCTTTACACATAGCGACTATAAGCACCAGATTAATCGTCTTGTAAATTGAATTTTTCAAAGGATTCTATGAAAGTTTCTATGACAAAGCGAATGGCTATAGCTTACGTCTCTTAGATTAAAAAAAAAACGAATAAAAAAAGCCGAGGTGACTGTGTTTGTGGAAAGCTTTGAAGTGAACTATTTTGATGTTTACACTTTGCGCAAGCAGCTTTCGCTTTTAGTTGATTCTCTTTCCATTTGATGATCACTAAGACATTAGCTAAAAAAATAAGAGAGAAAAAATGTCTTTAAAATATCAAAAATATAAAAACAGAAAATAAAACAATAATGAAAAGGGGAATATCATTTTAAAACTTTATTCTTTATCAGAAACATCCATTTCCATTAATATAGTCAAGCATAAACTTATATATGGGTAATGACTCGATATCATGTTAATGCACTTAAATGCGGGTAATGTTGCGAATCTATTAATCATTATTTACATTATTCGGACTATTGTCCTCATCTTTGTCGCCATATTTATTATAACGTTTCTGCCTTCTTCAGGTGGCTGGAATGTCGAACTGAACCCTTTATATCGCTCACTGGGGTAGACTGTTCTAGTTCCACGTGCCATTTTTAATGTATGTCAGTTATCAGTTGTCTCCTGTTAATTACCCTCTCCAAGTTCTCCACTACCTTAACCGGGTATTGAACTCGCTCTCTTTGGGTCCTGTCACTGGATCTAAACAACGCCTTTATCCACTGTGTCATGTGTCTTCGAACCACCTGAAGAAGGCCGGAGCGTACAAAAGCTATCATGTTTCAATACTGTGATTGTATTTTTCAGGCGATGGTAAGTAAGACATTAGCTAAAAAAATCACTAAGACATTAGATAAAAAAATAAGAGAGAAAAAATGTCTTTAAAATATCAAAAATATAAAAACAGAAAATATAACAATAATGAAAATGGAACGGGGGTCGGTCGATGTCGGACGACAGTAGTCGACAGTTAGTCGAATACGAAAGTAGTCAGCGACCACAACAAGATTACTCTGCGTAATACCTATTATATTCAATTTACAAGACGGTTTAAATGATTTTTAACGAAATTTAAAAATAAAGTGTTATCTCTTTTCCGAAAGTTTTCCTGTTAATTTCCCTCTGAAAGTTCTCCATTGCCTTAGCCGGGTATTGAACTCACACACTTTGGGTCCTGTCACTGGATCAAACTAACGCCATTATCCACAGGGGCATGTGTCCTTGAGCACATCTGTGTATGAATGTCTGGGTATTATAAACTTAATGTCTTCAGCAATCATTTTTTACCAGTGCTCATAATGCAATTTTTGCTGTTTACAAATCATGTTTTTACCAGAGCTCATATTGCATTTTTGTTGTTATTATCGCTTTTCTCTGGCACACCTTATTACTGGTTCCCATATTGTATTCATTTCTATGCTTGGTCGGCTCAGGAGATTTTTGTGGCCTAGCATATGTGCTGATTTTCCAATGATGTTCTTTGTCTATGATCTCAACCTGATCCCACAGAGGGCGGTGATCTCCCTTCTCTTTCCATATGTGGTCACCCACGCCTGATTTTTCCACTTCCCTTCGTGTTACAGCTTTGTGGTGTTCTTGAAGCCTTACCTTAAGGGGGCGGCCTGTCTCCCCCTTTATATTTCTTTCCGCAGCTGCACATTAAACATTAAACATATTTCACTATTAATGCATTAAACCATTCACATAATTGCAAGCGTCCAAACTTCGCTGAAACCCATGATAAATACCGAATTTCTTTTTAATAAAACCATCTTTAGACTGTATCTCGATTTCGTATGCAAAGCCGCAAACTTCGTTATTCTAATAAAAAACAAACTTCATTATACTAATGTTGTGGAGTTATTTCGCAGTGGAGGCTTTTATTTCTACTAAAATCGGTCCTAAATAAGTTCGACGTACCAAACGTTAGGAAATTAATATAATAGGTATTACGCAGAGTAATCTTGTTGTGGTCGCTGACTACTTTCATATTCGACTAACTGTCTGACATCGGCTGTATTTACTCCCCCCCCACGAGGGATAGATGTGGCACAAGGCCGGGTTTAAAGTGGAGTATTCCCGAGCTCGTAGGCTCGGCCAAAAAAATGCCCGTAGATCCCGTATAAACGAGATCGGGTTGGTCAACCTCCCCGAACGAGATTCTGCCCTTCGGCGGAGCCTCGTCCGGATTCCTCTCTGCTCAGAAGCAGAGAGTTCGACCGTCTAACCGAGTCGTCCGACATCGACTAATATTTAGTCACCCCCCACCCCCCATGAGGGTATCATGTGGCACGAGGCCGGTTTAACGTGGGATCCCAGAGCCCGGCCAAAAATATATACCCTTTGAACCCGTATAAATGGGTTCAGGGCCGGTTTACTTCCCTGAACGAGACACCGCCCTTCGGCGTAGCCTCGTTCGGGTTCCTCCGCGACTGTAGGCAGAGAGTTCAACCGTTCAGGCTGTCAACTATTATTTAGTCCCCCCCCCACGAGGGTATCATGTGGCACAAGGCCGGTTTAACGTGGGATCCCCGGGCCCGTGGGCCCGGCCCAAAATATATACCCTTTGAACCCGTATAAACGGCTTCAGGTCCGGTTTACCTCCCCGAACGAGGCTCCGCCCTTCGGCGTAGCCTCGTTCGGGTTCCTCCCCGCCCGTAGGCAGGGAGTTCAACCGTTCAGGCTGCCGACTGACACCCGTTCCTCTTACTACTCTTATATTAGGTGGGAGAGTCTAATAACTATAGAGTAGGTGTGTTTCACCATAGAAACTAATGAAAGGCACTAAGGACAAAAACGCAGTTTAAAATTGCGGGAAAAAGAAGACACGAAGATGCGCGCCAAACGAATAAAAAACAAAACAAAAACTTTTATAATTTTTATGCTGATTTAAACTTTAAGTCTATACAAAAGCTATAAAATGTTATTTAAACTCTTTTGCATTATAAAATAAAATTAGAAAAGGGATTCTAATCAAATTTTAAGTTTTTACTAAATTAATTAATTTTAATAGTGTGATACTCGTTGCATACACAAAGAATTTATTTGCATTTTTGCCTTTTTTCTCTTTCCGAATTAAGCATGAAAACTTAGCACTAGTTTTGGTCTGTTCTTCTAGCCTTATTTGTAGGCATAGCATCCAGGAAATGAATGTTCAGTTTGGTTTATTTTGTTTTACGGCATATCAACCTCAATGGGTTATTTAATGCCGACAACATTTTTAGGATAGATTCGTATGAATAGAATATCTATTCTTTGGTTTAGATTGGTTTGGTTTATTTTGTTTTACGGCATATCAACCTCAATGGGTTATTTAATGCCGACAACATTTTTAGGATAGATTCGTATGAATAGAATATCTATTCTTTGGTTTAGATTGGTTTGGTTTATTTTGTTTTACGGCATATCAACCTCAATGGGTTATTTAATGCCGACAACATTTTTAGGATAGATTCGTATGAATAGAATATCTATTCTTTGGTTTAGATTGGTTTGGTTTATTTTGTTTTACGGCATATCAACCTCAATGGGTTATTTAATGCCGACAACATTTTTAGGATAGATTCGTATGAATAGAATATCTATTCTTTGCTTTAGATTGGTTTGGTTTATTTTGTTTTACGGCATATCAACTTCAATGGGTTTTTTAATGCCCACAACATTTTTTATTTCTGGTAATATTTTGTTTTGTCAAAAATCTGTTTCTGGTAATATTCTTTTCTTCAAAATTGTATTGCTGGTAATAATTTTATTCAAAAAACGTATTGCTGGTAATAGTTAACTATTTGCCCATGGCTGGGACCCTAACAGGTGCCAGCACCCCTGGTCATGGTGGACCTGGTAACACCAATAATTAAGAGGTGGTTCCACCCTTCTCAAAACCTCACGATCAGAGGCCTTACTGCTGGATGTAGTTTAACGTCTTACCCAGGACGAGGGAATGAATGAATCCTAATAAATAGTAACCTCGTGAATCATAAAGTTGATATTTAGTCATTTACACTCGAACATGAATGAATGTTGGCTTGTTCATTGGAAAGTTTCAAACATCAATTGATGATATTCTCTGATCTCTAACGAAGCTTCATCGAATGATGCTCGCGGTTTAAGGGTTAATTTACATGGCTAATGACAAAAGAAATTCATCAAAGTTGCTGCGATGCACCAATATTAATTATAGACACCAAGCGATGCTTTAATTCTCTGTTTTTCTCCGTTGAATTGATCTTCGATATGTAGATTCCTTTATGCATTCATTTAATCTAGTAGAAAAGCGTTTATAAGAGCAGACATTTATGAATGGAAACATGGCTAAGTAAACTAAGTAACTTCAGTCCAACTAGAATTGTTTATAAAGCAAAAAAGGCCTGTTTGCATTAGTAAATATTTTTGCCGTAATTGAGGAAACAAAGGTTGCGTTTTATTTTTTTAAATTGCATTTAAAAATATGACAAGAGAAAATAGTGGAAAATTTAAGCGTGTGCATCTGGAATGTTTTAATATAAAATTGGAAACTGCTTTCTCGATGTGGTATCCAGATAATATAAGTCTAATTAACACTGACTGAAAGACAGATAAAGAAACCATATATATATATATATATATATATATATATATATATATATATATATATATATATATATATATATATATATATCGTGTGCAGCTAATTTTAGCCGAGGGCTTGAGCGTGCTGTGCTTGTTCATATTGTTAATCACGCTAGTTAACACGTTCTCTTCCAGAAACTGAAACTAAGGTTTGCCCAGCATAGCTGCAGTAAAAACCACAGGTGGGATCTGTGATGACTGTTGAGCAAACACAAATGTGCCTGAGCGAGTGTCTGCAATAGGGATTGGCTAGCCGCCCTGGCAGACGGGGATCCTCGAATACGAGTGGCCAGCCATTATTTATATATATAAATATAAATTAATTAATTATATACATTATATATATATATATATATATATATATATATATATATATATATATATATATGAAGAAATTTAGTTTTAAGGTGTGCTATATTTACGGGATAAAGTGCTCAATATCAGAGATAGAGCGTATGTAAATATAAATATAAAAATGATCATTGAAGTCAACACTCAGAGGCGACAGGCTGTTTCATGCTGGATGCAATTGTAAGGCGGCCTGACGATTGCGTCCAGCATGAAACAGCTCAAGCCCTCGGCCACGAAGACCTTTGGCTTTGTGCTAGCAGAGCTATCGATGGCACTCAAGAGTTCCATCTATCTAATTTCCCTTACAACGCTTGGGTCAATCCGTGGTATGGTTTTCAGGAACGTCCCAAAGGTGCCGCATGCTGGGATCGACCTCGATCCATTCCGATAACATCAGGAAGTCTCCTTCCTGACAAATCTACCATGCTGAGATTCGAACGCGCGTCTCATGGTCAGGATATATATATATATATATATATATACGTTCGTGTGTGTGTATATATAAGTAGATACCGAAAGGCGACAGTCTGTTTTATGCTTGTCAACACAGATTTATGATTGAGCAACTTAAAAGATGTAATAATAGAACCGACGTTTCCGTGACACTTCATTAATCCCCGTTCTCAGGACTCCCCTCCCCAGACTATCCCGTGCTTTGTGGACGTTTCTGTCTTATCAATATTTGATTTATCTTCCTACATCGAAATGCATTACAAATTAAACTAACTCTTAAAGAATTAAAATTTTTCCCGGATTACATTTCTTCATTACTGCGGGTCTTCTGATTAGTCAAAACGATACAATTTACAACGCGCTAAAAAAAAGACTATCCCAAACGGACTTTTACGAAACTGAATGCGGCATTTAACTAATTTTATAATATTTTAACAACTTAAATGTAAAAATCTATTATAATTAAAGAAATAGCAAATAATTGTATTAAAAATTCATTTTTAAGCGAAAAATTTTTTTGCTTTCAGAAAACATTGTCCATATTGATAAAAACAACTAAAAGCAAATAAAAGCATTTTAAATTAAATATCTTTGTTTTATTGAGTTTTGTATGTTACAATTCAGAGCTGATTTTCAGGTAGGGGGGTCCAATTAAAAACAAAATTACATGATTTGCTTTCCTCAAAGCCTTGGACTTTTAACTAATATAATCACTAAACTGAATGCGACTGAATTTCTAGAGTTTTCATATATATATTACCATGACTTTAAAAAACGAAAACATATTTATAATAATTTCTATCATTTGTGAATAGTTTCTAAAAGTTTCATTAACATCCGACAATTATTTTTATTTTTGCAAGATTTCCCAAATTAATGTCTGTCATACAAAAACAAAAAACAAAAAACGTGCTAAAAATTTGTTATTTTACTAGTTCTCATGAAGGTACCTACTCTAACTTGTATTCAGATACATTGTATATATTTTCAATTTTTCTAGTTGTGTTATCACCTATATTGAATATGATATATGACTGTATACACTTAAGTGACAATAATATTTATATTTTATATGAACACTATCTTATGAAAACTGAGATTTAGTAGAGTGTAGGTGGGGAATATCATAGACTCGGGTTTTGGGCCCGAAACTCTTGCGCCGGTTCTACTGCTTGTTTCTTTGATACATTTAGTACAAAACATTGTTAGGCGACTTTCAGTAGAAAGAAACTTGATCGAGTCTCTTACGGGCCAACAGAATTGACTTGGCTAATCGGAATCAAATTCATAATTAATTTCCTATACCACCGCAAATTAACCATCAGTTTACAGTGGATATGCTGTTACTTACTAAGGTACGGAGTTCTATTCAAATTTCATGGAACTTGAATATTAAATACAGGGAGTCCTCGACATACGTCTGAGATCTGATTCTACGGTGTGATGTAACCTGATTTTTGACGTACGTTTTAACTTACCTACATAAGCACCCACGAGTCTGCCTTACGCATAGGAGTCATAATGCAATGCAAAGAGTTCCCCGCAAAACGACACAAATGACACAGTGTGACGACGTATTATATTATGGGAGATGCCGCCGTAACCACGAAACGTCGTACGTGGGGTCGGATGTAACCCGAAGACCTTCTGTAATCACTTACTGTAATATCGAATTTTCTCTCTGTGTATATTCAAAAGCTTATATAGAATACTGCTGGAAAATGATAGTGCTAAATAGCAGTACTACACCCGGATCTTTCACAGTGTTACAAGACAATGTTTTTCTTAGCATCTCGCATCGTGGATTGGACATATTTGGTTATTGCTTAATTAAGGAAGGCCTTTTAATTAATTATGTTGCTATAAGCGTGGCTGGCTCCAATTAGAAAATAATCTAGGTCATTCATACTCATATATATATTTTTTTCAGACATTTTTTTATGTTTATACATTTTTTTTTATAGATACAAATATTTAAGTAAATGCTCTGTTTATAATAAACAGTATTAACAACATTTATCGGCCTGAATTTCCGAGAAATTTTCGTAGAAAATATTCGTCCTCCGACAGGAATCGAACCTGTATCCTATGCGGAACCGTCTTTTAGCTTGACGCGCCTTAACCGATTGGGCCACAGAGGATCGTTCGGTTAGCAAGGTCGATTTTACTGTTTTTAAACTACAATCTTTCATGATTCTCTCACGTACATTCATATCTGCTCAATGCGTGTCCAAATGTAAGCAAATGACTGTGGCCCAATCAGTTTAGTCACGTCAGGCTATATAATGGTTCCGTATAGGATACAGGTTCGATTCCTGTCGGAGGACAAATCTTTTCTATGAAAATTTCTCTGTCATTCAGGTTGTTAATATTGTTTATTATAAACAGAGCATTTACTTAAATATTTGTATCTATAAACAAGAATGTATAAACATAAAAAAATGTCTTTATATATATATATCGCTAAATAGCAGTACAACACCCTGTTCTTTCACAGTGTTAGAAGACAATGTTTTTCTTAGCATCTAGCATAGTGGATTGGATATATTTGGTTAGTGCTTAATTAAGGAAGGCCTTTTAATTAATTATGTTGCTATAAGCGTGACTGGCTCCAATCAGAAAAATAATCTAGGTCATTCATACTCATTCATATATATATATATATATATATGTGTGTGTGTGTGTGGGGGATCACATCTAATTGTAGTATTGAATAAAAAACGTGGAAGTCCGAGTCGAAAGGTTAATGGCTGGAAAGTGATTCACTGATAACAACCGGTGAACATCAAAGGTTTCTGATGGTTGGTTAGGGGAAAAATATCGGTGCATGTAATTGCTGTTGTCTGATGAATGCTGTTTTAAGTTAGAAAAGGCGACGATGTATTAATTGCTGGTGTTAATTTATAATCCTTAGCGAAAGGACATAATGTGTAGATAGCACTAGACAGTCTGCTTTTAAGAGATCAAACGATAGGGAAAGAGAGACAGACAGACAACAACACTGATGACAAGTCAGAGAAAGCTTTAAAAGAAAAGAAAACACATTTAATATTTAATGAGAAAACGTAAAAATACTATATTATAAATATAGTGCAAGTATATATTATGCGTTATTTATATATACAAATATTAAAGTATTTGCTCTTTTTATAGTAAACAGTATTAACATGTTGGCGTGAACGTCCGAGAAATTTCATAGAATCTATGCGTTCTCCGACAGGAATCGAACCTGCATCTTACATGGAACCGCCATATAGCTTGACGTGCTATACCAGTTTACCTACGAAGGATACGTCTGGTTAGCAAGGAAATTTGTAGTTTAAAAGCAGAAAATCGACCATGCTAACGTATGATATATAACAAAGGAGCGTCTGGATAGCATGGTAGATTTTACTGCTTTTAAACTACAAATTTCCAATGATATCACTCGGACGACCATATCTACTCGAA
Source organism: Acanthosepion esculentum (assembly GCA_964036315.1). Taxonomy (NCBI): domain Eukaryota; kingdom Metazoa; phylum Mollusca; class Cephalopoda; order Sepiida; family Sepiidae; genus Acanthosepion; species Acanthosepion esculentum. The sequence goes on from OZ038475.1 coordinate 151,548,137, forward strand.
GCGTATCTTAACGTAAACAAATGACGTCACACACTACTAAATAGACTAAGTCCGACAATTATTTTAATATATTTTATTGTTATACGTTATTTAAATAGATACAAATATTTAAGTAAATGCTCGGTTAAAATAATCGGAGGACGCATATTTTCTATGAAATTTCTCGGACGTTCAGGCCAGTAAATGTTGTTAGTAGAATAAAATGTATTAAAATAATTGTTGGAATTAATCCGTTTCGTAGTATATGAATCGAGCACTCTGAGTCACTGACGTATTTATTCAAAATAAATACGTAAAAATTCACCACCCTCTCTGCCGATAGCTTAGGGGAGAAATCAATCGAGTTTCGATCCTGGCTTGAGACAATCGGATGTCTAGCCACAATGATGAGCTGTGATACAGCGGAACAATCTCTCTGTGGATGACACTATACATATATTTATAATGTTTGTTTTGGTACCATCAAATTAAAAAAAAAAGTAGCGTGGTTTATGCAATGCCATCTTTGTCATCTCCAAATTATTTCATTGGGAATTTACACATATATCTCCAGGTTTCCCTAATCTCGTCCACGTTCTGAAATGCCCATTAATGACTTTAGTTTTAGGGAAAGTCAGAATTTTCAGAGAGTCAAAACTGAAATTCAGAGTGAGGTGCTGACTAATTTTTTTGATGCGATGTTCTGTAATAATAATAATAAAAGGTTGAATGGAAAAGGTTCGATAGAGAAATTGAAGTGATTCCTGGTAGCCCATACCTTAAAGAAATACAAAAAAAATGTACTGAAAAGTACAACTCACACATGACGAAGAGCTTTATCTATGTAAAACGTGTGTGAAAATGTCAGCGGAAAAAATCATGAAGCCATTTTTGAACTTAGGTCTCTGGTTGGGACTCGGAAGAAATGTGCATACAACAGGAAGCCAAGGAAATAATAATAGTAATAAATTGAATTAAATTGAACAAAAAAATACACACACACACACACACAAAATATAATAACCCAAAACTATTGAGATTTTGAAAATGGTTTGACGATTTACGGATTGTTCGCGAAATTCTGATTCCCTTTGTTTTCCCCGTGAAATCACTCAGCATTTCTGACTTCTTTGTGGAAGACCATTCAGAACAGATATCGCTTTCGACAATTTCTTAACCAAGTTTGAAACAGCGGCATTTATGTTTCCTCTGTGTTTTGTTTATTAAATCTTCGGTGAAAATTTTTCAACCTTTTCCACGGGCGACTGTCTGATTTACAAGTATAAATTGTATATATATATATATATATATATTGACACTAATATTATATATATATATATATATATATATATATATATATATATATATATATATATATATATATATATATACATTAGGTGTAGTAATTAGCGGAAAGCGCCCCAAATTAGCGACAGAACTAACATATTCAGTTGTATGGAGTTTGTGACCTTGGTTTTCACGCTTTTGCAATCATTTGTCTGATGGCCGCAAAAGCGTGAAAACCAGGGTCACAAAATCAAATAATATATATATACAGATATACAGATATACATATATATATATATATATATATATATATATATATATATATATATATATATATATATATAGATATATATATAGAGAGAGAGAGAGAGAGGGTGATGGCGAGAGATGTAGAGAGAAAAATGAATGTCAAATGGAAAAAAATAAAATGGATTTGAATTTTAGCTCAATAGGAAACTGGGAAGCCATCCGAATATCTTAGTAGACATTTTGTGTGCATCTTTATTTCTCGAGAGGAGTCACGACACTATGTCAATATTAATTACTCTCAACGATCTGAAGGACAAAGTGCATGCGAAAAAGAATATTGACCTGTTGGGATAACGATAATCCGACTGGTTTTGTCAGTGACTGCAAAGTTAGATCCCCAGTCGATCGGACAGAGAAAGAATAGAGAGAAAGGGAAAAAATAAAAGAAACAGAATTTTGGATTGATGAAGAAAGAATAAAGAGAAAATTTATGAAAATGAAATAAACATTAAAAAAAAGGAAAAAATGAGTTAGTTGCTCACCGTAAGTCGATGACTTGCAAGTATTGACCAGTGGTTAGGAATGTTCCTATCATTTTAATCAGGACAAAAATGATGATTTAGATTTTGGAATTTCATGTTTATTTTCAGATGTCAGTCTTGCAAAGCGGACGAAATATAAATAAAGTGTGAACAACATGTATATTGAGAGAGAGAGAGAGAGAGAGAGATGGAGAGAGAGAGGGAGAGAGAGAGGGAGAGAGAGAGAGGGAGAGAGAGAGACTAGAAAGAGTGGAAGAGAAATGGAAAGTGAAAGATATAAATGAAAGAATGATACAGATGGGGAAAACGAACGTATCGAGGAGAGAGAAAAATTGGAAAAAGAAGATAGAATGAGAGAGGAATAAAAAGTAACGAGAAGAGAGATAGAGAGAGAGAGAGAAAGAAGGAGAAAGAGAGCGGGAAAGATAAAACGAGAAAAGAGAACGATAGGAGAGAACGAAGAGGGAGGGAAAAGAGAAAAAGAGAATGAGAGCGTGCATAATGTATAAGAAAATAAAGAGGAAAAAAGAAAGAGAAAAACGAGAAAAGGAAAGAGAATTAAAGAACCAGAGATATAGATGGGAAGAAAGGTGAGATAGAGAGAAAGAGAGAAATGAAAGAGAAGCAGAGAGAAAGAAATTGGGAGAAAGAAAGAAGCGAGAAAAAGAGAAATGGAGGTGAAGACAGAAAGAGAAATACGGAAGGATAGGAAAATACAGTAAACGAGAAATATTAGAAGAGAGAAAGAGAACAAGAAAGCGATAGATAGATAGATAGATAGATAAGTAGATAGATAGATAGATAGATAGATAGATAGATACAGAAAGTCCCAGAGAGATGAAAGAGAGAAAAAGGGAGATAGAATAAAATATAGACCCTGCAACAAAAGTAGTAATGTGTAAAAAGCGGAGAAATAAAAAAAAACTCTTTGTAGCTAGATCCCTTGGAGAGACCGTAGACTAAGGGACAATTGACTCAATTGCTTCATATCTGACTCACCGTTTTTTTCCCTTTATACTTATTAAGTTTACATACCGACTTAGCAGACCTGAACTTCAGAGGTCGGCCATCATCATTGATGTGAAGACCTTCGACAAATAGAGACCACTTACAGCACGATCGATAATGCTTTCGTGATCTTTACACTCAGACATTGTTCTTGCTTGTTCCCTTTCACCCGCACATGCAATATTCACCCCGCCACAAATGATACGTTAATAATGACATGTATCTGCCCAGAAATATATAATGATCAGATACATTCATACACTCCTGTTCAGGCTTCAGAAGACGTTAGCAGAACAGACATATGTGAGGAAAGAAACTGATTTGTTTGACGTATTGACATTACAATGCTAATAAAGAAAACATTGCTTCATTGTGAGGCGATCATTTTCATATTGACTAAGCTTAACTTAGTCTGACACAAGGACAAATATATTTGTTCATTTCGACTTTCATCAAGTGTCTATCTCTAAGGATAAACTGTTTTCCTTCTTATTTAGTACTGCTCAATTGCTAGTGCCATTTTGACTGAGGCTCTGGTGATAGAGAAATAAATATAAGTAAATAATAACAAAAAGACCAACATTTCACCATCTCTAAAAACAGACGGATAATCAGAATCGCCAGACCACAATGCCATATGTCTACCAACCAATCAGAAAGCTTTCACAGTCAGGATATGAGAAAAGAAATAAACATTGGCAAAGAAACTAATATTTCAGCATCTCTAAAGATAGACGAATAATCAGATCCATCAGGCCACAATGCCATATGTCTACCAACCAATCAGAAAGCTTTTACAACCAGGATGTAAGAAAAGAAATAAAGAAATAATGGGACCAAATTGTCACCATCTTTAAAAAAAAAGATATTTTGAAAAACCAAACAGAAATCTTTCAAAAACAGGATAAAAGGCCGGAAGCCAGTTAGAAGCAGAGTGGCCTCTTTCGAAGTTGATCTATAGATGTGTATATAATCAGATGGAAAATCAGCCAAAATCGGAAACGATAAATAAATTTTGTACATTTTCGATGTTGCGATCATCGTAACATAAACAGAGCCGAATGCGACATCTGCGCGACCAGCTGGCGCTTAGAAACAGCCAATCAACCCTCATATATTGAAAACATTTCCTTCACCGCCAATTAAGTAGAGGGAGGCTTCTAAGCAGTCCTACTACATTGAAAACATATGATCTTTTCTTCACCACCTAAGTAGAAAGCGGTTTTTACATTTGAATACATACATACATATACATGTACAGGCTGTCCGTATAGTCTCTTTACAATTTAAAATTTTATTACAAAAGAAAATGAACAGACAAATATGTGGAAATTGTTACAAAATGAGGAGTAGATATTGAATTTTTTAAACTAATTTAATACATCTCTAAGTGGGTACCATTAGTACACAAAAGCACATCAAGACGATATTCGATATCATGCCATGTTTGCTGTAGCATAGCCTCATCAATGGTGGCAATGTCTGTTGACCATGTTCACCATAGTCTTTGAATATAGAACCCAGTGCAGGACGTAATCTGTTCAATGAAACAACGTTAAAGATTAACACTCACGAGTCAGACACTCTACTGAATCTGACTATATCGCCAATGCCACCAGCAGCTGTTCCATAATTCTTCAGTCTTCTATATCAAAGGCTGGCAGTAAATATTCCGGAAAAAAACATGGCCGCCTTTATACACGTCGTATTGAATATTTTGAGCCTTCTGATTGGTTAATTGGTGAACTATAAAATGAGTCAGCTCATTTTGGCTGGCTCACTAGTATACCAAAGTACCCCAAAACTCCAACAATGTCATCAATGATATTTTGCTTTAGATCACTGATGTTCCGTATTTTTATTCGATACACGGTATCTTTAAAATAACTCCATAGAAAAAGACCTGGGGAATGATATATGGTGAACGCGGTTGCCAGGAAATTGGACCATCCCTTCCAAGCCACCGGTCTGGAAATGTTAGGGGTTCATTTAACAGTACCTCTTTCATCAACAGGATACCTGAAATACACAAATGCAATGTGATTAAAAACTTTGATAACTACTGAGTACATAGAACAAATTGATTAAGATGTCTCAGGAATTGTCTTTGTAATATATTTTTTAAATTGTATAGAGACTTTATGGACACCCTGTATATTTATTTCTGCTAGAGTTTTTATCTCTCCCTCTATTTCGCGCTTGCGCCAGGACTTTCACAATTGAACTCTTGAAACTTCAACTTTCACCTTTAACCTTCTGCATTATTATATTATGTTATATAGAGACTTATTTTTCGTTCATCAAAATACCGTGCACGTTCGTTTAATCAGTAAAAATACACCCAAAACAACTATACATTATATAAGGATGTAACGAGCGCTGTCAGAAGATAACCCCACATAACCTCCATTAGTCCAAGATTGCAATAACAATTACTACAATTTCCGTCTGAATTTCTGAGATGATGAGTTATTTTTACATTATTTAAACGCGGACTATCCTCATCATTGTTGTTGTTATCTTGTTGAGTCTTTCGTTTTCATCAGCTGTCTATCTATCCGAGTAACCTCCAGAGAATTTCAAACCTAACGCTTTACTTAATCTACGGTGGTAGTATAATCTGTGACTAATTTTTGGATATGCAGAGTTATCATTATTTAAACTATTTACATTTAGACGAGATATCTCTAGACATTGAGGAACAAGGACAGTCTACCCTGTAGATTAAATAAAGGGTTCACTTCGGAATTCCCTGTAGGATACCAGTTATTTGAACGTCTGAAGAGGCTCTGATGACTTACCTCTGTAATGTAAGAACCATCAAATAGATTACGATACCACAGCAAGGATCACAGCAATGGGCAGGGAAAAGATATAGAAAGAGAAATTTACAAAATATGTGATAGGAAGATCCTAACAATACAAGTGGCAATAGTTGCTGTGTGTTCACTGTATTGTGCCATATAATTCTCGTCGGAATACTTCTTGCATAGTGCTGCCATATTTAGTCTGGGATCCAGCATCTAGACTCTGGTCACTGGAAAGTAAGGGATGGTAAAATACACCAACAAAACTCGTGATGGCATCAAGATACAAAATTTCCAGAAGTCGTCCTCCTCGGTCCTGCTCATATATTAACGTCTTTATTTATCAAATAAACCTCTCACGCTCTACAAGTAAGCCCAAATCTAGTGGACTCTGCTCCATGGGTGAACAAAATAGGACATTAAAAAATCTCTGAATAACAATGAAAAGTTTGATCATTGATTGTCATGAACATATGAAGTAACAAGACCATCTCTGCAAATGTTTTTGAAAAACTAAGCAAATACAAAGACCAGGAGATGTAAATAGAAAAAAAAGTAGCATGTAAAAATTACAACTGTTCCGGCTGTAGTTGGAGCTTTGGGTCTGATAAAAATGGATCTCAAGAACAACTCTACAAAATCCCAAGTGCACGAATTTTCTTGGTATTCAGAAAATGATTCAAACAAGTACATCCTATTTCCATGAATTTTATCGAGTTAAGTTTTTTATTTATTTATTAAAAGCTGTTTTTGTTTAATTAATGGGAAACAACAAAAATCCTTAGCTTGCTCTAAATCATTAGTTATGAACTGGAATGTGATTATAAAACAAACAGAGAACAACAAGAAATTTTGTAAAATAATAATGATAATACATCGACATCATATTTTTTCGAAATGACAATACCTGAAATAGGTTTTTAATAGTCTGAAAAAATAAAAATAGATTTGAAACTAATATTGTTTTAATGTTTCAATTATATTTTTATCCCATAACCCGTCGGGGAACCATGTGTACTGCAGCCTCAGTGGTGTTTCTTGGGCAAGTTAGCCTGACAGAGGCCAACCCTCAACAGGCCGCTGTTGAATTCAGAGTTTTTCTTTCTCCTAAACCGGTTGACACCCAAGGTTATAAAAACCCAGTCTGTCTTTCTATTTACCCCGTAGGGTTGTAGGGGCACCATGTTTACTGCAGCCACAGTAGAAGTGGTCTTTCTTGAGCAAGTTAGCCTGACGGAGCCCAACTCTCTCGAGGCCGGTTTTGAATTCAGATTTTTTCCTTTTCCTAGCCGGAGAAGAAGAAGAGGATTCATACCTTTACCAAGGAGATTAGCACGTAAGTAAATGTAATAGATCCGTCTGGATTCCTCAATCCGAACCGCTATCGATTACTCCACCGTGCCTCCCCCAATTATTGTTCATTACTGCTAGCAAGTTATACAAAATAGATTTTTGTAACGTTCAGTTATTCGTTCTTCAAACTTTTTTTCCTTTTTCTCTTTTTTCTTTTTTCTTCTTCGTTATAAATACTTTTTTTTTTCGACTTAAATCTTTCAAAAAGGCATATTTCGAGTGAAAATATTATGGACCTAAACGGGGAAAATACTTTTACAAAAACAATACGCATCGTAAACTGCTAATGCAGAAATATAAAAACGATTAAAAAACATATAAACCGGTTCATCGGTCCACCATCGTCAGAATTTATCTAAATATCAATCGTCTACCACTGGAACCTGTTCTAGCTCATCGATTGGATTTCCGTTACTGAGTGAACTGCAGAAATTTCGAAAGTTTACCCTTAATCCTTCAGATAAGATTTACGCATTAAAGGCTAAGCATACTGATTTGGCCCATCCATATGCTAGTACAATGTTCTTCTCTTCTTCTTCCGCTTCGCTGTGTCTCTTCAGGACGTAGGCGATCATGGCTCTCCACATTGTCCTGTCCTTTGTAGTTCTTAATAAATGTTGTCTTCTCCCGTAAAACTTGTCCCGCCATCCATTTACTCAACTCAGCTAGATGCGTTGTTTTTCTCTGACCACCTTGCCTACAAACAGTCCCGTGAGTATCAAAATCTCTAAGCCGTCTTTCCTCATTATATGTCTTAGAAATTCCAATTGTCTCTTCCTGGTGTTAAGTATAAGTAGACTTCTGGTTTCCATTTTCTTTAAAACATTGTGGTTGCTCACATGTTCTGTCAAATGAATTCTCAGCATTCTTCTGTGGACGCACATTTCTGTTGCTTCATGTCTCTTCTTGATCTGCGAGAAGAGACTGTCCTGCATTCACTGCCATATAGAATGAGTGATATTACGTAACAGTTCAGTACTAATTTCTTTGTTTCTGTTGCTTCAAGTTTCTTCTTGATCTGCGAGAAGAGACTGTCCAGCATTCACTGCCATATAGAATGAGTGATATTTCGTAACAGTTCAGTACTAATTTCTTTGTTTCTGTTGCTTCAAGTCTCTTCTTGATCTGCAAGAAGACTGTCCTGCATTCAATGCCATATAGAAAGAGTGATGTTACGTCACAGTTCAGTACTCTTTTCTTTTCTTCTGTTGATTCAAGTCTCTTCTTGATCTGCAAGAAGACTGTCCTGCATTCAATGCCATATAGAAAGTATATTTAACAGTATATATCTTGTCCAACTAAGCGGTTCTTATATATTGATAACTAAATTTTATATTTTAGTTTAAAATTACAATTTTTGAAATATCATTTGTGACCTCAAGTAATTATTTTGTTGATAGGTTATATAATTACAAGACTTATTTATTCAGGTAAAGTCATTTTCTGCTTTGAAAGTGGTAACAGTCTTAGATTTTGTGTGACATCTTGGCAGTAATAATAGATAAACAACCAATGCTGACATCATTACTAGAATAAAATACTTATTTCGTAAAGCGCTTTTCATAAAATAATGTTAGAAATTGCTCGATTTTGTTTAATAATAGATTTATTTTAACTTTATTTAGAGAAAAACGTGAACATTTCATCTCTAAAATCGAGCACGTGATCATTTGTCGCCTAAGCTAAGACATTTAGCGTTGCGACACGGTGTACCTAAATGTGGCACATCCAATAAAGGACTACTGATTTAACCTATCGAAACATTTTAATGAGCGTCATTTCACTATTATCAATTTACGGCACAGACAAAACTTTTATATGAAGTAACAACTGCATCGCTCTTAGGACCGAAAGAAATAAACTTGGCCCACGCAAAGACGAATATTATTACTAATCTAGTAGTAAATAACCTATCAATATAGTTCATGAATGCTTATATAGTAATATGAATGCGGCCGCTTTCCATTCGATGACAGCGCAGGGAATATTACGCTGACGTAGGTCAAGAAAGAAAGGAAAGAGAAAACGATTTTAATCGATATGAGGTTCTTGAAGACTTCACCGTCAAACCGCTCATCCGCGACTAATGTGTTCGATTTAGCACTTCATTCAGTTATTGATATCATTGAGAAAAGTGGAAGATGAATTGATATTCATGTTTATTCTGCCTTTGAACTTAATAATATATGGGGCAAATAGAACGTAGCTAAAAACTATATACAGCAAGGCATACACTAAAAAACACACAGTCGTATCAGCTTTTTCACTCCTATTAGGCACATAGAATTATATATATATATATACACACACACACACACCTGAATATCAGTAAAGGTAGTTTTCTACATAGAACTGACCTAAAGGCAGACACGTTATATAAGATGCATATGTTTGATATAATAAAGTTACCATATTGCAATTGTTCTTTGAACCTATATATTGATTTTCTAAGCGAGGCTTAGATGTGGCACATGGCCGAAAGTATGGGGCACCCAGTGAGGATCGAACTCACTATTCAGTTGTAACAGATTTAGCAAGACCAGCTTGCTAACCGTTACACCACGCCGAGGCGCCTTCTTTGAACCCATATAAGATTATTATTGTAGTATAACTATCTCTGTTCGTATCTATCTATCTCTCTATCTATCTATCTATTTTCTGATCATTTCTTTTATTCTTTATATCGTCTGATTATTTCTATCTCTCTCTCTCTCTCTCCCTCTATCTATCTATCTATCTATTTTCTGATCATTTCTTTTATTCTTTATATCGTCTGATTATTTCTATCTCTCTCTCTCTCTCTCCC
>OZ038475.1:151563167-151648167 GCA_964036315.1 Acanthosepion esculentum
AGAAAGATGAGATAAAATGGGAAGGAAAATAGACATTGGTAGAGGAAGGAAGGAAGAAGAAAGAGATAGAAACGAGAGAGAGAACCGGAAAAGAAAGTAAGAAAGAAAGAAAGAAAGAAAGGAGACAGAAATTAATTGATAAATATTAACGAAGAAAGGTTAGGGAAAGAGAGAAGAAAGAGAGAGAGAGAAATAGAAAGAATGCTGGAAATAAGAAAGTGAAAGAAATGTAGAGTGAGAGGAATAAGGATAAAATACGAGAGAGATAAGGAATAAGTCAGATTATTATTGGCCACCATCATAAAAGAGTGTGACTGTCAATGTCGTGTGGCTTAGAAACATAAGACGAATAGTTAAAAAATAAGACAAATTGTCGCATCTTTTGGTAATCATAACTTATAAAATCCAACGTAGTTGACCCAAGGACACAAGTATAGCGAACCCCGAGGGGTCGAACTCACTACTCAGTAGAAATGGTCAACCAGACTAGACGTGTTAACCATTACCTCACGATAAGATCCCCACAATATTTAAGAATCTTAAGTTAGTGTGGCAGGAAGTGACAAGTATGGAACACTAAATACGGATGGAACTCACTAAGAAAAAGTCAACTGACTAACGCACAGACATGTTTATTTGATGATGGTCATACAGAAATTATAAGCTGGATGTGATGTTTTGGGTAAACATGGATTTTTTATTGAATCTTATAAGAAATAAAAATAATTATTGATTTTTAACCAAGAACGGCAAGAAAACAGAGTTGAACCCTTTAAGCTCTGCCTTGATGAATTTGAACCAAGAAAGGCAGGACAACAGAGTTTAACCCTTTGAGCTCTGTCTTGATGTATTTGAACCAAGAAAGGCTAGAAAACAGAGTTTAACCCTTTGAGCTCTGCGTTGATGAATTTGAACCAAGAAGGCAAGTGAATAGAGTTTAACCCTTTGAGCTCTGCGTTGATGTATTTGAACCAAGAAAGGCAAGAAAACAGAGTTTAACCCTTTGAGCTCAGCGTTGATGAATACGAAGAAAGAAAGGCAAGACAACAGAGTTTAACCCTTTGAGCTCTGCGTTGATGAATTTGAACCAAGAAAGGCAACAAAACAGACTTTAACCCTTTGAGGTCTGCGTTGATGTATTTGAATCAAGAAAGGCAAGAAAACAGTGTTCAACCCTTTGAACTCTGCCTTGATGTATTTGAACCAAGAAAGGCTATAAAACAGAGTTTAACCCTTTGAACTGTGCGTTGATGAATTTGTACCCAGAAGGCAAGTGAACAGAGTTTAACCCTTTGAGCTCTGCGTTGATGAATTTGTACCAAGAAGGCAAGTGAACAGTTTAACCCTTTGAGCTCTGCGTTGATGAATTTCAACCAAGAAAGCAAGACAACAGAGTTTAACGCTTTGAGCTCTGCGTTGATGTATTTGAACCAAGAAAGGTAAGACAACAAAGTTCAACAGTTTGAGCTCAGCGTTGATGAATTTGAATCAAGAAAATCATGAAATCAGAGGTTAATCATTGAGCTCTGCGTTGATGAATTTGAACCAAGTAAGGCAAGAAAACCGAGATTAACTATTTGAGCTCTGCTTTGGTGTATTTGAACCAAGAAAGGCAAGAAAACAGAGTTTAACCCTTTAAGCTCTGCCTCGAGTTATTTGAACCAAGAATGGCAAGAAAACTGAGTTTACCCCTTTGAGCTCTGCGTTGATGAATTTGAACCAAGAAAGGCAAGAAAACAGAGTTTAACCCTTTGAGCTCTGCGTTGATGAATTTGAACCAAGAAAGGCAAGAAAACAGAGTTTAACCCTTTGAGCTCTTCGTTGATGAATTTGAACCAAGAAAACAAAAAAACAGAGTATAACTTTTGGAGCTCTACCTTGAGATCTTTGAACCAAGAAAGGCAAGAAAACAGAGTTTAACCCTTTGAGCTCTGCGTTGATGGATTTGAAACAAGAAAGGTAAGACAACAAAGTTTAACCCTTTGATCTCAGCGTTGATGAATTTGAATCAAGAAAATCATGAAATCAGTGTTTAATCATTGAGCTCTGCGTTGATGAATTTGAACCAAGAAAGGCAAGAAAACAGAGTATAACTTTTGTAGCTTTGCCTTGAGATCTTTGAACCAAGAAAGGCAAGAAAACAGAGTTTAACCATTTGAGCTCTGCGTTGTTGAATTTGAACCAAGAATGCAAGTGAACAGAGTTTAACCCTTTGAGCTCCGCATTGATGAATTTGAACCAAGAAAGGTAAGAAAACCGAGATTAACTATTTGAGCTCTGCTTTGATGTATTTGAACCAAGAAAGCCAAGAAAACAGAGTTTAACCCTTTGAGCTATGCGTTGATGAATTTGAACCTAGAAAGGCAAAAAAACAGAGTTTAACCTTTTAAGCTCTGCCTTGAGTTATTTGGACCATGAATGGCAACAAAACTGAGTTTACCCCTTTGAGCTCTGCGTTGATGAATTTGAACCAAGAATGGCAAGAAAACTGAGTTTAACCCTTTGAGCTCTGCGTGGATGAATTTGAACCAAGAGAGACAAGAGAAAAGATTTGAACCCTTTCAGCTCTTCGTTGATGAATTTGAACCAAGAAAACAAAAAAACAGAGTATAACTTTTGGAGCTCTCCCTTGACATCTTTGAACCAAGAAAGGGAAGAAAACAGAGTTTAACCCTTTGAGCTTTGCGTTGATAAATTTGATCCAAGAAGGCAAGTGAACAGAGTTTAACCGTTTGAGCTCTGCGTTATGTATTTGAAGCAAGAAAGGCAAGTGAACAGATTTTAACACTTTGAGCTCAGTGTTGATGAATTCGAACCAAGAAAGCAAGACAACAAAGTTTAACCCTTTGAACTCTGCGTATATGAATTTGAACCAAGAAAGGCAAGAAAACAGAGTTTAACCCTTTGAGCTCTGCTTTGGACCATGAATGGCAACAAAACTGAGTTTACCCCTTTGAGCTCTGCGTTGATGAATTTGAACCAAGAATGGCAAGACAACTGAATTTAACTATTTGAGCTCTGCGTTGATGTATTTGAACAAAGAAAGTTAAGAAAACAGAGTTTAACCCTTTGAGCTCTGTGTTGATGAATTTGAACCAAGAATGCAAGTGAAAAGAGATTAACCCTTTGAGCTGTGCATTGATGAATTTGAACCAAGAAAGGTAAGAAAACAGACTTTAACCATTTGAGCTCTGCGTTGATGAATTTTCACCAAGAATGGTTAGAAAACAGAATTTAACCCTTTGAACTCTGCGTTGATGAATTTGAACCAAGAAAGGCAAGACAACAGAGTTTAACACTTTGAGCTCTGTGTTGATGAATTTGAACCAAGAAAGTCAAGAAAACAGAGTATAACTTTTGGAGCTCTACCATGAGAACTTTGAACCAAGAAGTCCAGAAAACAGCGTTTAACCATTTGAGCTCTCCGTTGTAAAATTTGAACCAAGAATGCAAGTGAACAGAGTTTAACCCTTTGAGCTCCGCATTGATGAATTTGAAACAAGAAAGGTAAGAAAAGAGAGTTTAACCTTTTGAGCTCTGCGTTGATGTATTTGAACCCAAGAAAGGTAAGAAAACAAAGTTTAACCCTTTGAGCTCAACGTTGATGAATTTGACTAAAGAAAATCATGAAATCAATGTAAAGAAAACTGAGTTTACCCCTTTGAGCTCTGCGTTGATGAATTTGAACCAAGAATGGCAAGAAAACTGAGTTTAACCCTTTGAGTTCTGCTTTGATGAATTTGAACCAAGAAAGGCAAGAGAAAAGATTTTAACCCTTTGAGCTCTGCGTTGACGAATTTAAACCAGCAAAGGCATGAAAATAGATTTTAACTCTTTGACCTCTGCGTTGATGAATTTGAACCAAGAAAGTTAAGAAAACAGACTTTAACCATTTGAGCTCTGCCTTGATGAATTCGAACCAAGAAAGGTTAGAAAACAGAGTTGAAACCTTTGAGCTCTGCGTTGATGAATTTGAACCAAGAAAGGCAAGAAAACAGAGTATAACTTTTGGAGTTTTGCCTTGAGATCTTTGAACCAAGAAAGGCAAGAAAACAGAGTTTAACCCTTTGGGTTCTGCGTTGATGAATTTGAAATAAAGAAAGGTAAGACCACAGAGTTTAACCCTTTGAGATCTGCGTTGATGAATTTGAATCAAGAATATCATGAAATCAGAGTTTAATCCTTTTAGCTCTGCGTTGAGGAATTTGAACCAAGAAAGGTAAGAAAACTGAGTTTATCCCTTTGAGCTCTGCGTTGATGGATTTGAACCAAGAAAGGCAAGAAAACAGAGTTTAACCCTTTTAGCTCTGCGTTGATGAATTTGAAACAAGAAAGGTAAGACAACAAAGTTTAACCCTTTGAGCTCTGCGTTGATGAATTTTAATCAAGAAAATCATGAAATCAGAGTTTAATCATTGAGCTCTGCGTTGATGAATTTGAACCAAGTAAGGCAAGAAAACCGAGATTAACTATTTGACCTCTGCTTTGATGTAATTGAACCAAGAATGGCAAGAAAACTGAGTTCAACCCTTTGAGTTCTGCGTTAATGAATTTGAACCAAGAAAGGCAAGAGAAAAGATGTGAACCCTTTGAGCTCTGCGTAGACGAATTTGAACCATGAAAGGCAAGAAAACAGATTTTAACTCTTTGAGCTCTGCGTTGATGAATTTGAACGAAGAATGTTAAGAAAACAGACTTTAACCCTGAAGCCTGATAGAAGGAGATGAGGAGTAAATACACGTGAGGAGGAATACATAAACATACCACGTGAAGCGTGATAGAAGAGGAGGAGGAGGAGTACATAAACATACCACGTGAAACGGGATAGGAGGGGAGGACGAGTAAATAAACTTACCATGTGAAGCGTGATACTAGGGAGTAGATGTAAATAAACGTACCACGTGAAGCGTGATAGAAGTAGATGAAGAATAAATAAACGTACCACGTGAAGCGTGATAGATGGGGAAGCGGAATACATAAACGTACCACGTGAAGCGTGATAGAAGAGGATAAGAAGGAGTACATAAACGTACCACTTGAAACGGGATAGAAGGGGAGGATGAGTAAATAAACGTACCATGTGAAGCTTGATAGAAGGGAGGTGGAGTAAATAAACGTAAGAAGTGAAGCTTGATAGAAGGGGGGAGGAGGAGGTGTACATAAACGTACGACGTGAAACGAGATAGAAGGGGAGGATGAGTAAATAAACGTACCATGTGAAGCTTGATAGAAGGGAGGTGGAGTAAATAAACGTAAGAAGTGAAGCTTGATAGAAGGGGAGGAGGAGGAGGAGTACATAAACGTACGACGTGAAACGAGATAGAAGGGGAGGATGAGTAAATAAACGTACCATGTGAAGCGTGATAGAAGGGGAGGAGGAGGAGAAAATCAAGAATATTGGAAGCGTATTGGTGGGCGACTTAAATGAATACATATATATATATATATAATATTAGTTGTCAATATTTATATATATATATATATATATATATATATATATATATATATATATATATATATATATATATATATATATATATATATATATATTTATATAAATATATTCCCAAGAGGATAGAATCCAGCTAGAATACAATGTTCAGGACAGAGTAAGAATATAATATAATAGGGTCAAACACTAATATTCTAAATTATAACCATGGTATATTAGTGTTTGAGCCTTTTATATTATATTATATTATATTATGTTATATATATATATATATATATATATATATATATATATATATATATATATATATATATATATATATGTATGTATATATATATATATATATATATTTATGTATGTAAATTTATATATATAACATGGAACATGCTAATTCAAACTTATTATAGGAAAATAAAAGCCAACAGGGCTGATATTCTCATAAAAGGCAGGGAATTCATGAAGTGTCTGCTTTTTGACATAGCAGTACCATCTGAGAGAAGCACTTCCTTAAAAATTATCGAGAAGTTGTTCAAATAGAAGGTCCTGGAAATCGAGATTAACAGGATGTGAGGCATGAAGACTGAGACTGTCGTACCAATAGTAATCGGAGCTTTGTGCCTTGTGAGAAAAGAAATATACAATTTTACTTTCAGTGTCCCAGGTAACATCAACATACAATGTTGCCTAAAAGATCGTCGTACTAGGGACATCACCTGTATACTAAAAAAAGTACTATCAATTAAATGACAATTCTCTTATAGAGCTTAAAGACCATAGTTTGGAGCCGACTCTACAGGATACAAACCAGTAAACATAACACACAAATAATAATAATAATACTACTAATAATAATAATATTAATAATAATAATAATAATAATAATAATAATAATAATGAGACTGTACCAATTTTAATCGAAGTTCTGGGCCTCCTGAGAAAAGGAATAGGCAATTTTAATAACTGTGTCCCAGGTAACATCAACATACAAGTTGCACAGAAATTCGCCCAATTATGAACATCCCATATACTAAGAAAGGTATCAATTAAATGAAAATTTTCCTATAGGTCCTAAGGACCATAGTTTGGACCCGGCTCTACACGATACAAAACAGGAAACATAACACACAAACTATAATAATAATAATAATAATTATTATTATTATTGCTATTGTTATCATTATTATGTTATTTTTCACAGAGTGTATATTTTTGAATGCATCAGTTACATTAAGATATCTGTGAAGTCATAACAAGGACCTCAGACAAACAACACTTTCAAAAATATATGGTAATTTTTAGATGACTCCAAGTTGGTATGTTATCCCCAGCGAGTTAAGGAAGTCACACATTTGGAATGGGATTGCTACCAATGCGCCAGCCACCACTGGAATCACATTGGTTTTCCCTTCCTGCATTCCAAACAATCTTGTTATCTCAACTTTGAAATCAGTGCAGCTTTTAATTATTATTATTATTATTTTTATTTTCTCTGATATCTGGCGCTTACACATTTCTTTCCGGGTCCCGCCCAGGGACCTAAGGTTAGAAATGGCATCATGACACTTCCCACTGCAAAACAACAAAAAAAATTACATAGATAAAGCCCTTCGTAAATTTTTTGTTTCTCCTTGAGGTATAGACTTCCAGGGATCCCTTCAATTAGTCTACTGGAATTTTTTCCAAACAATCCTAATGCTCCAGCTACAACAGGGATTGTTGATGTTCCCATGTGCTACATTTTTGAGATTTCTATTTCAAGGTCCTTGTATTTTGATAGCTTTTCGAATATCCTCAAAGATACATTGCAGTCTGCAGGGACTGCCATATCAATAAGGAGGCATTTTTTTGTTTGTGGTCTTTAATAACAATGTCTGGGCGGTTGGCTTTGATTGTTCTGTCAGTGTGTATTGTGTAGTCCCATAGAATTGTAACACGTCCTATCTCTGTAACCGGGTCTGGGTGGTGTTCGTACCAATTTCTTTCAGTTTCCTTCCCGTAGAAGTTGCAAATTTTCCAGTGCAGATATTGGCCCACTCTGTCATGCTGGTTTTTATATTCAGTGGGTGCTAATATCGTGCAACCTGATACAAGATGATCAATGGTTTCTGGATATTTATCACAGAACCTGCATTTTGGGCTAACACAGTATTTCAGTATATGTGTTTGATAATTTCTAGTTAACAAGCATTGATCCTGTGCAGCAAGGATAAAACCTTCAGTTTCAGCTTTCAACCCTGCACTACGTAGCCACTGATGGGTACGGTTTTTGTCTACGTCAGCTTGTTTGGTACGGGCAGAGTATTGGGCATGAAGCAGTTTATCTTGCTATTGTTTCTGTATCTGGTCGGTCGCATTTGTCTTTGGATTCTTTTTTAAGAATTTTGCAGCTTCAGCTGGTTTACCGTGTTGTACTTGTATATCTGGGCCCATTTGAAACTCCAATTTAAATTTGTTGGCTTCCTTTATTACGGAGTAAAGACGCTTACTACTTTCATGTTCCTTGACACATACCATCATCCAGTCTCCTGTAATTTTCAAATATCTTTGGAGGCCAATTTCCGTTGTGTAACATTTTAGATGAGTGCTTTTTTTCTCATTATTAGCCTGAAGTTTTCCCTGCTTATCTTAAAAGTTGGTCTAAAAGTGTCCAGTAGCGAAAGTAAAAACTTTAGTTTTCCAATTTCGCTTTCTCACCACGCCGTCTGGTAATGCTGAAATGGAAGAAATTCTTTTACTTCAGCCTTGTTCATTCTGATGATGACATTTTACAATAAATTTCTTGAAGACAGATCTTTTCTATTTTTTAAAAAAATATGATTCGTGAATAATCAAGCGATAAAAGTTCACTGAAGCCCTCGAGTTGGGGTTGTCAGGTGGAAGCAAGAGCGGGTTCAATGAGTACATTCTGGAAAAAACATTCTGCTCGACTGAGTGCGAAAGGATAATAATGAAATGTTCCAGTATTGTTATCCAAATCATCGGAAGTGTGTTGAAGAAGTCACCCAAAGCGATTGGATTACGTGAAGCTGATAATCGGCGCGCATGTTCCAGCATTCCATCGAAGAGATTTTTGAATTGGTCCTGTCTTCACACACATACACACAGACAAATCTCATTTTGAAATTTACAAGAAACATAAAGTGGAAAAAGAGCCTGGAAAATTTAATACTCACATGACCTTCTGAACGCAAGAGTAGCGATGGCAAAGAGCGAATAACCTATTTAACGAGTTAGTGTGAATGGGTGGAAGATAAGGACAAAGGGTAAAGACAAAGTTTCAAAAGGAAGGAAGCTGTGGGGAGTAATGATCGTTCACGCACTGAAAGGTCTTGCTACATAAAGAAGCCAACCACTGACACACACATGTATATATATATATATATATATATATATATATATATATATATATATATATATATATATATATATGCAGAAATATAGTCTTAAAGTGTGCTATATTTATGGGGTAAAGTGCTCAATATCAGAGATAGAGCGTGTGTAAATATAAAAGTGGACATGGAAATCAGCACTTAGAGGCGACAGTCTGTTTCATGCTAGTGCAATCGTCAGGCGACTAGTGCTGTTCTTTTTCTCGGCTATTTATATAGGGGTCAGTGCTGCATTATGGGTAGTCTATTTTGGCGGTTACTTTTACCGGAAGTCGCTTATTTGTTTATTTATTTATGTCAAATTATTTTGCTTGATTTTTGTTTGTTTTTTTATTTTTATTTTTTATCTTATATATTTATTTATTTATTCTTTTATTTTGATCGGTGTTTTTGGTTAACGTAGTAAAAATTTGTTTATATAGCTTATTGTTGGTAGTCTATAATGGCCGTCATATACCGGAAGTTGATTGTTCGCTTATTTATTTGGGTCAAATTGTTTTGCTTGTTTTTATTTGTTTTCATTTTTATTTTTTATCTTATATATTTGTTTATTTGTCATTGATTAAATCTGGTTGTTGAATTTTGAGGTGTGATGTGTTTTTTTTCTGACTATTATTTAGGTGGGAACAGTTTTTAATTTATCTATTTAGGTTGGTTATCTTTATTTGTTTTTTTTGTTTTGTTTTTTTATTATACGGCTACTTTATCGTAATCGGTTGTTAGTTTATTTATATATTTGGATGTATTTAGATCGATTTATTATACTTGTTGTTATTTAATTGTTACACTATATATTTCCCGGAATCAAGCACCCTACACAAAATATTCAACAAAAACACAGTAAAAATCAGCTACAGTTGCACCGAGAACATGACACAAATAATAAAAAAGCACAACAGAAAAATTATTAACAAACCACACGAACAAATTAAACCCACGTGCAACTGCAGAATAAAAAACGAATGTCCCTTAAACGGTAATTGTTTACAAAACAACGTAATCTACCAAGCCACGACAAAATCAGCAGATAATGAAGAAAAAGTATATATAGGAATAACCGAAGGACCATGGAAACAAAGAAATTATGTACACAAAATGTCTTTCACAAATAGTAAATATGCGAACAGCACAATGCTTTCTAAGTATATCTACGTAACTTAAAATAGAAAAATAAATAAATATATAAACAAACAACAATAAAATAAGCAAAATAAATTACTCCAAACAAATCACAAAACCATACCTGTTAGAATATGCGAAACAAAATCAAAACAAAAGAACGGACGAAAGTTATAACTGTTATACAAATAAAAATAATAATAAAAAAACATTAATAAAAGATAATATACTACGTTACTTAAAAACCGAAAGCCAAAAATATATAGTGTAACAATTAAATAACAACAAGTATAATAAATCGATCTAAATACATCCAAATATATAAATAAACTAACAACCGATTACGATAAAGTAGCCGTTTAATAAAAAAACAAAACAAAAAAACAAATAAAGATAACCAACCTAAATAGATAAATTAAAAACTGTTCCCACCTAAATAATAGTCAGAAAAAAAATACAACATCACACCTCAAAATTCAACAACCAGATTTAATCAATGACAAATAAACAAATATATAAGATAAAAAATAAAAATGAAAACAAATAAAAACAAGCAAAACAATTTGACCCAAATAAATAAGCGAACAATCAACTTCCGGTATATGACGGCCATTATAGACTACCAACAATAAGCTATATAAACAAATTTTTACTACGTTAACCAAAAACACCGATCAAAATAAAAGAATAAATAAATAAATATATAAGATAAAAAATAAAAATAAAAAAACAAACAAAAATCAAGCAAAATAATTTGACATAAATAAATAAACAAATAAGCGACTTCCGGTAAAAGTAACCGCCAAAATAGACTACCCATAATGCAGCACTGACCCTTATATAAATAGCCGAGAAAAATAACAGCACTAGTCGCCTGACGATTGCACTAGCATGAAACAGACTGTCGCCTCTAAGTGCTGACTTCCATGTCCACTTTTATATATATATATATATATATATATATATATATATATATATATATATATATGTGTGTGTGTGTGTGTGTGTACAGTGCTGTTCGATAAAAGTGACTCACCTGATTTTTTTTTACTAAATTTTCTCTTCTCCGATGAAACGAAAGTTGAGCTAAATTCACAGGATAAGCGATCTCAAATCCGAAGAAGAAGCTTTGAAAGCTCTTTGAATTTAGCTGTAAGTACTGTCAAGCATCCGTTCAGTATAATGTTCTGGGGTGCTTTTCTTTTCATGGAACTGGTTTCTTAAAACCTATTGAAAAGACCCTCGGGAGCGAGCAGTACAAGAGAATTTTAGAGACTTGTCTGCTCCCTTTCTGCTGAATGGGTGCAAATCGACCCCACCAATCTCATTTTTTATACAGGATAATGCTCCCTGTCACAAGTAAAAATTGATGAAGGAATAATTTGATGAGAAGCAGGTGAGTGTTATGACATGACCACCTATTTTTCTCCTGATCTCAACCCCATAGAAAACGTATGGAGCATTATAAAGTACAGGCTCTCGAGAAAGCAGTTGAGCAACAAAGAGGATTTAATTGTGAATTTCATATCCGAATGGAATTCAATGCTTGGGAATGAGATTTGCCAGAATCTAATGAAGTCAATGCCAAAAAGTGTTGAAAACGTTATTCAAAATAAAGGAGGACCCATAGATTATTAAATATTTCGAACTATATTACCTATTATAAATAAATTATACCTGTATTATTCATTATTTAAAGCTGTTCGGTTATGTTTCTATTGATTAATAGTTGCAGGAAATAAGTGAGTCACTTTTTTTGCACGGAGTTTTTCCCTAAATCTCATTTATATCGAAAATTATTATTTTCAATAGAATACCTTAAGTTTGACCCCCCAAAACTACAGGCGAAAAATGTTTTAATATAATAATTCAGGTGAGTCACTTTTATCGAACACCATTATATATATATATATATATATATATATATATATATATATATATATATATATATATATATATATATATATATATATATATATATATATATATATCATCTCCAAGCATTGAATTCCATTCGGATATGAAATTCACAGACAAATCCTCTTTGTTGCTCAAATGATTTCTTTAGAGCCTGTACTTTATAATGCTGCGCCGACGGCTTACTGGTAGAAGTTCCGACTGACGCAAATTCAGTCGGGTTTCGATCCTAGCTAGAGGCAACCGGACGTCTAGCCACACTGATGAGCTGTGAAACAGTCTGTCTGTGGATGACAAAAATATTGGCTCCTGAAAAATTAATTTCGGTTGAGCTCCTTGGTTTGAGGTGTGAGTTTGTAAACAGTGACTATTTAAGCTAATGTTGCACGACTCTTCGGCAGAATTGAGTCACTGTCAGTCACTGTGTGTTTATCTAAAAATAAACACGCTAAAATTCACCTTCATCCCTGCCGTGCGCCGAGGGCTTACTGGTAGAAGTTCCGACTGACGCAAATTCAGTCGGGTTTCGATCCTCGCTAGAGGCAACCGGACGTCTAGCCACATTGATGAGCTGCGAAACAGTCTGCCTGTGGATGACAAAAAAAAATATATATATAAAATAGATTTTGCATAATTGGATATAACAGCAAAAAATATATGAATTTTTGGCGTGACACAGTGTTCCAAATTAATGGCCCTATTTGTGTTAATTTGTAAATTACAAATTACTATATTAAACTGCAAAATAGATTAATTTCATAACGATTCCATCTTTGGCATTCGCGCTTTGTCTTCATTTTATCCTCTGCACGCCACTGCGACTGATATATGCTTTCTAACATTGCTGTTTGATCTCTGAAAAACCCACAATAGTATTTATTGGTTCACACATGTCAGAAAAAAAAGATGGCGGTTTTAAAAGGTTTGTGCCGATCTATATCTCACGCACATACATACATACATACATACATACATACATACATACATACACAAATACAAATCACATACAATGCCAAGTATTCATTGGTTAACTAATCACCACTACGTTATTATAGACAATTTACAAATCGCAGCAATGCGACAATTTTGTAATCGCTGTATTTTCCTGTAGTCAATTTAGTGCGCTTTTGGGAGAAATGGATCCCAGAAGCTTTCTTAAGTCTCCCCAAAACTCGCTAGCTGTTTGGTCAATGCCAACCAATCTGATTGTCTGCACGTGAAGAATAACTTTTCCCGCGCAGCGGTCTGGAGCTTATAGTTACTTATATCAGCAAGAATTTTTTTTAGCTAATTAGTGTGAATTCAGCTGCTAAACGAATCCACGACAGTTGAAACCATGCGCCAACCTTCTCACTCACACACACCACTCACATGCTGAACATTCCTTATACACTCACATAATCTTTTCTTACACAGCAAAATCTTCTGAGATCAATCATTATAAGAGACATTCTTCCAGTGAACTTTGAAATACAAAAATAACAGTTAAAGAGAGACAACTCTTGTTTTATTCAACCTTTTCTTACTTAAATGCATGCTTTCTGTCACATCGTTGTTTGATTGTACATCTTGTTAAATACATATTTTATGTGTAATGATGTATTTTGTTTATCCTTTTCCACGTCAGTTTTGTTTCCTAATCTAAAGTTAAATTAATGTGGTGAAGTCCGCCACATGTTAACGCATGTTTTTAAGAAAATTTATTTTCATTAGATTATAGCATAATTGCTTTTTCTAACATTACCCCCATAAACATAACAAAATTGTAATTTTCGTGTTTGTCTAAATTTACAGGTTTTCGTTGGGAAGTAGGTAATATTCCCGATGCTATCTACTTTATTTGAGCTGCCAGTTTGCTGTTTTATTCCGGAAAACATCAGATCATAAGTATTCAGAGACGCGTTGCCATCATAAATAATAATAATAATAATAATAATAATAATAATAATAATCAATCCAATGGCCGCGTGTAGTCGTAGGGTCGTTTTGCAGCTGAACGCCTGACAAGTTGAAAGCTGGAGTGGTGTTCATTAGTAGCGTGTACAGAGTCAATAGACCTGCGGGATTCTCTTCCCCTCTAGGTAAAACCGCAGGCAATAACCTCCAACATGAAGGCTCGCCTTGGTCATGGAAGCTTGGCCATTGATTCCATCCGTACTGGAAGTTGACTTCAGTTGACTCAATACAGAGTCATCAGCGAACCGGCTGCATCTATCGCTTTAGAGTCGGGATTAATTCATTGTGCTGGATTTGTCGTAGCCTCTACAAGAAGGCTTATCTGTTTTTAACAGGGTTTGTTTTTAAACCTGCTGAGCCACCCTCCGTAATTAGAAAAGAATGGTGGGTGACGCGGTTTAATCGTCGATGATGTGATCATGTAGCAGGAAGTACTATGTTACAAACTAGTACACGTGGAGAGACCCTGACGTAAAATGACTTATTAACTTAAAAATTAATGTTTACTTGTCCCTTTAAAAAAAAAAAGATGGGATAGATATTTATAAACCGTCCGATTTTGTTTGAGATTGAAACTGGGTGCCTCACCCTCGACAGAATATTTCTATCAAAATGTTTTCGCAAGATCTTAAGATATTTGTCCAAAATTAAAAAGCCAAATATGAGGACTTGGAAAATAGAAGATTAATTTTATTTTTTAAAATTTGCGTAAGGCTAAATTTTGTCTGTGCGTCCCCAGCTGACACGTGAGGAACAAAACAAACCTCAATTTTTAAAAATATTGGACGAAACGGCCGTCCGGTGCTTTGTGCATTCTCTTGAGGATTCTTGTAGACTCGATGCATTACTTAATTATGATATATATACTATTTACATTATTCGGACTATTGTCTTCATCTTTGTCGCCATATTTATCACAACGTTTCGGCCGTTGTACGTTCCGCCCTTCTTCAGAAACGTTGTAAAAAATATGGCGACAAAGATGAGGACAATAGTTTGAATAATGCAAAGAGTGTACATAATACCTCATCTCAGAAATATAGACAGATATGATATATATATATATATATATATATATATATATATATATATATATATATATATATACTCCAAAATATGTCGCATGTATATAGGTCAATATATATAGGCTAGCAACCAGTCTAGGAGAAGGACGCTGTACATCAATTCTCTGTATTCCGTTCTTCTAAAATGTGGTTGGTTCTGCACAAGCTTTCATCACTCTAAACAAATCATATGTACTATATATATATATATATATATATATATATATATATATATATATATATATGAACTTGTCAGTTATCAATATACCACATAACACCCTTGAGCGCATAGATTGGAGCGGGTAGAATGGAGATCAATGTATTTTAGTGAACTCAGCAATTTTCAATTTGCTTGTCGGAATCGTCTTCAAGAAACGAGAGCAAGATCTAAAAGCTCAGCCAATCAAACAGTCATCTCATCCCACAATCCCCACTCTTGCCCAGATGTGTCCTCCATTGTAAATCTCTAGCCGGTCTTCAGTGCCACTTAAGATTATCACACAAAATTTCATAACTGAACAATTAAGCTGTCAGATACTCATACGTCAAAACCGTTGTTAACTGGGACAAGAAATGGCTTGTTAATTCTAACTCCCCCAAAACGAAACTGCTGTCATATAATCGTCTTATAGAATCAATTTTGCCTTCCGTCAGCATGGCTGATGCTAACCTTCAGGAGAGTCCCACATTGGGCCTTCATGGTCTAACGTTTTCCGCTGACTGGATGTGGAAAGATTATATTGAATCAATAAATAGTCTTTCTCGCCTGAATCTCCATTACATATGTAGATGTCTACCATTTGTCCTTGTTTGCTGCCACATCTGGTCTGGTGTTTTACAATACATTTGATAAAATCCAAAGAAGAATCTGTAATATTATTGGTCCTGACCTGGCATCTCTGCTTCGGTCACCTTCCCACCGCCCTAATGTAGCTTCACTGTACCTTTTCGATAAAAACTTTTATGGTAAGTGTTCTGATGAACTTCTCTCTATGGTTACTATATTTAGGAATTTAAGCACAGTACTAGATTGGCGGTCAGGTCTCATCAATTTAAAGTTAAAATGGCTAGATATAACCGTAAGTTCTATTCTAACAGGTTCTTCTCTCACACGGCGTCTCAGTTCACAGTCAATTCTGATCTTCAAAAATGTGGATGCACTGTTAATCCTTATCAACTGCGTACTTAATTCCTGTTCTTTCATTTTCTCGCTTCTTAATAGTGTTTTAGTCACGTATTCTCTATCACTCAGTAACTCCTTACAACATAGTGGCTTTATTGCCTTGGTTGGGGGAAAATGATTAAAAATAGGACGGGTAAAAGATGCTGATGATGAGAAATTTAAGTTGAAACCACTCTGTTATTTTCATTCATAATCCCCATTCTCTCTCTCTCCACACACACACACACACACACATATATATATATATAAAAGTGAACATTGAAGTCAACACTTAGAGGTGACAGTCTGTTTCATACTAGATGTAATCGTCAGGCCTGACATTGCATCTAGCATGAAACAGCCTGGCGCCTCTAAGTGTTGACTTCAATGTTCACTTTTATATTTACCCACGTTCTATCGCCGATATTGAGCGCTTTACCCCATAAATATAGCACACCTTAAGAGTATATTTTTTCATATATATATATATATATATATATATATATATATATATATATATATATATATATATATATATATATATATAATATCCCGCAATAAGAACATTATTTTAGTTTGATGAAGTCTTTTTAAAAGACGAAATAGAATTTTTTCCCCATTTCTCATTCAATTATCCATAAAAATATAAAAAAGTAATCTTATATAAGACAACTACGAATAGTCTCCCTGGCGTAGCGTCGGTGTAAAAAAAGGGTTAAAAAACTGGAAGATTTACAACTAGTATATCAGTAAAATCGAATTAAAAATTCTAAGTAAAGAGAACCGCAACGGTTATTTTCATGTTTGGCGTTTTCCAGGCGCCTCAATATCCTCGCCCAACCTGAACATATAATAAACAACCAACAATAAATTCCAGTATTTGGATTTTTGTTCTCATATCTATCTATCTATCTATCTATCTATCTATCTATCTATCTATCTATTTCTGTTCGTATCTATCTATTGATCTATCATATCTATCTATCATATCTATTTAGTTCATTCTCTTCATATCTATCTAGCCATTCTCTTCATATCTATCTATCTATCTATCTATCTATCTATCTATCTATCTATCTATCTCTGTTCGTATCTATCTATCTATCTATCTATCTATCTATCTCAGTTCGTATGTTTCTATCTATCTGTCTATCTCTATCTATCTCTGTTCGTATCTATCTATCGATCCATCATATCTATCTATCATATCTATCTAGTTCATTCTCTTCATATCTATCTAGTCATTCTCTTCATATCTATCTATCTATCTATCTATCTATCTATCTATCTATCTATCTATCTATCTATCTATTTCTGTTCCTATCTATCTATCTATCTATCTATCTATCTATCTATCTATCTATCTATCTATGTCTGTTCGTATCTATCTATCTATCTATCTATCTATCTATCTATCTATCTATCTATCTATCTATCTATCTATCTATCTATGTCTGTTCGTATCTATCTATCTATCTATCTATCTATCTATCTATCTATCTATCTATCTATCTATCTATGTCTGTTCCTATCTATCTATCTATCTATCTATCTATCTATGTATGTTCGTATCTATCTATCTATCTATCTATCTATCTATCTATCTATCTATCTATCTATCTATCTATCTATCGATGTATGTTCGTATCTATCTATCTATCTATCTATCTATCTATCTATCTATCTATCTATCTATCTATGTCTGTTCGTATCTATCTATCTATCTATCTATCTATCTATCTATCTATCTATCTATCTATCTATTTCTGTTCCTATCTATCTATCTATCTATCTATCTATCTATCTATCTATCTATCTATCTATCTATCTATGTCTGTTCGTATCTATCTATCTATCTATCTATCTATCTATCTATCTATCTATCTATCTATCTATCTATCTATCTATGTCTGTTCGTATCTATCTATCTATCTATCTATCTATCTATCTATCTATCTATCTATCTATGTCTGTTCCTATCTATCTATCTATCTATCTATCTATCTATGTATGTTCGTATCTATCTATCTATCTATCTATCTATCTATCTATCTATGTATGTTCGTATCTATCTATCTATCTATCTATCTATCTATCTATCTATCTATGTATGTTCGTATCTATCTATCTATCTATCTATCTATCTATCTATCTATCTATCTATCTATCTATGTATGTTCGTATCTATCTATCTATCTATCTATCTATCTATCTATCTATCTATCTATCTATGTATGTTCGTATCTATCTATCTATCTATCTATCTATCTATCTATCTATCTATCTATCTATCTATGTCTGTTCGTATCTATCTATCTATCTATCTATCTATCTATCTATCTATCTATCTATCTATGTCTGTTCCTATCTATCTATCTATCTATCTATCTATCTATCTATCTATCTATGTATGTTCGTATCTATCTATCTATCTATCTATCTATCTATCTATCTATGTCTGTTCGTATCTATATATCTATCTATCTATCTATCTATCTATCTATCTATCTATCTATCTATCTATGTTTGTTCGTATCTATCTATCTATCTATCTATCTATCTATCTATCTATCTATCTATCTATCTATCTATGTCTGTTCCTATCTATCTATCTATCTATCTATCTATCTATCTATCTATCTATCTATGTATGTTCGTATCTATCTATCTATCTATCTATCTATCTATCTATCTATCTATGTCTGTTCGTATCTATCTATCTATCTATCTATCTATCTATCTATCTATCTATCTATCTATCTATCTATGTTTGTTCGTATCTATCTATCTATCTATCTATCTATCTATCTATCTATCTATCTATCTATCTATCTATCGAGACAGACAGACAGCTAGCTAGCTAGCTAGATAGATTGTTTTCTGAAGCTATGTAAACATTCTACGCAGTACAAGAATATCCCTTTTGGTTTTTGTTTGTTATACATAGATCGATAGAATTAGTTGAATTTCCCAAATGCCATGCTGTCAATCGAGCTGTCAACACTACATAAAACACCACCTGTCAACACATGCGTTTTCTGCAATATTTTAAGCTAAAAATAAGTAACCCTTATTTCAAATCAAATTAAAATTTTCATCAGCTAATCTTCCTCAAATACAGTTTCAGAAAAGTATATTTTATTTTTGAAAGATTTTTCGTAAAGAGAATTACGTTGGGCTCAAAGTATTGTGAAGATGACTAATTCAGCGATTTAAGAGATTAAAAAAATCATTCCAGTCAACTTAATCCTTTTTGAAATAAAGTAGTTTCCTTATCGGAAATATTAAATTAAATCTATTAGCTTGAAATTAAGACAAATGCCTCAAGAAAGATTTTTCATTTTTCTAAATTCATTTTAAACATCAGGCACTGCTTTTCTTTGGAGGTAGCTATTTAAGATGTTTGGGAAATTTAATTAATGCTTTCTACAAGTGGCATGAAAGTTTCATTAAAATCCGATATTTGATTTTGCAAGAATTTCCAAATCAATGTCTTTTTCTTCATAAAATGGCACTAAAATTCTATATACTAATTTACAGGTTCACGCGTTGACGCAAAAACTAGCCAAATTTTTGAACGTTCTAAAAAAGGATTAAAAATATTATTTAATATTCGAAAAACTTTTCCTCTTAATAACATCATATATACTAGCCTGTGCTTGATTAAAAAATCGTACGACTCATACAGCAATCGCTATCACTTGACTTAAAATATTTTTGCCCTTCCTTGCCTTTAAAGGAGTGCCCTTTGCCGTGCTGATGTTGCTACATGCCTTACTTCTTGTCTATCTCACACTGCAAAGTTTTTCTAAGCTCTATACTAAACATTAAATCTGTTACGAAAAAAGAACTAAACAAAATGAACACAAAACGATCAACTTTAAAAAAGGACTCGTAACTGGAAAAAATCGAACGAATAAAGAATGTTAACAACAAATATCTTTTCACACCCAACCCAGTTCTGCGGAATCAGAATCAACGTTCACTTTAAGCAAGCAAATGAGCCAATTGGAGTAAAGTGCCATGCAGATTTAAATATTTTCCACTTGTGATGACTGCAGCTATCGATTTTTTTTTCATGCTAGTGTCAGTCAGCTGTTGGCTCTCACGCTGGCCAATAGAATCTTCCTGCCTATTCGTAGTAGCCAGCTATAGGCTCTCACTCTGGCCAGTAGAAAATGGCCGCAAACTACATGAAAACTGCCGTAGAAGCATGAAAATTATTTATTATTTCCATTATCGATGGAGTTGGGAAATGCAAAGTCGGTCTTGGTCTTCCCGCCAACTTGGAGCATGTGCATGTAAATTTTGGTGCAAATCCGTCGAAAATTGCAGCCGTGCATTCGTTACACACACACATCCTGCCTTTTATAGATAGAGATTACATATCTACTGCAGGTCCGTATCATTATTCTTTGTCAAATCGGAATGCCAGTATATATGGTTATTTCTTTTTATTAACCTTGGCGAGAAATTGTTAAGTAATCGATATTTACAGTCTAAAGCACTAATTCTCTCAGAGCCGCGACTGTGAGTCCAGACAGAAAATCAAAGCATAGAATTTCCCCATTGAACCAAAAAGATGTCGGCTGGCGCCATTGTAAGTAGGAATATTTTCATTTGATCTTTATTCCTGCATTTTGTCCATTAATTCTTCATTTTTTTTTTTACTTTTAAGGTTTCTTTTTTCTTCGTTTTTCTTTGCATCTTTATATTATTCTTTCACTTTCTATTTCATTCTCAGTTTTAATTTTTTCTTTTTACCCTACCGTTTCTTTCATTCTTTATTTTCTACACTCTTTGTTTTTATTTTATCGTCTGCAACCATCCTTCAAATTTGTCTTGTCTCTCCCGCTCTTTTTTTTTTATCAATAAGTCCTCCTTTCCTTTTCTCTGCTTCTCATATTTTTTTTTAGTCTTCATTTCTCTTTTCAATTGTATCTTTTGATTTTCATCTCCCCTTTGTCACGTGGCACGTCAGCTCCTTTGTTGCGGTACTTGTAGTAAGTTGTCTTATTTTGTTGTCACTAATAATAATAATAATAATAATAATAATAATAATAATAATAATAATAATTCTCGCCTTTTATCTTCTCAAGCGAGGGGAAATTTACTTCATATATGAGAGTATTAGGTCTCGTCATTATATTACAAATCCCATAACAATTATAGATTTTCAGGGTCAAAGACTAAAGATAAAGTATGGTTACATAAAAAAAAATATTTACCTGAAATAAATATTTGAATCCAAACCCAACTAAATAAAAAAAAAAAGAAGAGAGATGGGGAGGGCGTTTTTTTTTTATCTTCTAATTCTTTTTGAAAAGTGACACCTGCCTGTTCATATTAAACCCCATGAATTAGACAATCAGTCTCGTTTGTTTTTCTTTGTCAGGTTATAATCTTCACCAAAAGAAGGCCGCAGGAGAGATAGAATTTCGGAGACAGAGAAAAGAAAGTCTCTCTAATTAATTACAAACGGTAAAGAAAAAGGGTAAAAAAAATCCCGCCAAAAAAACATGGCTTTAAGTTAATTAGGTTGAGAATAACGAGAAAAATATAAGGGGAAAAAGTCATTTTCGAAAGAGAATATAGATGGAAGATTTTGACGAATATCGACGCTCGGTTGTATTTCTGTTCCCATGTGTCGCGTCTCCGTTCAGGGGTGGGGCGAAAATGGCTTTCCACAACTTCTATCCTTTGTAGCTCTTAATGACGTTTGTCTTTTTTGCTATCTCCATTAATTCCAGTTCTGCAAATGTGCTCTCTGACATTTGCTTTATTAGGTTTTTTAAGTTTTTTCTGATGCGACGACGATCGGACGATGGAGATAGGACACAGTTTAAAAAAAACAAAATAAAAAAACTGGACGTCTATTTTAAACACGGGTATCCACTAAAATAACGTTTGACGTAATAAAATTATCGGAGTAAAAATAAAATACATTAATTCTTTACACACACACACACACACACACACATACACACACATACATATATATATATATATTTAGTTGGATTTATGTGAGTTAGTGACCCTGGGTTTGACGCTACTTGCAATCATCAGACAAACTGATTAATTTAAAAATTTTTAGGTTTATATATGGTTGCGTATATCGGTGTTTTTATGGTAGTGGGAGGAAAATATCTTAGCTCTATCACTAATATTGAGCGCTTTCCAAGAAGTACCGCGCATATATAATATATAAATAATATATATAAAAATTGCATATATATATATATATATATATATATATATATATATATATATATATATACATAAATATATATATATATATATATATATATACATAAATATATATATATATATATATATATATATGAAAATAATCAAATGGATAAATATAAATAAATATACGTGTAAGTGTTCAAATACAAATACATGCATATATATATATATATATATATATATATATATATATATATATATATATATATATATCTTTTGATGTAAGAAAAATAAATAACAGAGCTATGAAGTATATATTAATAAATATACATAATACCCCACACCGACAGTACATCTCGGAGCTTCATGCTCAATGCAATCATCAGGTACTTATTTTAATTTACACCGTTTGGTTAATATTGCAGGTTCAGGCAAGATATGTTGTTGTTTGGGTGAATTATTACTGTAGCTGAATATTGCACTTTAATCTAATCTAGAATTTGCATTTAGACTCAAACTTACATTTAAGATTGAAAATCATAATTATTAGAATTTCTAATTCTAATTTTGTAATTTTAATTTTTCATTTACGTTAAAAATGGACGCTGTTATTAAATATAAGGATAAATATGAGATTAAAGTAACCCATTTTTGGCTTACAAAATGTTAACCAAACCGTGTAAATTCAAATTAGTACCTGACTGATGATTGCATTGTGAATTAAAACCCGAGTTGTACTGTGGTATTATATATATATATATATATGTATCTGGTATTCGACTTCAGCCTTATGCCAAAATTTACCAAAACAGCAAACCAGGCTTTACCAAGTCAACAACATTAATATCCGTTTTAGATGCAGGTTGGGCCGATAATTATTTGCATGCGAACTCTGATATAAACCAATTATTGTACGGAGGACTTATATAAACACAGTACTTACTTTTGTTCATTTTATTTGAGTGTTATTTTTTTTCTGAACGTCTTCGAACTGCAACACCTTGGAAGATTCTGTCTTGGCCGCCTTATGATCAAACTTAAATCACAACGTGGGATAAGTTTAGCTCTGGATTGAGGCCGTCACCTCAGCGACCGGTCGTGGTGTTGGAAGACTCGGACGACCGGTGAGGGTGTTGTACGATTGCAAAGTTACAAAGACAACATTAATATGAAATGTATGGTCCATGATGTGAAACATGCTTTACTAGTCGTACAATGATTTCAGGCTTTTCTTCATATGAGACCAACTTCTCAGCGTCCAGAATAGAATTCAAAAGTTCATCTTTGCAAGTAAATTGCAGGCCGCTAATGTAAAGCTTCCTTTTCTGAATACACCACAACTTACCAAGTGAGTCACAATTGAGGCAAAAAACCAGCAACTTCGTCAGACGAGTGTATTTGAAACCCATTTAAAAAATTAAGACACAAACACATATCTATATTTTGTGATGCCAACGAATACTAGTTGTCACTTTCGTAATACTCGTTGTAGTAGAGACTTTTTAATCGCAGATACAACTATAGTCACGCCGTTGAACAATACTGGTGTCAGACGCCTTCGAATAGCACTCGCACTAATAGTACTTGCTCGATAATACTCGCTCGTAAAGTAACCACCGAATGGTAATCCCTGTTGTGATCCGTATAGAAGAAGAATAACCTAGAGTAGAGAATCGCGAACCGTATAGTAATAGAGGATAGGCTAGAAATAGTGATCCGAATAGTAATAGATGATAGAGCAGAAATAAAGATAGTTTAGACGTCACGCTACTTTCTACCTATGCGTTTTCTCTATGCTTACGTGGTCTACTTAACTCAATAATGGGATCGCCTGTGTTTACTCACTGTCGATCTATGTTCAAACTCAAGTGGCGGCGGCGACACTTTATTCCTATATAACACTATAAAAGCCTTGATGTTGGTTGATTGATTCGTTTTCTGTGGCTTATCAACCCATTGCAGATTATTTAAAGCCCCAAATCTTTTAGATTGTAAAATTTTTTTTTAGATAATAATGATTTAGTAACACATGTCTTACTAATTAACCCATAGCTGGGAGGAGAAGACGTGGATTCATACCATTTCCAAGGACATTTGCGCGTAAATGAATATAACGAACCCAACCGGAATTGGTACTCGGCTCTGCGATTAACAATTCCGAGCCATTATCTATTTCACCACCCACACATCCAAGCTTAGAGCACCTAGTACTCCCAAGTGGTCACCCATCGACTAGGCTCGACGTTGCTTAGTCGTATTCATTCATGCATAGTGCGTCTTGGTCATCTCTCTGCAGGTAAAACCCCAACCGATGTCCTCCAATTTGAAAACTCAACTTGGACGCAGACACGGAGTCGTTGATTTCCTCGGAACCCATTCGCCTAGAGATTTTGTGCCATCACTGAACTGGCTACATACATAACTACGGAGTACAGTCTACCCCGCTGAGCTAGATGGCCGTTGAAGAAAGTTCATCTAGCCGTTGACATGCCTTGTTTTGAATCCAGTAGGGTGTCTAGCCACTCTCCTGACTGGAAAAGTTTGGTGAGAGGACACTATTAAAACACGACCATGCCGCAGGAAATATTTGGTTGCATGGGTACCATTAGCACTCGAAGAATGACCTGGCCATACTTGCTATTTCTTTTACAGCAATTGCGCCGAATCTCCGAGACGTATGTTCTCTTGTGTTCCAATGCCAAACGAATCCATGTTATTAAATCTAGATAATAAAAGACATTCTCACAAGCATATTGGCATTCCTATATAAATATAGACAAGAAAAATGTTTCTCATACATTGTTGGCTCGTCAAACAGAAAAAATGGAAATGATATCGTGTGTAGATATATATTGCCCAATCCCATTGCTGTCGTAAACACTTGCGAAATATCGACATCTAATGTCAAATAGGCGGACATAAAATCGATATTAACCAATGCAAAATCTGATGTAGTTCGAACAGAAAGACATGTTGAATATCAAAGATGAACAGTGTAAAAAAAAAACAACAAAAAAACAGGTAAATAGTTTAGACGAATGTCTGCCATAAATAGGAATATAGTGACATGTCGGCAAAAGTTTTAAAAATTCTTTCTTCACGCATTTCTTTTACAAGCATTGCACGCAAACTTTGAGACATGTGATCTCCAAAATATAGTTCATGCAATAAATAACAGAGCATTTTTTAATAACTTATATCTAATACATTACTCGAGGGCCACTCAGGATAGAGGATTACAGTTGAAATGATAATGATTCATCAGATGTGAGATATGAATAGGACAAGAAGTGGTAGGAAGTTTCGACTAAGTATATGTAGAGAATAGTTAACGATTCACCCTTGACTTACAGAGGTCACATTTAAAGTGTTCAAGGATTATCTCTCTCAGGAATTCTTTTCCACAAAGTGGAAGTTTGGGGGTAAAATCTTATATTTGGAACATGGAGGAAATAAGAGTGATTAGACTCTGTGGAAGTGGTGTGATACGTCAGTGAAGTAACTGTCTGAACTTGTTGAAATAAGGGATAGCACTCATATGAACCAATGTCACGGAAATAGCCATAGCTAAGGTTTAAGCTATTTGCATAATTCCCAAAGAGATCCTTGAGAACTTCTTGTCTAGACTACTTCGTCATTTCTTCCTGTTCAAGGTAATCTTTTCCCAATATCCAAAATAACAATCTGGTGTCCCCACCTGGTATGGTCACACCCACCCCATCTCTACCAGATATATTTTGTCAGGAAAAATGTCTGTGCAGTATTTTTACATGAAACGTTCTCTTCTTTTTCTGATTACATGTCCAAAAGATTTAACCTCTTTTTTCCAATCAGGGTAATTATACCGGTGAATATATATATATATATATATATATATATATATATATATATATATATATATATATATATATATATATATACCCAAGTATCGGCTGCCGTAGAAGCATGAAAAAGTCGATTATTTCCACTATCGATCGGAGTTGGGAAATGCAAAGTCGGTGTTGGCCTTTTCACTAACTTAAAGCATGTGCATGTAGATTTTTGTGCAAATCCATCGAAAATTGCAGCCATGCATTCGGTACACACACACACACACACACACACACACACACACACACGCACACACACACATCCTGCTTTATATATATATATATATATATATATATATATATATATATATATATATATATATATATATATATATATATACCCAAGTATAGGCTTGGTGTATACGGAATAAATTCCAATAACCAAAAAATACTATTCTTAAAAGAGTACTCAATATAGAGTAGAGCAAATATAATAATTTATTCGAAAATTATAACATAAATATGTTATAAAATCACTCCAAAAATAGCCATTTTGTTTCAACACTTCTTTTGTCTTATCAAGTGATGGTGTGGAATGTAGAATGTAGAACCTACATTATACATTCAAGAAGTGTTAAAACAAAATGGCTATTATTATGTTATAATTTTCAAATAAATAATTATATATATATATATATATATATATATATATATATATATATATATATATATATATATATATATGGCCTGACGTGCTATACCATTTTAGCTACGAAGGAAGCGTCTTGTTAGCAAGGTCGATTTTACTGCTATTAAACTACAAATTTCCCATTATTTCCCTCGAACAATCATATCTGCTTAAAGCGTATCTTAACGTAAAGAAATGACGTTAAACACTACGAAATGGACTATATATATATTCTATTGTCATATATAAATAACG
Source organism: Acanthosepion esculentum (assembly GCA_964036315.1). Taxonomy (NCBI): domain Eukaryota; kingdom Metazoa; phylum Mollusca; class Cephalopoda; order Sepiida; family Sepiidae; genus Acanthosepion; species Acanthosepion esculentum. The sequence goes on from OZ038475.1 coordinate 151,590,168, forward strand.
TATAACAATAAAATATAGGAAATTAATTGTCGAGCAGATATGGACGTTCGACGGAAATCATGTGAAATTTGAAGTTTAAAAGCAGTAATATCGACCTTGCTAATAAGACGCTTCTTCGTAGCTAAGCTGGTATAATACGTCTGGCTATATGACAGTTACGATTATACAAGCAAATAAATACATATCTATAGTTTCAACGTACCAATTCCACAGTTCTGAATTTTATTCGATAAGCAGTCATCAGGTAGAAATTTACCAGTAATTCTACAGAGTGCTTCATTTGCTATTTCGTCATATCTCCTCCTGATACCTGTTTTGAATTCCGTAATCCTTCCCGCTTACAGATCGCCATCAGCTCTCTCATTTAATTTAACAGGTTATTACCCATTCGTTGCACTATTATCAGTTTCTCTGTTACGCACAGGTCACATTCTGCCCTGTATGGCTTTGCTTTGACCAATATTGTCCACATTATTATTGAAGCATTATTAACATCTTATACGGTATTCCAAAATATACAAAATTAATTTCAAGATTGTAAAAATGTTTTTCTATAATCCTTCAGTCGGTCTTCTAAAGTATTTGACTCCCCTCAACTTACAATTTCGGCCTCATATACCACATCTTTTATAAAAGACTCTTCTTCAAATGGGCAGTCTTCTTTGATTTGGCAGTTTGAGGCAACTCTCTGCTCATCTTCTAACAGCTCGTTGTGCTTAGTTGACATGCTTTCAATATTATTAGTACAGTTGTAGAGAACAACATATATATATATATGTGTGTGTGTGTGTGTGTGTGTGTGTGTGTGTGTGTGTGTGTGTGTATTATCTGAGACCGTGGCAGCAGGGCAAGATTATTATATCTTTTTAAGACAATATTTACGAATACTGCTCTGCTAACTAGGTATTGAGCTCTTTTAAAAATTTACTGGAATCGGTCGGATTTGTCGTAGACCTATTTGATTTATTTAAGAAGACAATATATATATATACTCAAGATCAGTCAACTCTCGTCTATAGCTGCTAGCAAGAAGTCACAAGTCATCGTTGCTGAGGGCATGAGTGTGCTGGCCTTGTTCAAATTGTTGATCATGCTAGATAACAGGCATTTTCCCCGAAATTGTGACTAAGCTTTGCTCAGCATAGTTACACTTGTGGGCTTTGTGGGTGTCGAATAAACACAAATGGGCTTGAGCAAGCGTCTGCAATAGGGGTTGGGTAGCTGCCTTTGTAGAAAAATACGTGCATATATATATATATATATATATATATATATATATATATATATATATATATATATATATATATATGCTCGTGTTTTTCTTCAGTTTAATAATATGTATGGTAAAGAGGCTTCAATATCAGTGAATGAAAGTTTGGAGTAACAAAATATGTGGGCATGCAAAATTAAAAAAGAGACGACCATTGTTGATTTTTAAGTTCACGCACTGTGTATCCGTTTAGGTGAAACCTACTTAGGTTTGCCTGACACCGTAGTTTTATCTTAAGTTTGCTCTACGTAGTTGCCTTTACTCGTTTTGGAGGTTTTTTACTTTGGACTCTGAGCTTGAAATCTGGACGATTGTTTTCGCCTTAGTTTGATGTTCTTGCTTCTTTCTTTTTTTATTCCTCATTTTTCCTTGGGTACTGGTTTGTTCTACTACATGCCGAAATACCCAAGGTTTTTCCAAGTGAGTACCACCATTTACAGATATATATATATATATATATATATATATATATATATATATATATATATATATATACGCTCATTGATAATAATAAATAATATGCGTTCATTTATATATATATATATTATACATTTATATATATATTATTCATTTATATATATATATATATGTATATATATATATATGTATATATATATATGTATATATATATATGTGTGTATATATATACGCTCATTGATAATAATAAATAATATGTATTCATTTATATATATGTATATATATATACGGTCATTGATAATAATAAATATGTATTTATATATATATATATATATATATATATTTATATATATGTATATTTATATATATATATATATATATATATATATATATACGCTCATTAGTAATAATAAATATTATGCATTCACTTATATATATATATATTTATTTATATATATGTGTATATATATACGTACATTGATAATAATAAATAATATGTCTTCATTTATATATATATATATATATATATATATATATATATGTATAACACCCAATTTTGTTTCATTTATTTTATCCAGATATTATATATATGTGTGTATATATATATACGCTCATTGATAATTATAAATATATATTCATTTATATATATATATATATATATATATATATATATATATATATATATATATATATATATATATGTACGCTCATTGATAGTAATAAATAATATGTATTCATTTATATATACATATATATATATATATATATATATGTATATATGCATATGTATGTGTATATATATATATATACCCTCATTGATAATAATAAATAATATATATTCATTTATATATATATATATATATAAAGTATATATATATATATATATATATATATATATATATATATATATATATATATATGTACGCTCATTAATAGTAATAATTAATATGTATTCATTTATAAATCTATGCAGTTATAAATTCGTACCTTATACGGATTTTCCAGGCTTTCCGACAGGAATTAGTATCTTATCTGATGCCTTTCCGCGCTCTCCACGTCATGTTCTTTTATTTGGACAGGACGTAACTTAATAGTAGACGAAACTTATCCCGTGAATTGCGAACCTGGGACAACTATTTGCAATTGTACAAAAGTAAAGCTGAAATATCCTCTCTTCTGCGTGATGTTTATTTTGGAACTGATCAATTTTTCGCCCTGCCCAAACCTACCAGTCTAGGCTCCCACTTAAACGGGCCCTGTGTCAAATTCTACACTCGTGGGAATGTTGGTAAATAGCAGAATTTTATTAGAGAAAACCAATTTGGGCATTTTTCCAGAGACTTGGTAGCCTAAGTGAGACATGAACTGATTATAATCGACTTTCTAGGCAAATATCCTTACCTCGTTATGACGAATACTCTTGGCTTATGCTTTGGAAAGGTAAGATTAAATAGGCGGATCCATACACCTCATGAGATACACGCAGTCGTACACAGTTACTGACAATCGCCCACACAATTTCAAGTCAGTTGGAAAACGCAAATTCTAACAACTTCAAAGGTGCTTGCTCTCTTGTCTCTTTTCCCTTTCAATTAACATTAAAAAATACACGCGAGGAAACCAAAGTGTAAAAAGAAAAAAATTGAAACGAATTGATTTAGAAAAAAAAAGGACCTTAAATGGAAAGGAAAATACAAAAGCAGTGAATAATTTGTAAATGAATTAAACTTCTTATCGATCCTGCTAAACAGACTACGCGAGAATCATGGGAAATGACGTCATGAATTTGTCATACATGCATGAGAGTTAAAGTCCGAATGACCCAGTGACCTAAGTTTTGCAGGAGGGTGAGGGTTGAAAGAGAAGATGTCGATTTGTGTGCTGAATTCACTTGGAACAAGAACAACAACGAAATGAGATACTCGGGTGTTTAGGGAAAAGAAGGACTGATATTCGAATCAATAAGAAAGCGTTTTCATAATGTGATACGCTGCAATAAAATGTCGTACATTCAGCATTGCGTGCAACATGGAGGTGCATAGTTACAATTCATATATTACCAGGTGGGGCACATTTATGCCAATGCTTCAATGGAATTTAAAAAAAAAAGAAGATGCATTTTAATCGCATCAAGATTTCAGACAAAGCCATTATTCAATTTCTGAAAACAACAAAATGACATTCACAGCGTTATTTACAGCGGAAGTTTGCCGATGCATCTGAATTTGAAATGAATTCAGACCTACCAAAGTATATAAATATATTAGTGGATACCTACTAATGGTTTTTTAATGGGTGTAAGACACATACACACATATATATGTATTTAAATACGTATATATATATATATATATATATATATATATATATATATATATATATATATATATATATATATATATATATATATATATATATATGTACATAGTTAAATATATATATATATATATAATATAGGAAGAAACAACAGAAAAGTTGCAAATTAAAAAAAATTGAATCTTTTTTTGCGAAAGTATTTATTTGTATTTTTAATATATATTTGATATTTCCGATCGGCCCCGATCTTTCATCAGTAATGACTGTTTTCATTAATATATATATATATATATAATATATATATTTTCATAAATATATATATATATATGTTTTCATATATATATATATATATATGTTTTCATAAATATATATATATATGTTTTCATAAATATATATATATATATATGTTTTCATAATATATACATATATATATATATATATATATATATATATATATATATATATATATGATTGAAATCATATATATATATATATATATATATATATATATATGACTGAAATCATCAAAAATGACTGTTTTCATTAATATATATATATATAATATATATATTTTCATAAATATATATATATATATGTTTTCATATATATATATGTTTTCATAAATATATATGTATATGTTTTCATAAATATATATATGTTTTCGTAATATATACATATATATATATATATATATATATATATATATATATATATATATATATATATAGTAATAATCTTATAAATATAAGAAATTATACTCGTCCGGAAAAACTTTGGTGCCTTGATTTGTAAATAAACAAGCCAATACCAAAGGGGAAAAATGATACAAAAAAAGAAAGAACTGAGAACATGTACGACAGGCGAAAATAACTGTCTAGCATCTAAGTTCGGGGTCCCCAAAAAAAACAAACACCGATACTAGTAAGTAAAATAACTAAATAAAGTGCTCAATACGCTAAGCAGAGCAAACCTAATTAAACCTAAACAGCCAGACAAACCTGTCTCTTTAGGTTTAATTATATATATATATATATATATATATATATATATATATATATATATATGTTATTTTATAACGTGTTTATGTTATAATTTTTTAATAAATTATATTTGCCTTACTATGTATTCAACACTCTTTTAAGAATAAAGATTTTAGTTATTGTAATTTATTCCGTATACACCAATCATATTCTTGGTATATATATATATATATATATATATATATATATATATATATATATATATATATGATCATGATCATATATCTCACGTTTGATCATGAGCGATTCTATGCTTCGTATATTTTCGGGAGAAAAAAAAGACAAAAACTGGCAAAAATTTGGATACTTTTTCTTATGCTATTCCTCGATCTAAGCGTTCGGCTCACATGAGTTATCATCAAAGTGGTTATATGGATATTACAACAGAGATTTTCACCATCAAAGATATCCTGTTATGTTTACATAGAAGTTTGCCATGCGACAATAATATTCGCCGAATAGCAGACGCAGCTCGTAAATTCGTAATGCGGTTTTATGACGTTTTATGAGAAATGTTGTCAACAGAACCATGTACTTAGACGCAATGTAATATGTTGTGACTGGTTCGAAATGTAATTTTGTTGAGTGTAGATTGATTTATTTTAATGTAGATGGCCCCCAATATTTTTAGGTGCTTTTTACTGTGTGTATTTGTGAGTATTGCTATGTTATTACCTAATATCTGTCTAATATTATGTACATGGCTGTTGGGATTGCTATGAAATGAGTGTGTAATCGGAAGGTTTTTTGTTTTAAGATGATGAGTTTGAAAGCATGTTCTTCATATTAATCACAACAATATAAAGCATAGACATACAAGTTGAATAAATCTCAAGGCAAAATTGAACAAGAAACAACGGTAGTCGTGAATTCAATTAGAAAATATCGAACATTTATATACAATTAAAACAATTGGAAAAAACTTGTGTTTTGGTTATATGAAAGTTGACGAAGTGTGAATTAAGTATGTTAATGAATTACAGTTCAGCAATGTTCAATTGTTGAAGAAATGTTCAAATAGAATAAGAAAGGAAAATTTATCAAAAAGGTAATTTAGGAAGTAAATATGCGAGATTAAAGGAGGATTTGTTTTCTTATTCTTCCAGAGTTATTTACCTTGGACTGTCTTTTGTTTGTCTTTTGCTGAAATTACAATTTCTATTTAGTAGTGCAAATGAACACTTTTTAAGAAAGTTGTAATGGATTTAGAGAGAGAATGATGTTGGTGGTTGAGTCAGCAGATGACGCGCGAAACGTTTCTTAAGTTAAAATAGTGACACGCCTGGATTCGTGTGGCATCTCTCTGAAGCTGAGTTACTGACTGGTGAATTGAACTTAAATTTGACTTTTATATGTTTTGGGAAGTCAAAGTAGGCTCCAGCGAGCTTGGCGGAAAAAAATAGATTTTCGACAATCGATACACATTTGGGTGTCGTCTCGACCAATAAAAAATCGAGTTTCGCAATGTGAGGTGTTGATTGGTTAAAACTGATTCTAATGGAAGAGTGTATTTTTTACGGAGGTGAGTAGAAAATATGGACGATTCTATATGGCTATTTTTTTTCTGTTTTTATGTTTTTCGCTATGACAGGTAAGTCAACGGACGAGTGTGGTTGTAGTAAAACCAATATATGTAGTGGGTGTATTATTAGTATCAGAGATACAATCACTGAAAGGGCATGTAATTGATACACAACATTGTTTTTTTTTGTAGAGGATTTAGCTGTGTGCCTGTACAACAACGCTCTCCTGTAGACTTACCTATCACCATTCTGATTCAGTTTATATCACACACACACACACACACACACACACACACACACACACACACACACACACACACATATTTATATATACAATATAAATTTGGGCATCAATCTTTCTTTCAGACATGTTTTGGTGAATATGACAGACAAGGAATATTTGATAAATTTATTTTTCTTTAGTTTTTCTAATATTCTTACACTTTTTTTCGCTTGGTAGGCGTAAGGGAGAGTAAACATTTTTAGTAGTGTCAATTGTCTCAAGCGCTTTTGGCCACTTCTTTGGGCGTTTTCAAGGGATTGTTGTTAAGTGTTGTCAACTTCCTTTCATGTTTGTCTGTTTAAGATATAGTTTTTGTAATGCCTAAATAGTAATAGCGTTTATTCTGAGACTCGGAAAATGAACGTAGCGGGAATTCGAGTTGGCGTCTTTCTCGTCAAACAAACTTCAACACACCATCTCCACATCTGAATAAGGTGAGATTGATACTGGGTGCCAGATGTTTTATCTCTCTCACTGCATATATATATATATATATATATAACCGCAAAATGAATGTAGCTGGAATTAGAGTTGACATCTGTACATTTAAAAAAAAATTCAGCACATCATGCCGTCCCAGCACAATAAGGTGAGATTGATACTGCGTGCCAGATATTTTATGCAAAGGGTCTGTCTCACAGCAAGATGACTTCGGTCATGTGATCTATGGAGGATGATATATATATATATATATATGATTATTTATTCGAAAATTATAACATAAATATGTTATAAAATCACTACCAAAATAACCATTTCTTTACAACATTTCTGGTGATTTTATAACATATTTACGTTATAATTTTCGAATAAATAATTATATTTACTTTACTCTGTATTGAAAGATAGTATTTGTTGGTTATTGGAATTTATTCCGTATACACCAATCATATACTTGGGTATATCTATCTATCTATCTATCTATCTATCTATCTATCTATCTATATATATATACACCTTTGGCGCGAATTATTTACAAGAAAAAGAATAATTCCGTTATTATTTACTTTTTCCGTATTTTTCCAATGAAACATGACCCAGTGCAAATGTTAGTACTTCGTATGTCCATTTCACGAAGTCGTCCCTTGCAGATTTTCCACAGATTCTCGATTGAATTTTGATCAGGAGTGTTTCCGGGCCAGTCTATAATACTTTGATTTGCTCACTGGTAAGAACTGGCAGTGTGTTCGTGCAACGTAATAAATTTACGTACGTTTCCTTGGAGTAACGTCCATTGCAGGCAATGGCCGCAGGAGAACTAATCGACAGTCTAGACAAGAGTGTCTGGGCGTGATAAAAATCTGATGCAAGGCCAAACAAATTTCACCATACAACCCCAAAATAGATTCATATTACTGGACACTACTGCACATGACCTAATCTGAAGAAAAATAGGAATCTATTACACCCTATCACACCAGTGTGTCTGAAACAGACCGTATGATGAAAGGAAACTAAAGCTTTAATTTTTCACAAGGATATATATATATATATATATATATATATATATATATATATATATATATATACCGGGTATCACAGTAAAATTATCCAAATCGTGTAACATCTTAATTGTTTAATATCTCAAAAACATTAAACTAATCGCGTTTATTTCTTCCAAGTTTTCAGATGAGACGTTTAGCCATCTTGACACCATTTACCGTAAGAATCACTGAAAACCCCTTTGAGGTATTCGCAACAGAAAGAGGGGTCATCATTTCAACTTACAGCTGAAGAGATCAATTAGAATCAATCCAACTCAATTGATAAGACGTTTGGCACGTGAGAGAGGAGCTTCAGCTATGACAGTCCAAAGAGCAGTGAAAATGAATTGAAAATAAAATCCTACGTGAAACGTGTGAGGAAACTTGTTACTCCAGGAGAGAAAGTTAGAAGGCTAGAGAGGGCGGAGATAATATTGAATATGTTGGAAAACGATCCTTAATCAGTATATACATATATATTTTATATATATATATATATATATATATATATATATATATATATATATATATATATATAATATTTTATATTATATAATATATATATATTTGAACTTTATTTCAATCCTTCATGAGCTTCCGATCCTTAGCTATGATTAATTCATGGTGTCACGGTACTTCTGTTAATTATACATTCTTATTACTCAATGTAGAGTCCAGTAGTCTTATAAAAACCTCGGAGCATCGAGTAAGATTTCTTTAAACATTTCTAAGATTGAACAGTTCAATGCTCAATTTAACAATTGTACAAGTTTGCTGTTATTCAATTTGGACACTTTTGCTGTTACACCATATATATATATATATATATATATATATATATATATATATATATATATATATATAAAAGGCAGGATGTGTATGTGTGTGTGTGTGTTTGTGTGTGTAACGAATGCACGGCTGCAATTTTCGACGGATTTGCACCAAAATTTACATGCACATGCTCCAAGTTAGCGAAAAAGGCCAAGACCGACTTCCCAACTCCCATCGATAGTGGAAATAATCGACGTTTTCATGCTTCTACGGCAGTTTTCATGTAGTTTGCGGCCATTTTCTACTGGCCAGAGTGAGAGCCTCTAGCTGGCTGCTACGAATAGCCAGGAAGATTCTATTGGCCAGCGTGAGAGCCAACAGCTGACTGACACGAATGTTAACTAGCATGCTAGCACGCAAAAAAAATCGATAGCTGCATTCGTCACAAGTTGGAAAAATTTAAATCTGCATAGCACTTTACTCCAATTTGTTCATTGGCTTGCTTAAACTCAACATTGATTCTGATTCCGCAGAACTGGGTTGGGTGTGAAAAGATATTTGTTGTTAACATTCTTTATTCGTTCGATTTTTTCCAGTTACGAGTCCTTTTTTAAAGTTGATCGTTTTGTGTTCATTTTGTTTAGTTCTTTTTTCGTAACAGATTTAATGTTTAGTATAGAGCTTAGAAAAAATTCGCAGTGTGAGATAGGCAAGAAGTAAGGCATGTAGCAACATCAGCACAGCAATGTGCACTCCTTTAAAGGCAAGGAAGGGCAAACATATTTTAAGTCAAGTGATAGCGATTACTGAATGAATCTTACGATTTTTGAATCAAGCACGGGCAACGCCGGGCCATGCCGCTAGTATATATATATATATATATATATATATATATATATATATATATATATATATATATATATATATATATATATATGGTGATTTTATAACAGTAATTTTATAATTTTAAACTTAATATAGATTAAATTTAAATTTTAAAATGGGTCATTTTTAATTTCAAATTTTATCGTATAATTTAATATTCATTAGTTAGAATAAATTCTATTTTAGTCTGACCCCAACATTAAAGCATTAAATAATTATTACCTTAGTTCGTTGTCAAATTTTTTGAATTATCGTATACTTGTATTCTGTTTCGTCATTCCAGCTTATGTAACAGCGTTTCCCCTTAACGAGGGGTGGTTAAATAATTTGAACCTTTTAAAACCTTTTATTCTACATTCAACATCATCTCTTGATAAGACACCAGAACTGTTGAAACAAAATGGCTATTCTTGTAGTGATTTTATAACATATTTATGTTATAATTTTCGAATAAATAATTATATATATATATCTATATATATATATATATATATATATATATATATATATTGCAAAAATAGATTAAAGACAAAAAGCATGAATTGAATACCTGCGTATCAGTTTTGCGCTGTACTTCTGTTATATTTTTCCAGTCCTTTGTAACTCTTAATAAATATTGTTTTTTTGCTATCTCTCCTAAACCCTGTTCTGACAAATATTTGCACAAGGTAGCTGAAACTTTCTTTTTCTTCCCTCCTTCAGTCCTGAGAGTATCAAATTTTTCAAGCTTTTCCTAATTATGTGCCCGAGAAATTTCAGCTATCTCTTTTCGAGTATATGTTTTCTTTTCGTTCCCACTTTCTTTTCTGCTCCCTTCTTTAGAACCGCATTTCTGTTGTTTCAAGTCTCTTCTTCATCTGTGAGCTGATTGTCCAGCATTAACGCAGATATTACGTGATAGTTCAGAACTCGTTCTTTTGTTATTTCTAAAGAAAGATTGTGGACGCCAATAATGAATCCTGAGATGGACATCGAGAAGACTTAATTTGTAAACGTCATTTTGGGTTGTCCCTTTTTCTAAAAACCATGCATTCTGTATTCTTGCAATTGATGTTTAGTTCTTTCTTCTCGATTTTCATCTCTACAATCGGTAGGAATTATTGTAGTTGCTTTTCTGCATCTGCTATCAACACTGTATCATCTTCATATCTTATGTTGTTAAAACTGTGTCCGCCAATAATGAATCCTGGTAGAACTTCTAATTCTTTCAGAATTGCTTTGCTCTATAGGTTAAATATGTCCATTGAGAAGACACGTCTTGTCTTACAACCCTTTCTATTTTTCTACATTTACTGAATTCATTTTCTATCCGTATGAGGCGGCTTTCTCTCAATATAATTTCTGGATTATTCTAATATACTTCTCAAATATGTCAAGGCTACCTTGGAATTCCAACTGTTCTTTGTGACGTACTTATTTATATAAGGATTATATAGGGATGCTATCCGAATTGTGATGAGGATTTACAATGCTGAGAGTACAGATAAAATAAAGACGGAAGTTAAAAAGTGTTGGATTTCTATAATATCTCATTTGATCACGCCCATACAGAAGGAAAAGCGTATATAGGTGTATATAAATATATAATTTAACTATCCCCCGATAATTTTCAAAATAGATATTAAAACTGTGATACCAGTGAATCCCCTTTGACTATTTTATAAAGCTGTATTGAGTAAACGCAGATATGCAGCGATGTTGGTTTGAAAGAAAAGATAAAAATAGAATAGCATCATAAAAAATATTTAGTTTAGCATTTCATATAACAAAGCTATAAAAATAAAAAATAGGGAACATGTTGTTTAAGCTCCTTGAAAAACACTTCCTGGTTACCAGTAATCCTCTTAAGAGGTTTAATAAAAACACGATAAATCTGAGTTACTGTTGCCAGGAAAATGTAATCCGGCTACAAGATAACAAAAGTAAGGGATTCTCTACTTGTGTTACAAGTCCAATTCTCAGAACTACAGGGATAGAGATGACTGCTTTCCATAGGATAATTTTTTACAACTAAGGTAACATTAAAAATTATAGGTGAACCTTACATTGTTGAAAATGAATGACCATGAAAGAAAAAAATACTATAATCGAATTTTTTTTTACCAAAGCCCAATAGTACCACTTTTTCTATGTATATGTGGGAATTGAAAGACAGAGGCGGAAAGACAATGGACTTTTGAAATGAATTTTAAGGAAAGCATTTAAAGGCAATGTAGAATCTAAAAACTGAGGACTGTGCTTGGTAGAAGAGACATATATTTTAGAATTCCCCCAGTTTGTATTTATATATGGCCGATGTTAGAACATTCTCTTTCCGATCAGGAGACCTGTTCGAATCTCACCAAGGTCGATTTGCCAGAAAGGAAATTTTTTCATGTCATCCGTGTGGGGAGTCGATTCCAGCATTCGCCACTTTTGGAAAGTGCCTGAAAAATGGCTGACTCGAGTCTTGAGAGTGAAACTGGGCAGACGACACTATTAGGAAGCCGTCAATGGTTGTGCTAATACGAACTCTCAAGTCTTCATGACCGACGATCTGAGCAGACATTTTGTTATACGATTTCTCACATACTTTTCAGTAGAATATACAGGTTGTCCATAAAGTACGTGTGCACTTTTAAAAACGTATAACTTTATTTGTATTTGCAATACAAATAATTTGTAAAAAGGATTAGAAAGAAGTAAATCTATATTTTTTAAGGTTTTATTGAAATTTTATTTACGTTTCCACATGTCCTCCATCATTAGCAATACAAAGGGTAATACGATTTTGCCGTTCACAGAAAACATTTGCCAACTGATTTACAGTAATGCCTGAAATCACATTAGTTATTTTAGCTATACTTAAAACTAGGTACATTAAACTTTATAACATTTTTTACAGATTATTTCTATCGCAAATACAAATAAAGTTATAAATTTTTAAATTGCACACGAACTTTATGGACACCCTGTATATATCCAACTGATTTACAGTAATGCCTGAAATCACATTGGTTATTTTAGCTATACTTAAAACTAGGTACATAAAATTTTATAACATTTTTTACAGATTATTTCTATTGCAAATACAAATAAAATTATAAATTTTTTAAAGTGCACTCAAACTTTATGGACACCCTGTATTTCTCTCCCTAGGTATGTAATGATTCGACAGATTTTATTGATTCACCTGAGAGAGTTTGTCTTGCTGGTTGAAGACTATGAATTCAGTTTTAGGGGCGTTGACATAAAGTTCAACATCATGGGCAGCATTTTCCAGATAACGTAGAACATCAATCGTCATTGCAGTGATAGCTAGATCAACTGCTTGGTAAATATCTGTGAACTTTATTGCAGGATATCACCTTGAGAGTTTTGGTGATAAAGTAAAACCTAGTTGATGATGCTTGTAGAGGGACGTTCTCAATACATAGTAAAGGGCGATAACAAAGAGAAAAGGTGCAAAGGTAGCACCCTGAAGGACTATTGCTTTGATGTTGAAGAAGCCGGTGTCTCCGTCTGGGGAACTAATCAAAGATTTGGTTATTTTAGCATAGTATCGTTATAGAAGCTACTATATCTTTGCCATATACCAGACGGATCTTTTCCATTTTCTCCCTATGTACAGGATCGAAGACTGTAGAGAAATCTACAAAAAGTAATGTGGCCTGTAGATTCTTTGTCCTGACGCCCTTAATAATCCGCCAGGCGGTCAGGATTTGTCCAATGGTTGATCTATTTTTTTGGAAGCCATTTTTTTCAGAGTAAATTCTCTACTTCCAGATGTAATCTGTTCTGAAACAAATTCTCTACTTCCAGATGTAATTCTGCTCACTGGGATTGTTATCAATACGTAGTCAAGGGGGATAACAAAGAGAAAAGGTGCAAAGATGTCACCCTGAAGGACTATTGCTTTGATGTTGAAGAAGCCAGTTTTTCCGTCTGGGGATCTAAACGAAAATTTGGTTATACGAGGGCCATTCAATAAATAAGGTGAATATTTCGGTATAAGGACTTCTAATGCAGATAGAAGCTTACTTTTTTTTCAACGTAGTCTCCCAGCACTGTCACACACTTTTCCCATCTGTGAACAAGCTTCCGTATTCCCTCAGCGTAAAAAGCTTTGGACTGATGTCTCAGCCAGTCGCTCACAACACTTTTGGCTTCATCGTCACTTTTAAACTTCGTGCCTCTCGTGAACGCTTTCAAGGGACCAAACAGGTGAAAGTCTGGAGGCGCAAGGTCTGGGCTATAAGGGGGATGAGGGAGAAGTTCCCAGCCCAGACCAGTTGATGGTCTGCACCGTTTGGGCTGCTGTGTGTGGCCTTGCGTTGTCATGATGCAAGATGCAAGGTCATCATGGACAATTTTGCGTGCTGTCCCAACAGATAAGCTCAAAGTCCTTGCAATGTCACACACTGTCACCCTTCCGTCAGACGACTGAGTGAAGTCATTGACTGATTCGATCACCTCAGGAGAACTCACTTCTGTAGGCCTCCCAGGCCTGTCTTCATCCTCAACACTGCTCCGTCCTTCTTTAAACAATCTAGCCCACTTGTAGACATTTTTTTGCTGAAACATGTGGTACCATACACAGTTGACATTCTCCTATGAATTTCTACTGGTTTGCACCCTTCAGCAACCAAAAACTTGATAACTGACCGCTATTCAATCCTGGAGCATGCTTCTTGGTCGGCCATCTTTGTTAATCGCCAAAACTCGCCAAGTTTTTTTTTAATCTGCAAAAGATATTAAATCCATGTGAAAAAGAAGTAAAACAACAAAAAAAAAAAAAGCGTAAGCTTCTATCTGTATTAGAAGTCCTTATACCGAAAAATTCACCTTATTTATTGAATGACCCTCGTATTTGTATAGCAACATTATGGCAGCTACTGGAAGAAGGGGCCGTGGTGCCATATGCCATAAGAATCTTCTCCATTTTCCCTTAAGTATAGAATCAAAGGCCTTAGAGAAATCTACAAAAAGTAAGGTGACCTATTGACCCTTTTCCCTTGAAGCATTCAATAATCCCCACAGAAATCAGGATTTGTTGCATTAATATTTGGTAATGTTTTTTGTTTAATTTTATGCTCTTCTTATTCTTTCGTTTTCTTTTGCTATTTTGAGCCAGTAATAGAGTGAAATTTGAGTACAGGTGATTATATATCTGTTACTTAATAAGAAGGCCTATGAATTCAGTTTTAGAGGCATTGACATAGAGTCCAACATCGTTGCCAGAATCTTCTAGATGATGTAGGAGAACTGTGGCATTGATAATGATACCTGCAGTAACACCTAGTTCATATTCATAGTCAATATCTGTCAACTTTTTTGAGAGTCTTAGTGATAAAGTAAAACCTAGATGATGATATTTGTTGAGGGAATTTCTCAATATATAGTCAAGAGTGATAAAGACAAAAGGTGCAAGGGTGTTAACTTGAAGGATTCCTGCTTTGATGTCAAAGAAGCTAGTGTCTCTGTCTGGGGATCTAACAAAATATTTGGTATTTTTATATAGCATCATTATGGCAGCTACTATCTCAGGTGTGGGATTTCAAATGCCAGAAGGATCTTCTCCATTTCCCCCCTAAGTAAAGAATCAAAGGCCTAAGAGAAATCTACAAAAACTAAGGTGACCTATAGATCCTTTTCCCTAGAAGCCTTCAATAATCCTCAGAGATATCAGGATTTGTTGCCTTAATATGTGGTAACGTTTTTTGCTTAATTTTATGATATTATTTTCCTTTTCTTTTGATATTTTGAGTCAGTAATAGAGATTTAGTGAAATTTGATGTGTTACTCATTAAGAAAGCATCGTGTATTACCAAAATTACTTAACTTAATATGAATTGTCCTCTACCTTGAGTGGCTATTGTGCTTTTTGTTTACTTCATAAAACGTGTATAGGTCATAGCCTTTCATTATTTCTGCAGATTTATATATCCACAGGACTTCACTAATTTGTTTAGGCGTGATTTTGTTCAATACTACTTGTAGTTTTCATTTTGTACGTTGCTGTTAACGGTTTGAACAAAGATCTGAAATTTAGACAACCCAGATAATAACCTCGATGTTTTCAACTCCCGGAGATTTTTGTACTGTTTGGCAGTATCACAATGGACATGATTTTACATAAAGATGACCTCAGAGACAGGAGATGTTCTCTGAGAAAGAGCAACATTCTTTCCAAAAACGTTTTGAAACATTGCAGCATTTAACCTGCCATGTAACCGAATATCTTATACACTGCAGATTTTCATTGCTATGTAATCAAATGAGTAGGCTAACAAGCACGTCAGAGAATATCCCCGACACTAATATGCTACTACCTCCATATTTAAATGATTATTTTTGGATTCTTAGAAAGCAATCTTTTACGCCTTCTGACATACTGTTTGACGTCAGTGCCAAGTAAATTAAACGTATTTTCATCGTTGAAGGAAACCCATGACTAATTTTGGTCTAGACTGCATATTTTTTTTACCAAAATCATTTATGTGTGTAGATTCATAGCATCGTCGGCGTATTTCCAGTGGCAGGCTAAATCTGTACAAGAGACAGAACTACTGGCAAGTGTATTCGAGTCAATGATAACACGGCATCACTAGCCGAAGAACTTTCTAGATGGAAGTCTACGGTTAGTGCGGAGGTTTCCACGATGGAGTCCACGTCCGTAACCAAGGTGTGCCTTCAAGTCGGTGGACATTGATCTGGCCTGGAAAGGGTTGGGGTCCGCCAGGTCTATTTGCCCAAGACTTACCGAGACATGTGGAGGGTGCTGGCCACTTGCTCATCAGCACAATGTATCTACGAACACACCCGTTCATGGGACGGAACATGATAACGATACTGATGATTATGATGATGGCATTAAGTATTGTTCACTGAAAGTGTGTATACCAACACATGAATTATTTTCAAATATTAACATGTTCGTTAATAAATTACATATTTCACTGATCTGAATTATAAGCCAGTCAACTAAAATACACCCTTATGCAAATTAATTGAAACAACAACTTTAGTTTCCTTTTTTTCACCATACAGTCATTTTTAGCTCCCCCACCGTCCTGGAGTTACAGGATGTAATCAATTTCTATTTTTCCTCAGATTAGGTCATTTGCAGTGATGTGCAGCAATATGAATCTATTTTGGGGGGTGTATTATGAAATTTGTTTGGCTTTGAAAAATATTGCGTCATCCGCGATTGCATAAGATTTTTATCACGTCCAGACACTATTGTCTCGACTGTCGATTAGTTGTTTTACGACCATTGTCTGCAATGGACGTTACTCCAAGGAAGCGTACGAGAATTATAACGCTTCACGAACACACTGGCAAGTCTTACCAGTGAGCAAATCTAAGTACTATAGACTGGACCGGAAACTCTCCTGATTTAAATCCAATCGAGAATCTGTGGTCAATCTGCAAGGACCGATTACATGTAATAGACAATAATGTAAATAGTGTACATAATACCTCATCTCAGAAATATAGACAGATACTGAAAGGCCTAAACGTTGTAATAAATATAGCAACACAGACGAAGTCAATAGTCCGAATAATGTAAATAGAGTTTACACCTTTTGTAAATAATGTTTCCATAAATTTAACTTTTATTTATATTCATATTCATATCCTTTCTGTTAAAACGTGATCACTTTGCGACCATCTTAATATTTCACACACGTTTTTGACAAATATTATGTATTATAATAAGAATATATAATTAAAGTTTAGTCATCAAAATTCTTTCTATGGCCACGACAATTTTTAGGCTTTTCTAGATATTCATAAAATAACGATTCCGATTTGGATTCGATGTATGCGTCGGACATTGTTTAAATAATTTAAAAATCTTTAAACCGCTAACGAGAGAAGGAAGAAAACAAGCCAAGTGATATTCTCAGCGTGATAGAGATAGATAATATCCAGCTATTGAAAGAATTTCCAATCTTGACTCAAGGGCGTTGCTATACAAACTACCTTCGTTAAACTTCTTTTCCCACTCAAGACATTTTATCTATTGCTAATTGTCATTCAAACAAGCCCGTTGCTCATTCTAACGTTGCCCCCAGTTTGTCTAAGTTTCAGCAGTTCGTAAGAAATAATCCTATCAAGAGTGCTCCCCACATTTGTGACCTCTCCTTTGTGACCGTTTTTCTCTTAATGGATATTTTAATCTTCCCAAATTAGAGAGCTTGTCTCGGTATCTTTGTCGATGAGATAAGAATGACCGTATGATCATACAAATGTAAATACTGATGTACCCTCATTCAGACGAAGAAAGATTAGCTTCCATACCAGCTGCGAGTTGCTTCTTCAGGGTTTTATATAGTGTATCCCTTCAGAGTGTGCCTTTGCATAAGTTTGCATTCTTTGTAGATCTAAGCATTTTTGTTCCTTTCCAATCCTTTTATTGTTACTCATTTACACAAAATCGTTCATATTTGTAGAGCCTCACTTTTGACTACACCCTCTTGCACGCCTCAGAATCGTGGACCCTATATAGGGTCCCATATAAATCAGCCGGATGTCTGCCGCAAAAGTTGTCTCCGCGCGATCTGTGGCTATATTTTTGACGATAGGGTGTCCAGTGCTGATCTTCTCGCAAAATGCAACATTGGTGGACTTGAGACCTTCCTGATGCAGTCATAACTTCGCTGGGCTGGTCACGTTGCAACGATAAGTGACAACAGAATACTTAAGGTCCTTGGCAGTGGACAAAGGACTGTTGGACGGCCGTGGGTCAGGTATGAAGAGAAACTAAAGAGTAACCTCTAAGCTGTCAATGTGCCTCATACTGACTTCGAGCGAGTTGCCCTGGATAGAAATAACGGGAGATATTTATGCCAAGTGGTATCACAAATTTCCAAATCAGTCGTATTGATCTTCAACAGCATAAAGTGTCAGCAAATGTTCATGTGGCTATGCCCCGATATCCTCGGTGTTGAAGGACAATATGGGAATTTGTGTGCCTGTCACTAGTGGGAGTAAAATATCACATACGGCGCAAACATAAAAAGAGAATAAGGTTTTCTGATCCTCATACGGCGAAATCGATGCGAGAGACCATCATATATATATATATATATATATATATATATATATATATATATATGATATACGATATATAAATTTAAAAAATTCATCAGTCTGCCTGACGATTGCAAACAGCTTGAAACCCAAGGTCACAAACTTACATCAACCCAAGTAACTATATATATATATATATATATATATATATATATATATATATATATATATATATGCTCGTCCATGTGCCGTTGCGTACATGCTTACAAAATTAAAATTAAAAACTGCTTCCGCCAAAATAACAGTTAGAATAAACTACAACAATCAACCGCAAAATTGAATAAATAGCTTTATCTTCACAAACTAAAACAGAACTATTAAATAAGCAATATAAACAAATTTTTTCAACGTTAATAAAAACACCGATTAAAATGAAAAAAATATATATATAAGATAAGAAATGAAAATAAAAATAAATAAAAACAAACAAAATAATTTAACCCCAATAAATAAACAAATAAACGACTTCCGGTAAACTAACCGCCTAAATAGACTAACCACCATGCACCACTGGCCCGTGTTAAGTTATTTTGTGTGCCTATATACTAGTGAGCAAACCAAAAGGAGCTGACTCATTTTATAGTCTACCCATAGAAGGTTAACCAATCAGAAGACTTGAAATATTCAATCCGATGTGTATAAAGGCGGCCATTTTGTTTTCTTTTCTTCGGAATATCTACTGCTAACCTGTCATATGAAAAGACCTGCAGAACTACGCTTTCCTACTCTCTCAGAATATCCACTGCCAACCTCTGATATGGAAGACCTTAAGAATTCCTGAATAGCTGCTACTAGACATTGGTGCTGTTTCATTGAACAAATTAATTACTACGTCGGATTTCTACATTCAAACTACATTAAACATGTTTTACAACCCGTATATATAAATAGCCGAGAAAAATAACAGGACTCGTGGCCTGACGATTGCATCTAGCATGAAACAGACTGTCGCCTCTAAATGTTGAATTCAATGTTCACTTATATATATATATATATATATATATATATATATATATATATATATATATATATATATCAAAAGAACAATACACTACACGAAGAGATAACACTGAGTTGGGATTTGACATGGGTTAGATATATTACATGTATTCCGAGAAAAGAAGAAGGACAAAATAAATAAATAATCAAAATTTTAAAGTTTATTTGTTTTTTTTAAATCTTCCTTAAATCTTTTTAAATCTTGCCGTAACTGAGTTATCAAAAACAAAAGTAGAAAACTGGAATTCGTTTAACAACAAGTTTATTACCTTTTGGTACAGGGAAACATAATTTAGAATAGAAACTAGGGAATACGATGTTTAGCCCTGAATGTTTAACTATTTTCACTAAAGGCTCGTGCTCCTCCTGATACTCCGCTTGATCTAGATATATTTTTATGTCTTTCGTCCGCTGACCGAGTCCAAACTTGTAAGGAAATATTCTCTCTCACAACACTATGACCTGAGAGATTATCGAGGACTTCTACTGGATATCTCATGTCATTTCCTGGCGCAGTTATGGTTCATATTTTGCGCTATTTCTATCCGCAGCAGATAGGCAACGACATATCTTATTTTTTACTGTTTATATGTTTCATTTTCATTACATTTCTCAAACGGATACACCAACCGTATATCGCGAACCCCCAAGGCGTTTTTTTTATCAATATACAATATCTGGAAAGATTTTCACCCAATGATGAAGAGCTTTTATCTGGTCATTAATTGAAGTTTTGCAACTACGTACTAACACGAGCAATAAGAAGTCACCTCTTTAATTAATTGAATATGGTGAGATTCTAACACAAACCTCATGATAAGAAAGCTGGCGATATAACTATTCGGATACGTAATAAAGGATAATAAGCTCTAAAGTCAATAGTATGTTGTGAACACAAACATTTTCCTCTGAAATTTGAACTGGTTTCATCACTTTTCATTGCCATTTTGTTAATTGTTAGATCAAATCTGTATCTCCTTTTTAAGGCTTAAGACTGAATCCATGGTTATCAGCAAAAGGGGCAACCTAAAAAGCAAATTACAAATCGGGGATACTAGTATGAAAAAAGTGCAATAATTGAAATATTTACGAAGTGTTCTAATAGAATACAGAAAATGCGACGACGCATTGGGATGGCCAAAAGACGCCTTCCAAAAGCTAAGCAGAGTATTAAGATACAGAAAAATTTCGTTAGAAACAAAGAAAAGAATAATGAACTGTTACGCGATATCTGTTCTCCTGTATGACAACGAATGCTGGACACTCTCATCGCAGATGAGGAAGAGACTTAAAGTAACAGAAATATGGTTCTACAGAAAGATGTTGAGGATGCCATGGACGAGGTTTTAGAGAAAATGGAAAAAAGGAAACATATACTTAACATCAGGAAGAGGCAACTGAAATTTCTGGGGCACGTAATGAGGAAGGAAGGATTTGGAAAATCTGATACTCATAGGGCAGATTGAGAGAAAGAAAACAGAAGAAAGCAGTGCGTAACTTACTTGATGGGCTTGAGTAAATGGATGATAGACAAGGGTTTGGGAGAAATAGCAAAAATACAAAATTTATTTAGAGCTACAAGGAAGAGGAAGATGTGGAGGGCCATGATCTCCCACGCTCTGAAGGGGCACGGCACATAAGAAGACCGGAAAAAGTTTAAGCAATAGAAGTTAGTAGCAGTATCATTACTTGATAGCTTTGTGCTTTCAAAATCTAGAATCCAGAAGATGTATCATCAGCTTTCAAGGACCGAGTATAAAAAGGGCAGCTGTTTTGTTGACAGAAAAATTAATCTCTAATTTCCTTTGTGTTTCAAATCAACCACTGAGAAAATCTTGATATAAATTTACAGGCGGTAGAATTTATATTCAGAATGAAAATATTTGAGATGAGCTAAGTTTCATTTTTCCTGAAGCAAGTCACCAGTAACAAATGCTGCTTATTTACACCACATACCATCTTAGACGTCAAACAGCATCAGTGAAATCCCCGCTATTGATTAGGTTAGAAGCTGCACTGATTAGAAAATAAAACTATTTTAAAATGTCATATTGATCAGATTAAAGGTGTAAACCTGACAAGAGCAATGGTACTGGGACTGGTATATGTGTTTACATGCATGTGATATATCTCTTGCGAGAGCATTAGAAAAAAACACAGGCTCGTGATTAAATATAGGAGTACGTATACGTTTTTGTTAATCATTTCACTGCCAAGCAAGGCAATAAAGCCACTAAGACTCAAAGAATTACTGAGTGTTAGAGAATATGAGAAAACTACTATTAAAGAGAGAGGACAATAAAAGAACAAGAATTAAGAAGACAGAAGATAACTATTGACATTGAATTTAAATTTCTGCAGATCAAATTTGACTGGGAAGCAAGAAACCTGAAGAGGGTTCCACAAGCGAGAAGTGCGATGGAAAAAAACTGTTAGCATACAAGTTACGGAATACATACCGCGTGCTGACACGGATATATACACACGCGCGAGAACACACACACACACACACACACACAAACACAGATACACACACACATATATATATGTATATGAGGTAATATATATATATATATATATATATATATATATATATATATATATCATATTGCTCTGTACAAATAAAATAAATCGAGCTCTTTTTGTCGATCAATTTTAATATTTTTATATTACTCGGACTCACTTGGATTGTACACCCACGGAATTTATTCTACCATTACTATACATACATACATATATATATATATAAAGAAATATCGTTTTAATTTATGAGATAAAGTGCTCAATATCAGAGATAGAGCGTATGTAAATTTAAATATAAAAGTGAACACGGAAGTCAACACTCAGAGGCGACAGGCTGTTTCATGCTGGACGCAATCGTCAGGCCGCCTGACAATTGCATCCAGCAAGAAACAGCCTGTCGCCTCTGAGTGTTGACTTCAATGTTCACTTTTATATTTATATTTACACACACACACACACACATATATATATATATATATATATATATATATATATATATATATATATATATATATATGTGTGTGTGTGTGTGTGTGTGTGTGTGCAGTGTGACTGAAAAGAAACTCCCCATTTTAAAAGGCTTATAATTTATTTATTAACTATAATATTTACAATAAATGGATATAAAAGATAATCTTTTATTATGAGGTTTTATTTAAAATACGATATAGCCATCGGATTTTGCCACCAGCTTTTTCAGCCGCCGAGGTATTGTGTCAAATTTTCACTAAAAACACTTGTGGTATGGAGGGCATAACTTCTTTTATTCGCCCTTCAAGTTCTTCCAAAGTCTTGGTTTAGTATAGTAGACTTGCTCCTTTAACCCCCACACAAAAGTCACAAGCTCTTAAGTCAGGACTTCTGGCTCGCCACTCAGACATAAAATAGTTACTTTTCAACCATCCTGTTTATACGGGAACCGGTGTTTCAACGTGATCTGGCCGTAAGCCTGAATACTGTACGTTTAGACAGCAATACATGAATATGATGGGCAACGAAAATATTTAAAATTTTATTCACTTGTTTCCCGTCTTTGGTCGTTTATGGGAGATAAGAGTGTGACAAAAGACATGACTTACTTCAGAATTCGAAACGAGCGCGAACGTGTCTTGCCTGCAACATGATGACAAAAAGAAAGATGGCCGCTAATGGAGACGCAATTTATGCGCGTCTATCTCGTCCAAAACGAGACGATATTTGCACACATGCAAAATTTGGCCGTATTGGAATTGCATAAAAAGCGGGGTGCTAGTAGCACGAGAAAACTGAAGTCATTCAGCGGACTGCGTGCAATAGAGCTGGACGTATGGATTGACAGACGGACAAAGAGGAAGTCGAAGTAGGCGCGGCTGAGCTCGTGTCTGTTTCACAACTGCCCAGGGTAACGGCTGAGAAAGGGAGCCACGCAATCCATTTTCTTGAGGCGACCGAAGAAGAAGAAAAAATAGCTGGCCTGTTTAGATCGCTATATCCGTTATACACTACTTTCCCACGCGTGAAGCCTTGTTGCAGCTGGTCTGATCATATAGTTCTGCATTCCGCCGCTATGACGTCACCGGTCATCGTCACCTGTCATGTCAACGCTGCAACTAGTTTCTCTGGAGGACACCGATTACAATGTCTAATCTAGCATCGATATGGTGCCTTCCGAAGCAATCGTTTTATTTAGATAAATCTGCACCTACTTGTTCTATGTGCCTTTTCCATTCAGGACTTTCATGAAATTCCACAACTTCCTGGGTATGATGACAAAACTACATCCGTGTCCATGGTAAGACGATAAACTACGTCCAACTGCAAGACCTCTGATCAGGAGGTTTTGAGGAGCGTGGAACCACCTCTTAATTGCTGTTGTTCTCAGGTCTACCCTGACCCGGGGTGGTAACACCTGTTATGGTCCCAGCTATGGGGAAATAGTTAACCACCAAACTGAGGTAAAAAGCATTATGAAAGTGTAAAAATAGCTTTTAATACCAGAAATACTTTGTAAAAAAATTATTAACAGAGATAAATTTTTGAAGGGGAAAAAAAACATTACCAGCAATATATTTTTGAAAAGAAACATTAACAGAAACACATTTTTTAAAATAATATTACCATATCATATTATCATATTACACTTTTGAGGGGAAAAAATAGTATCAGAAATAGATTTTTGACAAAACAAAATATTACCAGCAATAAAAATTTTGTCGACATTAAATAACCTATTGAAATTGATATACCGTAAAACAAACCAAACCACAACTTTCGATTTTTCTCAGCTTTAACTAACGTTTGTTACTTTGACACAATTCCCATCTCTCGTTCTGACATCCATTTACACAAGCTGGTCCGATAGGTGATTCGCTGTCTCCCCGCGTCTTTTTTACTTTCGATATGTACCGTGAGTGTCAAGTTCTCCAAGCTCTTGTTCCTCATTAGAAACTTTATTTATATTTTTCTATTTTTTCTCTCCTTTTTGTTTTAATTTCCCTTAAATCTTCTTCGTTGATTGCGCGCTCTGTCCATGGCATTCTCAGTATCCTTCTGAAGAGCAACATTTCGATCGCCTCAAATCTCTTTTTCATCTGTGAGAAAGTTGTACAGTATATGTTGCCATATAGGAGCGCACTGGCATCACACAGCAGTTCAATACTTTGTTTATAACGACATATTCCTGTTATTTTTTTTACATTTTTTTCGCTTTTTCAATTCGCGTCAGTATATTGGTGTGGCATTTTCAATCTTTGTTAAAAAGTGAATTCAATACTTAATGTTTAAAAACAATTCTAAGTTTATATATTTACACTTTTGTCATAAGTATTTCATCGAAATTGTTTTTGTCTTAAGACAAATAAACATTAAAGCAGGTATTTCGGAAAAGCAAAATATGTTAAAATTCCTTTGTGACTTATTGAAAAAAGACTAATCTATGATAAAGGTTAGATGACGATTTATAGCTTGCGATTAATTAACTAATAGTCCCACTATAAAAATGGTCGATCGGCTTTAAATATTTTTATGCTAGGGAAGATCATTTGCCGCTTTGTAAAGGCAAATGATTTCCACCAAGTCTTGATTAATATACTTAACATATTAATCGCTCTGATCTCAATTTTCCTATCAATCTGAACGACTGCATCAACTGCATTTCATCAACAGAATGGTTATTGATCAGCTAAGTAATAATCAGTTTTCCCTTATTTTTTTCTGTTTCCAAAAGAAAATAATGAATGAAACTTTTGATATAAAAAATATGTCGGATGTTACTTCCTGATTGCATAGCAGAAAATCAAACCTTTAGGTTTGGGTCATTACTGACTCTAGCTGAAAATCTTATACTTATAATATTCGCCTTCGGTAAGAAGATAAACTACATCCGCGTCCCGGGTAAGACGATAAATTACGTCCGCGTCCTGGGTAAGACGATAAATTTCATCCGTCAGAAAGATCGGGAGGTTTTGAGGAACGTGGAACCACCTCTTAATTGCTGGTGTTCCGAAGTCCACCCTTATCCGGGGTGGTAACACCTGTTTGGGTCCCACCTATGGGCAAATAGTTAACCCTCAAATTGGGTCAAAAATCTATGAAAGTGCAAACATCTTATCGTAAGAATTAAGTCATATATTTTCATAGTAACAAAATTATTAGGAATACATTTTTGTAAAAAGTAAAATTACTAAGGCTCACCAGAAAATTAAATTTCGGCATTTAATAAACTAAAAGGTGTTGATATGCCGCTAAAAAAACTAGTATCAGTAAAGGTTTACAAACCCCAGGTATAAAGAAATGAAGTCTTATTGATGGTGTGACACTATTTAGCTATGGTAATTGGTATATTAATTAACCATAGAAATTAAAACAAGAAAATACTGAGAACAGAAAAGAAGATACCCCGAATTTTTTTTTCTTTTACTTAAGAATAAAATCGAGTCACTTTCTCAAATGCCCGTAGATTGGCGTAGACAGTAAACTCGCGGAAAAGCCATATGTGACCTTTTTGACAATTGATTAATGTAAAAAAAAAATGCCTAGCCGAGAGAAACACGAGATTCAGAAAAAGCAAAGCGTTGAGATATTGGGCAGGCCATATGGCGGTCATAAAAATTTCGGCATGAGATGATTTGCCGATACGGGGTAAAGAGAATCAATATTAACTGTCTTCCCAAAATATTTTATTCCGATACGGGGTGGGGAGAATTGTTATTATTTACTTTTCCAAAGTGTCGTCTTCAGGAGCCGACACATTGAGTAGCCATATGGTGATCATAAAATTTTGGGCATGAGAACGGATATCGTGGAAGAATCGTGATTTGGGAGATAAGAAATTTAATTTCTCAAGAAGCCAAGGGTTCCAGTAAAAGCTAACTTCATGAAGGGACCAGATGGCAGACTTTGACAAGTGATTGATGGAATTTGTAAAGGGTTCTGGTTAAGAAAACTCTGAGTGACCAAAAGATCTGAGAGATTTTAAGTGGCAATGTGGGATTCGTAAAAAATTTTCGCCGGTGGGAAAAAAGAATTTTGTAAACAAAAATTCTGGGTTATAATTTTAAGGAGGCCAGCTTAGCTACACCCGCACGGTCGGGATGCCATTCGTCGAGTGGTAGCAATGGTGATAGGTAGAGATAATTCGATGAGAAGGACGGGGAAGTTATTAACGCCCACTGAGGGGATTGGTGCGAGGTATCAGTGTAAGAGAGTGGGAGTTTAGGAGGATAGCTCTCCTCCGGCCTCTCCTCAGGGACGAGGAGATTACTCCAAAATGGAACGTGATTAATTTTCCAAAAATGGGAAGTAATCAATTTTCCTGGCCTGACAACAAAGAGATTTCTTATCGGAAATCGAGATTTACCGGGAACCCCAGACTGCGTCTAACCCCGCACCGGTTTTTGGACGGTACCCATATAAACGAACGTCCTTGGACTGCTCGATAGTGAGACAGAGCTTGAGCGAGCAGTTCGAATAGCAGGAACCAGAGTGTTGCCTCATAGAAGCTGGCCGAGAGATTCCACGTCCTCCGACTTCACCTATCCTACCAATAGCAAGTTATGTTGACGAACGAAGCCAAGCCAGCACCTAAAAAAACTAAACCAGTTGACTTAAGTTAACAAAACTTGCTTAAGAAGCGTAGAAGTGTCACACTTCGTAGTAAACGGGCTGCGAGAAAAAACACACTCCTGTATATAACAGACAGATAAAGTTAATTTGTTATTTTTTTAACATATTGAACCTCTTGGGTTTTTATTTGCTTTTTTTTCTTTACGTGCGATATCACCTCCAGTTTAGACTTATCTAACACTACGATCCGACGCCTGATTGATCTCGTCTACCTAAGATCAAAATCACAACGTGGGTAGGTTAGACTTGAGATCGAAGCAGTTATTGCGGTAACCAGACGTTGGAAGTGAGCTGGGAACGACGGAGCTGGTAACGAACCGGTTGCAGCTGGTGTGAAGCCGTTTGCATCGATCGACCTTGGTACCCTGACCAAAAGATTCCGCTGGGTAGCGACGACCAGGTTTCGACCCTGGACTGGCCAGTGTCACATATTGATACTCTGACCAAGGGATTCTGCCGGATAGCGACGACCATCGATCGACCGGGACACAGGCTGGTGGCAGCGACTAGGAGTCAACCCCAAAACGCTGGTGGGAGAAACATTACAGTTTCGTGCCGCGACTGGGAGTTGACCACGGGCCGACAGCTCAGTGTCAAAATGGAATTGTCTGGTTACTGGATTCAACGATGTGTTTAATATTTCAGATTGATAAAAATTTGTTATGGAATAACTTTTAATAAAAGTTTAGTTTAAACAAGATAAGCAAATAATTTATGTGTGAATTTCTAGGAATCAAGAGTTATTATTTACACGACTTACACCTTTGTGCAAATTAATAGGGACAAAACGAATAATTCCGTTATTATTTACTTTTTTCGTATTTTTCCAATGAAACACGGCCCAGTGCACATGTTAGTACTTCGTCTGTCCATTCCACAAAGTCATTCCTTGCAGATTGACCACAGATTCTCGATTGGATTTAAATCAGCAGAGTTTCCAGGCCAGTCTATAGTACTTTGATTTTTTCACTGGTAAGGCTTGCCAGTGTGTTCGTGCATCGTTACAATTTTCGTACGCTTCCTGGGAATAATGTCCATTCCAGACAATAGCCATAAGACATTTAATCGACAGTCGCGACAATAGTGTCTGGGCGTGGTAAAATTAATTAATTGAAACAACAGCTTTAGTTTCCATAATTTCACCATAGGTCAGTTTTAAACCCACTGGTTTGACATGGTGTAAACGATTTCAATTTTTCCTCAGATTAGGCCATTTGCCGTAGTGTGCAGTAATATGAATCTATTTTCGGGGTGTGTGATGAAATTTGTTTGGCCTTGAAAAATACTGCGTCATTCGAGATTGCATCAGATTTTTATCACGCCCAGACACTATTGTCTCGACTGTCGATCAGTTGTCCTACGGCCATTGTCTGCGATGGACGTTACTCCAAGGAAGCGTACGAAAATTGTAACGCTGCACGAACACACTAGCAAGACTTACCAGTGAGCAAATCAAAGTACTATAGACTGTCCCGGAATCTCTCCTGATTTAAATCCAATCGAGAATCTGTGGTCAATCTGCAAGGAACGACTTCGTGGAATGGACCTGCGAAGTACTAACATGTTTCATTGGAAAATACGAAAAAAAGTAAATAATAATGGAATTATTCGTTATGTTTCAATTAATTTGCACAAGGATTTATATGGTTATAGACATTTTTTTTTTGCAATAACATTAACCAAATAGTACATATTTGTAAGGCTTCCTTACTGTTTGTTCAAAGTGAATCATCTTTGGGAATGAAGAAAGTCGGAATTAATTAATTGCTTTACGTGTGGAAAATTTCACATATTGAAAATATTTTATTTAGGAAAGAATAATAACTTGTGTTTTAGGTTTAACTAAGAAAGCAAGATATGGAACAATTAATATAGATATTTACGAAGCGTAGCTTAGTCTTACACAGAACTATAGTCGTGGAGATATAGCAACGTTTGAAATCAGTTTATTGTAAGACAGGCTTGCTAAGCTGTATACTACGCCAGACATAATATGAAATGATTATAAAATATTTCAGTAAAATGTTTCGAGCAAGCAAGGACGGTTGCCTCTGATGAACGAAATTACGTCAATATTAACAGCATGTTATAGTTGAGATAATGTATTATTAAATGTTAGATAATATATTATTTATAATTAAATATTCATGTGTTAATCCATGACAAAAATTCATGGTATATTAATTTTAACGCGCCAAACCTGTTTTATATAACTGACATTTTCCGAGCTTTTTGGCACGAGTCCATCATCCGATAAATCGGCCCTAAGACGGATGATAAAGGATTTCGTCAATTGTTTTCGAAAGTCTTAAGTGTCTGACATTTGGATGAGTGGTTGATACCATAAAAGGATTATCAGAAGTTTGATTTATAAATCCCATCGATAATTTATTTTTGTTTTCGGATAAGATCAAATGATTTAGCCGAAATCCTTTTGTATTGATTCGACCATACTGATTTAAAATGGAGTTTATCGCAACAAGGATCTACAAAAATATATTGTGTATTTAGTCATTTTCTGCTTGTATTGCAAAGAGGTTAACACACGAGTGTCAATTACGGAAAATTAAATGATAGTAAGTCTCTCAAATATTCAATAACGCTCTTTAATAATATGGCCTGAAGATTGCGATATTTGAAAGACGGACATAGTACCAAAACAAAAATAATTCATTATGGCGTAAGAGAGATGGAAATCATCCTAATTTGAACGATTGATATGTAAATTTGCATCTGGAACCGGGAAAATGATTCTAAGATTTAAAGAAATAAACTAAAAATTCTTAACAATGAATTTTCGTTGGCCTTTTACCAAAATTGTATCACGAAAAATGCCGCCCAAATAATACAATTCATATATATATATATATATATATATATATATATATATATATATATATATGTGTGTGTGTGTGTGTGTGTGTGTGTGTGTGTGTGTGTGTGTGTGTGTGTGCAAGTATGTAGAAAAATAGGGAAGAAAACGTTAGGTAAATAATCCTGAGTTCTTTAGCATTTTTGTTTTTATTTTTTAAAAACAGTGCTCCATACAGAAGTAGAGCTTAAATTATAATTATTAAAAAAAAAAAAATACCTTCGCTACATAAATGTTCTCATGTTTCAAAAACGATAGCCAATACCCTCAATATAATTATTAACATTAAATTGAATTAAGGTATCAAGCCCTGTTTCATCCTTGAGCGAAAATTTAGGAATAACTAATCTTGAAATTTACGCATCTTTATAAGCATGTTCATTCGCAAAATTAATTACTATGGAAACGGCTGGGCGACAATTTTGATAAGGGGTCTAACAGTTTATTTTTATCCACATCTCAGTCGCCTTCGATCTGGGTTGGGTATCTATTTCAAAGCGAACGATGGAATTCATGTACGCATATCGTCTGGTCAGTCATGGCGAAAGATAGCTTTTGGCACCATGATATGTCGTGAAGTGTCTAGAGAATTTTCTTTTCTTTTATTTTATCTATTTATTTATCTGTTTATTTTTTTTTCCAAATGGCTGTTTCATATATAAACGCATCGTACTGAACTACAATTTGTTTTTTGACTACTTCATAAAGAGTTTATCAATTTTATGATTGGGTTAAGCTTTTCAGCCATTTATTAGACTATGAAATTTAATTTTTTTTAAGCTAATTATTTAATGCGAATATTTGTTGATGTCGGCAAAAAACCGTAACTCATGTCTATTGTTTAATAAATTTTCATTATTTAGAAACTTAATAACGTGTAGTTTTTCATGTAGGCATAAAGGGCATGGGTCATCTCAGGTTTTACAAGTTCTTGTTCTATTTATTATTTTCCATTTTACTTTTGGTGTTTTATTTGTTTCTTTTAAATGCCAAAAATATTGGGATGCCTGATTTCTATCTTGAATATTGTTGAAGGAGCTCTTGTGTTGTCTCCATCTAATTTTAAATTTATTCTTCGTTGACCCAATGTATATCCTATCAATGTTAGGACTCTCAATGGATGAGATAGTGCATTGGTATACCACGGATTTTGTGAGGCATTTATTTTCCAACGGGCAGTCTTTAGGGTTTCTGCAATCACATAATCTTTCATTATTTTTGTCTAATTTCCGTTTAGGATTTTTATTAATACGGTTTTGGCATGCGTGTTTTTCCAGGATTTTATTATTATGTTTTTTTATGATTCTTTCTAAATTTTCAGAGCAACTGTAACTTAATTTTAAGGTGTTTTTATTAAAGATTTCGCTAAGTCTGCTATTAGTAGAAAAGTGTTTTTCAATTAAAGCGAAGAACTTATGTTCTAGCTTAGTACTAACAATTTGGTTGAACGGAGGGGTATACCAAATGATTTTTCTTTTCCTGTTTTTCTTCCTGTTAGTATTATTGTTTCTATAACTTATGTTAGCGTTTTTGTATTCGCTATTTTTAAGGGCTGTGTTATAAAAATTACTGTGTTGTCGGAATATTTCCTTATTGGCGGAGTTCATGCTGATTCTTTTCTCTATTGATGTGGGTATATGCTTAATTATAGATAGAGGGTAGTTTGACTTAGGGTGTACATACAAGGGATTAGTGTTAAGTTTTCTGTTTTCTGTTGTTCATTAAGTCTAGAGTTACGTCGAGGAAGTTTACCCTTTCTAATTTAGTGTTGACTATAGTTTTTAAATTTATTTTTCTGAATTCCCTATATATTATCTTTCTAATTTTATCTATTTTAAAATTTATGGAGCTCCTCACTACCATGAGCCTGTCATCCCTGTATAGCCCGATGTCCCTAATGTCTAATTCACGGTGCGCGGTTAGATTGTATACTATAAATAGACCGACATGGTCAGAAGACTCTGCATAGTCTAAAGATCCCATGGTGATGTCAAAATTGTCATTAGTGTCTTTAATCCATTGGTCCCCATTATGGATGAGGACAGATTTTTTTGCACTAAGAATTATGTTGATTTCTTCCTTAGTTAAGTCAGAATATGCAGTAGTAAACTCCAGGGCAGTCGTTAACAGATCTCTTGATATTGACTGTTAATAATCCACAATATCGAACTGTATTAGGGTACAGTCAGGCTTATTGTCGATGTTGGTAAAACAATTGATGACTTCTTTGGTATTAATCCAGAGTATTAATCCAAGGCGTTTTTTGATTTGCCTGGTGATCCTTTCTAGGATTCCATTGCTTATCTTTCCTATGTCGGGTCTGGTTGGGTTTATCATTCTGGGTCTTCCTCAAAATCTAGTTTGTGGTCCTTAAGAGTGATGTAGCATTCCTTTTCAGCCAGTTTGCCTACCCTATCACTTATTTTTAATTTTTCAGTAATAATTTTACTAGTTCTGTTGATACTCTCTACCATATTCATGTTGTTATTATGAGCTTTTTTTATAAGTCTTAGTTACATTTTTTAAAATTAATTTGTTGTAGTCGTCTGCCGTCAGTTTGTAAAAGTTTCCCGTTTTGCCGGACTTAACTAGTATTTTATCGCTGTCGTTGATGCTTTTGACTATTTGGTCTAGATGTTTTTGGAAGTTGTTTTTCTTTTTTTGAAAGGAGATGCTATTGATTATATTGAGTAGGTCCTTTTCAAATTCCAGGAGGTTTTTGTTAAATGGTGCAACTTTTTTACTTTTAAAACCGTAAACCTCATGTCCTTTTTTTTGTTAAGTTATTCCCTCGTAGGAAGAAGAATGCTTTCCATCTCATTCTTTTTATTAATTCCTCTGTTTTTTTGCAAAAGTTTAACGAAATAATTCCGTTTGTTTGTGTGTGGAATGTTCTTCAGAGAAATGCCGAAATTTACTTTTTCCATATTTTTAAAGTTCTTATTTTAAAAATAAACGTTCAGAGTGCTCAACCTTAATTTGGGAGCCGATATATATGTGCAGGTATGTAGAAAAATAGGAAAGAACACGTTAGGTAAATAATCCGGAGTTCTTTAATATTTTTGTTTTTATTTAAAAAAAAACAATGCTCCATACAGAAGTAGAGCTTAAATTATAATTATTTAAAAAAAAAATATGATTCCTTCGCTACATAAGAGTTCTCATGTTTCAAAAACGAGAGCCGAAACACTCAATATAATTATTAAAATTAAATTGAATTAAGGTATCAAGCCTCGTTTCATACTCAAGCGAAAATTTAGGAATAACCAATCTTGAAATTTACGCATCTTTATAAGCATGTTCGTTCGTAAGATTAATTACTATGGAAACGGCTGGGGCGTAAATGTTTCCAATTAATAACATGTGACTAGATAAAGAAGCTGATCATTTCGAAGCTATTTTCTCTAAGGAAGAAATATTAGAATAACAATAAGCATTGTCCAACAATTTCCAACTAGAAGCATATTTTTAGTCACCCGATAAAAGTCTCGAGACCCACTCAAAATAAATGATTACTGAATGTGGCATACGATATGAATGAAAGAGGAGGCGGTATGAAGTGAGGATATGAGAATAAGGAGGATAGATAAAGACTGAGTGTTGATTAGAAGTGGTTAAGTTTGTGGTATTCTATGGACGTCTATTTAACAAAGTAGCAATTCTTGGGAAAAATCCGTTTGAATAAAAGTTTCTTCTTACTTTTGGAACACGGGGAATATATGAGTGATTCGATTACGTGGAAGTAGCATGGCGTGTTCTATCTATAAAGGTCTGAACTAGTGGAAGAAAACAATGGAGCGCCCATTTGAACATCGGCCAGGATTTTAACTGGGCGCACCGATTAAACTTTGTGCTACATAAACACGATATGCTGATGACGTAAGTCCTTTGTGATTCAGTTTGCTATGCTTACTATATGTGTAAATTTGTATTAATCCAAATGTCGAAAAGAATAAATGAAAAATTTGACAATCTTGACTTATTCGGTTGGAACTAATTTCCTTCAGAAATATTTACAACAATGATTGTATTTGTAAATGTGGTCAGTCTAATTTAAATGTTTCAGTAAGGTTGAAGGACAAGTTAATAGATGCACACCCATATACTAATAGCATACATGGGCTATAGAGTTGTGTATTTGGTCAGAAATTCCTCTTTAATACATGTTTCGTTAAACAAGATTCAATAGCAAAATAGTTACACAAAAAAATTATAAACACGGATGAGTTCCCTTAAAGGAACAAAAAGGAAAACATGACTCCTGTTGAACAAAGCAAAAAGTATCACAATAACTAAACCCTTGTGCAAATTAATTGAAACAACAAATTTCGTTTCTTTTCTTTCACCATACGGTCAGTTTTAGACCCACTGGAGGGACAGGGTGCAACCGATTTCTATTTTTCTCTCAGATTAGAACATTTGGAGTGGTGTGCAGTAATATGAATTTATTTTCGCGGTATATGATGAAATTTGTTTGGCAACAAAATATTGCGTCATCCGTGATTTCATCACGCCCAGACACTACTGTCTCGACTGTCGATTAGTTGTCTTTCGTGCATTGTCTCCGATGGACGTTACTCCAAGGAAGGGTACGAAAATTGCAACGCTGCACGAACCCAAAGGCAAGCCTTACCAGTGAGCAAATCAAAGTACTATATAGACTGGCAAGGAAACTCTCCTGATTTAAATCCAATCGTGGATCTGTGTTTAATCTGTAAGGAACGACTACGTGGAATGGACATACGAAGTACTAACATGTGCACTGGGTCATGTTTCACTGGAAAAAATAAGAAAAACAAGAGTAAATAATAACGGTATCATTCATTTTGTTTCAATTAATTTGCACACGGGTGTACATATTATAAAGCTTAACTATCTAATCTTATTACCAGAAAAATATCGACAATGAAATCAAAACTATATAAGACTTAGATTATTTTTCTTTCAAACACTTTAAGAATCATTCCAACCATCCGACCAATCTGAAAAAAAAGTCCAAGAAGCAAAATAAAGAATAGTATTTGCTCACAGTGAATAAACTAGCCAACGTCTCACCATTTCGTAACCACGTTTACCATGTTTCTTGCACAAGTTGCGTTGAAATGACGTCCAGCCTCATTTCATGTTAAAATTGTTTTAAAAGTTTCAGTGATAATGGCTAAACTGAAGAAGAACGTGAGATTAGATAAAAACATCTCTTCGATAGAACAAATGTGACGAAGTTGATTATTCAATATGCATGTCAATGATCTCATTGTCTTGCTGTAATATGTATTTTATAATTTGCTGAAGTGGGTGTATCTTACAGGGGCGCCGCTTCAAGTGTGTACTAACAATCCAATTAGACTGATCAGGAAAAGAATTGCACAAGGTATGAAAAAAATTTATAAAGTAAAATTGATCTCTTTTCGAATATTTACATATATATTTGCAGGAACCGAAATTATATATATATATATATATATATATATATATATATATATATATATATAATATTGTCATCCACAGACAGACTGTTTCCCTGTATCACAGCTCTTCAGTGTGGCTAGACGTCCAGTTGGCGTCAGTCGGAAATTCTACCACTAAGCCGTCGGTGCACGGCAGGGATGAAGAAAAAAATGAAGATTGAAGTCAACACTCAGAAGCAACAGGTTGGTTCATGCTGGGCAAGCCGACCTGAAGATTGCGTCCAGCATGAAACAGCCTGTCGCCTCTGAGTGTTGACTTCAATGTTCACTTTTATATTTATATTTACATACCCTCTATCTCTGATATTGATCACTTTATCCCATAAATATAGCACAAACTACATTTCTTTATTTATATATATATATATATATATATATATATATATATATATATATATATATATATATATATATATATATATATATATATATATATATATATATATATATATTACTTTAGTCTATCCCACTATGTGACTATTACACGGGTTCATACATCAGGGAAATATTTTTTAGTGTCAGAGCAAAGGACTTTAATATGAATTTATGTGTCCTACTAGATTGGCTTTTAGGTCCCACCCTTTTAGTTTTGAACTAGTTAAATTCAACTGCCACTTCTACTCCAACAGTTCTTCTTGTTTCCACTCGTGGAACTTTCTTCTGTTTCTTTGATTCCCTAATAAATACACTCTTCATAAGTTTAAATGCAACGTCAATCGCCATCTTCTGTCTTCTTGAACCCCGTTTATTGTTTGTCCTTCCTATTCTCATTTTTCTCTTTCACTTTCACTCCCTGTAACCCCTTGCGTACTAGTGTCATTCTCACCTTGCTTGGCTTGAAAAATATCTTCGTATGTAAACAAGAAATGGCACAAGAATAGCACAGATAAGACTAAGTATTATTCTAACTCTGTCAAATGAAATAATTAGAGCAGAAATTCAATTTTATGCTTGCTGCTTTTTGAGAACGTATTACTTCGATACGCAACGAAGTAATTACATTAACAAAATCTCATAATTCATTTTGTCATGCACAAATCACTTTTCAAAACTCAAACATTTTTCTGATCAAATGTGATGTATCAAAATAAATGAGTGACAATGTCAATAACCAAAACAAAATTCAGTACGTTTCATAAATCTACAGAAATTTACTGAAGTTTCATAATACGTCACGTTCTAAAAAGAAACCCCACTTTTATTTTTAAATACGATGTCCCTTGAGGATGTAAGCAGTCATGGCTCTCCACACGGACCTAATATTTATTATCTATGAATTGTCGTGTCTTCCTAGAAAATATACTTACATGATTCCCTGTTGTTTTCTGCAAGAAAGTCAACTGGAACATGGAAAACTATTTTTTCAAAAACTGTGGATTTGTCGAAAATAAGGATTTATTGAACGTATATCCGATTAACAAGTTAATCATGGATAATATGTTTAAATCTTTTATGGTTTTCTGAAATTTAATTCTTATAGAATTCTCTACAATGTATTTTTTCAAATAAATGACAAATTTTATTACTGTTGTGGGGCAGACCCATTTTACACAAGATGACGTCCAAAGTATACTTATACTGACAGAGAGAATACCTGCGGGTTGAGATACGTTGAGTCAGGCTGAGAGATACGGAGACAGTACACTAAATTGAAAACTTTGCAATTTTTCATTTCTTTGATTTCAGTCCTATAGATATTACAGTATTGTAGACAAAATCAGGTAAAGAAGAAATGAGATACTTTCTGCTGCGAAACGGGGTGGGAGAGAGAGAGAGAGAGAGAGAGAGAGAGAGAGAGAGAGAGAGAGAGAGAGAGAGAGAGAGAGAGAGAATTACGGCTTCACTTACAGAGACTTGTACATATACTTTCTACTAACCCGCATTCCTGGACTACTAATCTTCACTGCAAGTCTGTATTCTTACGTTTAATACACTTATTTTTCTATCTCAATTACTGGAGTTGTTTATTTATTTGTGCAGGATTCCATTCCCGGAATCCACAACAATTACAAAGAATATAACAGATGAATTATTACATTTTTCATGCATTTTATCCACATCTCTATTCATCTTGTGAAAACTCATGGAGGTATCATAATAGTGACGTTCAGAACTTTGATCAGAATGAGGAACTCTTGTGGCCATACGTGTTCTTTTCGCTAGAATTACTTCATAAATATGTTCGGATTTCTTGTTTTTTAAAGACATGCTATTTAAATTCTTCAATTTGTTGTTTTTCTCATATTCGTTTCTGTCTCTCTCGTTTGGGATAGAGAGACAGAAACCAATATGTGAAAAGCAACAAATTGTGTTTGTGTTTGTGCATGTGTTTGATTTAATGATTTGTCGAAAGAAGTGAGGACAGTCCCCACCTCCAGCCTCTGTGTTTGGCATGGTGGGTCTTAGCTCTGGAGGTCTGAACTAGTGTAACTAGCAAATGTAGTTCGTCGGGAGAAATTCTATGTTTCACCTGTAACTTTTTCATTGTTTCATTATTGCCCCAAATATAATTTGTTGAAAATAATTCATCACCGATGAACGATTCTGAAAACTATCAAGGCTGAAAAGTGAAGATTGTGTATCTCCAGCACAGATAAAGCAGCAATACTCCATCATAAAATATTCAGTATAGAACAAAAGCATTTTTAATTCCTTTCGGCTAATGATCGATCTTTGAGATATGAAAAATAGAAATTGCTGCAAAATTTTTTTAGTTTGGTTTGGTCTGGTTTCTTTTACGGCAGATCAACCTCAATGGGTTATTTAATGCCGACAATATTTTAAAATGCTGGTAATATTTTGTTTTGTCAAAAATTTGTTTCTGATAATATTTTTCTTTCAAAATTCTATTGCTGGTAATAATTTTTTTCAAAAACTGGTAATAGTTAACTATTTGCCCATAGCTGTGACCCTAACAGGTGCTACCACCCTGTGTCAAGGTGGACTTGGCAACACCAGCAATTAAGAGTTGGTACCACGCTCCTCAAAACCTCCTGGTCAGAGGCCTTTCTGCTGGATGTAGTTCATCGTCTTACCAAGGACACGTATGTAGTTTAACGTCTTACCCAAGACGAGTTTGTTCGTGTGTGTGTCTGTATATGTGTGTCTACACGTGCGTATGCATCCATAATTCACATAGTGGTCTATGTTTGTTTTTCTTTAATGTCTGTTTACACTCGTGCGTTTACACACAAGCACTCAAAGACATAGACACACACACACGAACACAAACACAGACACACACAAATACACACACACATACACACACACACACACACGCAAAACACAGACAATCACACACAATCACACACACACACAAACACACACACACAGAGACACACACACATATATATATATATATATATATATATATATATATATTTATCCTTAAATATAATACGCCACATATATATATTTAATTTTTTTTTGTGTTCAACAACTGATGGGCAGTGTGCAAAATTTTGAGATGAGACAGAGACGTCATGACCCCATTCCCGTTCAAACGCAAATAGCTACCGCGTTGACAAACTACAAAGAGTATTTGTACAAATAAGTATATCCATAAAAAAATTATAGATAGAAAATATATTGAAATATTTGTCGGATTAATCCATTTCATATAATATGTTGTCATTGATTACGTTAGGCTAGAATTTCAGAGCAGATATGATTGATCGAGAAGATGTGTAGTTAAAAAATTCGAGCTTTGCTAAAAGTCTGTGGCTGAATAGGTAATAGCACGTTAGGCTAATGACGGTTCCCTCTAGGATACAGGTTCGATCCCTAGGAGGACGCATATTTCTACGAAATTTGTCGAACATTCAGACCGGTAAATGTAATTAATACCGCTTAATTATAAAAAACAAAAAACAAAAAAAAGCATTTGCTCAAATAAGTGTATTCATAAAAAACTCATAAACAGAAAGTATATTAAAATATACAGTCAACGACGAAATTATTCGTACACACATTGGAAATATTTTTTTCCATTTCTCATTCATTTAATGCCGAGTTTTTATATGTTAGCAAGCACAATAAAGGAATATAAAACTCAATTTTCAGAACAATAGTTTAAACACAACAAATTTGACAGGCGAATTATGCAAAATAGGAAAAGCAAAATTATACGTACAGTATGAAAAATAGAAGAAAATTGACGCTTTTCAAAATATTAACAGTCAATAGTATGGCCTCTCATCTTTATAACTTGCTGCAATCGTTTTCTTATGTTTTTGATGAAATTAGAACAAGTCTTTTCTGAGATTCTCTTCCATTCTTCAATGGTTACATGTTCTAATTCCTGAAGGTTTCTTGGTGACCGACGTTTTATTCAAACTTTCAATTCTTGCCATAGATTTTCAAGAGGATTCAAGACAGGACTCGTTAAAAGCCATGGCAGAACTGTAATCTTATTTTTCTGAATCCAAGCAGTCACTGACTTAGAAGTATTTCTGGGATTATTATCTTGCCGGAAAATAAATCGCCGACTTATATGAAGATTTTGCGCTGATATCTGGTTTTCATCCATAATTTTTATATAGTCTGCAGATTTCATAATTCCTCTTACTGCAAGTAACTATCCACACCCCCTTGAGCTAAGACAACCCCAAAACATCATCGATCCACTTCCATGTTTTAATGTTGCCACTGTGTTCTTTAGGGAGAAAGACCCATCTTTATTGTGCCAAATCTTCTGTACGTCATTATGTCCAAAAAGTTCAATTTTTGTTTCATTATTCCACAGTACTTGTTCTCAAAAGCAATTTTCTTTGTCTAAGAACGTTTTCGCAACATTAAACCGAGCAACAATGTGAGAGTTTGGGAAGAGAGGTTCTTCGTGGTCAGTTTCCATACTACCCATTTCTATTTAAACAACGTTCTATTGTGTGAGTATTTACGCTTATACTCACCGTAAACTTTTGATGATGTCTTTCAGAACACCTCTTGTGTTTATATTAACATCGTGACACAGTTTTCGTTCAGTTCTCGGTGACAATTTGGGTTTTCTTCACGCCCAGGCAAATTCTCTGTCGTGCCAAACTGTTTGAACTTCTTTATAACGGTCTGTACCGTAGACCTAGGGATAGCTAACGCGTTTGAAATAGAGCTGTAAATATTTCCCGACTTGTGGAATTTAATCGCTGTCTCAAGTCAACGCTAAGCTCCTTTGTCTTGCCAATTGTGTTGTTAACGTAAGATAACAATGGTGACACTCTATGCAGCACGTGATGTTCTTTGTTGGAATTATCGCAAATATTCTACTGAATAAATAGTCTAGAAGGCTTTATCGATAAATAATTATGTAAATTACTTGTACTTACACGAATCAATCAATTTAAAACGATATTTCTACTGAACGAATGATTTTGTCTTTTCCTCTTTTGCATAATTCGATTGTCAAACTTGCCGTATTTAACCTCCTTGTTCTGAAAATTGACTTTTATGTTCCTCTTTGTTTGCTTATTAACCAATAAAAATCTGGCATCATACGGGAATTAGATTTTGAGGAATGGATAAAACTAATTAAATTGATGGTTGTACGAATAATTTCCTCGTTGACTATATATGTGTGTGTCGGTTTGTTTCTGTATATATATATATATATATATATATATATATATATATATATATATATATATATATATATATATAATATGGAGAAAACAACTGAAAAGTTGTAAATTAAAAAAATTGAATGTTTTTTTTGTGAAAGTATTTATTTATACATATATATATATATATATATATATATATATATATATATATATATATATATATATATATATGATATTTCAGATCTGCCCCGATCTTTTGTCAGAAATAAATTAAATAACTGTATTCAGAAGTTTGTTTACAAGTAGCGTCCGTCGCGAGACACGGACGTCACGTGATGTGGAATGCAACTGTGTTTGAATATTTCTAATGTAAATATAACGATAATATTTTAGATGTTGTTTAGAAAGTTTTTTTAACTATATATATATATATATATATATATATATATATATCACTGCCGATTCTAGGTCATCAAAGTTTGTCGGTCTCATTACAATATTTAACAAAATAACTATTGGTATAACTTTGATGTTGAAATGATTCCTTTACTCCAACTAAAGGATATACATTTTTAAATCTTTGTCATGAAACAAACGCATTTTCGTATTTTAATATTAATTGTAATAATTCTATAAAAAAAATAAACATTTATCTAAAAATATTTTTCCAGATATGTTAGAAAAAAGAGTGAGGACAAAGTATTTAATATATTTGCCTCTTTATCGCTCCTTTTCATATTTTATACTTCTTTATATCCGTGTTATCAAGTTACTGAAAGTAGAGATAGCAATAGTGTGTTGCAGGATCAGAAAATAGAAATGTATATTTCATAAACTGAGGTAAATGGTGTAGATACAGCTGTCTTCTTTTTTTAAAGTCAGGAACATTGTGTGTGGGCAGCAAGTCTGTGGGCGCGTGCAAAAACCTAATTAATGTGTATATATATCTTTCTGTTTCTGTATTTTTAGATTAATTTATTGTACGTTTATGATCAGTACTGCAGACTGATATCATCTTTCCTCAACACTACCCCAGTTACACTTCTCACCCAAACCTCCAGTCGATGAGTTATGGCTGCACTTTGTTTGATTTTCGAAGAATTTAAGTAGGGCAAAATTTAATTTGCCCCCTTTTTAATTGATTCATTCCGCTAAAATAAACTGTACGGAATAAATTACTTAAAATGGTCATTTGAAAACTATAAGTTGAAAAAAGATAATTTCTTTGAAAAACAGGGCAAACAAGTCATTATAGAATGTTAAATGATTATTTATAAAATTAAAGTAAGTAATACATTGCCTATTAAGTATGTCACCAGCTTCATAGGGCTTAGATCTACGCATCCCGATTAGTCACATCAATTTTATTTCATACATTTTTACTTATTTTCTTTCACTGTTGTTCTGTTTATTTTTTCCCTTTTTTTCTTCTTTCTTCCTTTCATTCTTCCTTTCTTTCTTCTTTATTATGAACAATATCAACGAAAAGTATTTCGGGCAATATTTTGAGTCACAAAGTTAAAACAATCAATTCTTGATCCAGCTGAAGACAAGAGAGAGAACAACGCACTATGTTGCTTTGAAATACATATACTTGAATGTTGACTCACTCGGGTTGAGCCCGACATTCCCGACCTCCGGAGTTGACAGTTTTCTTGCGACGCGTTTCGCCCTTCAGGATTTCATCGGACTAAATTTGTTATGTTGGTTCGACTACGCATGAGCACGAACGAGGGATGCTGCGAATTTAAAATTTATTTATTTTTTTTATATCTAAATTAAATTGGCTGGAAAAAAATTCCTTCGTGCGCATGTGCAATCACACACAAATAAAAATCACTTCCGATAAAGACCCCAAGGACGAAACGCGTCACAAGAAAACATTTTCCACTTTGTCATTTTTCGCCAATATTGTTCTTGATACATAAAATATAAAATATCGTTAACTCATATATATATATATATATATATATATATATATATATACACCTACAAATACAAGAAAAACAAAACTTCATAGACAAATTTAAACTATCACTAAACAAATCATAACTCCACACACATAAACACACACCATGCATACTTAGTAGCAAAACAGACTCGACAAAATGTGTATGTATATGTAATATTTTCTTGTAATAATGCAATGTATATGCATGGAGAAGATGAATATATATATATATATATATATATATATATATATATATATATATATATATATATATATGAAGAAATATAGTTTTAAGGTGTGCTATATTTATGGGATAAAGTGCTCAATATCACAGATAGACCGTGTTTAAATATGAAAGTAAACATTGAAGTCAACACATAGAGGCGACAGGTTTGTTTCATGCTAGACACAATCGTCAGGCCCCGAGTGCTGTTAAAAATATATATAAAATAAGAAATAAAAAAAATATACATATAAATAAAAAATAAAAATAAATAAAAACAAGCAAAATAATTTAACCCAAATAAATAAATAAATATACGACTTCCGGTAAAATAACCGCCAAAATAGAATAACCACAATGCACCACTGACCCGTATATATAAATACACGAGAAAAATAAGATTTCTGTCTTGTTTATTCTCCCACTCACTTTTTACACACACACACACACACACGCACAACACTCCTGGCCTGATCACTGCATCTAGCATGAAATAGCCTGTCGCTCGTAAGTGTTGACTTCAATG
Source organism: Acanthosepion esculentum (assembly GCA_964036315.1). NCBI lineage: Eukaryota > Metazoa > Mollusca > Cephalopoda > Sepiida > Sepiidae > Acanthosepion > Acanthosepion esculentum. The sequence continues at coordinate 151,634,455 of OZ038475.1, forward strand.
TTCACTTTTATATATATATATATATGTGTGTGTGTGTTTGTGTGTGTGTGTTTGTGTGTGTGTGTTCACATACTATCAAAAACACACAATAAACAAAAATTGAGAAAAGTTTAAAATTATATAGACAAAAGAAAAAGAAAAGAAAAAAGACCGCCTTTCTTCCCCATTTTTCTGACCATCTATGAGATAACGATATATATCAATTAAAAAATTGAAAACAACCTTAATAAAATTAATTTCGAATACTGCGCAAATGTTTTAAAATTTTTACAGAACATAGTTTTAAAATATCTAGGTTTTAACTGATAGCTTTAAATATTTTTTTAAAATGCATAGACATCTTAATAACTTAGTTACCTCGCTTGAAGTTACTTCACGAAGTATGATTACATCGTAAAACTTAAAAATTGTACAGTAAATACAATTAGCGTTTTCACTTCACAAATAAAAAAAATAATTATTAAATAAACACAACAAATTTGTCTTAGATAAAAGAAGAACCTGATAAAACAAGACCCTGACGATGACATGTTGCTAATGTCGAAAGCACTCGGAATAAATGAATATGCATCAATATAGTAACTTTCTTTCTGGTATATATATATATATATATATATATATATATATATATATATATATATATATATATATATATATATATCAATTATGTGGTGCGGGTTCAATTTATATTACGCGAATCATTCATCCTTGTTTATAAATTCCGGTTTTATCAACAAAAAAAGACCTGATAAAAGCGGAATTTATAAACAAGGATCATACCATTCATTAACGGATTCGAGGTTAATGTATTTTATTATTAAAAATTGTTTGCGAGAGTGATTCTTGCCATATTATTAACTTCATTATCTGCTTTTCGTATGAATGATTCGCGTAATATATATATATATATATATATATATATATATATATATATATATATATATATGTATATGAAGAAATATAGTCTTAAAGTGTGCTATATTTATGGGATAAAGTGGTAAATATCAGAGATAGAGCGTGTGTAAATATAAAAGTGAACATAGAAGTCAACACTTAGAGGCGACAGTCTGTTTTGTGCTAGATGCAATCATAGTGGCCCGATGATTGCATCTAGCATGAAAGAGACTGTCTCCTTTAAGTGTTCACTTCTATGTTCACTTTTTACACACGCTCTATCTCTGATTTATCCCATAAATATAGCACACTTTAAGACTATATTAGAAAAATATTTTTTTTCAAGTGGAAGAGGAAGGGAGATAGACTTGGGGAAGGGAAAGATTCAGAGAGGGAAAGCAAAGTGCTAAGCAGTCGACAGGTTGAGCTAGATTATACTTCCTCTTTCGCTGACATAACAAGTAAAAAAGATTATGAAGGAACATATTCAAAAAGATACATTGAGATTTCTAGTCATTTCGGGTAGCGGAACATCGTCATCGCATTGTAATCATTATAATAACAAAAGATAATGAGGATACTACTACTTCTACTACTACTAATAATAATAAAATATTACTATTTGAAAATTTTACATCAAAGTAAAGAAATAAAAATGTTTTTTTTAATATAAAACTTTGATTAAATCAATAAATAGACAAGTAAAGGACCATTTTAAGTAACTAAAAACAAATTCGCAAGGACTGTTTTGTGATGCCAACTAACACTCATTGCTACTTTTGGGATGCTCGTTGTAGTAGAGACTTTGTAATCGCAGATACAACTATATTAACACTGTTGAACAATATTGGTGTCAGACGCCTTCGAATATCGCTCGCACTAATAGTACTTGCTCAAACAATAATCCGTATAGTGATCCGAATGGAGAAATAGTATAGAGAATAGAGTAGAGAATAACGCTCCGAATAGTAATAGAGGGTAGACTAGGAATAACGATCGTTAGTTGTCAGCTACTTTCTACATATACGCGTTTCCTCTATGGTCACGTGGTCTACTTTATTCAATAATGGGATCACCTGTGTTTGCTCACCGGCGATATATATTTAAACTCAAGTGTCGGGAGCGATACTTTATTCCTTTATAACAGACTCATAATTTTGCTACACGTGTTTCCAGTCTCGTGACCATCATCAGGCAAAGGGTGGAGATTTCCACATATTATTAAAAATAATTAATTTTTTTGTCCTTTATGTTTTCGAAGTTAAATATTCTCGATATGAGACATTCTCTTTTTTTTGTGTTAGTGACCCTAATGTCTTTCTTGAACTGATAGTGAAACGTTCTGCGTGTAGGGTTATAAAACAATTAAGATTGGTCCGAGAAATGATGAAGTAGTTATCAGCATTCTTATCGTTTAATGACCCCTGTGTGTTCTTAGATCTATTTCCATTTTCCATTTATATATATATATAAGAGATTTTTATGCTTATACATTCTTTTTATAGATACAAATATTTATTTAAATGCTCTGTTTTATAATAAACAGTATTAAACAACATTTACAGGCCTGAATGTCCGAGAAAATTACGACAGGATCGAACATGTATCCTATACGGAACCGTCGGAGGACGAAAATTTTCTATGAAAATTTCTCCGACATTCAGGCCTGTAAATGTTGTTTAATACTGTTTATTATAAAACACAGCATTTACTTAAATATTTGTATCTATAAAAAGAATGTATAAACATAAAAATGTCATAAAATAATTGTCGGACTTTATCCATTTCATAATATATACATACATATATATATATATATATACATACATACATACATATATATATATATATATATATATATATATACATACCCATCCATATACATACACATGTATACATAGGAACACACACACACACATATATATATATATATATAGAATACACACACATATATATATGTATATATATATATATATATATATATAATATCGCACATTGAGTGCGTGCGTTAATAAAATAGTGCTCGATGTTGAATAACAGAGCTATAAATTATATATTAATAATAAATATATATTTTGTTCCTCGTCGATAGCACAAATCTGAGTTTCATGCACAGCGTAATTTTCTTTATTTAACAATGTTTCCCTCATTCATTTCTTCTCTGTAATTTTCTGTCCTTTTATTATTTACAGATTTTAGTCTAGATTTTTGTTTGTCGATGAGCGCTAGAATAAAGCCAATGCCCTTGATATATATATATATATATATATATATATATATATATATATATATATATATATATGTATATATATGTATATATATGTATATATATATATATATATATATATATATATATATATATATATATATATATATATATATATATAGGGTAAAAATATGTCAATACTGGAAAGACAGAAATGTAAAAGAAATTGAGTTAGAGAAATTGGTTGAGGAAGTAAAAAAAAATACTGAGCAGAGATAAATAAAGGAAAGATTGCTAAATATAAATAAAATTACTCAGAAATCAAGACTAATCTTAAATGTCGATTCAAAGCATTTCAACGGAATACTGAAGACTTTCTGGCAAGAAAAACAAAAAACAAAAAAACCTTCTCCAAATGAGGTCATTCCGAGAAGAATGTATTGCAGTGAAATTGGGAAATGGAGCCAGGAAAGTCGAAAGGGAATGGGAGAGACGAAGCAAAAAAGAAACAAGAAATAAAACAAACAAAAATTAGAAGACGAAAGGAAAGTTAAAAACAGAGAGAGAAAGAGAGAGAGAGAGAGAGGAGGCGGGAGAGAGAGGGAGAGAGGGATAGAGAGGTAGGGAGAGAGAGAGAGGGAGGGGTGGGGAGAGAGGGAGGTGTGGAGAGAGAGAAGAAAAACACTTCTCTCTAATTTGAAATGAAAAAAAAGAGCAAAAGAAAGTTATAGAAAAGAAGAGAAGCGAATTTTGATGACCTCGTGGATCAGGTCAGAGCAAATTTTTTCGCTCACTCATCTATAATCATTTTCCAAATGGATTTGCCGCTTATTATTGAATCAAACTGGGACGTATATCACATGGCCTATAAAATTTCATAATGATATATATATATATATATATATATATATATATATATATATATATATATATAATTACATATGACTTTGAACGAAACATCTAATTTACGCTCCAAATTTCATGACGAATACAATTCAAATAATAACCCACGGGACTTTTCATATAAATTCCAGGGCGGGGGGGTTCTATTATCAAATTATTTTTTTTACTATAACTTGGCTTAATATCTGAATAATAAAATATTATTATTATTACTATTATTATTATTATTATTATTATTAGCAGTAGTAGTAGCAGTAGTTTTTCTGGGTTGTGAATAATTATTCGCAATAGACGTTATAGGCGAGTTTGGTAGTAAATTGCTTAACGTGTTCATCTTGTAAACATTTTAAATAGCGTTTAATATTTGATGTAGTAATGTGGAATGAAGATTCATGTCTGGTTTCTTTATAATTCAAGTACACTATTTCTTTATTGTATATACAGACTATTTAGGCTGAAAGATGCTAATAAATAATTTTCTATTTGGTAACATTTTCTATACTAGAGCTTTCCCCTTGCAGTTATTATGACAAAAGCGAACTGCCTCAAAATGTTTGTGAATACGAGGAAGGAAAAGACTAGCACCATGAAAGGGCAAAGTACAAAAGTAACAATTGGAAAATATGTTTAAAAATCTATCATTTTTGACAGCATTGTGCCATATAAACTGTAAAAGCAACTGCAGATATCAGAAGCGTTAAAACCCCACCACACGAAAAAAAGAAGAAAATATATATCAATTAAATTTTATTCACTTTACGAACAAATATACGAAATGTATTTAATAAATAAAAGCATTAACAACAGCAACACCAATAATAAAAATAGAACCGCTGCTTTCACGGAAAGTGCTCAGACGAGCTGCATTCTTTAGTTCCGCCAGTCATAACCTTCGCGGTTAAGACCCGCCATGTCACTTACATTGTAGCAAACAACCCACATTTTCTTCGTATTCTATAACTGATAAGTAAGTTCCGCTCGAACAGCTCCTTTCCGCGAACCACTGCTCAGTGGATACGATTCCCAAGGGGATGTTTCTCTAATCACGACAATCTTAACGTGTTCAATTCTAGGGTTAACCGTTATCTGACTCCTAACGTAATCCTCTACTCCGAGTGTCTCGCGGTCCTTGTGCAAAAACTGCAAAAAAGAAAGAAAAAAAAAGAAAGAAGACAAACTATTAATCAAAATGACACAGTGCAACAAACTGACACGTGAAGACAGGATAGATGAAAAAACCGACACGACAACCGCCAGCGATGAGATAACGCAATGCTATCAACCTAGGAATAAACTCTTTCATAATGGGCCATAGAAACCGAAAAAGGATCTGAAAACATTCGAGAATTCATGGCCAAATTTATCGGGGAAACCAGAAAAAGTGTCAGAACAGTAAAAAAATTAAATCAAAATAAAATTTAACCATAAAACTTCCGTTTGTTTTCAACCAAACCATCATAGATGAAAATTAATTGACTAAACACGCGCACACACACACACACACACACACACACACACACACATACATACATACATATTTATATATATATATATATATATATATATATATATATATATATATATATAGTTAAATCATACATTTTAGATGTATCAAGGGTGGTCTTCAGTGATGCACTGTTCTCATAGCCGATTTCGGGTTTCGCATCATATCGGCTCCAATAGCAACCCCAACCTGATTCTATGCTAGTCAGGCCGCCTCCTTGAAAGCGATATTGCAAAAAACAGGAATCATAATCACTAGCATGGCCGGACTTCGACAGTTCTTATTGACATGTCAGCCAATGAAAACAGGGCTTTTCTCGCTTCCCTACTAAATAGTGGTGTTTTTTACTGCATCCGGTTTAGATCTACCACTTCCGGAATCCATAACGAGCTGAGCTGGTAACTTTATTGCATTGTTTAAGTCCATGTTTTACCTTTTAAATACTAATCCCATAGCGACACTAATTCTTTAACTCAACCTACACTCATACCCAACTCAAAACTATCTTATACTAGCACTTTCTCAAAAGCAATTCGCTATTCTATCAGGTCAATCTGTAACGCTTACCTTATACTCTGATATATATATATATATATATACTGGCAGCATGGCCCGGCGTTTCCCGTGCTTGATTCAAAAATCGTACGTTTAGGTAGTTTCCTCTTACTTTTCAACGAATATGTGTAAACTGATTTGCAGTACAAACAGTAGTTACGCTCACCAAGCGTTTCATGTGACAAAACATACTGCCTCCGTTGAGATTGACTGGAAATCCTCAAAGAGGCCTCTACCGCGGTTTCCTCCTCCCGCTTTCGCTTTCCCGCAGAGGCTCTTTTAGAACGCCTGCTAAGGTTGCCTCGCCATGGTATTTTGGCACGCTTAGCAAAGCTGACGGGTCGTTCATCGCCACGGCAGTCAGAAGAGTGCAAAGCAGAGGTTGAAGTAGACGCCAGCCGCTTCTCCCCCAAGGAGGCGCACTCAATGGAATCCTGCTCCCGTTTCCCCTTAGCCGGTGAGGCTTTTTTAGAACGCCTGCTAAGGTTGCCTCGCCTGGGTGTTTTTGCAGAGCTGCCGGGTTGCTCATCGCCACAGCACGCAGAAGACTGCAAAGTAGAGGTTGAAGTAGACGCTATATGATCATCTGTAACTGGAGTTATTATGTGCTCCTCCGCAGTCGCCTGTTCTGCATGTGTAACGTTAACGGTGTTAGGGGTCTTCAGTTGCTGACGTGCGGATGTTCGTCGTGTAGGAGCCATCTGAAGGGTTGTAGAAATGCTGTGTAAGAATGCGAATAGAAGTTGATGCCGAAGCTGAAGCGGTGCAACCTCGTTGTATACGAAAACTAAAAATGCAGTGGAGCTGTATGGAAAAAGGTTCTCCTATCTATGGGCCGTGCTTTCTGGCAGCACGAAAACGTCGCTGTAGGAAGAGGTTACGCAACCAAAACATTGAAGCGTTGAAGGTTAAAAAGTAGTGAAACACTGAGGTGTACTGGGCCGCGTAGTAAAGGCAGAAGAGAAGTAACTTGCGACAGCAGTTAACTGTCTAATAGCAAAACTGAACTACGAAAAGGTAGAAATAGGTATGGAACGCTAAGATGGACTGGGCTGCGCAGTAGAGGCAGCACGCGGAGATAAAATTGGTAATTCAAACGTTTAAGCAAATAGGTAACTTGAGGTAGCAGGAAGCTGTCAATTAATCCAAGGACAGACGCGTTAATGGCGATCAAATCAAGACGTGAGTGCGGATGCAGCCGCGCTGAAGGTATTTAAAGGGAGCGTGAATTGTCATTGATTGGTGTAGCCTGGACAATGGCCATGAATTAGACCAATGAATGAGCTCACGCAAAATGGAAGATGCTAGCGCGTATTCACGCACGCGCGCATGGTTTGGCAAGCGCAAGGCTTGGCCGTAAACGGGGTCAAGCTGCCTGGTGCATATGCAGCTTGGATCTAACACACGTGATGCCGGCGATGAGAATGCAAGGAGCTGCAATGAGGCGTTTGCTCGTTTGGTTTGTGCGACAACGAAAAGCCGCTAACCGTTTGCCGGTATTAGCTTTGAAATGGATTGGGAGGAAGCCCTGCTGGTTTAGCGCAAAACTCCTCGTCAGGACTGGGATGCGGCCTGGGCTAGGGTAAAAGGTTTAAAGAATTGGAAAATGGACTGCTGAGGGTGGAACCATTTTCACTCAGCACGTATGCGTTTTTTTTTTCAGTAAAGACGCGAATAAAGGAAGCGCTTATTTTGGTAAGATGCGACGATTAAAGCAAAAGTGTTGACAAAGTCGAATATGTCATTTGTGGCTCAAAGTCAGACCTGGTAGCAGGGATAAAAATTTCAATGGCCGTGCAACCATTCCAGAATTTGAGGTCAAATGTTTTCTTCCACTCCACTGCACGCACTGACCTGTTTCTTCCCGCGCATAGCGTGACCTTAAATTAATCTGCATTTAGGAAATACCCAATCGGAAAAACATTTTTAAGGGTTGACTGATTGTCGATTTGCACGCTGTTTGGGGGGCGCTCAGAGTTGAAACTTCACATGGTTACTCCCAATGGCCTCCTCATAAAGCCGGTCGGTTTTCGCTAAAAACCGACATGCGGTTCAGGCGCAATCTGGACGTATCGGTTTTTGGGTTTTATCGATTTTCCGCGCTGTTTAGGGGTCCGTGGTCATGAAACTTCTGGAAAACACTTCTAATGGTAGACTCTAAGAGGGTGTCAAATTTGGTTGAAATGCGATAATTCCTTCTGTAAGTAGATTTTTTCGATTTTTTCGATTATCGATGTTTTCGGAACCTGAGTTCGAACTAAAAAATCGGGCTCCGTCATGTCATTACGGCAGCCATTTGCAAAGTTGTGGTGAAAACCGCATTGAAATCGGATGAGAAATGCGGCCTGGGCGAGGTAACAACGCCCACGACAGACACACAAACAGACAACATGAGAAATATATATATATATATATATATATATATATATATATATATATATATATATATATAAAAGTGGACATACATTGAAGTCAACACCCAGAGGCGACAGTCTGTTTCATGCTAAACGCAATCATCAGCCCATAAACATAATTGTATGTTAACCTTAGATGAATTCTTTTCAATTGTAGTTGTGTTACTGTTGATAGACAGGTAATACATCTAGGTTTATTAAATTTATTTATATTGTACATTCTTTTATTTTTGAAAAATTAATGAGTTTTCTGTTTCGTTTTAAATGTGAAATAATTAGGACAGTCAAAGAACTTAAACTATTAATCCTTTTTATTCTAAGTGTTCTTAAATAATTAGTCCGGATTTTATTTTGTCGTTATGGAGAGGATAGACATTTATGAGATCATTTTTATTAGAAGATTTTAGATAGAGATTTAGTTCTAAGTCATTACTAGTACCGTTTTAACATGACATCGACGAAAGATAATTTGTTGTTTGTTTCTGTTTAACTCAGAGTAAATTCTATAACATTGTTTTGCAGGTATATGTAAATAAAGTATCAATAATATATTGAATTGATTGCTGAGGTAATATATTTTGTGAAGGATCAAATTAAAGAAATTCAAACGTTAAGTGGTGATCCCATCGGCATTCCGAATTTTTGCTTATAAAATTCATTGATAAAAATAACATTTTTATGACTTTATCTATTTGTATGGAGGTGTTTATTTTTTTTATTGTGCTAAACGTCTTTAATTCAAGGATTTTTTGGGTGGAACGTTGGTATAAAGGAATTTGACTTCTAAACTAGCCATGGGTTTATCTGTCATATTTATTGTTGGGTTATTTTGAGTACATTATGTACTAGGATATTTATTCCGTTTTGTACAGAATTGTGGCACAAGGTCGAAAAAGGGGAGGGTAGAGGCTGGTCTTCACTAAATATCTTATACCTACCTAATCAGATTCATGACCCTTTCATACGTTACAAATTCCACATTCACCAAAAGAACTCGTCTATCACCATTCAATCCTCCAAGTACATTATGTACTAGTGAGCAAACCAAAATGAGCTGACTCATTTTATAGTACACCCATAGAAGGTTAACCAATCAGAAGACTTGAAATATTCGATCCGATGTGTATAAAGGCGGCCATTTTGTTTTGTTTTCTTGTCGGAATATCCACTGCTAACCTGTCAACTGAGGAGACCTGCAGAAGTACGTTTTCCTATTCTTTCCAAATATCCACTGCTAACCTCTGATATGGAAGACCTTAAGAATTCCGGAATAGCTGCTACGAGACATTGGTGCTGTTACATTGAACAAATTACTTCCTACGTCGGATTGCTACATTCAAACTACATTAAACATGTATTACATTTATCTCCTTTAGTTTTTCAGCCTTAATTTTTACTCTGTGAATGACTAATTGTTCAAGGAAGCTGTGTTCGAGTTTTTGTTATGGCTTTTGCCAGCCCTTCCAATTCCAGATATGAACTCTACATGAGATGCATAAAAGCATCAAGAATCCTAATGAAAAATGCCCTGACTTCATGGTTTACTAAAAACGCGCAAAGCAGTCGTTGCAATGTGAAGAATCCTACCTGGAATGTTCAGATATCTTATCACTAAGTAGTGATAAGATAACGAAACACGAAACGTTCCAGAAATATATTTTTTTATTATCATATCCCTAGTCACCTTTTCACAGATATTCCCTCCACTATTCGGGGGACTTGACTCTACGGTTAGCGCAACACTTAATCGTATCATCAAGTCTCCTGAGCAATATGTAATCTCTACAAACATCTGAGAGATAAGATAATAAAAAATTCATTTTATTTATTATTATTAAGTCGCTATCTCTTGATAATAAACTTCTCCTTCATTTGTGAGTTAAGCACAATGAATAAAATATGGAAGTGTTGTTGGGAATCTTATTTTGGAAGACTTCGAAACAGGTTAGCAAGTTTATAACTAGGAACCATGTTCTTTAAAGTTTCCAAATATCATCTTCACTCAAGTGCTGTATCCATTCACGATGGGGGAGTTCATGTCTATCCACAATTTCCGATTCTTTGTCGTACTGAGCAAATCATGTCTTTTTGCTACACCTCTTCATCTCTGGTTTGCTATCCATTTACACAAGCTCGTTAGATCGGTTATGCACTTTTTCTTTCTTTCACTCTTCAATATGTTCTGTGAGTGTCAAATTTTCTAACCCTTCTTTCCTCATTATACATCTTAGAAATTTCAGCAGTCTCTTTCTGATTCTAAAATCTAATCGTTGTTTCTATACTCCTTGAAACTTCATCGTTACTCAAATGCTCTGTCCAGCATACTTCTGTAGAATCACATCTCTCTTGTCTCAAATTTCCTCTACATCTGCGAGGAAATTATCCAGCACTTTCTGTCATATATTGGAGGACTGGTATTACATAGCAATTGGACAATCTTTTCTTTATTTCTAATGTAATTTTCCTGTTTCTTAATACTTTGCTTAGCTTTTGAAAGGCATCAGTAGTTCTTTAGCTTCAATGCCTTAGCTTTAATCTGTCCCTTTACAAAAACATTTAAGTCAGAATTCGCCATTCAATAGTCAGCCGTTAAATTTCATCTAAGCGGTCGTTGCATAGCGCGGCAAAAGCCATGATTTCCTCTTTGGCTCAAAATAGTTTTGGAGATGTTTGACTTTAATATTTATTTTCCTTTACTTATTTATTGATTTGTTAATTAAAGGTAAGCAATGAAGGTTAAAACTTTATAAATTCAATTTAGTCTAGTTAGCATCAGGGAGTTTGTAAGCCTTTTTTTATATTACAGTTTCAACTATGCATTCTTACACTATCGTGTTATTTTTAATTTATATAATCTTTATCTTCCCAAGGGTAAAGTCGTAAAGCCAGTAAATAAAAAAAAAATGAAAATAATATAAAATTAAATTAAAATAAAGAAAGTTCCGTGAGAGTAGGAGATGTGTATCCATCTCCGAGCTACTTTTTCTCATAAATTTTTCCAACGTTTGTAGTTCTGGTTAATAATGCAGTGAAAATACCGTAGTTCAGTGCGGCAATGCGTACGATTCTACACTACGTCTTAATGACCGTTCCTATGAGCAGACGTTCTACTCATAGCGGATGGACGAGTTCATGTTCAACAATTAGTGTAGAGAAGGTTGGTCGTCTTTCTATGGAAAATTTTTACATCCCCGCTTTCTCCAAGTGGCTCCTTTATTAGTTACATGTGAGCGAGATTGTCCCGGTGCTTGTCCCCATCACGTTTCGCTATGATGATTCTGACTCAAGAAGTTCCACTGTAATGGTTACCAGGCTGTCGACTGCAAGTCATTTCACGTCGTAATTCTGTATTTTCATTACTGAATTCATTGTCTTTTTTTTTTATTAAGGATGCGTCAGGCAAACTTTTTTCTGGGATGTCGTTAACGTTAACGTACAGGTACTTATACCTTAAAACAGTGGTTCTCAAACGGTGCAGCGGGCCACATAGCCGCTGCGGAAGGGGGTAGCAGGTGATATACCCTAAATAAATATGATTTCAGAATTTAAAATATTATTATGGATTACCTGTGATTGCATGCATGAGACCCAGTATAAATAGTTATAAATAATTATTGACCGGTTTTTATCATTGTGATATTTTTGCATTATATCAAGTATTAAGAATATAGTAACTAGGGTTCGTATTTTTGCATTATATCAAGTATTAAGAATATAGTAACTAGGGTTCGCAAAATGAAGGAGATAGTTATCAATAATAATGTTTTGAGTTCGAATCCGCGGTTATCTCAGTTTAACCCCTTTTCTGTTTTGTTTTTTTATTTTAAAATTTTTTAACACATAAAATATTTTGAGGTACATTTACATTTCTTAAGTACGGCCTAGAAAAAAATGTTTGGAAATTACTGCATTAAATTAAATAGGGGAGAGAAAAAATTAGTTTAGTACTTAACCCATGGAAAACAATAAAAAAGTAAAACCGACTAGAATGTTCTTTTCCCTTCCATATTTCATTTCTGATGGAGCATAAATGAAAGTGAAGGATGTTAAATTTACAAACGTTTCCTATTTGTTCCTTATCCTAACACACACACACACACACACACACACACACACACAAACACACACACACACACACACACACACATATATATATATATATATATATATATATATACAGTGATGTTCGATAAAAGTGACTCACCTGATTTTTTTTAGTAAAAATATTTTTTGTCTATTGTTTTTGGGGTTAAAATAATTTTTAATCTTACTAACATAAAGACCCCTTCACGACCACCTATGAAAAAATTTATTCACCCTAAGGTATTCTACTGATAATTATAAATTTAGATATAAATGAGATTCAGGAAAAAATTCTGTGCAAAAAATGTGACTCAGATATCGCATTCTAATGAATAAACTGGTAAATATAAAGAGCTTTTGACAAAGTATTGAAAACTACTTTACAATACACTCAAAACAATATTCTAGCGAATTATAGAACAGCTTAAATTAAATCTAGAGTATTCCAGAACATTCCAGAAAGCCTCATACAGTATAAAAACAGCTTGGAATAGCCACTCAAGTCACTAACCACATGAAAGGGTACAAACAAGCATCAGAACCACTTAAGACATCTATTATTGCCCTCTCAAAAGCAGGCAAGTCTACGAGAGAAATTGCAGAAATTGCTATAACCTCGCAATCAACTGTCTCTCGAGTGCTTAGGGCCCATAATGATGGCATTCCTGGCCCAAGAAAGGAAACAAGGGGACGAAAGAAAAAGATTGATGATAGAACTGGCAGGGTAATCAACAGAGAAGTTGCGAAGAACAGGACTATAACTAGCCAAGAAATTGCAGCCAGTCTAAGCGAAGAGCAAGGTGTTAGTCTTGCCTCGTCAACAGTCCGTCGGTGGCTGTTAGAACAAGGCTACAAATGTTGTAGACGAAGGTTTAAGCCGCTAATAAGCAAAGCCAACAAAGCCAAGAGACTTGAATGGGCTCACTATTACAAATATTTCACCGTAGAAGACTGGAAGAATGTTCTGTTCTCCGATGAAACGAAAGTTGAGCTAAATTCAAAAAATAAGGTGAGTCACTTTTATCGAACAGCACTATATATATATATATATATATATATATATATATATATATATATATATATATATATATATATATATATGTATATATATATATATATATATATATATATATATATATGTATATATATATATA